>CAWUFW010002724.1:1497500-2078397 GCA_963921515.1 Calotriton arnoldi | reverse complement strand
ATAGGGAAATACTGGCACCCTCCCAAGAGCAAATGAATGAAACTCATCAGACATAGCAGGTTGCTCAGAAACAGAGCGAAATGTATTTATTGATACCAAATGCATGCAACATCATTGCTGATCAGCAAGGAAGAAGTTAGATCTGCCGCCTTAGGGGCTCTCAGACTGCTTCTTCCCAGAGTTACTGGTTTCTGGGTGCTATATACATTTAGTAATGCCATGTCAGCGGAACTAGAATAAGGCACCAAGCCAAATATGGCTAACAGGGATGTGCAAGATCTGCACCATGCCAATTATAAACAGCTAGATATGGGCAGACCAGAAAGGCTGGCTCGGCACTGTGTTAGCAAATTGCACAACCAGATAAGGAAACTATCATGAAGTCAGGACAAGCAAAGTGACCTCTAAGTGGGTTCAGAATAGCTGTTGAAGATTGTCCAGTCAAGGTCAGCTATGAAGCCCTTTGGAGCTCCAGGCCTCATGTTAGTATGTTATATCTAAGCATCATATCTTTGAAATGCATACACATGAATGTATATGGACATATATATATATTTCTCAACAATCCTCCCTTTAGGATAGTCCTATCCTTCATTAGTGTAAAACCAAAATATATATATATGTATATATGAAGGAAACATTAGTTACATATCTTTGGATGGCATTACACAGTGTTTGCATAAAATGCATATATTGTCACATTGATACATCCTGATGAGATAATTATTTTTGAACATGAACACAATGATATGCTAGTATTCAATTCATACTACTTCCTATGTGCATTATTATATCAGCAGGCTGTCGTGATACCAGCAGCATACTTATAATTAAGTGTCCAACAAATATTGTTTGCTCTATGCAATGCATAGTGCTACAGTGTCACTTAGTCACTCCGTTCCCGGGCCCTTTCTGTAAGTGTCAGTAATTTAAAGGCACGCAGTGAGCGGTCATCTGCTTCTCCTCCTGGTCCGCAGTTGTCTTGTTCAGGGGCGGTTTCATGGACCTGCCCTGCGTTGTCCTCTTCAGTCTATTTTTCTGCAGGTGCAGACCATCACCTTTTTTCGAGACTGCGTCGTGTACTTCACTCAACAGCATCAGTTGTTGTCACGTCCCTTTGACACTTTATGATGGGCCCTCATGGATCGTAGAAATGGTCTGGTCTGTCCTCTCCTTGACTGTTGTGTTGCGCAGGTCTTCTGGTGACAGATGGTCATCAATTTCTGGTACCGTACTCTCAGGCGTTGGGGTGCTGCCCTGCATCTTGTCCCTTTAATCCATTCATGGCGTTGGTTCACCGTCTGTGGTCCAGTCCACCTAGAACTAAGAGAAACAGCTTTTATTTTTCTCATCATGACCATGTCTTCATAGTTGCTTTAGAAGTCTTTGCCCCTATTGCAGGCAGTACTAAAGTCAGAGCATCAGGCCGTTTCAGGCCTGTTCCATCAGTTGCCTTTACTAATAATCTATTTTTTTTTTTATTTTGGAGCTCATTTACTCCTCCTGGCCTCAACATTGGAGGGTGGTATGGGGTATGCATGTTATACTTTATTCCCAAAAACATCTTTTGCATAAATGCAGTCACTAAGTGATCTCCTCTATCGCTATTTATGCCCTAGTGGACCCCTAACCTTGGAGAGATGGCTTTCCTGAAGCACTGCGCACCAGTTGCTGCATCATTCTTCCCTGTTGGACACACCTCCATTCATTTTGAAAACGTATCCACCCACACCAGCAAATATTTCAATCCATTCACTGGGAAGCAAAATGCATCTGCGCATTCATCCTCCCTTGTGCAATATCAGAGGGTCCCTGCTCCAGTCTTGTAAGGGAAATGAACATACTGCGTGGGGACACAGGCATCTCACCCTGGTAGGCCCACACTCTCCTAATTATTCGGCTCACATCCATCATCAATCCACCCTCTATGTTCATCTGGTGTTGCAGACCATTGTGCTTCATTTACATTAGTTGCAACAATTGCCTCTGAATGAGCGTATTTCATGCAATTAGTTCCTTCTACACTGGCTGTAACATGCTCTCATTTTACTGCTGTGTCAGCGATGGCATTACTTTTGGCTAACTTAGTATTAGCTCCTGTGTTGGCTTCACATTTTATTACCGCTATCCTGTTGTGTAATAGTATTGCTTTTAACAAGCTCCTTACTAAAGGACTAATTTCAATAAGGCACCCTGCTTCTGTTATGAATCCGTGATACTTTCACAGTTGGCCAAAAATAAGAACTGCAAAGCATAATGTGAGTCAGTGTAAATGTTAACAGTTTTACCCTTGACTAGTATTCATGGTTTTGTTACAGCATACAGCTCATCTTATTGGGTAGATGTTCCAGGTGGCAGAGCTGCCCTTCAGCTATGTTTTCTGCTATTGCTATAGCATACCCTGCTCTGTAATCAGTGTTTATCAGTCTGCTGGAGGAACCATCAGTGTACCACTCATATAATCTGCCTTTCCTAATAGTGTCTAATCTTGGTGTGGTGCCGGTTTCTACAATCTCAACACCAACATACTCAGGGGTCTCATCTGTCTCTAAGAGAATGGATCTCATCATAATAACCTATTGCAGGTAATACTGTTGCCATATTAACAGGTGGGCATCTTATTATGACATTACAATTATAGACAACATGGTGCCATTATAACCTGTGTGCCTGCCAGCAGAAAAATGTTGTGTCGCTCCAGATGACAACAACAACCGTACCAAATGTGGCAGCTAGACAATACAAGTATAGTCCAACACAATCAGAGCCGTCCTCTCCACCATCACAGCTGCCGATCCCCAATCACTGCTGAAGGCAAAGTCACATAGTAGTATCCCACAGGCCTTTCTTTTCCAGCTGTGTCAGCACACCATTGGCAACACCACATCATTTGCAATGTCATTTTGCTCTGAAACAGAGATGGAAAGGCAGTTTGTAGTCAGGAAGTCCCCATGATGGCACAGTACACAATGTCTCTTTCAATTTCTTGAAACAGTATGCAAGTTCATTAGTCATAACATCTGCATTTAGGGACCCACTGGTGGCAGTAGTTCATTATCCCCAGGAAGGACATCATTCCATTCTTGGTGGGCAGGAGCTGAATGCCCTGAATCAATTTTATTCTGTCAGGTGGCATGCGGCGTGTACCTTGGAATATCTCATAACCCAGGTAAGTCACCTCGTTTCTGGCAGCACTGGCATTTTGACAATGAGGCTTTGTGTCTTCTCTCCTGGAGATAGTTCAGCAGAGCTACAGTGTCTTTTTCACAGGCTTTCACAGGCCTCAAGTGATGAAGATGTCACAAGGAGGTCATCAGCCTACTGCAAGACGATGCTACCACCTTCCAGGCATAGGTGGTCCAAGTCTCTCTTTAGTGCCTGCGCATTGACATTGGGACTCACAGTGCATGAAGTGTACTGGGTATCTTAGCACGACGGCACGAGCTAAGAGGCTTTCACTCTGTGGATGGACTTTAATGCTAAAACCCACTGAGGAGAGAAAATACTCTGCCTCTACAGGTATAAATGATAATATAGTACTGGTGTCAGGCACAACAGGCTCTAAGGGAACCACAAGTTCATAAGGTAATCACTTTATGGGGACAGCATGTTTTCACCATCCTCTCTTTTTTATTTTTTATTTAAATATGACTTTATGGGGATGGCATTTTTCCAAACCTCTCAGTTTCCTAGTTCTAGAACCATATTGTTAGTGATTTGTACAGCCATTTCCCTTTCATATTTATGAAACTGCAGTCTAACAGCATCATTCATCATCTCTCAACACATCCATAAGTGCTCTACAGGGGGTGCATACAACAGAGAATCCTTACTGAAGCTGCAAGCAGTAAGTGCTCTGTTCTAACCTATCCTTAGGTATTTCTGAGTAAATTCCATTTATTTAAAAAAAAAAATATATATATACTGCTGCAAAAATTTGTTTCCAGAGAGGCCATATCCCATCATTGGTGGTGCATCCATATTAAAATTGTGAAATGTATCCCTTTATCTCCCACCTTAAAGGAAACATCTCCCACCTTAGTGGAAACATGAGATTCTCCTTGGGCGTGTTTGATACCTTCATCCTGAAACACTGGGCACAATAACACTGATACCCTACTCTTATCTACTCTCTGGTATCTATGCTGCACCCCTTGATAATGTTATTCAGTAGGATAAACCCCACCCTGCATATCTCCTACAAAGGTATTATTTCTCAAGAAAATAGTGATATCCCCATCTGCTCCTAACAGAATATGCAATATTTCCTTTAGCCTATGTTACCTAAAACAGATCTGTGGTGTCCAATCTAGTTCCAGGAGGGCTTAATCAAGGCCATAATTTCATTGTAACAACTATCTGAAATTCTTCCAATTATTAAATGTAGTTAAATTACTAATGACGATATCCTGAATATCATTAACATGAATTGAGCATTAATTTGATCCTAATTTTCCTAGGCACATGATAGCCTCAGACATCAGCAGAGCTAAGTTTATTTTAACATTCTCATAAATGAGCAATTTTTTAACTGCTATGATCTTCTTTGTACATTACCCGTAGTGTTTTATCCTACAATGTTATAATCAGGAAATTTAATTAATACAAAGGAATTAAGTTATTGTTAAACTACTCTTCAACATTACAAGCATGTATTATATATCTATCTTTTTCCTATTCAGAACCAGTTGCACTCTAGTGTGCGGTTGCTTAACACGTGTGAAGTTTTTCTACATGAAGCAGTTGCTGTAGACCAAAATAGAAGCAAAACTGCTCAAAAGGAATATCTTCCCCCTTCAACCAAATACAGCCCTGTTTATTTATTTATTTGTATTATTACTACAAGGGCTATAGACTAAATGTACAACTTGCATTTACACAATTATAAATGTACATGTTTACATCAGGAAATGCTGTGATGCTTTCATAGTCTAATGTAGGCCCCTAAAAGTTGAAATCACACACATTTTGTTTAAAGATACTTTAAAAGTTCTGACTTATTTTATTTCTATAAATACTGCTTTTAGCATGCACTAGAGACCTTGTGCGTGTGACTCTCTGAAATCATTTAGATAAAATCAATTTTATCAGTGATCTGCTAACAGCTAGTGTAAAATAAGGACTATCACAGTAGCTAACCTCAGATAAAAAAATGCTCAAAACTCCCTGCGTCGACATTTTGCTTTGAGCAGTGCTAGTTAGTGCTAAATACAGACTTGGCCTCTGACCCTTAAACCTGTTGTCCCCTGTCTGAGCAAGGTTATCCCCATGTGGCCATCACAATTCAAAGTAACTCTTGAGAAGCATGACTGAGGGTGCCTCCGCTGATGTTTTAAAGGTAGGATCTAACTTTGCTGTTTTTATTCTTATTCCTGTGCAGTGTGCTTTCTAGCACCTAAAGAACCGGCTCAAAATTTTAGTTTTCAGAATGCCATAATGCGCCCAGAATTCTTGTGCATAAAGGCATTCAATGTAGTTCACATGTCTCTAGAGCTACTCTCTTTGCATAACTTTTAATAGTCTTTGTATTTGAGTCTGCAGACATTAGGCCAGGATAGAAATCATATGTTAAGTTTGTCACTAAGAGACAGTAATATTGGCGTTGTTAGGTAAACTAATATTCGCCCTTTTTCTTTAGTACACAACATATTTACCCATTTAGACTTTGAAATCTGAATGCACACTTTGCACATGTTGATTTTTTATATTGCTAAATTTTATTTATTTTTTACAGTAGGGTTATTAGACATTATAAAGATCATAAAGATGCAAAAACGATTTTAGTACAATGAATTATAATAATATTTTACATGTAGTCATTATTGAATAATAATCACTAACCCTTTGGTTGTTTCTACGTATGAATAGTAAGTTTTATTCATTTCATTTTGCCTTTAAATGCATTTATTTATAACACCTACAAAACTTCTTCTAAAACTAAGCACAGAAGCTTTAATGAAACATAGAAAGTTTGTTTTACCCTTTAGAAATAAGTATTATTTACCATCCGATCCACAAATGTGCTTCCTAGGAAAGACACAGGAAAGAAAGTCCTGACTTTCATCCCATTTCTTTATCCAAAATAATGAAACTATATTTCTAACTTTCAAAACTAGTTGTCCTTAATGCAATGTGCTGTATTCGCATGTCCTCACAGAAACCCAAAAGGGCAATAAACCACTCATTACCTCCCTCTGTTCACACGTGTCCCTTCGGACAGACAGGTTGAGCAGCTGCTAACTCTCTGTTGCAGGTTCTGGGACTGAGCTCAGTTCATTCTATTTAAAACCAGGCATTCCAAGCCAGTCAAAATCTATCGTTTGCAGTGTGATAAAAGGGAGGACGCTTTTATTTTAGCAGTTCACCCCTACAGCAGCCACCAATTAGTTATATAATGTGAATGCCTTTTAATATTTAATATCATGTATCTAAGGAGAGTCAAATCTACGCCACATGAATGATAAATTCAGCTTAGCTTTCTAATTTTTTTATTAATAATTTTACATGGTGTATACACTATTGACATATTGAGTTTACTTGAAATTTCATTATAAAGTGCTATACCATATGTCCAGGACCTGTATATTAAATGCCATTAGAGTGCTGCAACATTTTGCACAGGAGCCTTTTGAAACCCTAGGCCTGTGTGCGCATTTTACTGCTACTTTGACTTGGCATATGAAACTACTTTCCAAGCTCTGAACTCCTATTTTTCTACATATAAGATACCCCTAAGATGGTAGGTAGCTGATAGGCAGTACTAACAAAAGGTTGGGCATCTATTTTTAATTTTTATTATGTCCTAGTTGTGTAAAACACACAAATTCTTTTTCTCTGTGAGGCCTACTTTTTTCCTATTGAGTGCCTTTTTCTAGGTAAAGTTAGTTTTAACATTACCATGTTAAAATTATTATTATTTGTAGTATTATATAGCTGTAGCTATACCAATAGGTATCAGAGCGCTTTATTTGTTATATGATAACATTTACAAGAGGTACATAAAACATGAACAATCCTTAATACATCAATTATGTATAAAAACACAAAATATCTTCTATGAAACATAGGACAATGTATGCAAAAGCCATTCTCTTTTAATATGGAATGCTTGGGATTTCTGCCTCGATTTTTAATTCAAATTTTTACCATTCTGGGAATATAATAATTGAAGTTTGACACATCTATACTTTGTTACAGCTACACTTTCCATAGTAGCGCGCAACTACTTAACATATTTTATATAATTTATATTCTTACCTTTATTTGCAGGGCTATCTGGTGATGATTTGTTTTGAACTTTTCTCTCCTGCCAGTTTTTAAACAATTTTCTAGTGGGCTTACCATGATTCTCCTCTGAGATCCACTCTTGTGAAATGTGCTTTTTACTCACAATGTGCACTTACACCCTGAAAGATAAATACAAAAGGTCTCCTACAAGGGAAAAGTTGTTAGGTAGTGGATAGAATGAGTTAAAAAGAGGAAAATCAACAGTTATGGACCAGCCAGAGACATCACATAAAACCATTTTGCTTCTCTAATGCATAAATGCTTTATTTTTCATATAATTCAAAGAAACATTTCACAGAAACATAGTGGATCAATACACTATTTAAATGCAGTCATTCATCCATGACATACTACGCATATTTCAAAATCATTTCCCTGTGTTCCGGTGCAACCCGCAAATCAGAAGCTCCACTCACTATATTCTGAGAGGGTTTCTTTTTCTGGGGAAAATCAATACCTCATCCTGGCACAGGCTCTTCTGCAGTGGTTTTTATAAGACCCCCGAAGGGTCTAGCCACTTGTCAATATTTATTGACATAAAGTAACTTAGTTACTTATCAGTCCCCTGTTTCACTACTTCTTATATGTGTAGGTACACATAAATTATTCTCTAACCCAGGCTCTCCTGCAGTGGAAGCCACATATCAATTAATGTATTGATACAGAGAATGTTTTTAAAAACATTCTCTACAGTCCCCTGTTTAGTTTAAATGCCAGTTAATGCCCCTTTTTATTAATACTATGTGTTAAATACGCATTTGAAAGACTGAAAGGTCACTTGCAGTAAGTTAGTTATTTAGCTTACAGCTCACTTACCGACTGGTGACATCACAGTCCTCCAATATCCCACTTCTGACATCATTCTGATAGGGAAATACTGGCACCCTCCCAAGAGCAAATGAATGAAACTCACCAGACATAGCAGGTTGCTCAGAAACAGAGCAAAATGTATTTATTGGTACCAAATGCATGCAACATCATTGCTGATCAGCAAGGAAGAAGTCAGATCTGCCGCCTTAGGGGCTCTCAGACTGCTTCTTCCCAGAGTGATTGGTTTCTGGGTGCTATATACATTTAGTAATGCCATGTCAGCGGAACTAGAATAAGGCACCAAGCCAAATATGGCTAACAGGGATGTGCAAGATCTGCACCATGCCAATTATAAACAGCTAGATATGGGCAGACCAGAAAGGCTGGCTCGGCACTGTGTAAGCAACTTGCACAACCAGATAAGGAAATTATCATGAAGTCAGGACAAGCAAAGTGACCTCTAAGGGGGTTCAGAATAGCTGTTGAAGCTTGTCCAGGCAAGGTCAGATAGGAAGCCCTTTGGAGCTCCGGGCCTCATGTTAGTGTGATATATCTAAGCATGATATCTTTGAAGTGCATACACATGAATTTATATGGGCATATATATATATTTCTCAACAATTGCCTGCCACCCTGTAGCCTTCCAAACGTCTCTATAACTTCTACCTTTCCTTGTGATAGTGAGTCGGCATACACAGTATGTATCAACTCTGGCAGCAGTAGACCTAGGGTACCAGAATAAACATTTTAGCAACAGCAGCAGACAATTACAATCATCAATGCCCACAGATGATGCTGCCAAATGTAAGGGTAGCAAACAACACTGGGAAATTACCAGGCAGGAGTTAAGGGTGATCGACTGTACAGTGAGCATCATGGGTAGTTTTGTGAAAATATTAGTTAGCATGTATCATAGAGGAAATCACTAGTGCTATTAAACTAAGACCAATCAGGGATGTAGCTTGGTCGGTAAGACTGGGGGAGTGTGTAAGATTTCCCAACAATTATGCTGGCATACCTTGTTAAAATATGTTATGAGAGTAGGAGACGAGGGGGCTTAAAAGGCAGTGGACAAAGAGAGGAGTGCGGATTGTCAGAGGTACTTAAAACACAATTGTTTTCAAACTAACCAAGTTTTAAGGCAGAGACTAGAGCGAGAGAGTGTGTTATGTGTGTGTGTGTATGTGTGTGTTTTTGTCTGTGTGTGCATGTAAAAAATCCAAAGTGAAATCCGACAGACACCTCGCCATACCCGACTGAAAGCACCTGTACCCAACAATTTGGTACAGAATAGATGTTTTATGGGGGTGTAACACCCTAAACACCCCCTGAAGCTATGCCCCTGAGACCAATATGTATTCCGAAAACCATTGGCACCAGAATATCTGGATACACAGACCTTGTTGAATGTCTTCATTGCCACTCATTTAGCTTCTGTATGTACTTAGAATATATTGCATAAATCAGAAAACAGAAATATCATTCTATGAATATTTGTGACACATGTTGAGTGATTTATCAAATACTTTACTAGGGTCTGCAATTATTAACCCCTTCGCTGCGTTCGTCGGCCAACGGCCGTCCGCGAGCACTACCTCGGTAGTGCTGCGCACGTCCGTTGGCCGACGCGGCCCCGCCCACTCCTTTAAACCGCCGCACCGCGGTGGAATGTTCGCCGCGGTAAAGGGGTTAAGGGTTCAGGGAGACAATAGTGAGCAATACCTTTGAAAGAGACTGTGCTTTGTTTTTAGCATCAAGGGTCATAGTATATCTGTATTTTATCAAGAGCAGAACTCTGTGTGACTGTTTATTAATACAAATAAATCTTTGTCAGAGTAGATACGTTTACAACCACAGCATTAAATAAACATGTCATGTTAACCCTACATCATTCACAAATAGATTAACATGACCATGACCTCGAAATGGGTCCAGTACCCAAATTACTAGGCCTGGGTCATGAATATAAATATGTGAAGTTCAAGTAATGCTAAGTTGATGTACAGATCTTGTTGATAAACAGACATGGCACCTTAAAGGTTGTTGATATGGTGACATAAATCATGGGCACTGAAGAGAGCAGAGTATTAAGTGATTCTATTCATTATCAAAAACCTATTATCAAGAGTAAAGCTCAGACTGACTTTCAGTTTATTAAGCATATGGTTCTAAGTGAGTATGTATTATTAGAGCTCTAAAGGAGTCAGTGTAGTATCAGTATCAGATGACTGAATGAATTTGGGTATTTAAATGAATCAAACTCTGAGAGAATTAATTTGGAAACCATCTTGAGAGAGATCTGCATTATCACCAAGTCAGTTGACATGGGTGCTACAAAGACTATCGGCATATTCACAAAGAAATGATGCAGTGTGGTGCTGCAAGTAATTTAGCAGCGCCGCACAGCGTCATTTGAAAAACGCAGGGTTTCTTCGTATTCACAAGAATACGGCGCACCCTGTGTTTTCCTTGCTCTGGCGCTAAAAGCTGCCTAGCGCCAACGCAGACACCCTTGCGCAATGGTGCAAGGGTGCCTGCGTTGCAGAGATGATTGTTCATGTGCAGGAAGAGACACCTTCCTGCACATAAACAATCATTAAAGGCGATTTGCTCCTTCTATGAGAAAGGGTAAAAAACGAGGAGAAATAAAAGTACTTCTGTTTGCGCCACTCTTACGCCTGCTGTTCAGTAACGTTACATTTTGGTGCTGCCTCAGATTTACAGATCCTTGTAAATCTTGGGCAGCGTAAAAAAGCAATGGGTGTTGTGGTGGAACGCCCACAGCAACACCCATTCCATGCTCCTTTCATGCAGATACTTACGTGAAAGGGTACGATATTTACAAAGCGGCACTAAGCCACGCAAAGTGTCTTAGCGCCGCATTGTAAATATGGAGCAGGGCATTGCGCTACCGGAGCATTGGTAAATGTGATGCTCCGGTGGTGCAATGCCCTTGTGAATATGCCCCTATATCTCTGTACACGTCTGTAAATTATCACGAGGCTGATATAATGCATCTGAGTATTATCAATGGCAGTGATAACAGTGAGTCTGGAAATGATTAAAAGAAGATTTTGTTACAATTCTCTGAATTACTGTAGGATCTTACATCAGAGTAAAAGTATTTAAAACAGAACTTAGGGGTCCATTACGATGACTGGCGGATGCACCTCCGCGATGCCGACGGTGGGAGAAAACGCTGTTTTCCGCCCGTGAGCAGCGGTGCCCCCGTCCGCCATATTACAATGGCCAAACACAGCCCATTGTCCGTCCGCCGCGATGCAACTCGCACCGCAATCAAAACGCGCCCGCGCCCGTGGTGGAGACAACCAATCCAGAGCCACTGCCGTACGCAATGACGTCCCTCCCGCCGTACAAATTAGGATGCGCAAAACAGCCAGGCCCACCGCAGCGGAGAAACCGGCCATTCAGAGCATACGGAAGCACCACAGCGGAGCGCGAAATCGAGAACCAGAGCTGAACGCCATGGACCCGGCACTACACGTCTTCCCGGCGCTGTACATGATCCACCTACAGCAAGCCATGGACCGTCGCGGACGCCGACGCAGGTACGCCATCATACAACTCCGCTAACAAACACAATCCACAAATCCATGTCCGATGTAAGGTGCCTGCCCCCACCAGACACCCTTGTAGGGACAGGAACACAACCACAGGTGTAGCCACACATGTCCCACCTGCCACTGGTCCACCCCTCCACACCCCGGCCACCATGTCCGCGATCCTGAAATAATGCCCAGTTCACATGACCGCAGCAGTGAATCCACGAGTAAAAATGCACACAATGTAGTAGCCTGGGCCAGCGCAAGGCAGGGGCAGTGCCCAAAGTACACAGGGCAACACCTCCCCACTCCACACACTAGGCCCACCCACACCATGAAGGGACATGCCATGTGATCTCCCTGTGTCCCCACATGGCCAAAAAGCAGCCAGGTGAACACACACACTGCACCACACAACAAACAACTAGGAGACAGCCTCATCAGGTGTGGCTGCAGAGCAACACACAGCATACAAGCACTGGGCCAGGGGAACACACACACCACAACAACACCACACTCGTGGCAAGTAAACTGAGTCCAAGCACCAATTAAACACACACAGATAATGAACAAACACTCCAATGGACACACAGCCTGTCAAGTCACACAGACATACCCCACACTGACACACAGCAACAAACACAGACCACATGCCAACAGCAATGGAGGACAACAAATAGGAAACCCAAAGTGAGGTGCACACAAATGGAATGGCAAGGAGCTGAACACCAAGAATGTGTATATCACATGCAAGGGAAGGAACACATTACATCCACCCCAGCCAAACAATCCACACATGCCAGTCACTGTGAGTGAAGTCAAACCACAGTCACCTCACTGCAACAACTCAGGAGACAGCAAGGCAACCCATGAATAGGCACAGGGATGAAAGGAAGGGTATAAAGTCCAAACCTGATCAGCCACACATCTGAATCAAAATACATCACAGGAGTATGTCAGCAGCACAACACACAGGGCCCATTGCAACACTCCATGACAGTCAAACACAAGTATGAACCTTCACACAACCCCCACACCCATCACACCTGCAGCACACGACACCAGTGACAAACACACAGAAGTTTGCCAATAACATCCAGTCAAGACACTGACAATCAAACACACCCCCTGGGTGGTAGCCACAAACATCACACACACACACACAGGTATGGCAGTACCACTGTACGCACAAAAACAACAGTCAAACACTGAACACAATCAAAACACACACACAGAACTACTACTACAGACAAGACCTGTGCAGCTAAACAGTGCAAATTCAATGGGAGCAGAGACACAACAGGAGTACACAACCACATCAGTCATGAAAAGCGCACAGACAACATACCACAACACATATAAGAAGTGCATCCACTAAAAACAATAATGGAGAACAAAAGGCAGAAATGGACCTACAATGACACATAGACAGACATACCACAACACCCATCCACTCAAAATGGTGTCACAGTGTACCACATGTCTGCACATGCACAACCATGACCATAGACACATCAAATGTGAGAGGAGAAAACACCAAGGACGCACATAAAACAAGCACGGCAACCACAATAGACCTCAGTCCATGTGACATACACACAAGTAAGGCACACCACAATGGTAACACACCTGAATCAAACACAACAACAACACACACACACTGACAGGAAAATAGAACACCTCACACAGAGCAACTGTCAACTGCATGACACAACACAACACAAACACTGCACACAGCCACATCAGTCACAACACATGCACAGGCAAAGATATCAACATGCTACAACAGCCAAACATCAGGGGGTGCATAACAGGCAAGGACAAGGCAACATCAACTCACAGCACTGCATGCACACCAGCAGGGTGTGCACAACACACATACCAGTTACAAACAGAGATGAGTGACACACCATGAACACACACAACAACAATCTAAACATCACACACACAACAACACACCCAGGAAGTCAATCAGTCCACAGCAAACACACATACTACCAAGCCAACACACACAGATGCAGAAGTCTGGGACACAAAAGTTGAAACAACATGATCAGAGGAAACAAGACATTGGCAATGTTGAAGTGGAAAATAGAGCATGTGTCACAGTAAACAATACCCACACAGTAACCCTTTCATTTAGCAAGGACACTGACAAGGCAGACAACAGGAGTAAATATCTTATTTTTATTCACATTTCACACTGTCATGCAGCAAAAGTCAGACAAGAGCAAGGCCAGTGGCCAGTTCAAAGTTCAGGTGAGGTACATGAGAAGCTGCACAGGCCAGGGGCAAACAGCAGTGAACAACAAGGCCAGTGGCCAGTCCAAAGTGCAGGTGAGGTACATGAGATCCTGCACAGGCAAGGGGCAAACAGCAGTGAACAACAAGGCCAGTGGCCAGGACACAGTGCAGGTGAGGTACATGAGATCCAGCACTGTAAATGTGTGGTACAGTACTCTGCCATCGTCAGCAACACACTCAGGCGTCATAAATGGGCAGTCCATGGTACCACTGTGGGAGAGACGTGTGTATGAGGGTGACCAACACTCAGACTTGGCTGGCAGTATGACTGGGAGGTGGCTGTCTGTCGGGGCCAGTTGGGGTACTGGCTAGGGGAGAGAGAGGCCCAGCTGGGGTAGAGCCATCAGTGTTCTGGGAAGCCTGAGGACTGCTAGGTCCAGGTGTGGTAGAGCCAGCATCGGTTTGGGAAGCCGGAGGGGCTGCTAGGACCAGGTGGGGTGGTGGCACGTGGAGGTGGACTCATGCTTGCACGAGACCCACTGTGTGTGGGAGAAGTTGGAGGGGCTCCCTTCCACTTCTTGGGGATTTGATATGGCTTCCCTGTCCTGGGATTAATGCCGAGTGGGGTGTATACAACAGGCACACTCGTCACAAAAGCTGGCTCATGTGCAGATGCTGGTCCCCCCTCTGGGGACGTGCTGGATTCTTTGGGACGCTTGGCCCCGGATTGCCTCTGCCCCAGCATCACCTGTTTACCCGGTGGCCCCCCTACAGTGGCCTCCTTCCCCTGCTTCACAGGGCTCTGGATGGGAGTAGATGTTGTGACTTAGACGCCGCCCATCATTTGAATGCGGTATCAGCGTTCTACCCCAGCCATCTAAAGCAGTCAAGGGCCATGTTCATAAGGGATCCCTAGGAAATCCGGTTGACAGCATCTAGGCATGCCTCTTTAGCACTACACTGGTGCCAACACATCTGCTCAAACCAGCACGCATGACTAACTTTGTAACATCCTGGCCATCATGTATCACAGGAGCCAGTGAGGCCCTGAGGTCTTCTGGGGTGGCTGGCAAAATTTCACGGGCCATGTCCACATAAAGCATAGGTGTATCTGCCCAGAAAGCACACCGCATTCAAGTATCTTAAGACCAAACTGACGGTAGAGAACAATCTCTTTTGAAAGGCTTCAATACATTTTGACTCTCTATCTGGAGGACTGGTCAGAAAAGCATTTGAAGTGACTTTACTTGTCAACGCATGTACCACCAGCTTCTCAATTTCTGTCAGAAAATTGGAGTCACTGGGGCCAGCCTATGTTGCCTGGCAACAGGTCGACTGCCCGGAAAGCTCAAGCATGGCTTGGATGTGGAGGCCATAAGGGTGTCCGTAACAGTCTCATTTGAACAGCAATAATGTTTCAGAAGAAGGCAGACCTGGTTGCAGGATCTCACTTAATAATTTGCCTTGGTTTTAACCGTAGGCAACTGTAAATCAAGCTTCTGCTGCCTTTCATACAACTACTGCAAAAGAGGCACTTTCTTCTGTTTGTGGCCCAGGCGGTGAGTCTAGTTCAGTCTCCAGGGATGTATGTAACCCACTGGCATTTTGTATATCCAGGTGAAGCCTACCATCAGTGTGATGAGGGAGGAGCAGGTTGTCTACCTCCTCATGATCATCATCAGCAGTGCAATGGGGTATTTTTTGCATACCATAAACAGCATCAGAGTCTGATTTAAACAAGGCCTCCAGCCTCTGAGTACTGGTGTCAAGGTAGAGGTTGAGGATTAGAGTCTATTTGCAAACTGACTGGTTGCATCTTTGTGATCTCACAGGATAACAGAGGACTGTAGCATCCCCAGGATGTCTTGGAGTCAGATACCAGCTTAAGGATCGGCTCCTAGGCCAGTAGAGTCAGCACTGGTGCCAGCACGGAAAGGACTGGCATGCACCCTGGGGCAAAAGTGAAAGCATGAACTGGCATTAGATGGGGCCAGACAGGGGTCCAACAGAGTAAACTGGCCCTGAGGAAGGGCCTGCTGACGGAAGTCCAACTAGACACTCTTGAAGCACAGTAGGGTTTGAAAGCACACCACTTGTAAATGAATCATTTGCAAAAGCTGCAGCATGGCCTCCTTGAAGGCCACAATTTGGTGCGGGGATGCCAATGACTCATGACATTCAGGGCATGACGAGACCAACTCTGGGACCGGATCTGAGACACAAGATGCTTGTGTGGTGTAGTAGCGTTTATAAAATGTATTGCAAATGTGTAATATCGAGTGCATACTTATTTCTGAGAATTTGGGGTTTTGATGATGCTTAGTCATAACCGATGAATTAATGACGCACTTGAAATGAGTTTACTGAGTGATTTAGAAATGTAATTAGTACTTTGAAACAGTTATGATACATTTTCATTTGAAAACGCCATTAGTTTTAATATGGATGAAGTTTAGGGTGTTCTGCTCATCCAGCTCATTCCCCGTCCTAATCAGTGTTTCGCTGCAAACCATCTCTCATCTTGTTTCTGCAGAGCATCGAGTGAATGACGTCAATAGCATAAAATGAACTATTGTGTTCGGAAGTGTGTATTGTGAAAGGAGCTTTCATCGTGCACCCAAAGTATCATTTTCAAGGACTTGCGCTGGAAGTTCAGCTGAGGACATATTGGTGTTAATTGTAAGAGCCATTTTTGGGAAAGGTTTCATTTTGCGCTGATCTACTCTGGAGAGCAATTGCTGAGGTGGAAGATTACCTTAAGAAATGGGTTAGCGCTAAATAATTACGCAATTTTTTTTTTTTAAACGTATTTTATTCGTCAATTTGCACATATAACGCAGGGCTCTGCACACCAGAGACATCTGCCGAATCAGACTATACTTAAGCATTAAAACAATCGACTTTTGTTTTGCCAAGTCAGCTATGCATAACAAGGACACATTAAATGATGCAGAACCCCCCACCCCCCCCCAACTCCTCCCCTTCCTCACCCCCTAAAGATCGCACTAATCCCACAAAATCTTATCCACAGCCTTGATGTAAAAACGAAAAACCCTATCATAAATACACACGCCCTCCCAGCCCCCCCCACCCCGCTACCTTCACAGACCTAGAATCTTGGCCCAATAACTGAGGCTCCACCATCACTGGCGGCTCCAACCATAGGCCCCGATACTCCGCCCATCGTTGCCATATTTTGTAATGCTTGCGCGGGCATCCCCTGGCTACAAAGATAGGTTGTTCCAGTCCCATACAAAAATCGAATCCATTTTTCCAGGCAGCCACCGAGGGGGACCGCACCGCCTTCCACACCTTAGCAATGTCTCGCTTCGCCAGTGTGAAGCCCAATAACATGAGGTGCCGTTTGTAGGCATTGCCACCTATCCCTGCCATAACATGAAGCAGGGCCAACTGCGGTGTGCGAGGAAGCTCCCATCCCAAGACCTCAGAAAGACATGTGAATACCCCCTCCAGAAGCTATCCAGCGATGTGCACTGCCAGACCGTGTGTATAAATGTGCCCTCCTCCCGTCCACAGCGGAGACACTCTGGGGAGGCGATCAGTCCCGCCCGCCACAACCTTGCCCTAGTAAAATAGACCCTGTGGAGGTATTTGAACTGGATCAGGCGGAGTCGCATTGCTATAGCCGCCCCCGCGGGGCTGTCAAGGCCTCCGTCCAGTCCTCCTCTTCCAAACTGCCCACGTCTCCCTCCCAGTCCCCCTGGAGCTTCTGAAGTGTGGGAGAGCAGTGAGTGACCAGGGACTGGTAGATTTGGGAAATCTTCTTTTCTTTTAAGTCCCCCATAAAATTTTGCTTCCAAAGGACTAAATTCAGGGAGGGACTCCAGACCCTGCAGACTGGGGGACAGGGCATGGCGGAACTGGAGGTATCGATAGAATTGTGACTGAGGCATGAGGAACTCCTTCTGGAAATACCGGAAAGGCTTTAGTGTCGTGCCCCTCAGGACATCTCCCAGGGTGGAGACACCAATGTTGTCCCATCCCCGAAAGCCCGAAAGGGCCGCCAATTGGGGCAGACGCCCATTATTCCACAAAGGGGTCTCCCGAGTCAGGACATTCCACCAACCCATACGCCGCAGCGCCTGTCTCCATATCAAAAAGACCACCCGTGTGGCCGATGGCAACGCACCCCGCAACTGAGCAGAGTACAAAAGCGTATGTAGTGTGTGGCGTCCCATAAGCTGTCGTTCTAGCGCATACGCCGGGTCTCCCCTATCACCGTACCACCATTCATTAAGGACCAGTAAGTGCGAGGCCTGATAGTATGAGAGAATATCCGAGGACGCGAGGCCTCCACAGTAGGTAGACAAGAAGCATGTACGCAGAGCCACGCGCACCTTTCCCCCCTCCCCCCTCCCACAGAAACTGCCCAAGCACAGAATTCACCAGCCGGAACCATCTAGGCGGGATCGGGAACGGGTGATTCTGTAGCTGGTAGAGAAGCCGGGGGAATGCCACCATCTTGAATATGGCCGATCTACCGAACAATGTCAGGGGCATACGGGACCAAGACTTAAGGGCTGCACGGACCCGCTCCCATACTGGTGCCAGGTTTCGCTCCCAGGCTATTGCCGGTACGTCCGTGAGAAACACCCCCAGATATTTCAAGCCACCTGCTGCCGACTGGATCGAGGACACCCATGCACCCATTCTCGTCCGATCCCCAGAGCCCACAATGTGGATTTGCGGGGATTCATGTATAGGCCCGACGTCTCCCCAAATATCTGCATGATACGCAGAAGCCGTGGCCCCGTCCTGTCAACTGCTGTAAGAAAGAAGAGGACATCGTCCGCGTATAGCGCGATCCTATCGGACAGTCCCGGGGCCCATTCGAAGCCCCGCATCTGTGCATCCATACGCACCCATGCTGCCAAGGGCTCCATGGCTAGGGCAAATAAATATGGAGACAGGGGACATCCCTGCCGTGTGCCCCTTTTAATATGAAAGGTTGAGGAGGTCGCGCCCGCCACCCGTACCGACGCCGTCAGATCCGTATACAGGAGTTTTATATAGGAGAGGAAGTGCGGGCCCAGATTGAGTCTGCCCAGCAATGCGAAGAGGTAGACCCAGCTCAAGGAGTCGAATGCCCTATCCATATCTGCCAGGAGGAGTGCCGCCGGTTCCCCGGTCTGCCGAATAGCTGCTACCGCCACATGCGCCCTCCTAATGTTGTGTCTGGTGGCCCTCTGGGGCATAAACCCCGCCTGATCAGGGTGTACAAGTGTAGTAATATGGGGCAAAAGGCGGTTGGCCAGCGCCTTTGCCAGAATTTTGGCCTCCACATTTAGGAAAGAGATGGGGAGGTATGAGGCATGCTGCTGTGGGGGACGACCCGGCTTATGGAACACCACCACCTCTGCATGTCTCCAGTCTGGGGGGAGCAGGCCTTTTCCCGGGCCTCTTCCACCACTGCCCGATAATACTGGGCCAGCTGTACATTATAGCGGCGAAAAACTCACTAGGAAACCCATTGGGTCCAGGTGCTTTCCCGGGGTTGAGCTCTCCCAGGGCCGCTCCCAGCTCCTCCTCTGTCAAGGGGGCCTCCAACTGTCCCGCACCTCATCTGACACCGCTTTGGGTGGTAAATCTGCCATAAATTTATCAATGGTGGACGCCGGCAGACATTCCCGGGGGGCATAGAGATCCGCGAAGTATGTGGCAAAGCTCTCTGCAATGGCCGGAGGGTTTGTAATCGGTGTTCCCGCCGATTCCAAAATTCCAGGGAGGACCTGGGAGTGGAACGTGCCCTGACACAGTCGATGCAACATCTTGCTAGACTTGTCCCCCCATTGGTAAATCCTGCTGCACGTCGCCAGCCATACCTGGCGTGCTTCGTCCATCAGCAGGGCGGCACAGGCCTGTTGAGCAAGAAGCAATTGTCGCACACCCTGGTCACTCCCCGTCTCACGATTCTGCCGTTCGAGGGCCTCTATGTCCGCCTCTGCGCGAATCAGTTCCTCCCTACTGCGAGCCGCCGCGCACCAGGATATGTCTGCCCCACGGAGAGTGGGCTTCAGCGCCTCCCACAGAGTGGCAGCGCCGGAAACCGACCCCTCATTCATCGTCAGGTACTGAGCAATTGCTTCGCTCATATGAGTCCCATATTCTTCCTTCTGCAGGTGCCACACTGAGAGGCGCCACCGGAATGGTTGCCTCCCCCTGCCCATATAGAGCTCAATGGATACCGGGGAGTGATCCGAGAGGCCAGGAGGCAATATCTCCGCCGCCGCCACCCTACCAACCACCGCCCGGGGAAACGAAAATATAGTCAAGTCTGGAGAAAGATTTGTGGACCGCTGAGAGGTAGGTATATCCCCGGGAATCACCGTGGGTGCGCCGCCATGTATCGACCCAATCCAACCCCGTCGCCAATGAATGTAGTTTCGTGGGAAGACCGCTTCTGGGACTACCCCCAACCCCAGTCCTATCTTTAGCCAAGTCCATAACGTCATTCCAGTCCCCACCCACTGCGGACAGTACGTCCGGCATATCGGCCCACAGGGACTGCAGCTTTTCTATCAGATTCCACTGTAGGGGAGGGGGAGCGTATATACTGCACAGCACCAGGGGGTCCTTTCCAATCTTACCCCTAATAAACAGATAGCGCCCCTGTGTGTCAGTCCACTGCTGTGCATGTATGTAAGGGACCCTTCGATGCACCATGATTGCTACTCCCCGCGAACCCCTCGTGAAGCCGGAGTGGAAGACCTGATGGAACCCATACCGTTGCAAGCAAAGGGCCTTCGTGCCCATAAGGTGCGTTTCTTGTAACATGAGAACATCGGCCCTCACCCTCTTCGCCTGGTGGAGTATGGCCCCCCGTTTAATTTTATCCAGGACCCCACGTACATTCCAGCTAATAATGCGGAGGATGTCCTGGGTCACCCGACCTCTATCAGGTATCCTAGCCATGAGGGGGTGCATCCTCTTTCAACACCGTTGGCGAGCTGTGGCGATGCATGTGTAGATTGTAACGGGCCTGTATTTGAAGTGCGATCTGTAAACTTGACCTACCCCCTCCCAACCCCCCCCAACAATCCCCCAACTCCATCCCTCGAGGATGTTGTTACATCTGTCGCTGTAGAGCAGACACCAATCCCCAAACCGAACCCCCCCAACAAACCCGCCACCCCATACCTCAAGAACACTGAAGCATCTGTCGCGGCATGATTGACCCGCCTCCCCCAACGGGAGGAGACCGGCCACCTCATCCAATGGATCCCCAACCCCAACCCCATAGCGATTGGGCCCGTATCCCACCCAGAAAGGTGTGGCGGGAGTCCTGGCCCATAACAACTGTGCTCCTAGTGACCTCAGGAAAGGAAGACCCACATGGACCACACCGGCCCCTCACTCAGTCCTTCCCCGGCGGCAGCACTATCGTGCCTCCCGGCCGTGATGTGGCCCCACAGGAGAGCGAGCGTCGCTTTGACCTAGACCGCTTGGCACCCCTACGGCCGGATCGCTGCCTCCTCTGGTTCGTCTCACTCGCCGAAGAGTCGGACTCCCTCCCGGCCCCCATCCGGGGCGGGGTGTGTGCCCTGACCCTCACTGTTTCGTCTGTCCATTTGAACACCTCCTCCGGAGTGTCAAAGAAATGGGTGCGTGACTGGAAGACCACCCGCAGTCGAGCAGGGTAGAGAAGCGAGTATTGCAGGTTAAGTTCTCGCAGACGGGCTTTCGCAGCCTGAAAGGATTGCCGTTGCTGCTGCACTAGGCGCGTGTAGTCCGGAAAAATGAGGATCTTCACGTTTTCGTGTAGCAGGGGTTCCTTAAGCCGTGCCTGTTTCAAGATCGTGTCCCTGTCCATGTAGTTCAATATTTTCGCAATTATGGGACGCGGGCGAGCCCCCACTGGCGGCTTCTGCATAAGTGCGCGGTGGGCCTTCTCCACCACAAGCACAAGTTACTAACTTGTGTAACGATATATCTGTAAGAGACAGTAGTTAGTGACAGATTCCTTACCTTAGAATATCCCCAGGAGTCAGGCTGGATCCGGAAAGTTTTTGCGTAGCAGTACCCTTGCGCGTCGGTAGGCGGCGTCGTGCGGCTCCGCGTCCGTCGTCGGCGTTGTGATCGCTGGGATGACGTCGCGGGCAGTACTTAGACGCCGCCCCTGCGCGCTGACGTCAGTTCTGTACACGACTTTCCGCGCCAGGAACGCAGAGCCATGCAAGAAGCTGACATAGGTGTCTGAAAAATACTAGGGCCCTGAAAGGGATGTCCTTAACCCTAGAAATCAGTTCGCAGAACGGGAGGATGGGTGGGCGGTAAGGAATCTGTCACTAACTACTGTCTCTTACAGATATATCGTTACACAAGTTAGTAACTTGTGCATCTGAAAGAGACACGTTAGTGACAGATTCCTTACCTTAGAATAGATACCCCAGCAATACCACCCACGGTGGTGGGTCTGCGAACAAAGATCAGACAAGGAAGTCCCGGAGGACAGAATGGCCAAAGAAGCCGTCCCTCCGGACCGGACTGTCAAGGCAGTAATGCTTGGTAAACGTGTGCAGCGAGGCCCACGTAGCTGCCTGACATATATCCTGCAGCGGAACACCGCGGCCTAAAGACGTGGTAGCAGCCGTTGCCCTGGTGAAATGGGCACGCAGCCCAACAGGAGGCTCCTTCTTAGCCAAAGAATAGCAGGCTTTGATACACAAGGTGACCCAGCGGGAGATGGTTCTCTTGTGCACCGCCCGACCTTTTTTGGCGCCCACGTAGCCAACAAAGAGCTGGTCATCCACCCGGAAGTGTTGTGTGCGGTTGATATAAAAGGAAAGCGCACGTTTGGGTCCAGACGGTGGAGCCTCTCTTCCTCTCTGGAAGGATGCGGAGGCGGAAAGAAGGTGGGCAAAGTGATGGTCTGCCCGATGTGGAAGGCAGTAACCACCTTTGGCAAGAAGGACAGACGCGTCCTAAGAACAACCTTGTCTGGATGGACAGACAGAAAGGGAGGTTTGCATGATAGAGCCTGGAGCTCACTCACCCGCCGAGCGGAGGTGATGGCCACCAGAAAGGCTGTCTTCAGAGTCAGAAGACGAAGAGGACAGTTATGTAGAGGCTCAAAGGGAGCGCACATGAGAAAGGTAAGAACCAAGTTCGAGTCCCACTGAGGCATCACAAACGGAACAGGAGGGAAGAGGTGTGTGTTATGCCTTTTAAGAACCTGTTAACAACAGGGGACTTGAAAAGAGAGGGCTGATCAGGGAGCCTGAGGAAGGCCGAGATCGCACAAAGATAGCCCTTGATGGTACCCAGGGCAGAACCCTGTTGGGCCAAGGAAAGAAGGAACAGAAGAACCTCAGAAAGAGGGGCAGAGAGGGGATTCACAGCCTTTGCTGTGCACCATGCCACAAACTTGTTCCACCTGCAGGCGTATACCACCTTAGTGGAGGGACGCCTGGCTGCCAGAATCACATCACAAACTTCGGGAGGCAAGTCGAAAGGAATCAACTGCCGCCGCTCAATCTCCACGCAAGCAGGTGGAGGCTGGATAGGTTCGGGTGGAGGACCGTCCCCTGCGACAGAAGATCCTCCCGAAGAGGCAGACGGATCGGGGGATCGACGCTCATACTGAGTAGCTCGGGATACCAAACTCTTCGAGCCCAGTCCGGAGCCACAAGAATGACTTGGGCCCGGTCGCGCCGAATCTTCTTCAACACTCTGGGTAGAAGTGGTATAGGTGGAAAGGCGTACAACAGACCGCAACTCCACTCGCGACGAAAAGCGTCGCCGAGCGAGTGCCGCCTTGGAAATTCCAACGCGCAGAACTGCTGACATTGCACGCTCTCTTCGGTGGCGAATAGATCTAACCAAGGCTCTCCCCACTGCTGAAAGACACCTTGCGCCACCTCCGAGTGAAGACGCCATTCGTGATCCATCATGCACCTGCGGCTGAGTTCGTCCGCCCTGGCGTTCAGGGAACCTGCCAGGTGTTGAACCATCAGGAATATGCCCTGATGTTCCAGCCATGTCCAGAGGCGCAGAGCCTCCTGACACAGGGTCCACGACCCCACCCCGCCCTGTTTGTTGCAGTACCACATGGCGGTGGTGTTGTCTGTGAACACCTGCACTACCTTCCCTTTGACAGAGGGAAGGAATGCCTTGAGTGCAAGTCGGATCGCCCGGAGCTACAGAAGGTTGATATGGAGCCGGGACACCGCCGGAGACCAGAGGCCTCTGATCTCCGCCTCTCCCATGTGACCGCCCCATCCCAGAAGGGACGCGTCCGTCACAACTGTGTGCTCTGGCTGGGGAAGGGAGAGGGATCTGCCCATGACCCATTGCCGGTTCGAGAGCCACCACTGCAACTGTTTTGCAGCCCCCTCTGAGATCTGGACGTGATCGGACAGGTTGCCCTGGTGCTGGTCCCACTGGAACTTCAGGTCCCACTGCAGAGCCCGCATATGCCATCTGGCATGATCGACCAGCAGGATGCAGGAGGCCATGAGGCCCAGCAGCCTCAGGGTCATCCGTACCGAAACCCAGGATAAAGGGTGAAAGATCGGAATCATAGCCTGAATATCCCGGACTCGCCGTTCGGGAGGATAGGCCCGAAACTGCGTCGTGTCCAGAACTGCTCCGATGAAAAGGAGCTGTGGAGAAGGAATCAGATGCGACTTCGGCACATTGATGGAGAACCCCAGCGAGTGCAGGAGTTCGGCCGTAGTCTGGAGGTGGGAGACGACTGCCTGCGACAAGCCCGCCTTCAGCAGCCAGTCGTCGAGGTAGGGGAAGACTGGAACCCCTGCCCGGCGCAGATGAGCTGCGACCACCGCCATCACTTTCGTGAACACCCGAGGGGCACTTGTAAGGCCAAAGGGGAGCACAGTGAACTGAAAATGCTCCAGGCCTACCGTGAACCGCAGGTAACGCCGGTGGGCCGGCAGGACGGGGATGTGAAAATAAGCGTCCTGCAAGTCCAACGCTACCAACCAGTCTCCCGGGTCGAGGGCAGTCAAGACCTGAGCTAGGGTGAGCATCTTGAACTTCTCCTTCCGGAGGAAGCGATTGACGTTCCGGAGGTCCAAGATAGGACGCATGTCCTCCTTGTCCTTTTTGGGCACCAGAAAGTAGTGGGAGTAGCAACCACGTCCTACTTCTGGGGTCGGAACATGCTCGATGGCCCTCTTGGCCAAGAGGGCCGTGACTTCCTTCTACAGAAGCACCAAGTGATCCCCTGACATGCGGTGGAATTGAGGTGGCATGGCTGGGGGGGTGGTCTCGAAGGGGAGGGAGTAGCCCCTTCGGACAATGTCCAAGACCCACCTGTCCGAGGTGATGGCACGCCAGTGGTGAAGGTGATGGCGGACCCTGCCCCCTACTGGCGTGCTGTGCACCTGAAAGGAAGGACTAGGAGGGCTTAGAGGCCGCGGACGGGGCGGAGTTGGTGGCCTGACCCGCACGCTGGTTGCCCGAACCGCCACGGTGGTAGCCACGTCCTCGGCCACGCGAAGACGCTTGCTGCACGGGCCGGTGGCTGGGCAGCGGACGTGACTGGGCGCCCCTTCCGTGGCCACGAAAGGGGCGAAAAGCAGAGGTTAGCGGAGGGCGCACAACAGAAAGGCCCAGGGACTTGGCAGTAGCCCGTGAGTCCTTAAAACGCTCCAGCGCATGGTCTGCTTTGGAACCAAAAAGACCGACTCCATCAAAGGGCATGTCCATGAGTGTATTCTGGACATCACCCGAGAAACCAGTTGTTCTCAGCCAGGCGTGGCGACGCAGCGCCACCGTCGTTGCAAGCGATCTGCCCAGCGAGTCGGCGGTATCAAGGCCACAACGTATGGTGAACTTTGCCGCATCCCTACCTTCCGCAATGGTTCGGGTAAGCAGTGTCTGGACCTCCTCAGAACACTGGGGCAAAACAGCCGCCACCGAATCCCATAGGGAGTGGGTATATCGGCCGAAAAGGCAAGCGGTGTTGACGGACCGCAAGCCAGCACTGGAGGAAGAAAAAGCCTTCTTCCCAAACTGGTCCAGGCGTTTGGATTCCCTATCCGGAGGGCGGTAGGGAAGGCGGTTTGGGAGGCAGAGGCTTGGACAACCAAGCTCTCGGGGGTGGGATGTTGAGAGAGAAACAAGGGGTCGCCCGGAGCAGGGCGATGGCGTCGGGCCACGTTCCTATCCACAGGAGCCCCTGTGGTGGGCTTGGACCAGGCGCCCAAAGAACGTCAGTCAGTGCATCATTAAACGGCAGCACAGTCTCCGAGGAGGAAGCTGCCGGCTGAAGCACTTCCGTCAGGAGATCAGTCCTGACAGCCACAGTAGGCAATTGGAGGTGCAAGGCTCCAGCTGCTCTACGCAACACCGTTGTGGAATTTGCTCCCTCCTCCGTAGCCACGGGAGGAGACAGCATGCCAGTGTCAGGGGAAGTGTCTAGACCACTGGCATCCCCAAGTTCCTCTGCCCAGTCCTGATCATACTCACACTGCCGTGTGAGAGGGTCTTCCGACCCCTCCCAGCTCTCCTGGTCCTCCTCTGGTTCAAAATATGGAGGAGGAGGGACATCTGGGACCCAAGGTCTCATCGGCGCCGGAGCCGGCGTCGAGCGACGTCGGTCCGGCTCCATGTCCGGAGCCGGAGAGAACCGGGGAACGACGACGCCCGGAGCCCCGGACGGCGTCAGGAACAGCACCGGGGACATCGACGCCGGCGGAGGCGTAGTTAGGTCAACCGGCGTCGATGGGGGTTGCGGTACCACCGGAGCCGGGATCGAGGCCGGGGCCGGAGCCGAGGCCGGGATCAAGGCTGGCGGGACAGGCGACGCCGGGACCGGAGTCGTCGGCGACGCCGGAGCAACCCCATCAGGGCCCGCGGGCCCGAAAGCGCACCGGAGGGACCTTGAGGCCCGAAGAGGCGGGCCATGGCCGACAGAAATTCCTGTATTTGGGCCGGAGTCGCCCCCGAACCCGGAAAGGACGGGTAATGCGGGGGCGGCTCCACAGGCACGTCCGGGGCCACGGGGACGGTGCCAACAGGGGCCTCAGCCGAGTCGCGAGACCGGCGAGGCGAAGTCTTAGAGCGATGATGCTTCTTAGACTTTTTGTGCTTCGACTTACCCGAGGAGCGCGAAGACTTGGACTCCGACGACCGGCGGGGGCTCTGCGACCGGCCCCTCGACCTCTCACGGGACCGGGGCTTGGTGCGGCGCGGAGCCGACTGCCGGACCTCGAGGAGCTTTCGAGACCGCTCTCGCAAAGCCTTCGGGTGGAGTTTCCGGCAGTCAGGGCACGACTTCGTGTCGTGGTCTCGGCCGAGACAGTAGAGACACTAAGTGCGGGTCTGTGATCGACATCATTCGACCACAGGCGTCGCATGGCTTGAAGCCGGGCATCCCTACCGACACCTAGGAGTCGAGAAGACTCGAAAAGAAACAGTGAAAAAATCACCCCAAAAATTTAGTCAAAAATTGACTAGGGCACTGCTCTTCCCGGATCTGCGCTTACTGGCGCGGAAAAAGAAGAACTGACGTCAGCGCGCAGGGGCGGCGTCTAAGTACTGCCCGCGACGTCATCCCGGCGATCACGACGCCGACGACGGACGCGGAGCCGCACGACGCCGCCTACCGACGCGCAAGGGTACTGCTATGCAAAAACTTTCCGGATCCAGCCTGACGCCTGGGGATATTCTAAGGTAAGGAATCTGTCACTAACGTGTCTCTTTCAGATAACACCGCGATAATGCCTCTGGGGAAATCCAGCTCTCCAACCACTGTGTGAGGAAGCGCTCCACACTACCCCCTTCACTGCCCTCTGGAAAACCAACGAAGCGGAGGTTGTTGCGGCGGGTCCGGCCCTCCGCGTCTTCCGCCCGCAGGGCCAGCCCCCGTTGGGTCATCTCCATCGCGGCCACTTTCTTCTTCAGGATAGTGACG
This sequence comes from Calotriton arnoldi, assembly GCA_963921515.1. Taxonomy (NCBI): domain Eukaryota; kingdom Metazoa; phylum Chordata; class Amphibia; order Caudata; family Salamandridae; genus Calotriton; species Calotriton arnoldi. The sequence continues at coordinate 2,050,593 of CAWUFW010002724.1, read as the reverse complement.
TCATCCTCCACCCCCGAGATGCGGGTCTCGGCCTCCGTGATGCGGGAGACTGCGTTGCGCAGGTCTTGGCGCAGGAGCGTGACATCCGATCCCACCGCTCCTATCTTCGCGTCCAGCATATCTCGGGACTGGGTGATCGCTTCCATGAGCGCCGCATTGTCCGGCACGGCCCCTTGTTGGCTCCCGGACCCACTCGGGCCCGTGAATTTGTCGATTGGGCCCTGCTTCGCCGGTCCACTGCCACCTTTGTCGCGAGTCATGGTCGCCTGCAGATCCCCGCCCTGATCTGCCAAGTTGTCGAGATGGGCCCCTCCTCCGTGATGGGTTTTGTGCTCCTGTGGATGCCCCGCGGTCCGACCCAGCCGTCGATCAAAGACTCTCGGGCAAGGAGGAGGAGTCCCCCCCGGTTGCAGCGGGCCACCAGGGCCCGCGCACCGCCCAACGACGGGCGCTGCCACGGGCCGTCCGGACCAGCTCCTCTGCGGGCACGGGACACCTCCAACCCTCGTTATGCCCTCGGGGCCCGACCGACCCCCGACACGGGCCGCCTGTTAATCCGGATGACTGGGCCCCAGGGGTGGCTCCCCCGTCTGCTCTACTGCCCACACCACTGGTCCGCGGCCCACGCCACCTCCTTTCGCCCGTCCGGCCCTCCCACGCGGGTCGACCGCACCGCCGAGGGGAAAGAGGCAATGGGCACCGCAAGGGGGCACGCAGCCCCAAGAGCCCCCCCCCGGGAAGGGCCGATGTGTTGCCCGCTGCGAATGGGGGCCGGAGGGGAAGGCTCACCCAGTCAGGCCCGCACAAGGCCCACTCCACCACCGCGGCCCGTAATGGCCGACGAGCCACACCACCAGCGCCGCAGACACAGCGCCCCAGACACAGGCGCCACCAGGATCACTGCACTCACCCGGCGCGGGAGCGCTGCCGTGCTGCCTGTCCTCCGGTACCCGGGTTGGGTCCCGGCGCAGATGCCCCCAGCGGCCGCCGGCACTCGACCTCCCGGCGTCCCTTCACTCTCTGGGCCGCAGACTCGTGTGGTCTCTGCGCCGCTGCCCGGGTGGCCCCAGCCGCCACGATCGCCGCCGAGCCTCCACCACCAGGGCCCGGGGTCACCGACACTGCGCTGAGTGGGTAGCGGGCACTAGGAGCCAGGATAAATTGCAAGTTTATTGCGGGCTGGACGGAGCTCGCCTAGCACACGTCCGCCATGTTCGGCTGCTAAGCCACGCCCCCCATAATTACGCAATTTTAATTATTACGTTGCGGTTTCTGATTTGCCAATGCAACCTTAATGATAAATCCAAAAAATCTATTAATAGAAATGTGATTTGTGTATTAAAGCTCTTGGTTCTTATGTTAAGGGGCTAATTTTTCTGTTTTTCACAGGGGCTTGTTTTGTTCATACTTTTACGAGGCTCATCAATCAAATCAATCAATCAAAATAGAGTGACCCGCCGCTAACAGATCAGCGAGATGAAAGGATCTACAGGGGAGAGTTAGAACACTTTATTAAAAAGCCAAGTCTTCACTTCAACTGATGTCTAAAAGACTCCAGGTCCTTAATGGCTCTCGGAGACAAGGGCAAATAATTCCAGCCTCTGGTAGCCATATCAGAAAAGGAGGAATCACCCCATCTTTTCTTCTTTGGCTTGGGCACTACTGTCAGCAAAGCCTCAGCAGAGCGCAGTGTTCTTGTAGGCTGGTAGTGCAGTAGCCTCTTGGACAAATAGTTAGGTCCCAGTTCATAAAAATCTTTGTGGGCTATGGTCAGTCCCTTAAATTCCACTCTTGACTTGACCAGCAACCAATGCAAATCTTTAAGATGGGCATGCACCGCGCTACTCACTCCCAGGAATCTTGAGTAAAAGCAGAGCAGCAGCGTTCTGCACCACCAGCAGTCTTTTCAACAAGTACTCCACGAGACCCCAGTAAAGAGCATTCGCATAGTCCAGCCAGGACGTCATCAAAGAATGGATCATCATCCTTTGACAGAAAGCGGGGAGCATATACAGGAACTTTCTCAACATCCTGAGGAGGCCAAAACATGTCCCGACCATGCTCTCGACTTGAGATTTGAAGGTATTATCAAAATTTTACTCCTAAATTTGGAGGAGAGGGGGATGAGTTGGGCCAGATCTCACCTCCCCACCCCTCATTGTTTCCCGGGGGGTGTTTCTTTTTCCTTGCACGGTGCGTTTCATGATGTACGCTGCTGGGTTTATTTTTTTAAGACCTTGTCTACTTATCTTGGATTTTTTCTAGACTAGACTAATTGGGCTAAGTTTTATGATTCTGTATTTCTGTAATTGAGCCTTCATGGCAGTTTCATGTATTTGTCTATGTAACGTATTTACTAAACTTTCTGTAATTAATCATTTTGCCTTATTATTTTTTTTTAAGTTTCTTTTTATTTTTATTAACATTGCTCAAACAAAAGACCATTCTTTACATGAATTACATATAGTCTCACATGGTACAGCTTTGACATCACCGCTATTACGTGAGGGATATGCAGGGAATCGTATACTTTCAGTGGCTTCAAAGACACAAGTTAACCATCAACAACATCAATAGACCAAAGGCGAGATGGCCCATCCACTAATCCCCCGCCATACTTATATTCGAACATGACCTACGCGTCCTATTCATCCCCCCGCATTTCTCTGTATTGGCGCCATGAATGCCATATTTTCTCCCACTTTTTCACACAGCACCTACTTTTGTACACTGTTTCCTCTGCACGTTGGCACCAGTCCAGATCCCTTTCCCACTCTCTCAACGATGGCGGCGAAGGCACTACCCACCTCCTCACAATGTTTCGTTTAGCAATTCCCGCTGCCAAGGCTAGCCATACTCCCACATGTCTAGGCCTGTCAAGGTCTCCCTTAACCATCAGGAGTAGCCATTTGGCGTCCATTGGGACCGTCATTCCCGATACCCTAGATATCACTTCTGTGACTTTATGCCAGAACTGGGCAATCTTCTGGCATTCCCATAGGATATGAAAGAAGGACCCCTCTTGTTGACAACCCCTAACACAGAGCGCTGTGTGTGTTTTACCCCATTTATATAAGTGTGTACATGAGTAGTAAGTACGGTGCAGAATCTTAAGTTGCACCAATCTAAATCTTGTCTGGATTGCAATTTCCCTTGGGCTTTGTATTGCCTCTAGCCAATCTTCATCCTCTATACTCCCAAGATCAGCAGTCCAGGATGCACGCAGGGTAACCAGGGGGTCTGGCACATTACTTATTAACTTGCGATATATTAGAGATGACGCTTTTCCGGGGATGGGGTCTAGTAGTAATCTATCTTCCAGGGGGGAGTGGTCAGGAACGGGGGTACCTTGTTGAATATGTCGCCGCAGGGCCTGCATCAATCTTAGGTAATGATATCTCTGTGATTGATTTAGATTGTATTCTTGCCTTAGATCCTCAAAGGCTATAGGGGCCTCTCCCTTCCACACGTCACCCAAGTACTCGATTCCTATCAGTCTCTACCCTCTAAAGCCCGTAAGGGCGGCTACTTCTTTCAGTGTGTCCCCGGACCACAATGGAGTCCGGCTGGTCAATTTCTCCGTCCAGCCCAGGAATTTATTTGCCTCTCTCCAGCACCTCTCCACCGTACCAGTGTGTGTCGGCCATTCCGATCGAGCCTTTCGGGAGTACAAGAGTGGTTCGCAGTTTCCACTTGGCATGTTGGCTCTATCCACTCTATAGGCTGGCTCATGCACATCAGAGTACACCCAGTCATTTATGACAAGCAACTGCGAGGCCCAGTAGTAGAGTCGAACGTCCGGAACTGCAAATCCCCCATCGTACACTCCCATTTGTAATTTATGGAGCGCTATTCTGGAGGAACCACCCTGCCACAAAAGTGTTCTGACTTCCTGTGCTATCTTTTTAAAAGCTGCCGGGGGAACTGGACAGGGGGTATTTTGGAGGACGCACAGGAGGCGCAGCAAGGCCATCATTGTAAACAGGGCCGCTCTGCCCATCAGAGACAATGGGAGTGCACGCCAGTGACGTACGTTGGCGCTCTGCCGATCTATCTGGGGCTCCAGGTTCTTCCTCAGGAACGTCTCATGATCCCTCACTATGTATATGCCTAGGTACTTAAACCCCCCCTCCACCACTGGGGCCGCACATTGCGTCGGTATTCTCGGCGGAGGACCTGATAGTGGAAAGATTACCGATTTAGTCCAATTAATCGTGTATCCTGAGTAGCTCCCGAACAATTAAAAAATGTGAAGAACTCTAGCCATCGAGTGGTACGGCCGTGCTAGGTACAGGAGGATGTCATCCGCATATAGCGAGATTCGCTCCTCCCACCCCCCAGGTGCCTCTATGCCCCAAATCATTGGGTCCCTCCGAATCCAGTGAGCCAACGGCTCCAGTGCAAGGGCGAACAACAATGGGGACAGAGGGCATCCCTGTCTAGTGCATTTTGCCTTATTTTTTGATCTAGAACTCTGGGCCTGATTTAGATCTTGCCAAGTCTGGTCCCACTGGCACTTTTTCAACCGTTTCAACGTCTGCCTACTTGGCGGTCCGCTCGCTCTATTTAGATGTTAGCAGGTCCGTGGACGAAAGACCACCCGAGTGCCGCCGACTCCGCCAGGAATTTTCACCCACGTAAAAGCCGTCTTAGGCAGAAGCAGCTGTCGGTGGGAGTCCAGCCAAGAATACCGCTGGGCAAATCACGATGTACCTTTACGTCAAGGAAACTGTGGCAGGGATACCTCCTACTTTGAGTTGGTGGAATCGAAGGAAATGAGGTAGAAACTTACCTTTTTCTGTTTCCCACTTCCTTTTCCATCTTGAACCCCACTGTCGAGGTCCTCCTTTTTCTGCTTACTACATGACCACAACACTAATCAACTACGTTGTCCCTGGGATTTACGGTAAGCTTCTTTTACACTTGTCTTACTATGAATAAAGTATTGACAATTGCTTTTTCGTGTATTTTTACATTGCTTTCATGCATTTATTTTGTGTGTAATGCATTAGTGTACATTTTACAACTTATCAAGGTAAAATGAACACACCTGTATTGAAACTTTAAAAAAATTATGCTGATGTGGTGGTTGTGGATGAAGTGCTTGTAGTGCCTGTGGGTGTGCATTCAATAGCGTGTGTGTGTTGTTTGTGTGCTATGCAATATGTAAGCAAAAGGGCATAACACATTACCTACATATTTTTTCAGAAGCAAGCACAACATATATGTATGTACACATTAATCAGTCTCCACTCCACCAGCCACTCACTTCATCAGCAAACTGCCGCTAGGTCAAAGCCAGCAATGGGGACATCTAAATAGGCTAGGTGCAAACCCGCTGACGTGACGGCAATGGAGTACAGTTAGCCAGCAGAGGAGTCTGCCACTTCGACGACGGTGCCCCGCTTATGCGACGGGAAACAGTCTGTCGATGCGGATGGCGGTTCAGCCAACACACATCTAAATACAACGGGCGGGATACTGACAGGTTGGCGGAGTACTTGGATACTCCGCCGTGGAGGGACGACGGGAGTCCCGCCAAGATCTAAATCAGGCCCTCAGTTATTAGTGTTCCTTCATTAAAACGTTTTTTTAAAAAAAATTAAATTTGTTTATTAAGGTTTTCAATACCATACAGCGTATTGGCATCATAAACAGTATACTCTGCATCTATTAGAGAACAGAAAAAGCAACAAAAAAAAAATAGAAACACATTTTGAAAGGTACAGATAATGATCAGATATCACAATAAATGTACAGGGGCGGTCTCGCTCTGGTGATGTAACACAAGCAGTCTGGGTAATACGATAACACAATATTACAAATCATCAGTCAGATTACGTAGTCTCGGCATGAGTCTGGAGTAGCAAATATTCTCGAAGAGGAGCCCAAATATCAGTTGGTCTGGATGTGACCGGCAATTCCTCAGCCTATAATTCTAATTGTTCACGACAATAAATCAGGTCTTTCATCCAGTCGGCAATTTTCGGGGCAAATTTACTTTCCCACGTGAACATAATCCGCCTCTTGGCGAGCAGGAGTGCCAGTCCAACAAACTTGCGCACGGTGGCCTTTAACTGGGGAACGCAGCCAAGGAGGCACTACAGAGGTGTACACTGCAAAACAATGCCCGTCATGGTGTGTATGCGTGCAACAACTGTCTCCCAATATTCAAACACAGGGGCACATTGCCATGCGAGGTGGATAAAATCAGCATTACCTTGACCACAGCGTTTACAGTGGTCAGAGTCTCTGAGGCCTATTTTATATAATTTAACAGGGGTGTGATACATTTGGTGGATGAATTTAAAATGAATTACACGGAGATTGGCATTTGGCGTGAGACGACCTGTTAACATGCAAATCTGTTCCCATTCTTTCAGAGTAATCGGAGGGGCCACTATCATGTTCCAACGCTCTAAACTGCGATCAGGCACAAACACCGTTTCATCCTGCACCTCCTTGTATAATTTAGTGATCAGTTTTTTTCTTGATGGGGCTACCAGTAATAATTGAAGTGATTTAAGTACGGCGGGCTCAGCGGGGAAACCGGGATAATGGTCCTGAAGTGCACGCTTTAGGCGATAGCAGGAATATTGGAACAGGAAGGTAAGATTTTGGATGTATTCCAGATCCTCCCCAGTTATGTAACTACCCCCAGGAAAAAGGTCTCCCATGTGTGTGATGCCGGCCTCCTTTAAAGCTGTTACAGGCCCCTGCTCCCAAGCAACAGATAAGGCCGCATGACCAGCAAGGGGCAGAGCAGGAGCGTATAGAGGGAGTTTATGTGCGCGTTTGCCAATCGCCTGCCTAGCTGCAATAGTGGTGTCAATGGTGTTAATCTCAGACCTGGGAGTATGCCGGAGAGTGTGCGTAAGGATACCTCCAAGTGGCATGGGGTGTGCATCCCCGTCCTCTACTGCAACATGCGGAATGCAATCATGCGTCCGGAACCAATAGTAAGCGTATTGGGCTTGCGCACTAAGATAGTACACGTAGAAATCAGGAGCAGCAAACCCCCCTTTATCATAAGCGAGCGTCAGGGTATGCCAACTAATTCTGGGCTGTTTATCCCCCCACACCAGTCTCAAAAGCTGGGTTTGTACTGGTTTAAAAAATTGTTTGGTAAGTTTGATTGGAATGTTGCAAAACAGATATAGAAACCGCGGGAGGATTACCATTTTAATGACTGCGATACGGTCCGCAAGGGACAGCGGGAGATGGGACCACCTATCCACTTGCTGCACCAAAGCGCCATAGGCTGGTCCGTAGTTTTCTCTGATCACGACGTCAGGGTCGCGATGCACCCAGACCCCAAGGTACTTGACCGGGTCCGCAGTCCACACCAGAGGATATTCCAGCTGAGGCGGAGACGTGACCAATGTCAAAGGAATAATAACCGACTTTTCCCAGTTGATTAGGAGTCCAGAGAAGAGGCCAAACCTGATATATTCCCGGATGATAGGGGACAGATGAAGTTGAGGATCACGGATAAAAAGGACCATTCATCTGCGTACATGGAAATACCGACCGGTCGATGATTAAAATTGAGAGCGGCCGCTCTGTGGCTTTGACGGATTTTGCACGCTAATGGTTCCAGAACAAGGGCAAACAGAAGTGGGGACAAGGGACAACCCTGTCTGGTGCCGCGTTCTATATTAAAAGGCTCCGAGGTAAGGCCTCCCACCCGCACCCTCCCCGATGCGTCCGTATATAGGACCTGTATCCAACGCGTCAATATAGGGGGAAAGCCCATTCTGTGCAGAATGCGCAACATATACTTCCATTCTATCGAGTCAAATGCTTTCGCCGCGTCAAGCATGACAGCAGCTGCAGATAACTCAGGATTAAGGACGTGGAACATTGCAAAAATGGTGCGCAAGTTGTGAGAGGTGGAGCGTTCTGGAATAAACCTGGACTGGTCCGGGAGGACAAGAAGAGGCATCAGAGGTTGAATTTTGGTGGCCAGTATCTTCGCTAATATTTTCGCATCTAGATTTATTAGCGATAGGGGGCGATAGGACTCACAAAGCGTGGGCGATTTATCTTTTTTAAGAAGGGTGATAATCAGGGCCTGTCTGAGGGAAGGCGGAAGGATCCCGGATTCATGTGCCTCCGCGTACATCTCTAATAAGTGGGGTACAAGGAGATCTGTATACGCTTTGTAAAATTCTGCCGTTAGGCCATCCGGCCCTGGGGCCTTATTATTAGGAAGAGAGAGAATAGCCTCCCTCACGGCAGTTTCATCTATGGGCTGGCTCAGAAACTCCCTGTGGGCGTCCAACAACCATGCACAGGCCGTGTCTGATAGATATTCATCCAGTGCCTCATCTGCCATTCCGCCCCGCGTGGTATACATAGCCGAATAGAATTGTTTAAATTGTGCAACTATTGCAAGTGGGGTAAAATGTACATCTCCATGAGAGTCCACTATTTGGTCAATCGGGTGATGGTCGGCCCTGAATCGTAACCTAGAAACCAGGCACCTCCCAGGTCTTCCCCCCTCCCCGTAAGCCCGGGCCACATGACGCCTTGAGAAATATTTTGCCTCCGTGTCAGCCAATGTGTTGTACTCTGCCACTAATTCTCGTATTCGAGCTAATGTGTCCGCAGCTGGTGAGTTCTGATATTGACTCTCCAGTTCCCCCAAGGCCTTTTCCGTTTGACAATTGTCCCCTGATGTCTCTCAGGATCCCCGTCGCGGTACCAACACACACCCCCGTATCGTCACCTTAAAGGCCTCCCAGAGTGTGGCCTGACTGTCCACCGAGCCCACATTTAAGTCAAAATATTGTACAATGGCTGTTCTTATGGCCTCATTGTATATAGGATCCAGCAAGGCCTCAGCCCGAAATCGCCAAGTGAAAGGTCGACGAGGGTTCGCGGGGATGCAAACGTCTAGACCTACAGGGTTATGATCAGATAATGTGCGCGGTAGTGTGTACACATGCGTGACCCATCCGTTAGCTTCTTCGTTCAGCAGCCAGTAGTCAAGTCTAGACCAGCTATTGTGTGCAGGGGTGATATGTGTACCTTCTAAAGCTTCCGGATTGCGCTTGCGCCAGACATCTACAAGACCCATTTCCGCCATGGCATCACGAACACATTGGGCCACTTTAACAGTTCGCGCACCTGATGGATTGGATTTATCCACTTGTGGGTTAAGATGGGTATTGAAGTCGCCCCCCCAAAGGACCGCCGATTCAGGCCACGATCGCAGAACCCTGAGCATGTTGAGAAATGGTGCCGGGTCATCCACCACGGGACCATACATGTTAACAATCGTTATGAAGGATATTCCTAACTTGCCCTGTACCATAGCCCAGCGACCCTCTGTGTCTGCACAAGTGTGTATGGGCCGAAACGAAACACCCTTTTTGATAAGGACAAATACCCCCCTTGAATAATTAGAGTAGGAAGACGCCAACCTGAAAGTTGCCCATTTTTGTGCCACCCTATCTTCTGTTTGCTTACTCAGGTGCGACTCCTGCAATAGAGCGATTTGCACAGCGTGTCTATCTAAATACGTTAACACTTGGCGGACTTTCTTGGGAGTGTTAAGACCACATATATTCCATGTTAAGCATTTATACGTCTCACCCCTGCTCAGTTCCAAATATGTTCAACACACCTTGAATGCCGCCCCATATATTATTCGCGCGTACATTGGTAGGGGTACCATTTGCAACATGTGTTCTGATTACAGTACCTTCAGCTGTAAAAAAAGGAAACCTGTTCCCTCCCCCCGCCCACTTTAGCAATCCCATCTTGCCAAAGACAAATCCCCTTAACATGAACAGACCCAACAAAAACAAATTACTGTGAAACATTGTGTGGGGGATACCCATTGGGGGACGTAGCGGTAGGGTCCACTCCCCGGTGAGGTCGTGAGGGGGCCGCCGATGTAAGGAGAGATTCTCCTATCCCCAAGCCATCCAGCCGGACCCAGCAGTGGGGTCATAGAGGATGACATTAGGAGCACAGATGCTTGACTTAAGATCGCAGTGTCAGGGGCCGAAATACCCCTCTGATCTTGAGGCAGCCAGCTCAGAGGGCGGGGAGGATAACATTCCGCCTGTGTGCAATGGGTAAAACATGAGGACGTAAACCCACCCTAATGAGTCGATATCCGGAGACCATACCACAAATATGGACCACCACCATCAGTAACCTACCAGTGCCCTCTTAAGTTCAGCAGATCAACAATACAACACAACATTATGTCCTTATGACAGTCACTGATATGGTGACATCAGCAATAGGTTATACAGTCAACAACATGAAGCATACATGTCGCTGAATCATCAACATCAGACGTAGTGGCTGCAGAATTCCGTTGGCGGCGCAAGGATTTAGCATATTCCATGGCCTGTTTTGGAGTCGTGAAGATCCTGGCGTTGTTATCAGTCCCTATGCGCAGACGCGCTGGGTATAGCATGGCATATGGAACTTGCTCCTTCAGTAGGAGCCTTTTGACCCCTTGGAACTTCTTTCGCGCCGCCTGCACCGTGGCAGTAAAGTCCGGATAAAATGATAAAACATTGCCCTGATAGTTGATCGTACCCTTCTGGCGAGTGACGCGCAATACAGTGTCCCTATCCCTGAAGTTCAATAGACGGGCAATGATCGGTCTGGGGGGGGCCCAGGGAGGCGGGCGCGCCGCCAGCGATCTGTGAGCCCGTTCTATGGCGAACCTGGTGGAAAGTTGTTCAACCCCACAAATATCCCGGATGAGAGTCTCGACAATCTTCCAGGCGCCCAACATTCGTTGATTCCGGCAGGCCCAAAATGCGTACATTATTGCGCCTAGAGCGCACCTCGATGTCCTCATTCTTCGCCTGTATGACAGCCAGCAACTTCGCCATGTCTGTAGTTTTGACGGCAACTTGTTGGAGGCCATCTTCAGCATCTGATATTCTCTGTTCCGCCTCACCGATTCGTGCTGCGTGTTTGTCTAATTTGGAAGAAAAATGGTCCATTCTACCGTTGAGTGCCTCTATTTTGCCATCTATAGCCTGTAGGCTGGCCTGTATTGCAGTCATCGACTTTTCCAGGGCTGTGGGGGCCGAGGTAGAAGAGTCCAACTCCGAGTCCGCAGTCTGCGAAGACTTACCGCCCCTACATGATTCGAAGGTCAGCCTAGGCTGATTTTTTTCTGGCTTGCCCATTTTAGTGACAGAGGAATTAGAGTCTGTATTGTAGCTGCAGTGCGTTTATGCCAGTGGGGGACGCCCCCGCTCGCAATTGGCGACGATGGAGAGACCGCAATCTATGGGGAGCGGAGAATCCAGCTAGTAAATTGTGGCGCAGACCGGCTCAGTGCGCCGCGCAGAAAGTCCGTACTGCGAGGTCAGCAGCAATCACAATGGCTCCAGTATTAAAGCAAGCGCAGACCTCTGGCCAGAGTATGTGCAGTCGCAGTAATGTGCCCGCTATCACCAACACTCCACAACAGGATGCTTAGTGTGCCGCGAACCACAGCGCGGGAAACCACTACAATGTGGCGCCGCCGCCCGCCTCATACTCGCTTCATACCGGGACCCTGTGTGTGCTTCTCCTGGTCCGCGGCCGCAACAGGCCCGGATATCAGTGACCTGAAGCAGGGAGAACGGGCTGATGTAATGTTTGGACACAATGTGGGAGGGTTAAGGCTGCTTGGAGATCCAGTCACTCAGCGCAAACAACAATGCCCCCCAGAGAGCGGCAGCCATCCACCAGTGGCAAAAAAGAGCCAGTCACCACGCGGCTCTATCCCTATGTTGTGCTGGTCCACATGCCGTTTTGGCCACCTCGTGATCAAAGTCCTGACCGCTGGGTAGGGCAGAGTGCGAATTCGGCAACTATGGGGGCCCCAATTAACTACGGGATGCGGTGCAGCGGGGCAGGCTGGCGGTCGTCGCTTCACAGAGGCCTACCTTGCAGGCTGGAGCCGGCCCCTCGCGTAGCAGAGCGCGCCGCTCGCGCTACAAGTCCGTCACCCGGCCGTGTCCAGGATCCGCCGTACCTGCAGCCAGCGATGGGGTCACTCGTCCGGCCGGGAAGTTCTTAAGCCCGCGTTGCAGCAACAGGCGTCGCGGGTCCCAGGACGTACCTGAGCTCCGCCGGTAGTGCCGCAACCCGGGTCAATCCGCTCAGCAGAGACCGCCCGTTGTCAGGGCCGCATCCGCCATCATGGCCGCCAGCAGAGTGTGTGGCGAGCTTTCCGCCAGTCCCAGGGGCCAATTCGCCGGTAAACAGCACACCGCTCACACGCCCCCGATGTCAGCAATCATGTCCGTGCAGGTTACACCGGTGGATGGCACGTCAGGAGCAGGATAATAGACGGACTAGTTTGGCGGCCGGCAGAGCTACACTACTGTGCGGACATCTTGCCGTGCGCCAGGCCACGCCCCCATTAAAACGGTTTTACGCTGCTAAACTTCATGTGTTCTCATAAGGAGTGTAGTCTTTAACCGCTAGATCTCTTGGAGGTTTTGAAGCCAAATTAATCGGGTAAGTATTAAGGTGTTCAAAATACTGAGGTTCAGTTGATTATTGGGGTTCGGCTCCCACAGTGATATGACCCTTTTATTGATGCCCTAACACTTTCTCACCAAATTTTGAGTAGACGGATGGGGTCAAGTCCAGTTTGGCCTTCTAGAGATTGCAGTGCATTGTCGACATGCAGGAAAAATATGAGCAGGAACGGGGATTAGCACAGGACCAATCCTTGAATGATAATACGAAAGGTCCAGCAACTTGGAGCTGGATCTACCTTTCAACCGCAAACTCTTCTTATGTACGGCAACGTAGCATTTCATCTCCCACACCCAGATTGGCTTCAGGTGCTTGAAGGCACACTTGGTTGTGTCGGGACCAGACCTCAAGCACCAAGGCACACATTGTGCAGATCAGTGACCAACATCTGCCTCCTGCTGTCAGAGCACGGTTTGAATCCTGTTGTTTTTTTAGGGAGACTTTGGTGCCTGGCACACTGATCACAAATTTTTAAAAGTAAGAAATCTCACAAGGTTGGTAGCGACTTTTGAATCCATGTTATAGGGCATAGAAAGAATGGAACTGATGTCAGCATGCAGGGATGGTTTATGTGTGCCTCAGCTCCATAATGTCTGGGACATAACAGAGCCCCCACGGAACCACAATGTACTGCCTATTGGAATACAGCAGCATTGCTGAGAAGATTCTCCAGATCCAGTGTGGCGTTTGGGGATATTTTTCAGGTGACAAATCTGCAGTTAGAAGTATCCATCAGAACAATGACTTTTCAAGTGTACGGTGAGAAAGTGCTTCTTTTGACATGGTTAGCCCCCCACTTTTTGCCTGGAAAATTATGTGGTTTTGAGTCCCTGCCAACCAGGTTCCCTGAGTCAATGCTTCTTCACTAAAACTGTACCACGATTGCCAACTTCAGCCCCCTGTAAGTCCCTAGTAAATGGTACTCTTGCTACCTAGTGCAAGGGGACTAACAAGGGTCCCTAGGGATCCCTCACCAAGGCCATGCCACTGTCATTGCAGCTTACATGACTTGGTGCAGTGAAAAACAACAAAGTTGACATGGCACACCGCATGTGTGCCATGCCAACCAGTACTGCCTAAGGTATAGGATATTCACCCCTCTAGGTGGCCTTACAAGCCCTCAGGGAGGGTGCACTATATCTTAGGTGTGGGCTTGTCTGCATGAGCAGATATGCCCCTACAATATTTAAGTCTATTCCTTAAAATTGTAAGTGACAACTCGAGTTTCCCAGCACCATGATAGCTTCACTAACCCAGGTGTGTTTGGTACCAAACAACTCCTCTTGATAAACCCAGACTGATGCCAGTGTAATATTTATTGAAATATGTATCCAGTGGGCACCTCAGAGGTGCCCCCTGAAAACCTACCAACTCTGGTGTGGTCTCTGACTGGCTTAAGGCAGTCTACCATCACCAGACATATTTCTAGACCCCAGTGTTGCAAGCCCCTGCTCTCTGAGGCCAGAAATAAACCCCATCCTGGGCGGAGGTGTCACACCTCCTCTCCCAGGATGGGCACAGTGCTCGAGAGGGAAGCTTTAAAGGCCTGCTGCCTTTGTAATGCAACCCAGCCTCTGCTGTTAGCAGCAGATGGCTGCCCCCAGTTCAAAGCTCCACTTTTGATGGGAGAACCAGCGGGACACCTTAGGGAGAATAGGAGTTGTGCATCCCTTCGTAAACTCCACCGCTCAGGTGCTAGAGGCGAAGTAAAGCACGTTTTTCAGTGCCTACCATCTTGAAGATGGTGGGACTTATCCAATTAGGGCTAAGGCTATCCACCCCCCCTTCCCCACCAGGAGGGTGGCATAATAGTAGGTGTAGACACCCCACGTAAGGAACCCATTGGTCCTTACCTGATAATCCCTTGAAACGCCCCTAAATCTAGTATTTAGGTGGTTCCCCCAGACCCTGAAATCAGATTTTGATGACCTACCAAGAAGAGCCGTGTCGCAGCGAAAACTGAAGACACCAACTGACTTAGACCCAGCTCTACCGGCCTGTCTGCAGCCTTCAAAGTCCCTGCTGAAGAAAGAGTGACTCGCCCCACAGACCAGCGACCTCCAGAACCCTGGGAGGACTGCCTGCCTTCAAGAAAGACTCCTAATCTCCCATGGACAGCGGGCCTGTCCAGAAGAAACCATCTGCAAAGAAAAATAACTCTGCACTGAGGAACTGCAAACTCGCCCCGGATCCACCTCTGCACCCGACGCCCACGGCCCAAGTCTAAGTGGCCCATAGGTCAGCGGTAGGTTTCCCAGTGCATCTGAGCCAGAGTCCAATGTGGGCTGACACCTGCCGGACTCCTCCTCCACACCTGCAGCCTCAACTTAAAGAATCCCCATGACCACAACCTGACCGGTAAGAGTTTTCCGACGCCTAAGGACACCCCTGCACGGGCCTTCAGGACCTCAACGTTCGGTGTCCCTACGTCCCCTACTACCTCTACTTAGCTGGGCAGCTGTGGGTGTTCTTTGCCCGGCCTCCTGGCCTGAGCCTGCAGGCTTGCTTCAAGACTGATATCCCCCTTTGGTTAACAGTGGGCCCCCCAAGGCTGTGTTGGCACTCTGCACCCAGCCGCCCCTGAGCCGATGAGGGTGCAAGTTTGGTGCTGCCTTGTGGCCACCCTTGTACTTACCTTAACTACAGATTGACACCGCTTTACACACCTGTGAGCAGCGCAACTTCGAGCACCCTCAGTGTCCATTGGTTTACAATGGCCGCCCAACCTCGAATTTGACTTCTGCACCTGGCCGCCCCTGTGCCACTGGTGGAGCAGTCTTGGAACTGATTTGAGCCCTGCCTGGTGTTAACCAAAGACCCCGAAGACTGAATCTGTAAGTCGAGTACTTTCCTGCAAAAACCGCATTCTTGTTTTCCTACCATAGGTTAACATTGCAAAGCTTGAAAATTGCACTGTGTCCACTTTTTAAAGTATTTTTCCTAAAAAACTTACTTACCTTTTTGCGGATATCTTGGTCTTAAAATTCATTTTGAAAGAAGCATATTTTTCTAAAAGTGGTGTGGATCTCTTTTTTGAGTTGTATGTCATTTATTAGTCACTGTGTGAATAACAAATGTCTTACATTACTCCGTGTTAGGCCTAAGGCTGCTCGCCCATACTACCAGAAATAGAGCACTTTGGGTTTACATTGAGCCCTGTACACTTCTAGGGGAATCTCTGGACTCTGTGCAAGGTATAACCACTTAGTGGTATACCACATACAGAGCCAGCTTCCTACATGTACCATTCTCAGAGATTAGCTTTCTGAGTAACAAAAACATCAATAATGACAGGCTTATCAAGGCATTTTACCTGGTGTTTTGTTACATCCAGTGCAAACCAGCGAGCTTTCCAACCTTTTAGTAATGCTCCTCTCTTGTAAAGTAATCCCTCAAAAGACCTGCAAGACAAATTAGTAAACAAATGACTAACTTTAAATTATGCAAATATATAGATCAAATTTCTTTCCTCCTCCTACCCAATCAAATGCCTAAACTAATGCATATAAATTAGAAGAAATACAACAAGGAGCAAACTTCCCAACGTGACATAGGATTACTCTGCCATCTCCCTCTTCTGTAAACTTAAAATACTTATTTGTTATTCTTTAGTGCTAGCATATCAGGTCCTGCATTTCAATGCTCTTGCCAACACTATTATTAACATGTTACTTGTAACTCACAAGCAATTACTAAGGTTCGGTGAGGAATCTGCTAGTTGATAACATAGCCATGGAAAGTTACTTACCTTTGGTAACGCTCTTTCTGTTGGAATCGCAGATTCCTCACCTTGTAAATACCCCCAGATGCCAGAGTGGATCTGGAGATTTTCTTAGCAAAGCTCCCACCGCCCCGAAAGTGACACTGGAGCCACATATTAGCAGCACCCATGTGCACAGACATCAGCTTCTTTCTCGACTCTATCCACACCCTGGGATGCAGGGCTCAATAACTGATCAGATGCGACAGTGAGCGGATCTCTAGAGTGGGACTTTTTTATGTGTGGAGCAAGGGACCATTCCACAGAACAAGGAGGAGGGAGGGCGGTGAGGAACCTGTGGTCAGATAGAGTATCCATCAGAAAAAGTGTTCCTGGAGGTAAGTAACTTGTTCTTCTGATGAATACTTCTAATCGCAGAATCTTCATCTTCTGAATAGATACCAAAGCATTACTTCCCAAGGTGGCAGATCTGTGAAATGATCAAAAGGTCCTGCAGGAATGAAATGGAGAAATGCCCCTCCCGTTGGGCCAGACTGTTAAGGCAATAGTGCTATGTGAATGTTTGCACTCATGCTCACATCCAGGACAGGCCTTCCACACACACACAGCAGTAGCAGGCTTGGCTCTGGTCGAATGAGTCCTTGGACCTTCTGGAAGCTACTTCCCAGCCGATGCATAGTAGATTTTATGGTTTAAATATTTTTATTCACAGGTACCAAGAACATTAAAGTACATCGAATATACGGCCTTGCTCATTGATCTCTATGCACATACGAATCTCGGCCATGAGCGTCGCAGCACTCATCATGTGAGTTTTAAGTACAAATATAAAGTAAACTAAGAAGTTCCCCAGTTCCACCCAGTACTCATAAAGAAGTAAAGGGCGTCTCTGCAGTGGAGAAATGTGTCTAATCCTCCCATTCTATAATTGTGTGGAGACCAAGTCTATTTCAGAAAGTCGGAGGGTACGTAGATATTTAGGACATGTAAGTTCTCTAAATACAGTGGATAAGAGAGCTAGAAATAGGTGCCAATCTCGGAAAGAAGTCTTAGATGTCGTGAGGGTGGCTGACATCCTTTCCATCCCTAGGATGTACCATAGTCTGTGGAGCCAACCTAGGTGTGTGGGAGTAGTAGGAGTCCCCCAAGAGCAAGGATGTTCTGGAGCACAGCTCCTAATGCCAACCCCATCTGTCTCCCTCTATTGGATTAGGTAAACCTAAAACCGTATATGCGGGGAATCTGGGAATCTGAGTATCAAAGTGTGTATCAACCTCATCCAAGATCCGTGTCCAATAATCTGTGAGGTTCAAACATTCCCAGAGCAAGTGCAGGAGAGTGCTTGTTGAGCCGCATCCACGCCAGCAGCCAGGACTGCGCTCTGGGTTACCTTTATTGAGACTCAGTGGGGTCAGGTACCAGTAGGTAGCTATCTCTATGCTAGATGTATTCTGGGCTGTGTGTCAGGCTCTATAATAAAAATGGCCCCACTCCTTAGTATATAGCTCTCTCCCGAGTTCTTTTGCCCATCTCCGTTGGCTGGGTGTAGGCTGTGGAGGGGCAGACTGGCGCAATATTTCGTAGAGTTCGGAAATCAATCGTTCATCTGTGGATTTTGTAACCAGCCACTTCTCGTATCTGATAAGTCGTCTGCTAACTGTGGGGAGGTTAGAAGGATGTAGCAGCCAGTGTCGCACCTGGAGATAGCAAAGCCTTTCAGTCTCAGGCAAGTTATATTGTTGACGCAATTGTGAGAAGGAGAAGATTCCCTCTACATCAAACATATGGCCCGCAGCGCGGCATGGTGTCTGATGCCAAGCTGAAAACGCTCCCAATTGTAGGCCCGGAGTTAAATCTCCATTCTTAAACAGAGGTGTCATGGGGAAGGGAATGTAGTGAGGTCCCTTCGGCATGCTACGTAGTCCCACACCTCCATGACCGTCTTAGTGATAGGAGACTTTTGGAGGCTTCGTGGCCTATCTGATCTTTTAAGGAACGGTACCTTCCAAAGGGGAAGGCTCACAATCGCCCTGTCCTGGAATAGCCAGTGCTTTCGGATTCCTCTCTATTCCACTCCACTAGGTACCGCATCTGTGTCGCTTGAAAGTACCTCTGCAGATCTGGAATTCCCAATCCCCCTTCGTCTGGACCTAGATGGCTCAATTGCTTTCTCATGCATGGTCGTGCCCCAGCCACACAAACCGGTGCAGCTCTCGCTGCATTAGGATGCGTCCCTCTGGGGGTTGGGGGGAGACCAGCAGCGTCTGGAAGAGAGATAAGATTTTAGGTAAGATGGACATTTTAATGGCGGCAATACATCCAAGTAAAGAAAGTTGGTGGCGTTTCCAGCTACTTAGATCCTCTCTAATTTGGCGGAGTAGGTTGTTATACTTTATCGTGGTGGTTTGTGAGACAGAAGTGGTGAGGTGAATCCTCAAGTAGGGCAGTGACTCTGTTACCCACTAGACTGGGAAACGATCTTTTAACAAAGGTAGGCACTCACATGTGGTCGACAATGCAGGGGCTTGGAATTTGCCACATAGTAGATTTTAATACAGAGGTCTATCCATAGTGATACTGGCCACTTATGCACTGCCTTGCCTTTCTTCAGTCCAAATAACACCACAAAGATCAGATTGTCCACCCGATAATGCGATTGATATAAAAGTACAACGTTCAGCAGGAACTCGGCTCTAGTCCGCAACATCAGTTTGTCTGGAAAAAAGAAGGATACAGGGCAGCTGGACTGAAAAAGCCAGAAGCTCACTCACGCGATGAGCTGAGGTTATCTCAAAGAGAAAAACTGTTTGGAGAGTCATGAAACACAAAGGACAGTTGTACTCTGGCTCAAACATGGTACACATAAGGAATGTGAGAACCAAATTAAGGTCCCACCAGGGCATCACAAAGGGCTAAGGTGAAAACATATGTACCACACATTTAAGAAAAACCATCAAGTGACTTAAAGGACAACTGGTCTGATAAATGCAAGAAAAACAAAAGGATTGACAAATAACCTTTAAGAGTGCCCACAGAAGTCCTTGCTGGGCTAAAGCCAACACAAAAAGCAAGACATCTGACAGTTTTGTCTGTATTGGGTCAGTATTATGGGAACCACACCAGGCCATAAACCTTTTGCAGGGCCTGGCTTAGTCAGATTTTGTAGGTTGGCGCCTTGCTCAATCTCCATGCATGGAGGTGTAGATTACACAGGCCTGGGTGAAAGTGGCAGCCTGATTGGAGGACAGATGGTCATGTCCAGAAGTTCAGGGCACCACACTCTCCTGGCCCAAATCAGAGACACTAGGATGACTTGAACGGGGTCATTCCTGATCTTCTTTAAAACTCTGGCACCAGAAATAAAGAGCAAGTTACTTACCTTCGGTAACGCCTTATCTGGTTGAGACAATATCTAGGCGCAGATTCCTTACCTTTGAATTCACCCGGCGTCAGACTGGATCAGGAAGATTTTTCTTCGAGCAGTACCCCTGCATGCCGGTAGGTGGTGTTGGTAGGCTCTGCGTTGCGTTGTCTGCACCAGAAGTGGCGTCTGCGCCACCTATATAGGAGCCACCTGGGTGCACTGACGTCAATTACCTTTCACAAGTTTCCACACCAGAAGCACGGAGTCATGAAATGTACAGGCACTGGTGTGTTTGAAAACTAGGGTCATCAAAGGGATCAGCCCTGACCCTAGAATCCTGGCCACAGTGCGGGGAGGATGGGTGGATCGGTAAGGAATCTGTGGCTAGATATTGGCTCTGCCAGATAAGGCGTTATGGAAGGTAAGTAACTTGTTCATCTGATAGAGACATCTAGCCGCAGATTCCTTATCACTGAATGGATACCCAAGCAATACCATCTTCAGAGGAGGGACTGTGTGCAAATTTCAGACTAAAAGGTTCTGCAGGGCCGAACAGGCAAAATGGCTGTCCCTGCGGGCCCGACTGTCTAGGCAGTAATGCTTAGTAAACATGTGCAGGAATGCCCAAGTTGCAGCCAGACAGATATCCAGGACTGGGGCTCCACGTGCCAACGTGGTAGCAGCTTTAACTCTGGTGGAATGAGCCCTTAATCCTTCAGAAGGTGGCTTCATTGCTAGAGCATAGCAAACATTGATGCAGAAAACGACCCATCGTGAGATGGTCCTTTTCTGCACCGCCCAACCTTTCTTCGCACCAACATACCCGATGAAGGGTTGGTCATCTACCCGGAACTCTTTTGAGCAGTCAAAGAATAACGACAATGCTCTTTTTGGGTCCAGACTGTAGAGTCGCTCCTCTTCTTCAGAGGGATGTGAAGGAGCGTAGAAAGTGGGCAAGGTGACAGACTGTCCCACATGGAATGGTGTTACCACTTTCGGGAGAAAAGAGGCCTTCGTGTGAAGTAGCAACTTGTCAGGGAAGAGTGTCAAGAAAGGAGGCTTGCATGATAAAGACTGCAGCTCACTCACCCTCCTGGAAAATGTAATTGCCACTAAAAAGACTGTTTGATAATGAGCAGCCAGAGGGGAAAACTTTGCAGAGACTCAAAAGAAGCGCACATCAGGAAAGTGAGAACCAAATTAAGGTCCCACTGAGGCATAATGAAAGGGGAAGGTGGGAACATATGTACAAGGCCTTTCAGGAATCTATGTACAATGGGTAACTTAAATAAAGAGGGTTGGCCTGGCAGACTCAGGAAAGCAGACAAAGCAGAAAGATACCCTTACAGGGTGCCAAGAGCAGAGATCTGCTGAGCAAGGGTTCAAAAGTAAAAAGCAAAATATTAGAAAGGGAAGCAGAAAGAGAGTCAATAGACTTTTCTGTACAATATATTACAAATTCCTTCCATCAGCAGGCGTATACAGTTTTGGTGGAAGGATGCCTGGCGAACAAGTTACTTACCTTCGGTAACGATATATCTGTGAGAAACATAGGTTAGTTATAGATTCCTTACCTTAGAATCTCCCCCCAGGCGTCAGACTGGATCCGGAAAGTTTTTTCGTCAGCAGTACCCTTGAGCGTCTGAAGGTGGCGTCGGTCGACTCCGCGTCCGTCGTCGGCGTCATGGTCGCCGGGATGACGTCGCGGAAGTTACTTAGATGCCGCCCTCGTGCGCTGACGTCAGTTCTGTACACGACTTTCCACGCCAGAAGCGCAGAGCCATGCAAGACACTGACCACTGGTGCACAAAACTAGGGCCCTGAAAGGATGTCCTTAACCCTAGAAGTCAGTTCGCAGAACGGGGAGGATGGGTGGGGCGGTAAGGAATCTATAACTAACCTATGTTTGTTACAGATATATCGTTACGGAAGGTAAGTAACTTGTTCATCTGAAAGAAACAGTTAGTTATAGATTCCTTACCTTAGAATAGATACCCCAGCAATACCAACCACGGAGGTGGGTCTGCGAACTAAGTTCACACCAGAAAGTCCTGGAGAACAGAACGGCCAAAGAAGCCGTCTCTCTGGACTTGATTGTCCAGGCAGTAGTGTCTCGTAAACGTGTGCAACGATGCCCACGTAGCTGCCTGACAGATGTCATTGAGGGGGCCTCGGGTGGAATGGGCGCGCAGCCCCACTGGAGGCTCCTTCTTAGCCAAAGAATAGCAGGTTTTTATGCACAGAATGACCCACCTGGAGATGGTCCGTTTGTGCACGGCCCGCCCTTTCTTAGCGCCCACGTACCCAACAAAGAGCTAGTCATCCACCCGGAATTGTTTTGTGCGATCCAAGTAGAAAGAAAGCGCACGTTTTGGATCCAGACGGTGGAGCCTCTCCTCCTCTTTCGAAGGATGCGGAGGCGGAAAGAAGGTGGGCAAAGTGATGGTTTGGCCAATGTGGAAAGAAGTAACCACCTTGGGAAGGAAGATCTGGTTCTCAGGACGAACTTGTCCGGATGGATAGCCAGAAAAGGAGGCTTAGAAGAAAGAGCTTGGAGCTCACTCACCCTGCGAGCAGAGGCAGTTTTCAGACTTAAAAGCCTGAGAGGGCAATCATGAAGCGGCTCAAAGAGAGCGCACATAAGAAATGTAAGAACCAAGTTCAAGTCCCACTGGGGCATTACGAAGGGAACAGGAGGAAAAAGATGAGTAATGCCCATAGGAAATCTATTTACAACAGGGGACTTGAAAAGAGAAGGCTGATCAGGGAGCCTAAGAAAGGCTGAAATGGCCGAGAGGTAGCCCTTGGTAGTGCCCAGAGCAGAGCCCTGCTGGGGGAAAGAAAGGAGGAACAAGAGAACCTCAGAAAGAGGGGCAGAGAGGGGATACACAGCCTTTGCTGTGCACCATGCCACAAACTTATTCCATATGCAGGCGTATACCGTCTTAGTGGAAGGAAGCCTGGCTGCCAAGATTACATCACAGACTTCAGGAGGCAAGTCAAACGACGTCAACTGCCGCCGCTCAATCTCCACGCAAGGAGGTGGAGGCTGGACAGGTTCGGGTGGAGGACCGTCCCCTGCTGCTGCGACAGAAGATCCTCCCGAAGAGGCAGTCTGATCGGAGGATCGATGGCCATGTTGAGCAGCTCGGAATACCAGACTCTCCGTGCCCAATCCGGAGCCACAAGAATGACTTGGGCCTGGTCGTGCCTGATCTTCTTCAGCACTCTGGGCAGAAGTGGTATAGGCGGAAAGGCGTATAGAAGACCGCAACTCCACTCGCGACGAAAAGCGTCGCCTAGCGAGTGCCGCCTTGGAAATTCCAACGCGCAGAACTGCTGACATTGCGCATTCTCTTCGGTGGTGAATAGATCTAACCAAGGCTCTCAGCCCTGCTGAAAGAGACCTTGCACCACCTCCGAGTGAAGACGCCATTCGTGATCCATCATGCACCTGCGGCTGAGTTTGTCCGCCCTGGCGTTCAGTGAACCTGCCAGGTGTTGAACCACCAGAGATATGCCCTGATGTTCCAGCCATGTCCAGAGGCGCAGGGCCTCTTGACATAGGGTCCACGACCCCACCCCGCCTTGTTTATTGTAGCCCCACATGGCGGTGGTGTTGTCCGTGAACACCTGCACTACTCTTCCCCGTACAGAGGGTGCAAGACGGATCGCCCGAAGCTCCAGAAGGTTGATGTGGAGTCCGGGCTCCGCCGGACTCCACCAGAGGCCTCTGATCTCCGCCTCTCCCATGTGGCCACCCCATCCCAGAAGGGATGCGTCTGTCACCACTGTATGATCTGGATGGGGAAGGGAGAGGGATCTGCCGTTGACCCAATCCTGGTTCGTGCCCTCCGAGATCTGGACGTAATCGGACAGATTCCCCTGATGCTGCGCCCACTGGAACTTCAGGTCCCACTGCAGAACCCGCATTTGCCACCTGGCATGATCGACCAGCAGGATGCAGGAGGCCATGTGGCCCAGCAGCCTCAGGGTCATCCGAACCGAAACCCGGGATAGGGGCTGAAAGATCGGAATCATAGCCCGAATATCCCGGACTCGCTGTTCGGGAGGATAAATCCGGAACCGCGTCGTGTCCAGAACCGCTCCGATGAAGAGGAGCTTCTGAGAGGGAATCAGGTGCGACTTTGGCACATTGATGGAGAACCCCAGCAAATGCAGGAGGTCGGCCGTAGTCTGGAGGTGGTAGACGACAGCCTGGGGCGAGCCCGCCTTCAACAGCCAGTCGTCTAGATAGGGGAAGACTGGAACCCCCGATCTGCGCAGATGAGCTGCAACCACCGCCATCACTTTCGTGAACACCCGAGGGGCACTGGTAAGGCCAAAGGGGAGCACGGTAAACTGAAAATGCTTGCGGCCTACCGTGAACCGCAGGTAACGCCGGTGGGCCGGCAGGACGGGGATGTGAAAGTAAGCGTCCTGCAAGTCCAACGCTAGCATCCATCTCCAGGGTCGAGGGCAGACAAGACCTGAGCGAGCGTCAACATTTTGAACTTCTCCTTCCGGAGGAAGCGGTTGATGTTCCTGAGATCCAAGATAGGACGCAGGCCTTTGTCCTTCTTGGGCACCAGAAAGTAGTGGGAATAACAACCACGACCTACTTCTGGGACAGGAACGCGCTCAATGGCACCCTTGGCCAAGAGTGCCGAAACTTCCTGCTGGAGAAGGGCCAGGTGATCCTCCGACATGCGATGGTACTGAGGTGGCATGGAGGCAGGGGTAGTCTCAAAGGGGAGGGAGTAGCACCTTCGGACTATTTGCAAAACCCACCTGTCCGACGTGATGGTGCGCCAGTGGGGGAGGTGATGGCGGATCCTGCCGCCCACTGGCATTTGGTGGCCCTGAAATGTCGGACTAGGAAGGTTTGGAGGCTGCTACAGAGGGGGCAGTGGTGGACTGGCCCGCTCACTGGCCCCCAGAACCACGCCGGTGGTTCCCACATCCCCGGCCGCGCTGAGACTGTACAGCTTGCGCCGGCCTGTGGCCCTGGGCGGGATGTGGTGGGGCACCCCTTCCGTAGCCACGAACGGGGCGAAAGGCAGACTGCGCAGGGTGGGTGGTGGAGAGGCCCAAGGACCTGGCCGTAGTCCGTGAGTCCTTAAAGCACTCCAGCGCGTTGTCTGCCTTGTCGCCGAAAAGGCGACAGCCATCAAAGGGCATGTCCATAAGGGTGGATTGGTCATCCCCTGAAAAACCAGTCGAACGCAACCAGGCGTATCGTCGAAGGGTTATTGACGTTGAAATCGTCCTGCCAACTGCGTCAGCGGTATCCAGCCCACAGCGGATGGTAAACTTCGCTGCGTCCCTCCCCTCGGCAACGGCACGGGAGAGGACGGCCCGGGCCTCCTCCGGGCACTGAGGCAGCACCTGCGCCACCGTATCCCACTCAGAGTGGGTATAACGGCCCAACAGACATGCGGTGTTTACCGACCGCAGTCCCAAGCTGGCGGAAGAAAACATTTTCTTTCCAAGGTGATCCAGCTTTTTGTAATCCCTTTCCGGAGGTGCAGTAGGGAAGGCGCCCTTGGACGTAGAGGCTTGGACTACCAAGCTCTCTGGGGTGGGGTGTTGGGAGAGGAAAGTTGGGTCGCCCGAAGCCGGGTGGTGGCGTCGGGCAATCATCCTGTCCACAGGAGCCCCTGTGTTGGACCTGGACCAAGTGCCCAAAAGGACGCCCGTAAGGGCTTCATTGAACGGGAGCAGGGGCTCCGAAGAGCTCGCTGCCGGCTGAAGCACTTCTGTCAGGAGGTTAGTCCTGACTGCCACCGTAGGAAGCTCGAGGTTGAGAGCCTCGGCCGCCCTATGCAACACCACTGCGTATGACGCTCCCTCCTCCGTAGCCACAGTAGGAGGAGACAACATGTCTAGGTCTGGGGAGGTATCCAAACCACTGGCCTCCCCCAGTTCCTCTCTCCAGTCCGGATTGTAGTCCAACTGGTCAGCCAAAAGGTCACCAGACCCCTCCCAGTCTTCCTCACCCTTTTCTGGCTGCCAATCTAGTTGAAAATAGCCAGGGTGGAACACAGGGACAAAAGTACCCGTCGGCGTCGGATCCGGCGCGGCCGATGCCGGTCCAGCTCCGTGTCCACGTCGAGGTGGGAGCTGGGGTCGACGCCGGCTGGGGGTCCAGTCGGCGTCGGCTGCAGACTTGGTGCCGGTGGAGTCGGTGCTGGTGGAGGTGTAACGAGGTCGACCGGCGCCGATCCGGATCCAGGGCTGGATCCAAGGGGGCCCTGCGGTGCCGAGGCCGTAGCCGCCGGCGTCGAAGGCCTAGGGCCCCCAACCGAGTCCACGGGGCCCGAAGGCGCGCCAGCGGAGTTGGGCTGCCCAAAGATGGCGTGCATCGCTTCGTAAAATTGACGAAGCTGAGCAGGGGTCGCTCACGGTCCCGGGAAGGGAGGGAAGCCCGGAGTCGACCCTGAAGGCTCCGCACGCGGACCCGCGGGTGTGGCACCACCTGCACCCTGCGTCGCGTCGGCCGACGGACGAGGGGAAGTCGAAGAGCGACGGTGCTTCTTCCACTTCTTCTCCTGCTTCGACTTACCTGACTCCGAGTGCTTAGACTTAGAAGAGGAGTGATGATGACTCCGCAATCAGTCCCTCGACCTCACACGCGACCGGGACCTTGCGCGACGTGAAGCCGACTGCCGGGTTTCAAGGAGCTTTCGGGACCGCTCCCGCAAAGACTTCGGGGCCATGGTTCGACAGTCGGAGCACGACTTGGGGTCATGGTCACGCCCCAGGCAGAAGAGGCACACGCGGTGCGGATCAGTCACCGACATCATCCGGGAACAGGAACCGCAGACCTTTAAACCGGGCATCCCTCGTGCACCAGGAGTCGGATAATGACTCGAAACGAAGTCGACAAAAGTCGCAAAAACTCAGTCAAAAAATGACTGGGGGTACTGCTCTTCCCGGATCTGCGCTTGCTGGCGTGGAAAAAGAAGAACTGACGTCGGCGCGCGAGGGCGGCATCTAAGTAACTTCCGCTACGTCATCCCGGCGACCACGACGCCGATGACGGACGCGGAGTCGACTGACGCCACCTTCAGACGCGCAGGGGTACTGCTGACGAAAAAACTTTCCGGATCCAGTCTGACGCCTGGGGGGAGATTCTAAGGTAAGGAATCTATAACTAACTGTTTCTTTCAGATTGTCAGAATAACATTACAAACTTCGGAGGAAGGTCAAAAGCTATCAACTGCAAGAAAATGAAGAGTTGACAGGTTCGGGTGGAGGACCCTCCCCTGTAGCTGCAACAGAAGATCCTCTTGAAGAAGCAGCCTGATCAGAGGATCAGTGCCCATTTGTAGAAGCTCGGGATACCAGACTCTCCGTGCCCAGTCCAGAGCCATAAGGATGACTTTGGGCCCGGTCGTTCATTATCTTCTTGAGAACTCTGAGCAGGAGCATTATGGGTGGAAAGGCGTACGGGAGGCCTGAGCTCCACTCAAGACGATAAGCACCTCTGAGCCTCCACTCGTGATCCGCTAGGCATCAACAGCTGAGTTTGTCTGCCTTGGCGTTCAGGAAACCTGCCAGGTGTTGAACTACCAGGGAAGTGCCCTGCTGTTCCAGCCATGTCCAGAGACGCAGGGCCTCTTGACAAAGGGTCCATGACCCCACTCCGCCCTGTTTGTTGCAGTACCACATTGGGGTGGTGTTGTCCTTGAACACTTGAACTAGCCTTCCCTTGATGGAGGGTAGAAATGGTTTCAATGCCATTTGGATCGCTTGGAGCTCCAGCAAGTTGTGGTGGAGTTAGATTCCGCTGGAGACAAGAGTCCACTCCTCTCCACCTCTTCTAGATGGCCACCACATCCATGAGTGACCCATCTGTCACTACTGTGAGATCTGTTTGGGGAAGGGAGAGAGGTTAGCCACCACTGTAGGCCTTGTGCAGTTGCCTTCAAGTTATGGACCATGTCAGAGAGATTCCCCTGATGCTGCGCCCATTGGAACTTAAGGTCCCACTGCAGAGTCCACATATGTCATCTGGCATGTGTTACTAGGCAGGATGCAGAGGCCATGAGGCCCAACTGGCTCAGAGTCATTCTCACTGAAATTCAGGATAGAGGCTGAAACAATGGTATGTTAGTCTGAATATCCTGGACTCACCGTTCGGGAGGATAGGCCCAAAACTGCACTGTGTCCAGAACAGCACAGATGAAAGGGAGCGTCTGAGAGGGAGTCAGGTGTGACTTCGGGCATGTTGATAGTGAACCCCAGTGAATGTAGGAGGTTCGCCATAGTCTGGAGATGGGAGACGACAGTCTGGGGCGAGCCCGCCTTCAACAGCCAGTCGTTGAGATAGGGCAAGACTGGTACCCCTGATCTGCGCAGTTGAGCTTCGACCACCCCCATCACCTTGGTGAACGCCCGAGGGGCTCTGCTAAGACCAAAGGGGAGCACGGTGAACTGAAAGTGCTTGTGGTCTACCATAAACTGCAGGTAGCACCGATGGGCAGGCAGAACGGGGATGTGAAAACACGGCGTCCTGCAAATACAACGCTGCCAACCAGTGTCCCTGGTCCAGGGCACACAGGACTTGAGCTATTGTGAGCATCCTGAATTTCTCCATTTTGATGAAGTAGTTGAGGGCTCATAGGTCTAGGATAGGACGAAGGTCATTGTCCTTTTTCGGGACCAAACAGTAGTGGGAATAGCGACCACAGCCTTCTTCTGGCACCGGAACCCTCTCTATGGCTCCCTTGGCCAAGAGAGCCATGACGTCCTCCAGCAGCAAAAGTAAATGATCCTCCCTCCATCAGCCGGTCGTAGGATGTAGTCATGGAAGGAGGGGTGGCCTCGAAGGGGAGGGTGGAGCCCCTCCGGATGATCTCGAGGACACAGCTGTCTGATGTAATGTTTTGCGGGGATGGAGGTGATGGCTGATCCTGCCACCAACTGGACCTCCATGGTCTTGAAGGGCGAGACTAGGAGGGTTTAGAGGCTGAAGCTGCGGGGAGGGGGGCTGTAGAGTGGTTTGGGGTTGGTTTGACCGGATCTCTGGCTACCCAACTCACGTGGTCAGTATGAACCGCACCCTCGTCCACGCAGGGGTTGTGGAACTTGCACTGCTCGGTGGCTGGGATAGGGCTGGTGTGGTTGAAAGCTCCTTCCGTAGCCACGAAAGGAGCAAAAGCAGACTAGGGATGGGGGGGGGCAGCTGAGAAACCCAAGGACTTTGCCAAAGCCCGCGAATCCTTTGTCATGTGGTTTGTGGCCTCATGGCCTGCCCTGCTACGTTGGCTGCGGCCTGGCTGCCATGATGCCTTTTCTGCACACGTTACTTTGTGACTTTGTTTTTCAAGCCTCTGCTTGTGCCTGGCTATATTAGGACTGTCTGCATTTCTGTCTTTCACCTTTTCTCTTGTTCCCTGTGGGTCGCTTCTGCACAACATGTACAAGGTCGAAAAACAACGTCCCTTGTTCTTACTGATCTGGCCTATCCCTCGCACCTAGACATAACACGATGTGCAGCTGAACTGGAGAAATTCGGGTGCTTTTAATATTGTGTTTGCACTGTTAGAAGCACTTGGAGAAAAACCTTTCCAGAGAGAAGAGCTGTGTTTGTCTACTGATGTAAAACTTGCATCTAGAGATTGAGGTATGAGGGTCCGCCTGACAATGCCCAGAGGTTTTCTGTTTATATAATAAACTAGCTAATAGCACGGGGAGGGTGGTATGGTCATTTAGCCCAATATCCACTGCTTTATGAAATGCTTTCCCCGTTTGTATTCTATGGAATTGTAACTATGCTGATTATATTATCATTATGCATTATGCTGATAGTACTGGCTCGGGTACTGTATCTTAGAGCACGATAGTTGGAATAAACATTTAAACTATACTGTGTCTCTTATTACGCGCGTTGTGGACAGGTATGAGTGAGTGATGAAAGGGTGTTCTTGCTCCTGCGAGTCCTGAGAGAGAGATACCGTGTTCTGGGTTGTCTAATCATTGGTAGCATTGTTGCTAATGAGACGCTACAGCTAGTCGGGTTGGGGTTTTAGGTGCTAAGGTTTATGGTTGGCTCACCACTATATTCCGAGGTCCTATTATCCTGTGCATAGCTCTGTGTATGTGCAGAATCGATACAACATGGCGCAACCAACGAGTGGGCTGCTTATCTGCGAGACGCTTGAGTAGTACTTGTGCTTGTCCACAACCCCTTCACAGATGCTTCCGGAAGCGTGTGTGAAGGTGATACCTCCTATATTGACGTTTTTATAGGTTCTTTCAAGCTTGAAGTTACTAAAAGCATTTTTAAATATAACCCTCTATTGTGCTGCCTCACATTAAGTTGTCAAACTATTTTTAGCCTTAAATGGCTGTACAAATTGCAGCACATAGCCGCGCAGCGCTCCGGGCTCACTTAACAGTGTATGGAGTGCCTGACGCGGGTGTCGATCTAATCTTTGTGGTACAAGCAGATCCGGCTTACCACTTTGAGGTGTTTTACTCATGGGTCACCTTTCCGGCGGTGGATGGGAACGATAATTTGTTCCATGAATATGAAGCCACCGTTGTTCCTAATCAATATAGACCGTATAGGAATCTTGAAGTACCGCTCACGGCATGGCAACACCGTGTTTGGTTTGATGGCGCCCTCCCCCAACCGGTTACCGCGGTTCGTTTAGGCCCCTTATCAATAGACGGGGCCACTTGGCCTGTCTTGGCCGGGTATACCCCACATCCGCGTTATATGACGGTGGCAGTAGGTGAACTGTGTAATTTGCATTTGTCTTTGATACGAGTGCATAGAGCTTTAGTACAGTATGTTACAGGCAACATCCAGGGAGCCCCTCCTGGAGTTGCAGCCCATCCAGCTGGAGCAGGCGGTGTGACCATAAGTCCTGTCATGGTTAATTCGGTGATGGGCAAGCGCCCACAAAATAAGGATGATTTTCCTTATTGGCTTGCAGAGAAATTTGACCAGCTGGAGGCAGTTTTTCCACATACCTCTCCCGTGGAAAAACACAGGATTTTGACGATTAGTTTGCCAAAAGACTTAGTCCCCGAGTTGGCAGAATGCAACAACTGGGGTAGGGTATTCGCAGCAGTATATGTGAAGTGTTTCGGCACTCCTTCCATGACGGTTCTCCCCTCTGTAATTAAACGATTAAACGTGTACAGGATGAGCATGGCCCTGAAGCGCTGTGGAATTAGGGATGAGACTGGTGGGAGTTTTCGATGTAGTAGCTGATTTGATCCTTGCGAAGGTCAAGGGCGATGCAGTGAACTTTCAAGTAGCTAATGCTTTGGCTTTGGTCCCAGATCCGGACAAGCTGCGCGAATTACCAAAAATTATTGCCCAGGCTTACAAAACCATTGGACGTAATAGCCTGGGAGTCAAGCCTTTTGCAAAAACGCAAACTCAGTCACAACCTCAACCTAAATCTCAATCAGAGAAGGATGAGAAGCCGTTCTTTACTAAAAAGAACTGGAGACAGAAAAAACAGGGTAAGCAACAAAAGAAGCCAGGGTCACGAGGCGCTTCCCCGGCTTCAGTCTCTTCTGAACGCACATATGATTTGCGCGATAGGGCGAGAATTAAATCTCCAGAGAGATTTCAAGTCCCTGATGCGCATTCTCCTCGTTCTTCACAGGCTCCAACAACTTCTCAGGCCGGTGGAGGAGATCGCTAAGATAGAGGAAGGGGTCGCAAGACTCCTCAGGGACGAGACCCACCTCGACAACAAGTCCGAGGGAAGCCAGACGAATTTCCACGTTCTCGCCCACAGTTTCAGAAGAAAAAAGTTGCCGCTGTTACAGCGAGATATGCCACAGACGGTGAGAACGAGACTCCTGAATTGGACGTGGGCAGTGACGCTCCTAGACAACGCCGCGGAAGTTACCATAGTGCGGGAGGCGCTACGTCCTCATGTGGAGGCGACAGCAACTGATACATTCATTACTGTTGAGACAGCAGACACCAGAGTGGCACCCCCTGACAGACTATACAATATTGTTTTTCAAATTGAAGGTGACATACAGCGTGTTATTAAAGGGATTTTTGGGGAAAATCTGACCTCTTCGTACGACATTCTGTTGGCAGAGGCGGATTGGCCGTCCCCATTCGTACTAGCTGCGCGTAGAGGGGAGGAAGTAATCCTTCCGAGCTTTTCTCGTCATGTCCCCAAGGACAAAGCGGAGGCTCTCGCAGCCGAGTGGGCTGCGTCCCTGGCTCCGGCGCTTTACCGCAACCACGTGGGCTGGGATGAGGAATCTCCCCCCCATGATATTCCTTTGCGGTCCCTGCCTCAGCCACAACCCCAATATCCCATCAAGCGGGAAGCTAAAGGTTCCGTCTCTGACATTCTGACTCAGTTGGAATATCAAGGAGTAATTGAAACATGCGTATCACCTATGAATAATCCCCTTTTCGCGGTTTCTAAACCCGATGGATCGTACCGCTTAGTTTTGGATTACCGACATTTGAACTCTCATTGTCGGACCTTTGCGGTGCAAAACACACACAGTTCTGCGCTTGTAGACAGTCTTGTGCGTAAAAAATATAAAACTACCCTTGACCTATCCAATGGATTCTACACGCATAACTTAGCCCCGGAGAGCAGCCAATGGAGCTCTTTTACCTCCGGTGGTAAACAGTTCAAATTCCGGCGTTTACCTATGGGCTATAAGAATAGTCCAGGTGTATTCGCTGTCCGTGACGTCTCTTTGTTAGACGGCATAGACCCGGGATGCATGTTCGTACGTCGATGATATCTATCTGACAGACGACGAATTATACCCGCATCTTTCCCGAGTGGACCGCATTATACTTGAATTTGCAGTCCTGGGATACAAATTCAACTTTGCCAAATCCCACATTGCTTAATTTACCGTTTTGTTTTTGGGTTATGAACTCAACAATGAAGGTAAGGGCTTAGCCCCCCATTTCTTGGAGAAGTGCGCACTCTTGTGCCCTCCCACTACGCTGAAGAAGCTTCAGTCATTACTGGGTTTTCTAAACTTCGGGCGTACTTACATTCCCGAATATGCCCACTCGTACACTGTATGCCTTGATACAACCTAACTTTTCGAAGTCATGCTGGCTTCCGGAGCATTCCTCAATACTGCAGTGTTTGCAGACAGATCTACTTGAATCTAAATTCTTGTTGACTCATGACAACCACACAAACCTGGTGATTAGAATAATTCCAGGGGCAGTGGGTTTCACTTACTTAACCTTTAACGAAGGTGACACAATACCGATTGCATACAAGTCACACCTGTACACTTCCGCAGAAATGCGCTTTTCCTCTGTGGAGAAAGTTTTGACTGCAGTGCAAATGGCGATTCTGAAAGAGCGCGCACTGGCACAGGGAAAACGCATTCTGGTGGTAACACCATATCCTGCCCTGGAGGCAGTGACTAAAGCAAGTGTTCCGAACTCTAAAGCTTTGCACCCCCGTTGGATACAATGGGCAACATCTTTGACATCTCCGGATGTCACTTTTATCTTTGATTCTTCTCTACAGACACAGGAGTTTTTACAGTATGAGTTCGTTCATCCTCCTCCTCTGTCTCTGCTACCGCTTGAGGAATACGATTGTATTATCTATACCGATGGTTCGGCACAACCGGCCACGGGTTCCAAGCATGCTTATTCCGCGGCATGTGCTATTGTTGCAGGTACCATGGTGAACGGAAAGTTCAAATCAACTGTCGTGCACACACAGGCACTAGGAGACAGTACTGCACAATTGGCCGAGCTGCGCGCATTGGTGCTCGCACTTGAGTTCGCTAATCCAGATGTGACCACTCTTATTGTGTGCGATTTATACTACTGTGTTCAGTCATTCAATGACAATCTATTCTTTTGGTCGCAAAACGACTATAGAGATGCAAAAGGCAGCACAATTAAGCATAAAATGCTTTGGGTTCGAGTGGCAGATTTGAAACAACGTCTGCCTCTCACACAGGTGATTCAGACCCTTGGCCACCAGCGTGTGGGCGCACACGCTGTTGGTAACGGTTTGGCAGACAAAGCTGCCAAATCAGCAGTAGCCACGTGTCCAGTCGCAGCAGTTACAAGATCCATGACTAAAATAGATACTGATATCTTGGCAGCTATTGCTGCAACAAAGGAAGGTACCAAATATCCCTGGGGTTTCCCTTCCAAATATACTTATCAATTAGGTCCCGAACAGGCTCCTTTCGTAAGTATTCCAGACGTTGGTGATCGGCTGATTCCCAACGCGGACCGCAGGCTTTCCTTGATAACGGCCGCACACGAAGGCATGGCTTCGGCTCATGCAGGCGTGTCTGCGACGGTTTCCATCTTGCAGCAGCGGTACTGGTGGCGTGGGTTATACAAACAAACCCGTACCTATGTGCTTTCTTGTGACGTTTGTCAACAGATTAAGCCTTCCACGGTTACACACCCACCACAAACACCGCTCTGCATTTCAAACAGACCTTTTGCGTGTGTTTACCTAGATCACTGCGGTCCGTTCTCTTCAGACACTGCATATAAGTACATCTTGGTTGCAGTGGACTCGTGCACACGGTTCATCTGGATCTGGCCACAACGGAGTGCTGACGCTCGAAATGTCATAAGGGATTTGGGTGTCTTTGTGGGAGTTTTCGCGTGTGGCACCTTCCATTCGGACCAAGGTCCAGCGTTTGCCTCTAAGGCTTACAAGGACGCAATGGGTTCCCTGGGGGTGCGGGGGAAATTTTCGTCTCCATATCGGCCTGAGGGCAATTTGATTGTTGAACGAATGAACCGTGACTTAAAGCAATCCTTGACAGCTAGAGTCTTAGGTACTGGCAGGAACTGGCTGGCCCATTTGTATACCGTACAACGTGCACTTAATAATCTCCCTAGAAAACCTCTGGGTGGGCGGACCCCATATGAAATGCTCTTTGGCATACGAATGTTTGTGCCCGACCTTGATGGTCTAGACATGGCGGCGCAGTCCGCCATCTTTGATGTAGATAACCATTCTACTATGTTACAGGGCTTACAAGAAGACCGAGATAAACTTGCAAATGAAAATTTACCTTCAGCCACAGACGCTGCGTTGCACATTCCGGTTGCCGGCTGGCTTCCGAAGATTGGAGATCTGGTTCGAGAGAAGGTGGAGAACAAAAAAAGAATTTGGCCGATCTTGTCGTGCACCAGTTCCAGTCCTTGGCTTGAAGGGTACTCTTACAGTCGTCTTACCACCGCTTCCTGGTCGAAAGGACAATTCTGCAGTGTGGCTAGTACACGGGGTTATCGCTTTACCTTTTTCTTTATTTGAATTCAGTTCCTGCATGAAACATTATCCCGTTGGCCGTTTTCAGCCTTTGGGCAGTGCCTTCTTGCATGAACTGTGGTCCCTACCTTTCATGTTTAAATGTCTTAGGGACAGCACGGAGGTGTTTCTCACAGGCGAGTCATGTGATTCTACTGTGGGTCATTCCCTTATTTGCAAACACATTAAATTGCACGGCGCTTGTAACGTTTCAGCTCCGAATCTTGCTTGTGTTTTGAAAGGTATTCCTGCTCCTGCTATTTCTCCTACTTACACTGTACTTGCAAATGGTAGCTATCTGCTTCTGAATAATCAAGACTGCTGTGGCATGCTGGCGGGTATACCGTATATTATAACCGTTTCCCACAGAGTTGTCTGCTGCAAAAATGTGCTTTTTCCTCCCCCGCACGACATCATAGATAGTTCCATTTGGCCTTCCATTCCTACCTTGAAGGCGGATTTCAATAAATTGAGCAGAATAAAGGCGCTATTATTGAATCAGGAGGTTATGCTCACATCCGCCCGGGAGACATTCATTCTCCAGGTGGCAAGTACCCACAGTGAAATACAGGCCCTTTTGAACACTAACCTCCCACAGCATTTCGGTGAACTGATTCACCGCGTTTTTAATGCATCGCGCACCGAGGGTCTGGTGCACTTTTTTAAAGTTGTGGGCTCTGGCCTTGTGACCTGATTTCAAACTATCTTTGGTGTAATACCGGCTTTTATTCATTCCATTTTTTCCAGCGTCTTCGGCGGCTTTCCGTTGATCCTCGCTTTGGTGGCTGGTATTTTGCTTTTGGTCTGTTTACTGCGCAATGGCTGCACTTCATTGGGCCCTTCTCGACCTCGGTCGACTTCAGATGCTCCATGAACGCATGCTCGCCGGCTTCGGCGTCCTGCCATTGGCGACCCTCAGTGTGTCCCACAGTCTTTCGTTTCGCTTTGCGTATTTCACTTGCGTGCAACCTGTGATGACTTGCATCCGCTGTCCTTTTTCCTGGTCCATGGATTATTGCCTTTCCAATACGTCTCTGTCTCGCCCGGATTTTGTCCCCTTGATGGGTCCCTTAGAGGCTCATGAGCGGGACTGTTCCGGGGATGGCTATATGGCGCGTGCAGCTGCACTTGGAATTTTGGCGCAATGGGATGTCTGTGCGGCTGCTCAGACTCTCCTACAACAAAGTTATATTGAGTATCACGCAAGTTGTCCCGCAATGCTCTTTACTACTCCCTCTTATGAGGAACATGACTGTAGTTTTGATTTATTGGACTGGATGGCGTCTCTTTTTTCTGATTATTCCAACGATGTCCTCCTGGAAAGTGTGGCGTTTTTCTGCACCTACACCTTGATGGATTGACGAGGGCCTCCGCTTTCGGCTTCACCCTGCATTTTTTCTGCAGACTTTTTCTTTTTTGTCTCCCATTCGTTGTCCTTCATGGGGACTTTTTCACAAACAGACATTTCTGTTCTGCTCATTTGCTTTGAACTCCGTCTAGATCGATGGACTGTCCAGGGGAGGGTGTCATGTGGTTTGTGGCCTCATGGCCTGCCCTGCTACGTTGGCTGCGGCCTGGCTGCCATGATGCCTTTTCTGCACACGTTACTTTGTGACTTTGTTTTTCAAGCCTCTGCTTGTGCCTGGCTATATTAGGACTATCTGCATTTCTGTCTTTCACCTTTTCTCTTGTTCCCTGTGGGTCGCTTCTGCACAACATGTACAAGGTCGAAAAACAACGTCCCTTGTTCTTACTGATCTGGCCTATCCCTCGCACCTAGACATAACACTATGTGCAGCTGAACTGGAGAAATTCGGGTGCTTTTAATATTGTGTTTGCACTGTTAGAGGCACTTGGAGAAAAACCTTTCCAGAGAGAAGAGCTGTGTTTGTCTACTGATGTAAAACTTGCATCTAGAGATTGAGGTATGAGGGTCCGCCTGACAATGCCCAGAGGTTTTCTGTTTATATAATAAACTAGCTAATAGCACGGGGAGGGTGGTATGGTCATTTAGCCCAATATCCACTGCTTTATGAAATGCTTTCCCCGTTTGTATTCTATGGAATTGTAACTATGCTGATTATATTATCTTTATGCATTATGCTGATAGTACTGCCTCGGGTACTGTATCTTAGAGCACGATAGTTGGAATAAACATTTAAACTATACTGTGTCTCTTATTATGCGCGTTGTGGACAGGTATGAGTGAGTGATGAAAGGGTGTTCTTGCTCCTGCGAGTCCTGAGAGAGAGATACCGTGTTCTGGGTTGTCTAATCATTGGTAGCATTGTTGCTAATGAGACGCTACAGTTAGTCGGGTTGGGGTTTTAGGTGCTAAGGTTTATGGTTGGCTCACCACTATATTCCGAGGTCCTATTATCCTGTGCATAGCTCTGTGTATGTGCAGAATCCCTACAACACCTTAAAGTGCTCCAGCGACAGCCAGATGTTCTCCGCCAGGCGTGGCGTCTAACAGCCACTGTAGAAGAAATCGCTCTGCCCAATGAATGGGTCGTGTCTAAACCACATCTAATCGATAACTTTGCTGAGTCTATCCTGTCTGATACTGCTTGGAAGAGGATGGCCGGGGCCTCCTCCGGGACCTGTGGCAGCACTTGCATAATCGTTTTCCACAGAGAGTGGGAATAGCCCAATAAGCATGCAGTGTTCATGTACTGTCTAGCCTCTTGGATTCCCTGTCTGGGGGAGCAGCAGGGAACATGCCATGGGAAGTAGAGGCTTGAACTACCAAGCTCTGCAGGGTGGGGTGGATAGTGAGAAAGTTTGGGTCGCCCGGGGAAGGGCAGTGGCGGCCCTCAGTCGTCCTGTTCACAGGAGTCCCTGTGCTGGGTTTGGACCAGGTTCCCAGTAGGACGTTCATGAGGGCTTCATTAAATGGGAGCAAGGGTTCTGAGAAGGAAGCTCCCGGCTGTAGCACCCCTGTCAAGATTTTAGTCTTGACCACCACTGAGAGTAGCTGGCGGTCAAGGACCTCAGCCGCCCTCTACACCACTTTTGCATAAGATGCTTCCTCTTCCGTAGCCACGGTAGGGGGTTAAAGCATGCCAGTATCTGGAGAACTATCCAGTCCACTGGCCTCACCCAATTCCTCATACCATTCCATCTCCTGATTGTAGTCTGGTATTCTAAAGGGTCCAGTGACCCCTCCAATTCTTCTCCCAAGCCTAGCCTCTCGGAATAAGGTTCAGGTAACGACCTAGGACCTTTGGGTCCTGTTGGTGCCGAAATCGGTGTCGCTCGACGCAGCTCCAGCTCCGTGTTGTCTGGGATTAGCATAGGGCTGGTGTGGGCAGCGCCAGGAGCATCTGGGAAGGTAATAGTGGCACGACCGGCACCAGTTCGAATCCATGGGGGGGGGGGCCATCGGCATCCGACCATAGACGCAGAACCCGATGGGCTCCCCCTCTTACCCTGCAGGGCTCAAAGGCGCGCCCGGAAAAGCAGGAAGGTGCGGTGCCGATGCTCCTCCATTGCGTCAGCCGACGGAGGGAGAGAAGTCAAAGCATACTTCTTACCGGAGTATCCTGATGATATCGAGTAGGACGAAGAGGACTTGGGACTCTTGGAAAGGTTCCGGTACCTTCCTCTCGACCTGGACCGAGATCTCCGGGGAGTCGGGCATGACATCTCCAGCCAGGTCGCTTCAAAGACTACTCCCTCAAAGCCTTCAGTACTATGGGCTGGAAATCGGAGCACAACTTGAAGTTGTGTTCGTGCTCCAGACACTACAGGCAAGCCAAATGTGGGTCCGTCACCGTCATGGCGCAGTCACAGGTGCTGCACGGTTTGATACCGGTTTTCCTCGATGACATGACTCCTACACACCGAAAAAAAGGGTCGACAAAAGTTGAAAAAATCCTCTCAAAAAATGACAGAAGGCAGTTCTCTTCAAGGATCAGCGCTTAACTGGCACAGAAAGAAAAGAACGGATGTCAGCGTGCCACGGTGGCGCCTGTATAGGTGATGCAGACGTCACTTCCGCAGGCGACGCCACGCGGAGCTAACCAGTGCCACGTACCGGCGTGCAGGGGTACTGCTCAAAAAATAAATCTCCCGGATCCAGCCTCACGCCTGGTGGAATTCAAAGGTAAGGAATCTGCGGCTAGATGTCTCTATCAGATAGCAGGATACAGCATACAGGAGTACCAAACTTCACTCCTGGAGGAATACATTTCTTAGGGAGAGCCTTTGTGGGAAGTTCTGCATGCAAGTGCTAAAACTGCTCTGTGGTGGCGAAGAAATCAAGCCAGCATTCTCTGCATTGTTGGAAGGCAACACGTGGCACCTCAGAGTGTAACTGGCATATGTGTTCTGCTAGGCGTTGCCGACTGAGTTCGTCTGCCCTGGATTTCAAAGATCCCACCAGGTGGGTCACAACCAGGGAAATACCTGGACGTCTCAGCCAGTGCCAGAGGCACAAGGCCTCCTGACACAGAGCCCAGTACCTCACACTACCCTACTTGTTGCAATAACACATGGTGGTGGTCTACTCCGATACATGAATAGAGTAGGACTGGCTCCCTTGGTGCTAAGCCTACTGAGACTTGCGATCTCACCTCAGAGCCTGCATGTGCTATCTGGTACAGTCAAGGAACAGGATGCAGGGGGCCAAAAAGCCTATAAGTACCAGATACGCTCTAACAGAGATCCAGGACCGAGACTGAAACATCAGGATGCCAGCACAAATGTACTTGACTTGTTGATCTAGAAGGAAGGCTCGAAACTGTACCATATCCAGAATGGCTCTAATGAACGGGAGCCTCTGTGAAGGAGTCAAGTGTGACTTCGACATGTTGATTGAAAACTCCAAAAATGTTAAAAGGTCCGGCGTTGTCTGGATGTGGTCTACACCCGACTGTGGCAAGTCCGCTTTCCACAGTCAGTTTTTGAGGCATGGGAAGAATGGTATTCCCTACCCTTCAAAGATGTGCTGCCACTACTGCAATCCTCCCTTTTGTGAACACCCAAGGGGCACTGGTGAGGCCAAATAGGGGCACGGGAAATAGAAAATGCTCTTGGCCCACCTTGAACCGCAGATAACATCTGTGGGAACGCAGGACGGCCATATGAAGAAAAAAAATGTCCTGCAGATCCAGTGCTACCATTCGGTCTCCATGATCTAGGTCAGGCAAAATGTGGGCCAGCATGAGCATCTTAAATTTGTCCTTTTTCCGGAATGAGGGTGAAAATCTAAAATAGGATGAAGGACTCCGCCCTTCTTTGGCACCAGGAGATAACATGGAATAAAATCCAGTTCCTATTTCTGATGCCAGAACCCTTTCTGTGGCTCCTTTGTCCCAAAAAGCCCAGACATCCTGCTCCAGAATGGACAAATGGTCTCCTTAAAGCCACTCTGATGAGGGTGGAATATGGAGTGGTTCGGACAGGAATGGCAGGGTGTAGCCTAGTTGGACTATTTGGAGGACTCCACTTATCAGATGTAATCCTCTGCCACCTTTAGACGTAACCTATTCTGCCTCCTACAGGGTGACCATGTGCCACCGATGGCAAACTAAAGAGGCTTGGATGCTAAAGCGGGTGAGGCAGGGGACTGAGCTATACCCATTGTTCCTGCTGGCACAGATGCTGTCAGCATGAGCCCCAGCTCTGGTATTGAAGGACTCAAGGTCCTGCTGCTGAGGTAGTGGGCCTTGGCATTGTCTGTGAGCTATACCCACTCTGAAGCCTTTAAAAGGGCAGAGTTTTTGGGGACACTGCTGCATGGTGGACCTGCTTTCTGTAAAGCACTTAAATGCTGTGCTGAGCTAGATATGTCCCCAAAGAGACAAATGCTGTGAAATGGCATGTCCATTAAGTGAAGCCTGGAGGCCACCTGAAAAACCTGAGGAACTCGAACAGGTTTGGAGTCGAAGCACCACGCTGATATTGACCGCCCTGCTCATGCAATCGGTAGTGTCTAGTTCTGATAGGACACACTTTGCTGCTTTCTGGCCATCCTGAATGATTTGGGCAGGATGTGAGTGAAGTTTATCAGGGACTGCCGTCAAGATCTTGCTGACCATGTCCCACAATGCATGGGAATATTGTCCATGCAAACAGCTGGTATTGACAGATCAAAAGTGGCTGAGGAAAATATCCTTTACTCGAATACCTCTATAAATTTCAACTCCTTATCTGTAGAAGTTTGGGTTCACTCTACTCACAGATGCCTGGACTCCTAGGCTCTCAAGTGTGGGATGCTGAGTAAAGAAGGCAGGGTCACCTGGGCAGGTCTGTGGCGTCTAGCCACTTTGCTATTTACCAGGGAGCAAGAGCATGGCTTGGCCCAAGTGCACAGTAATATGTCTGTAAGGGCCCCAATGATAAGTAAAAGTGGCTATATGGAAGCCTGGCTAGGCTGTAGAACATCCGTCAAAACATTTGATTTCACCTCTAATGAAGGTACTGTGAGTCTAAAACTTTGGGCGCATGTCTGATCGCAATGGCAAATAATGCCATTCTTCTGTTGAAGGACCTAGGGGTGAACATATCTAGTCTCAGGAGAAGTGTCCAAACCACTGGGCTCTTGCAAGTCTATAAAAAGGTTGTCATCATCATAATACTGGGATGCATTATCCTGATCACCTCCACTGTCATTTTCCATGCCATGTCAGCTGTATTCAGAGTCTGACCCAAAAAGGTTGTGGAGGGCCTTTGGGCGACTCTTAGGTAGTGGCAATGTCCTGTCCAAGTCTGAATGAAGTTGGACCTGTTGCATCAGGGCTTGCAAAGGATCCAACTTCGGTCGAGGTTGAGTCCGATTTGTTTCTGAGATGGACAAAATAATCAGGTCCTCCTAGGTGTCGGGATGAGTCGACATGAGAAGAACCAGTGTGGGTCTTGGCGCTGGGATCAGAGTTGGGTTTGACAATGGCCCCGGAGTAAGGGTGGATCCCCACAGCAGAGTCAAGAGGCACAGGTGGCATAGAGGACAGATCCGATAGTAGTATTCTGACTGGATGCCTCCTCTGGATCATGGGGACTAAAGCACAGCAAAGGGAGCTGGAAGGGTGCCAAATATTTGCAGCATGATTCTCTGAAAGCCTCTATCTGCTGCAACATTGCTGATGGGCCTGGAAACTCGGGTGCTTGACTTCGACCAGGAGCAGGACATGAGTGCCTTTGTGTCAGCATTCGGTAACGTAGAGTTTGGCTTTGCGGTCCCAGATCACCTTGCGGTTTATTAGGGTGCAGTTCTTGCAAGTCTTCGAGCCGTGCAATGATCCTAGACACCACAGGCATACCTCGTGGGGATCTGTCACAGACATATATTTGTGACAGCCCCTTCAAGGGTTAAACCCTGTGGTGTTAAGTGGGGACATGTTTTCTCATATACTGTGAAGACTTAGTAGCAAAAAATATTGTCAAAGATGAGGAAAACGTTCGGGAACGAGGTCCGGATCCACATTCGAATGAGCGGAAAGAAAGGAACTGATGTCAGTGCGCTGGGATGGTGCTTATATGCAGCTCCAATGTCACTTCTGGGGAGGGACAGAGCTGCTGCGTGAGCAGCACAATGCCACCTGCTGGCATACAAGAGAAATGCTATGAAAAGTCTCCGGATCCAGTCTGGTCCCTTAGGGTAGTCACAAGGTATGGAATCTCCTGTTAGAAGTATTCATCAGAAAGATCATTACTGAAGGTAGATCACTTTTTCTTTCATGGATATTTCTACATGCAGATTCCTCACCTCTTGAATCTACACCCAAGCAGTACTCTCAAGAAGGTGGTTCTGAGCAGTTGATCTAACTAGAAGTCTTGCATCAGAAATCTGGCAAAATGGCCATCCCCACAGGATTCAGGTTCAAGGAGGTAAAGCCTGGTGAAGGTGCGGACCGAAGCTGCATTGTAGTTTGGCAAATATCCATAACAGGAACACCCCTGGGTAAGACCAAAACAATGGCCTTCGCCCTTGAGGCATAGGCCCTCATGTGACTCCTTCTTGGCAAGGGTGTAGCAGAGAACCTATTAAGTGAGGAATTGTTCACTTCTAAGTTGACTGAAGTGCCTTTATTGTACCAGCATAGCCCCTTTTGGCAGTCAGTCATCTAGGTACTGAAGTAAATGTTTCCCCGGAAGAAGTGCTGCAACCAGCAACATGACCTTTGTGAAAATATGAGGTGCTGATGAAAGGTCAAACAACATGACCACCAACTGTTAGGGAGGAGAACCCACTACAAATAGTAGGAAACATCTGTTTGACCATGGAATTGGTATATGAAAATACAATTCCTGCAGGTCAAGTAACACCATCCAGGTTGGGGGGGCGGAGCTTGCCTAAGCCTAAGATGGCCCCCTGAAACGAGAGCTCCGTCGAGCCATACAACAATTCTCCAGGTATCCTGCATTAGGACGATCGCTGGAGTGATAACCATGCCACAATGCATATTGGAAGTTGAGCCTGCACCGCTGGTGGTATTCTGAACGCCCGAGAAGAGCTGGAGCCCGAGAACGGCAGCGTTTGCTTGGAAGCTGGGTGATGCGCCACAGGCCGGTGCGGAGCGTGAGGCGTGAAGCTCCGGACGAGAGCGCTGCTCTAGACCTGCAGAGACCTTACTCTGGCGCTGGAGTGGGGTCGTTGGGAGCCGAGCCCTCAGAGCGGCGGCGTGCTTGTGGAGCACTTGCTCTGACTTTCCTGGTGAGGGTTCGGCTGGTCCGAGGAGTGAAAGTCCCGCACCGATCCGACCCTCCTTGTCGGGAGCGGCCGGCAACGTGGACTGCGAAGTGCTCCGGCGGCCCGCGCTGAAACGGCCCGGAAAGTCGGGTGAGGCGAGCTGCGTCAGCTGTGTGATGCATCGGCGACCGCGCCTGCTGGCCTTGAGCTCCATTTTACCTGCGGCGTTGGAGGAATCCGTACACTACGGGGGGCGACGTGACTTACCCGCGGCACCCCACGGAGGCTTGTGTGGTCGGATGGCCTCCCTGACTGGCAGGCTGATAACACCGGGAGATCCTCTGCTCCTCCTGCGAGCGGTATTGTACCTGGCTGCATTGTGCTGTGTGTTCCCCTGTGATCCTTTATTTGCCTGGGATCGGTTGCACGCTGCTGTAAGAGCTGGGCTGGCTGGGGAGTCTCGAGAGAGCTGCTGAGCAGATGCCCTCCCCCTGCTCTGTGGACTGGGTCTTTGGTGACCAGGGACTGCATCTGGGTGGCAGATTACATTCTTTGTTGCTGAGTCCTTGTTTCTACGTTACAGCCTGGGGTCAGTATACTCCCCCATTGAAGCTGGAGGGCAACGCATGGTAAATTCAGGGGGGCCTCCTGGAGTACATCCATGCCGGTCTCTCTGCTACGCATGCTCCCACTCCACAGCTAAATTGCCCGAGTTCTGTGTTGCTTTGCCTCCGGTGGTTATTGAGCTGTGCAATAGTCTCCTCCTCAGTGGATGCTGGTCGCCTGAGAAGCCCAGAGTAAACTGCGTGGGAGGTGGTGGCCTGTCTGCCAGTCCGGGGCGGAAGCAGGGGACAGTGCTGCTATTCATTCCACTCACCCACAATGGGCAAAGCGGACAAGGCTCAGCCGAAGATATCTTTCGAGCAGCGGAAGCCCAGGACAAGAGACAATACCCTGGAGGGGGGTCGCAACCCACATGATGTAACGCCAGAGCAGGCGGAGGGGGATATTCGAAGTATGTTAGCAGCTATGCAGAAGAGTCTCCAAGAT
The DNA here is from genome assembly GCA_963921515.1 of Calotriton arnoldi. Lineage (NCBI taxonomy): Eukaryota > Metazoa > Chordata > Amphibia > Caudata > Salamandridae > Calotriton > Calotriton arnoldi. Next base: position 2,006,035 of record CAWUFW010002724.1, on the reverse strand, counting down.
AGCCTAACAGCCATAGATACAAAGCTAGACTCCCTGGCATATAGAATAGATAGAATGTCGGAACGTATGGATAAGCAAGCAGAAAGGCAGGACATGACCGAACGCCGGGTGACTGAAGTGGAGGAGGCGCAGACAGAATTGGACGCTACACAGAAGCAGATGAACAGAGTGTTGCAGACCCTGCAGGACAAGGCAGAGGACCTTGAGGCCCATTCTAGAAGATGCAACATACGAATTACGGGCTTACCAGAGTCCACACAGGTCGGTAATATGGAGTTGTTTGTGGAAAAGATGCTGGTCACCTTGCTGGGCGAAGATACCTTCTCAAACATGTTGGTGGTGGAGAGGGCCCATCGATCGCTGTGTCAGAGACCTACACCGGGAGCTCCTCCAAGGCCCATAATCGCTAAGCTCCTAAACTATAGGGACCGAGACTCAGCGCTGAGAGTGGCACGAGAGAAGCGGAAGCTGCAGTTTGAGGGATCAGCTATTTCACTGTATCCGGATTTTACACTTCGTGTACAGGAGGCACGCAGGCAGTTTGCACCACTCAAGGGTCAACTCCGCGATCAGAACATTGACTATGCAATGCTGTTCCCGGCGAGGCTGCGAGTAAACAGACAGGGAAAATCCAAGATTTTTACGGACCTCAAACTGCTGCAGAAAGTTCTTAAGGATTGGGCAAGGGAGCGGCAGAGAAGCCCAGAGCAGAACTGTTCAGAGGGCGCCGTTGGGGGCAGACTGGATGATCAGGATTAGCGTACTTGCCCACGGACTGCCAGATAAGGAGAAGTCTTGGGGGGATGAGGGGGGAATGTTGGGACTGTAGAATATTTCAGGTGCTCTGTTGCGATCTACACAGCTACGATTGTGATATGTAAAAGTTGACTTCGTTAAATACCAATGTGTTAAGAAGATTGACAGCCTATCTCGTTTGCACAGGGCTGGGCGGTCCTCGTCAGAGGGATCTCTGGGACGGGTGACAAGATACTGAATAGTTTCCTAATGCACTCATAGGCTTGATGGCAGACGGTAATATGTATGTAGCCTAATAAGAGAAGATATAGTATAGGTTGGCAACATCCGCCCATGTGTGTGCACCACTACCTGGGGTTTATTCAGTTAGTGCGAGAGTACCACTGTTAGATGTGACTTTCTAATGTTATTTTGGGGATGTACGGGGAAATGTCGCCATTGCTCAGTTGGGGGATGCTTGGCGTGGGAGGGGGAGGTGGGGGGTTGAGACTGACGCGCTATGCAGTTTTTCTTGATATTATGCTTAGACAGGACAAGAGCAGATCTAAAATTGACTTACCCTCGCAGCTTGGCTCCCACATTAACCCGCACACTCAGCTTCACTGATCACTAATACACCAGACGCGGAAGCCCATGGCAGGATTAGAGCCCTTACCTGGAATATCTGGGGCCTCAATGACCATCGCAAACTGCGGAAAGTTATGGCCTACTTGCTAAGACATAAGATAGACATTGCGCTCCTACAGGAGACACACCTGCTCTTGAATAGCAATATGCTTCGTACTAGATGTTTACATGGGCGTACTCATGCCTCAGGTTTTACCACGCACGCTCGTGGAGCGATCACCTGGGTGAATCCTAAATCAGCTCTCAAGCTCGAACCACTAGACTCTGACCCAGAGGGTAGATATGTCATTTCTAGATGCTTGGGGAAGGGTTTAGACCTTATACTGGTCAATATCTATGGCCCTAACTATGACAATCCGAAATTCTACTCTTTACTAACAGAAAAGATGCGGAGATATGAGGGACGTACCCAACTGTGGGGTGGCGATTTCAATTGTGTCTTGAACCCGCGGCTGGATCGGTCCGGCGGACCAGAGAGGCGAGTTACTGCGGCGGCCTGCGCCATTACAAATGCATTGACACAGTTAGAACTTACTGATGTTTGGCGGCAGCGAAACCCAAATGGCGGCGGGTATACACACTACTCCGCGTTCCATAATTTGCATACCAGGATTGACTATTGGCTGGCCTCTCGGAGTATATATCCCAAGGTTCGAGACTGCTGTGTACTTCCACGTACCTATTCGGATCACTCCCCTATCCTTCTTGTTGTAGATACTCCGCAGAAACATATCCCACCCTACACATGGCGCTTCCCCCCATACTTATTATTGGATACAGTTTTTAAATCAGAAATGGCTGAAGCCATAGATACCTTCTTCACTTGTAATGTTGGATCGGTAGATTCTTTTGGGACTGTCTGGGAAACATTTAAAGTCTATATTCGTGGGATAGCAATGTCTAAACATTCAGGTGTGCTCCGGGCACTCCGCAAGAGGTTATCTAACTTGGAGGGGTCGCTTAAAACACTTGAATGCCTAATAGTGGATGGCTCAACAGAAACAGACACGGCCACGTTTAAATCATTATTAGAGGAGTTCCATGACGCTGCGGACGCGGAATTCAAACATTTGGGCAAATATGCAACAGCGCGCACGTATGGGGAGGGTGAGCGCCCGGGAGCGGTCCTGGCCTCGCTACTGAAGAAACGTAGGGAAGCCACTCTAATCTCTGAGATCAAGGGTGCGGAGGGGGAGGCTATAACTGAAGAGACTGAGATAGCTGCTCGGTTCCGGCAATACTTCTCGACACTATATGGCACACGACATGTGAGCGGGGAGGCTGAGATTTTAGACTATTTGTCATATATAAAGTTGCCCTGGCTAACCAACGAACACCGTGAATACTTAATGCGACCACTGGAGCTTGAGGAAATCTTCTCAGCTCTAGCAGGGATGAAATCTGGCAGCACCCCGGGCGTAGACGGTCTAACGGTTAGTTTTTATAAAGAGTTCAAAGACCTGTTGGTCCCTCACCTTGCAACTCTGTTCGAGGAGATGTATGCGGATGGCATTATGCCCCCTTCCATGAGAGAGGCGATCATTGCCGCTATTTTGAAACCGGATAAACCACCTTCTGATTGCTCCTCTTACCGACCATTGTCGCTACTAAATGTGGATACGAAAATCTACGCCAAGGTACTAGCGACTCGGCTTGCGCCCTTGGTCCCTCTACTCGTAGCTCCGGAGCAGGCTGGTTTCGTTCCTGGTAGGAATTTGTCATATAATCTGAGAACAGTGTTCGGGGCAATGCAGCATACCCGCCCGGATGTGCAAGCCATAGCGGTGTTTTTAGATATGGAAAAGGCTTTTGACTCTGTTGAATGGCCTTTTATGAAACAAGTGTTGACTCGGATGGGGCTGGGTGGTGTATTCCTACAAATGGTTGCGGTTTTATACAACACTCCTACTGCAAGAGTCAAAATCGGAGATTTTGTCACTGACCCCATATCTATTTCTAGAGGCACGCGACAAGGGTGCCCCCTATCCCCCGATATTATATGCGTTAGTGGCGGAACCGCTGGCCTGCGCACTGCGAGAATATCACCGCCACAGAGGTATACGATTCCCAGAGTACGACCTAATTGTTTCAGCGTATGCAGACGATACGCTGCTATATGTCAGGGACCCGGATATTAACCTGTCTCCCATACTCAGGGAAGTCGTGCAGTTTGGTATGCATTCAGGTCTTAGGGTTAACTGGACGAAGTCAATAATGTTCCCCCTCACTTCTGCTACTGTGCAGATTGAGCCCGATTACCCACTGCAGTGGTCTTCGGAGCCAGTGAGATACTTAGGAATCAAAATACACACGGACTCAGAGGTTTGTGTTCCGCGAGAACTATGGGTTTGCTGTCAATAAACTGGAAGATGAGATTGAAAGGTGGATTCGCCTTCCCCTCTCGCTGCTGGGCCGTAACTCGATCATGAAAATGGTGATACTCCCCCGTTTTCTGTTTCTATTCTCTAACATTCCTATGGTCCTCCCGGGATCTTTTTTCCGCACCCTCACGTCACTCCTAATCAAACTAGCTTGGGCCGGAAAACAGGCCAGGGCCAAATGGGACGTCTTGACTCTCCCCTACCGTTTAGGAGGTCTAGGGGCCCCAGATTTAGATCTGTATTATAGAGCGGCACAGGCTGCACATGCGCACTATTGGATACATAGTCCACCGGGTACACCTCATATCCAGATAGAGAGGGTGGCGACGTCACCACTCCCATTACCCGCTGTTCTGTTTACCCCCACGGATCGTCGGACGGGAATTTTTGACTCAATAAATGCACCTAGACATGCATGGCAGCATCTGCTTAAGCTACAAGCTGGTGCAATTCTTTATTCCCCTCTTCCTCCTCTGGAGTGGTGTCATTGGCTTCCTCCGTGCAGAGATAGAGGAGTGGCGAGTGCACTTGGAGCTCTAGAGATAGTGACGATTGGGGATATGTTCAGGGATGGTAAGGTTAAGACATGGGAAGAACCTGAGGCACCAGGCGTAGGCACTACATTCCTGCACAGGCTCCAATTCCACAGAACTAGACATGCCTTAGCAGATATTCTGGGTGGCGATATGGAGGAACCGCCGGACATTGCTGCACTCACATACGTGATAAAAACTGAATCCCCTACCCACATTGTGTCAAAAATTTACAAATTAACTCTGGGATACCGGGAAAACTTTTATACCAAGGCGCGACTAGCGTGGCAAACTGATTTAGATAAGAGAATTAGATGACGAAACCTGGCAATATTGCTGCGTAAATACAAAGCGGATTTCACTAAATGGGAAACACAGGTTAATTCATTTTAAATTCCTGAACAGAGTATATTACACCCCCGAAAGATTATGTAGATACCGGCTGCGCGCTACGTCGGTATGTGACCGCTGTGGAGAACCCCTGGTGGACTTCTTGCACTTAGCCTGGAATTGTCCTGGAATTGCAGGCTTCTGGGCGCTTGTGTTTCAAGAGGTAGGTGGAATTATAGATATGCAGCTTACGCCAGATCCTCTACTTGCACTATTGGGCCATTCCAAGCAATTGCCAAGAGCGGCTCGCAGAATAGTAGACATGAGTATGCTGATTGCTAGGCGCAGAGTGGCGATGTGCTGGATGAGAGGCCCGACACCTACTGTTGCGGAGTGGTCCAGGGACATAATCTATTGTAGTACGCAAACTGAGAACTATAGCGAACTACTCCCGACGCGCAGTCGTCCTAAAAACTTTTGGGCACTATACAAGACATACCAAATGGCTAAAGACAGTGCGACCACAGGTCCTGATGCTACTGTAGAAGTCGTAGGGGAGGAGTGAGGGGAGGAGATCTTACTCAGTCACTGGACACATAGAGGGGGGTCATTATGTTAGAATACTGGTAAGGACTTAGTCTGCGAGCAATGAGGGCTTTAGTGGCATTCCGTATTGGGTTGATGACACTTCATGCAGGAAAATTGCCACCATGGAATATCACTGTAACAGGAGGTGTTTGTCGATACTGGACATAGCTAAGAGCTGATGGATGGGGCGAACTGCGAGGGATACTGCTGTGCAAAATATTTCCTGTATCCTCTTATTTGCTTTTTTATATTATCTGTCATTATACTATAAGATGTCAAATCTCTTTGTTTTTCAGAAAAATGCCAATAAAGTTTACTTAATAAAAAACACCATCCAGGTTCTGAACTCCAAAGATAAGAAGACTTGAACAACATCTTGAATTTCTTCCTGATGATTTTCTTTGCAAAGTGTTTAACATCATCCTCTGTTCCGGCTGCTATCCGGACGCTTGGATAGAGGCAATTGTTACACCCCTGCTTAAGAAACCCAATGCTGACCCCTCTGAACTGAAGAATCTTCGCTCTATCTCCCTTCCGGCCCCCGCTAAAATCCTTGAGAAGTTCATCAACATTGAGTTGATGAATTACTTGGACTCTAATGAGCTCTTGGATCAGTCACAAAACGGTTTCCGCGCCAACTACAGCACCGAATCCGCCCTTATTGCTGCCACTGATTACATCCGTATGCAGGTCGATCAGGGTGGGTCGGTAGTGCTGATAATGCTCGATCTGTCGGCGGCTTTTGACACCGTCTCTCCCACTCGAATGGTTCAACGTCTGAAAGAGGTGGGAATCTCGGGTAAGGCCCTGCAGGTTCTCCACTCCTTCCTGACAGAGAGAATTAATGTTGTTAGTTGTGGAGGTTTCAGATCTAAGGCTTTTAGCCTACCCTGTGGCGTTCCCCAGGGCTCATCCCTGAGCCCCACCCTCTTTAATGTGTACGTGCCCCCGCTGGCCAAGCTGATCATATCCTTTGGGTTTCAGGTGATCTCCTACGCTGACGACACGTAGATCATTGTCTCCATCTCTCATGATTTGCAGTCGGTCGCCAGGAAATTTAACCAGTGCATGGCCAGTATTATCAGATGGATGCAAAATAACTCCCTTAAGATTAATGCAGAAAAAACCGAGGTCCTAGTTTTTGGTTCCCAGACTTCAATCTGGTCAAATGCCTGGTGGCCGGGAGCTTGTCGTCCCCTTCCTGTTCCCGCCATGACAGTCAAAAACTTGGGGGTTATTTTTGACGCGGGCCTGACTTTTGAGGCTCAGGTCAGTCGCACTGTCAGTACTTGCTCCTACATTCTGAAGACTCTCAGAAAGGTGCTCCCATATATTCCATCAGCACTCCATCGGCCCACGGTCATTGCACTTGTTACCTCCCGGCTTGACTACTGTAATGCCTTGTATCTGAATACTAGTACCCCGAACAGGCTTCAGGTCATACAAAACGCAGCTGCCAGGCTGATCCTTAATATCCCGAAAAGTCATTCAGCAAAGGAGGGGCTTCGCACTCTGCACTGGCTCCCTATTAGGAAGCAAATCTCCTTCAAAGCCTTGTGTACGGTTCACAAAGCTCTGCATAATATAGGTTCGCAACAGCTGAAAACCATGTTTAAATGGTACATGCCTGGGAGGACTTTGAGATCTTCATCCCAGAGAAAACTGAACATCCCTAGAGTTCGCAAAGCCAGATGGGGCGGCCGCTCCTTCTCGGTGGTGGCGGCCAAACTTTGGAATACTCTACCCTCCTCGATCTCCCAGGTGAAATCCCTTCCGGTGTTCAAAAAACTACTGAAGACCTGGCTTTTCTCAGTTTAGTCAGCAGCCTCTCTTTCTCCTCTCCTCTTCCCGTCCGCTCAGCGCCTTGGCACCCTCGGGTTTTAGTGCGCTCTATAAATCCCTATCCTATCCTAAAGGAGTTTACGACAAGAAGGTCTAGAATGGGCAAAACACCCTGTTCTTTATTGGGGCCAAGAATCAACAGGAGCAAATCCTCATCGAAGGACAAGCTCTATTGACCATTGTTTGGAAGAGCAAGATCTTTTTGCTGGAGAATGGGGATATGGTGTGCTGGAGAATCAGAGATGACAGGACAGATGAGTGGAGGCGACTCCTGAAACACAAGGGCATATCCACTCTCGATCTCTAGGACCCAATGGTCTGAAGTGATGGATTGCTAGCATGTTTGACACGTTGATGGCTGTCCTCTCACAGGTCGGTGAGATATAGTGATCTGGTGGGAGAAGCCGGGCAGAGGAAGAACATTGTCGCTGTTGTCCTTGGTGACTCATGGAGCCGCCACGTCTTCTATAGCTGTGAAAAAAGAGTTGGGCTGCCTAATCATCTAGGAGGGCTAGTGTTGTTGATACAGCCGGCCCTGGGGAAAAAACCCTGAATTTTCCATACTATTGTTGGAATTGGCAGACCAGTGAAGCTAAACCCAGCAAGTGTGCCATAGCAGTGCCCTGCTTGAATCTCAACGAACAAACGTAAACCATCAAATGGCATAGCCAAAAGGTTTGTCTCAATGTCCCCAGAAAACTGAATGGAGTGCATCGAGGTATGTCGACATACAACAACGGAACAGACCGAGTCCTAGCCACTCAATCCACCATTTCAAGGTCTGAACAAATAGCCTGTCCATCATGCACCACCTCAGCAGAGTGGTCACACAAGTGGTCCAGGAGATTAGAAACCACAAATTAGGCCATCTCCCACTGGGCAACAAAGTAACCGGCCAATAAGCATTTGGCACAGGAGGAGTGAAGAACTACAGTTCCTGAGGGAAACACTTTCTTGCACGTGGCCACTATGCGTTTTGACTCCCTGTCCGGAGGAATAGAGGAAAATGATTTAGGATTAAGTTTCGTACACAAAAGAAAGTCTGAACCACCAGGCTCTCAGAGGAAGGCAGAGCTGAAGAGAACCTAGGGCCACCCAGGGCTGGATGACGACTGTGGGTAACTAGGTGGCACTCTGCTGGAGCAAAGACCAGCAGGTATAAGATGGGATCCATGAGCGCCTTGATGCAGGGCATCAGTGGTTCAGAGTAAGAGGATGAAGGCAGCAGGATCTCGGTAAGAACATTAGCCTTATTCTCCTCAGCCAGCGAGGGAAGTTCCAGGACGTCAGATGATTTGTGCAGGACTACTATAAAGGAAGCAATTTCATACAGATAATTAAAGTCAACTCCTGGAGAAGTATCCAGGCCATGGGCGTTTTGTTAGGCTAAATAAATACCCCCATCACAGTATGAAAGTGGAAGAAGTCTCTCACCTCACTGTCATCCTCATCATGAGAGAGAAGGCAGAGGATTGCAAGGATCTCTGAACCTTCCTTTCGGCCTTCACTGATATGAAGCCTAGGAGGCCAGACCTGAATCTGTCACCACCAGATTAAAGTCTTAGTATATGAAACATATGGGGTTGCCCATTAACCCACCAGGAACCAAGGACAATATTAATACAAAGAACAATGGCTCCTATTGGAATCAATACCTTGCATCAACAGCAAATTGTCATAACAGTGCTCTGTGCTCAAGTGATCACACAGTTCACAGAATAAGACTAAAAGGTTTTGAGCAGAAGCCTTATGGGCCAGTAGTTACAAGAATCAAGAAGGGCTGGATAGGTATGAATACGGAAATAGAAGCACCTCTTATTGATCATCTTAATTTAGCTTGTTTTAAACGAATACTGCCGGGTGAAATTTAAAGCATTCCAAAATGTATCTGAGGTAGAGTCAGAGTAAATGAATGCAGGTCCATGAAGGACGCGAAGAACTACCAGAGTTGATGAGCTTGTCTGCAAGATAAGCGGGGTGCTAGTCGTGATGGTTTTGTAAATGATTGTAAAGATTGTGCAGGCCGACAAGGGAGGCAGTGGAGTTCCATCAGGATGGGGCTGAGCTGATCATATTTCTTCAGGCACTGGATCAGAAGTGCTGCGGAATGTAGGATGCCCTTCTGGGATGCCAGCGTGGATTATGAGATGCCATGGAGCTGAGCATTAACACTATCAAGATTTAAATTTATAAAGCCTCTGAAGTTGCTTTTGGGAAGAAAAGGTTTAATTTCCTTTAAAAAAGAGAGCTGGTCCCAAGCTGCCTTTGCTTTTTTGGCAACGTTTTAAACCCCAGTGAAAGTTGGGGTTCAAATCTGTCAAGGTTCATGTCATCGCAAAAGGTTTCTGTTTCTAGTTTATTGTTCTTGGCGAATAAAAATAATTCTGTCTTGTTTGGGTTGAGCTTGAGGAAGATGCTGGATATCCAGGTCTGGATGATAAACGTGCAGTGTTTGACGCCTGGACATTTGAAGCAGAGTAGACTTTCAAACAGGTGTCCATGTGAACAAACGGACATTGGTTGGAAAGGCAGAGAACCAGTAAAGGACACTGTCGGTAAATCCCATTTGAGACTCCAAGGTGTGTGTGAGGGTGAGATGATGCACTACATCGAAGGCAGCTTAAAGGCACACCAATATCACGAGGAGGGGTAATCTTCCCCTGTGGAACCACTGTGGGCACTGTCTTCAGTGCATAAAGTAGCGGTCTCTCTGCTGCAGCGTGATCTGAAGCCAGACTGGCAGTTGAGCAGAAGATGGTTAGGATTTTTACAATCTTTGAGCTGAACACAGACTGCTTTTTCATCTTGACGATGAATGGTGGGTGTAATGGGCCAGTAGATGGTTGTTATTATTATTGTTGTTATTGACATTTTTAGAGTGCTACTGCTACCCGAAGGTGTCCTGGCGCTGTACGAAGTCCTGCTAAAAGAGTGGAAGAAACAACACTGATATTATTTCATAAAAAGCCATGTTTTTAATGCTTTCCTAAAGGCCATTAGATTGGTCATAGTTCTTAGATATATTGGGAGGTCATTCCATGCCTTGGCAGCATTGGCCACAAAACTTCTGCCCCCCCAACTGGCTTTTTTCACACGTGGCACCATCACCATTTTTGCATCTGATGACCTCAGCAATCTTTTTGGTGCATACCAGCGTAATCTCTGTTGAAGGTAGTCTGGCCCGGACCATACATAAGTCTTTGACTCGGGTGAGTTTTCTAACCGGCAGCCAGTGGAGTTTTTTTTATCTCCGCCGAGATGGAGGCATATTTAGGTATGCCGGTGAGGAGTCTGGCCGCTGCATTCTGCAGGATCTGTAATTTGTTCAGCAGTCCTTCCTGGATATTAAAATATAAGCTGTTACAATAGTCCAGTCTGGACATTGTTAGCGCTGTGATGACTGTTTTTTGGGAGTCTTTGGGAAGCAGAGGCATTATTTTCCTGCAGGATCTCAAGATAAAGGAAATCTGTGACGCCACTGTGTTGACCTGGTCCCTAAAGCTAAGGTCGTTATCAATCCACACTCCCAAGTTTTTCACTTTCCTCCTGGGAGTGGGAAGGGGCCCTGAAGTGTCCGGCCAACAGTCAGAGGTCCTAAAGTTGGGGTTATGGCCAAATAATACAACCTCCGTTTTACCGGTAAGGTCATCAAGGTCAGGTGTGGGTGTCTTTAAGAATGGGAGGATCTAGCCTGTCTTGAAAGCTTTTGGGAAGATGCCTGGAGTGAGGAAGGCATTGATAATAGTGAGTAGGGGTGAGAGAAAGTCTCCAGAGAGAGCTCTGATGAAGGACGAAGATAATAAATCACCTTCATAGGAAGAGGCGTTAATGCCAGTGAGATCTGCAAGAGATAGGACTGTGAAGGATGACCTTGCAGGATTGTACCTGAAGGGTGGGCTTAAGAGATGAAGCAAGCCTGGTGTTGTCCATGTGCTGTCGGATCTTCAATATTTTTTCAATGAAGAAGAGGATGATGAGAAATAAAGCCTCTTGCTAGGCTCATTCTGTTAAAGATGGTTTTGGTAGGAAACCACTGAAGGTACTTTCTGTGTAGCTAAATGATGGAAAATGAGGTTCTCTTGTCTAGCTTCTTCTTTTAAAGATGGTTTTGGTGGGAAACCAGTTATGTTACTTCCTGTGCAGATGGATGATGAGAAATGAAGTCCTCTTGCCAGGCTTCTTCTTGCTTCATAGTACTGAAAACCATGTTTTCAGCTCTCAAACGAGACATCTTTTTCACTTCTGCAAACTCCCTTATAAATTGTGGTGATTTAGCGTCATTAATCTTCTTGCAACATGAACTTTATACCAATCGCTCATCTCACCTCTCTACAAGATTTCTTAAATAAATGTGTCTATTACCTCCAGCTTTAGATAGCCTACCCAACAGCTGAGTTTGCCTCGTGAGTCTTATTATTGCCTCGGCACCCACCTATAATCATATACAAACTTGAATTCTCTTGTGGCAGTCCTCTAAAGAGAAGTAATTTGCCCTCTACCAACAGTCATATTTGAACTATTGCTATACTTCTCAAGTATAGAGCGACAAGCACAAGTTAGCCATTTTAGCTCAGGAACAATCCAGCCAGCTAGCTGATTCACCTTAGTCCCAGAGTCAGTGTCCATTATTTATTTATTACCTGATTTGAAGGACTTATCTTTCTTAGCTTACTAGTGTTTGAAATACTGTAAACATGTATCCTCCCCATTTACTTTGTCCACGGCCCACTCCATTCTATTAATAGAGATTACAGTCCTTGGAGGGAGGGGCTTTCTCCTTTGACTTACCTAGGCGATGCTGTCACAAAGTGATTTTGGCATGGGGATTGTTTCCGCACTAATAATTCAAATGGGTATAATCTCCATAATGAAACAATTAGATCTATGACTGTCTAATTGAATCAAAGAGGAAAGCAAGCGACAACAACCCAACATTTCCGAAAACAAAAACATGAACTGTTTTATGGATCAGACGTGCACCTGTAAAACGTAATTTAATGCATATACATTGAGAACAGAGCATGCCAGAGAGTTCAGAAAAGATGGACAAGTTACATACCTTCGGTAATAGCTTATCTAGACAATCTAGTCGCAGATTCCTTACCTTTGAATTTCCCAGGCATCAGGCTGGATCCAGAAGAATTTTCCTTGAGCAATACCCTTGCGTGCCGGTAGGTGGCGCTGGTCTCTCCGTGTGACGTTGTTGGAGTCTTCTGTGCCGGAAGTGAGGTCCGCGTCACCTATATAGGCACCACCTCGTCACTCTGACGTCAGTTACTTTTCATGACTTTCCATGACAGGAGCGCGGAGCCATGAAGTGCACTGACAGTGGTGTCTTTATAACAATTAGGGCCCTGAATGGGATCAGCCCTGACCCTAAAAACCTGTCCACAGTGCGGGGAGGATGGGATGGTCGGTACAGAATCTGCAGCTAGATCATGTCTCTACCAGATAAGGTGTTACCGAAGGTAACAATAATACTTTGACGGCGGACTGCTGTTTCTGCACCTCACACTAGTTTCAATTAAATCAGGTTCCGTGCGCAACAAGCCCTTGCAGCAGCCGTCGGGTGATGCCTCTGTACGTCAGATCCTAAGCAATTGAGGGGTTGGGCGTGCGCAGGTGATGAAGTCCAAGGACTCAATGTTTATTTTTTCAAATGAGTCTTTATTTTCAATTAGTTATTTCTCACAGAATTGGAGATTTTACGATCAGCCAACGCGTTTCGTTCTCATGACGAGAACTTCGTCAGGGCTCAGTAGGCGAGTATCATTCCTTGATGTAAAGAGTAAATAGTGAGAATTCCGCACTTCACAGGTATACTAGGTAAATTTGACCTAGCTCCAACGTGACCTGTAAATCATAAACCGTAAAGGCTTTCGTGTAGGATTCGAATAAGCGATCCTTTAACTAAGTCGGTGTTCCAGGTAAGTATTCTGGAAACACTCCGGATATCGCAGGGCCTCAATCGGCCTATGTAGCAAATCTCAAGTTACGAGTTCTCCTGCCAGAATGAGCGCTCATTCGCTTATTCGAATCCTACACGAAAGCCTTTACGGTTTATGGTTTACAGGTCACGTTGGAGCTAGGTCAAATTTACCTAGTATACCTGTGAAGTGCGGAATTCTCACTATTTACTCTTTACATCAAGGAATGATACTCGCCTACTGAGCCCTGACGAAGTTCTCGTCATGAGAACGAAACGCGTTGGCTGATCGTAAAATCTCCAATTCTGTGAGAACTAACTAATTGAAAATAAAGACTCATTTGAAAAAATAAACATTGACTCCTTGGACTTCATCACCTGCGCACGCCCAACCCCTCATTTGTTACCGAAGGTAAGTAACTTTTCTATCTGATAGAGACATCTTGCTGCAGATTCCTTACCTTTGAATAGATACCCATGCAATATCATTCCCGGAGGAGGGATTGCGAGCAAGAAAAGACCAGGAAGTCCTGCAGGACAGAGCAGCAAAAAGGTCGTCACTTCGGACTTGACTGTCCAGGCAGTAGTGTTTGATAAATGTGTGCAGGGATGCTCACGTTGCTACCTGGCAAATGTCGAGGACTGGAGCCCCACATTGCAATGCCGTGGTAGAAGCCTTAGCTCTGGTGGAATGAGCCCTTAAGCCTTCAGGAGGCTGCTTTTTGGCCAGAGCATGGCAAATTTCGATGCAGAGGATGACCCATTGTGAGATAGTCCTCTGCTGCACTGTACGACCTTCCTTTGATCCAACGTACCCCAGGAAGAGTTGGTCATCCACCCAGAACTAGTGCGATCAAGGTAGAACGACAACACTCTTTTTGGGTCCAGATGGTGGAGTCGCACCTCCTCTTTAGAGGGTTGCGAAGGAGCAGAGAAAGTGCGCAAGGTGACTGATTGCCTCACATGGAATTGTGTTGTCACTTTTGATAAGAAAGAGGCCCTAGTGCGAAGCACCAACTTATCAGGGAAGATGGTCCGGTAAGGAGGCTTAGATGACAGCGCCTTCAATTCGCTCACCCTCCTGGCAGAAGTGATTGCCACTAAAAAGGCTGTTTTACTGGTAAGCAGCCAGAGGGGATAGTTGTGCAGAGGTTCGAACGGAGCACACATCAGGAAGGTGAGAACCAAATTAAGGTCCCACTGAGGCATGAAGAATGGGGCAGGTGGGAACATGCATACAAGCCCCTTAAGAAATCTATTTACGACAGGGGATTTAAATAAAGAGGGTTGATCTGGCAGCCTCAAGACAAGGCTGAAAGGTGCCCTTTAAGAGTGCCCAGAGCAGAGCCCTGTTAGGCAAGGGTCAAAAGATACAAGACTTGAGAGAGGGGAGTAGAAAGAGGATCAATAGATCTTTGTGTACAATATTTTACAAATATGTTCTACCAGCAGGTGTATACAGTCTTGGTAGAGGGACGCCTGGCTGCCAAAATAACATTACAGACTTCGGGAGGAAGGTCGAATGCTATCAACTGCCGCCATTCACTCTCCACGTAAGAAGGAGTTGAGTTGACAAGTTCAGGTGGAGGACCTTCCCTTGCTGCTGCGACAGAAAATCCTCCAGAAAGGGCAGCTTGCATGGAGGATCGATGCTTAATTAGAGAAGCTCGGGATACCAGACTGTGCCCACTCCAAAGCCACAAGAATGACTTGGGCTCGGTTGCTCCTGATGTTCTTGAGCACTCTGGGCAGAAGTGGTATGGGTGGAAAGGCGAATAGCAGGCCTGAGCTCCACTAGAGATGAAAAGTGTCTCAGAGCGACAGCCGTCTTGGAAACTCCAACGCGCAAAACTGCTGACATTGTGAGCTCTTGGTGGAAGCGAACTGATCTAACCAAGGCTATCCCCAATGCTGAAAGAGGCCTTACGCCACCTCCAGATCGAGACGCCACTCGTAATATGCTTGGCATTGATGGCTGAGTTTGTCCGCCCTGGCTTTCAGGGAAACTGACAGGTGCTGCACTACCAGGGATATGCCCTGCTGTTCCAGCCATGTCCAGAGCCTCTTGACAAAGGTTCCACGACCCCACCCCACCCTGTTTGTTACAGCACCCGATGGCGGTGGTGTTGTCTGTGAACACCTGGAACAGCTTTCCCTTGAAGGAAGGAAGAAAAGCTTTCAATGCCAAGCAAATTGCTCAGAGCTCCAGCAAGTTGATGTGGTGTACGGATTCCACATGAGACTAGAGTTCTCTGATCTCCACCTCTCCCAGATGGCCGCCCCATCCCAGGAGTGACGCACAAGTTACTTACTTGTGTAACGATATATCTGTAAGAGACATTAGTTAGTGATAGATTCCTTACCTTAGCATATCCCCAGACTGGATCCGGAAAGTTTTCGTCAGCAGTACCCCTGCGCATGGGTAGGAGTCGTCGGGCGGCTCCGCGTACGTCGCTGGCGTCGTAGTCGCCGAGATGACGTAGTCGGAGCTACTTAGACGCGCCCACGTCAGTTCTGTACACGACTTTCCGCGCCAGGAACGCAGAGCCATGCCAGAGACCGGCTACTGGTGCAATAGAACTAGGGCCCTGAAAGGGACCACCTGAACCCTATAGAACAGTTCGCAGAACGGGAAGGATGGGTGGGCGGTAAGGAATCTATCACGAACTAATGTCTCTTACAGATATATCGTTACACAAGTAAGTAACTTGTGCATCTGAAAGAGACACGTTAGTGATAGATTCCTTACCTTAGAATACATACCCAAGCAATACCAACACCGGTGGTGGGTCTGCGAAGTGAGATTACACCAGAAAGTCACGGAGAACCGAACGGCTAAAGAAGCCGTCTCCCCGGAGTTGACTGTCAAGGCAATAGTGCTTAGTGAAAGTATGCAGCGAGGCCCACGTGGCAGCCTGAGAGATGTGAAGCATGGGGACACTGCGTCCCAATGCTGTAGTAGCTGCCGTTGCCCTGGTAGAATGGGCGCACAGCCCTACCGGAGGTTCCTTTTTAGCCAGAGTAACAGGCTTTAATACACAAGACAACCCATCGGGAGAGAGCCCGCTTGTGTACAGCTGGACCTTTCTTGGCGCCCACGTAGCCAACAAAGAGCTGGTCATCCACCCGGAACTGTTGTGTGCGGTTGAGATAGAATGAAAGCGCACATTTCGAGTCCAGACGGTGGAGCCTCTCTTCCTCTTTCGAAGGGTGCGGAGAAAGAAAGTGGGCAGAGTGACAGTTTGCCCAAGATGAAAGGCAGTGACTACTTTCGGTAGAAAGGAGGGACGTGGGCGAAGCACAATCTTGTCCGGATGAATCGCCAGGAAAGGAGGTTTACATGAAAGAGCCTGGAGCTCACTCACCCGCCTAGCGGAGGTGATGGCCACCAGGAAGACAGTTTTCAAAGTTAATAACCGCAAAGGACAGTTATGAAGAGGCTCAAAGGGAGCGCACATTAAGTATGTGAGAACCAGGTTCAAGTCCCACTGAGGCATCACAAAGGGAATAGGAGGGAAAAGGTGAGTAATGCCTTTGAGAAATCTATTGACAACAGGGGACTTGAAAAGAGAGGGCTGATTAGGCAGCCTGAGAAAGGCTGAAAGGTAGCCCTTGAGAGTGCCGAGAGCAGAGCCCTGCTGGGCCAAAAAGAGAAGGAACAATAGGACCTCAGAAAGAGGGGGCAGAAAGGGGTTCTACAGCTTTGGCTGTGCACCATGCCACAAAGTTGTTCCACCGGCAGGCGTAGACAGTTTTAGTCGAGGGACGCCTGGCTGCCAGGATCACATTACAGACTTCAGGAGGCAAATCAATTGGAATCAACTGTCGCCGTTGAATCTTCACGGAAGGAGGTGGAGGCTGGACAGGTTCGGGTGGAGGACCATCCCCTGTTGCTGCGACAGAAGATCCTCCCGAAGAGGCAGCCGGATCGGGGGATCCACGCTCATACTGAGTAGCTCGGGATACCAAACTGTTTGAGCCCAGTCCGGTGCCACAAGAATGACTTGGGCCCGGGCGCGTCTGATGTTCTTTAGCACTCTGGGTAAAAGAGGTATAGGTGGAAAGGCATACAACAGACCACAACTCCACTCGCGACGAAAAGCGTCTCCGAGCGAGTGCCGCCTTGGAAACTCCAACGCGCAGAACTGCTGACATTGCGCGTTCTCTGTGGTGGCGAATAGATCTAACCAAGGTACTCCACTGCTGAAAGAGACCTTGTGCCACCTCCGAGTGAAGACGCCATTCGTGATCCATTATGCACCGGCGGGTGAGTTCGTCCGCCCTGGCGTTCAAAGAACCTGCCAAGTGTTGAACCACCAGGATAACGCCCCTGCATTCCAGCCACGTCCAGAGGCGCAGAGCCTCCTGACATAGGGTCCACGACCCCACCCCGCCTTGCTTGTTGCAGTACCACATGGCGGTGGTGTTGTCTGTGAACACCTGCACTACCCTCCCCTTGACAGAGGGAAGGAATGCTGTCAGTGCAAGTAGGATTGCCCTGAGCTCCAAAATATTGATATGGAGGTTGGACTCCGCCGAAGACCAGATGCCTCTGATCTCCGCCTCTCCCATGTGGGCGCCCCATCCCAGGAGGGACACATCCGTCACCACTGTGTGCTCCGGTTGGGGAAGAAAGAGGGATCTGCTGCTGATCCCACACTGGTCCGTGAGCCACCACTGCAAGTCCTGTGCAGTGACCTCCGAGATCTGGACGTAGTCGGACAGATTTCCCTGATGCTGCGTCCATTGGAACTGCAGGTCCCACTGCAGAGCCCGCATATGCCATCTGGCATGATTGAGCAGTAGGATGCAGGAGGCCAAGAGGCCCAGCAGTCTCAGTGTCTTCCTGACCGAAACCCAGGACCAGGGCTAAAAGAACGGAATCATAGCCAGAGTGTCCCGGACTCGCTGTTCGGGAGGATAAACCCGAAATTGCGCCGTGTCCAGAACCGCTCCGATGAAGAGGAGCTTCTGAGAGGGAATCAGATGCGACTTCGGCACGGTGATGGAGAACCCCAGCAAATGCAGGAGGTCGGCCATAGTCTGGAGGTGGGAGACGACTGCTTTGAGCGATCCCGCCTACAACAACCAGTCGTTGAGATAGGGGAAGACTGAGACCCCTGATCTGCGCAAATAAGCTGCGACCAACGCCATCACTTTCGTGAACACCCGAGAACACCTGAGGGGCGCTGGTAAGGCCGAAAGGGAGCACGGTGAACTGAAAGTGCTCGTGGCCAACTGTGAACTGCAGGTAATGCCGGTGGGCCGGCAGGATGGGGATATGAAAATAAGCATCCTGCAAGTCCAACGCTACCATCCAGTCTTGCGGGTCTAGGGCAGACAAGACCTGAGTAAGCGTGAGCATTTTGAACTTCTCCTTCCAGAGGAAGCGATTGACGTTCCGGAGGTCTAAGATAGGACGCAGGCCCTTGTCTTTCTTTGGAACCAGGAAGTAGTGGGAGTAACAACCACAACCTACTTTTGGCGTCGGAACGTGCTCGATGGCGAATCCTGCCGCCCACTGGCTTTCGGTGGGCCTGAAACACCGGACTAGGAAGGTTTTGAGGCAGTGGTGGCAGGGGCGGCGGTGGACCGACCCGCCTGCTGGCCCTGTGACCCAGTGCGGCGGGCCCCCCCCACCGCGGCTGCGCTGAGACTGTTGCTGCGCAGGCCGGCGGCCCTGAAAGGACCTTGAAAGGCGAAAGGCAGACCCCAAGGGAGTGCGCATGGTGGCAAGACCCAAGGACTGAGCCATAGCCCAGGAGTCTTTAAAGCGTTCCAATGTGCTGTCACCAAAGAGGCGTGTGCCATCAAAAGGCATGTCCAACAAAGTGTTCTGGACATCCCCTGAGAAGCCAGTTGTTCTGAGCCAGGAGCTCAAGGTTTTTGGATTCCTTGTCCGCAGGTGCGGAAGGGAATGCGCTCGGAGAGGCAGAGGCCTAGACAACTAGACTCTTAGGCGTTGGGTGTTGCGTGAGAAAACTGGGGTCGCCCGGGGCCGGGCGATGGCGTCCAGGTGCCTAATAGAATATCTGTAAGCGCGTTATTAAAGGGCAGTAGCGGCTCCGCCGAGGAGGCCGCCGGCTGCAGCACTTCAGTCAGGAGATTAGTCCTGATAGGCACGGATGGGGAGCTCGAGTTTAAGAGCCTCAGCCGCCCTACGCAACACCACAGAAAAGGACCCAACTTCGTCCGGAGCTACGGAAGAAGGGGGCAGTGTACCAGGGTGCGGAGAGAAATCCAGATCGCCTGGACCCTCCACATCGCCCTCCCATTCCAGCTCATCCTCACACTGAGCTGCGAGGGGGTCCTCAGACCCCTCCTAGTAGTCCCCTTCGTCCACCGTCTGTTTAAGAGGCTGGTAAGGACGAGTGGCCCGGGGAAAGGGAATAAATTCCTCTCCTGGAATAGGAATTGGGGGTAATAGAAACGGCGTCCGGCGTCGGCCCCGGCGCCGGAGCCAACGGCGCCGCAGGGTATCCTGCCGGCGTAGCCGGGCCCGGTACCGGCGCCGGAGGCGGTGCCGGACCTGCGTCGGAAGCGGCGCCGAGGCCGGAGCCAACAGCGCCGCAGTGTATCCTGCCGGCGTAGCCGGGGCCAAAGGCGGCGGCACGGGCGGAACCACCCAACGGTTTACGGGGCCCGAAGGCGCTCCGGAGGGACCCGGGAGGGGGCGCCGAGGCCGGAGCCAACGGCGCCGCAGGGTATCATGCCGGTGTAGCCGGGGCCAAAGGCGGCGGCACGAGGGCAGAACCACCCAACGGGTCCACGGGGCCCAAAGGCGCTCTGGAGGGACCCGTTGGGGCAATAAACGGCCCATGGCCGACAGGAATACCTGTATTTCTTCCGGAGTCGCGTACGGCCCCGGGAAAGGCGGGTAGGCCGCAGGCAACAACGGAGGCTCCACCGGAGCCGCGGGGTGAGTGACCGCCCGCCCCCTCCACCGCGCCCCGCGACCGGTGAGGGGTAGACGAAGAGCGACGTCGCTACTTCGATTTGTTATGGCGCTTTGACCTACCTGCTGATGCCGACGAATGATGGTGTCGGCTCCGCGACCTGTCCCTCGACCTCCCACGGGAGCGGGACCTTGAGTGGAACCGATTGCCGGGCCTCCAACAACTTTCGGGAAAGCTCCCGTAAAGCCTTCGGCGCCATGGCCGGACAATCGGGGCACGTCTCAGCGTGCCCGAAGCAGAAGAGACACACGTCATGCGGGTCCGCCACCGACATGGTTTCCTACTGCACCAGAAGTCGAGTATTCGACAAAACAAGTTCCAGAAACCAAGTTAAAATATTAACTAGGAGTACCGCTCTCTCTTGGATCTGCGCTTGCTGGCGCGAAAAAAAAAAAGAACTGACGTCAGCGCGCGTGGGCGCGTCTATGTAGCTCCGACTACGTCATCTCGGCGACTACGATGCCAGCGACGTACGTGGAGCCGCCCGACGACGCCTACCAACGCGCAGGGGTACTGCTTACGAAAACTTTCCGGATCAAGTCTGACGCCTGGGGATATTCTAAGGTAAGGAATCTATCACTAACGTGTCTCTTTCAGATGTATATGTCACTACCGTGTGATCAGGTTGGGGAAGCCTCTGACTCAATCGCGGTTGGTCAGCCACCACTGCATGTCCTGTGCAGTTCCCTCCGAGGTCTGGACGTGATGCTGTGCCCACTGGAAGTTCAGGTCCCACTGCAGAGCCCGCATATGTCACCAGCAGAATGCAGAAGCCCATGAGGCCCAGCCGTCTCAGAGTAGGTCTCACCGAAATCCAGGAAAGAGGCTGAAACATTGGTATCATAGCCTGAATATCCTGGACTCGCCGCTCGGGGATAGGCCCGAAACTGCACTGTGTCCAGAACAGCTCTGATGAAAGGAAGTGTCTGAGAGGGAGTCAGTTGTGACTTCGGCACGTTGATAATGAACCCTTTCAAAATCAGGAAGCTCGCTGTAATCTGGAGGTGGTAGAGAAGAGCCTGGGGTGAGCTCACCTTCAACGGCCCGTTGTCGAGATAGGGGAAGACTGTCATCCCTGATATGCGCAGATGAGCTGCGACTACCGCCTTCATCTTGGTGAACACCTGAGGGGCGCTGGTAAGGCTAAAGGGGAGCACCATGAACTGAAAGTGCTTGTGGCCTACCATGAACCGCAGGCAATACCAATGAGCAGGCAGGAAGGGAATGTGAAAATAGACGTCACGCACGTCCAATGCTACAATCCAGTCTCCCGGGTCTAGGGCAGACAAGACCTGAGGCAGAGGGAGCATCTTGAACTTTTCCTTTATGAGGAAGTAGTTGAGGTCTCACAGATCTAGGGTAGGACAAAGGCACTTGTCCTTTTTCTGGACCAGAAAGTAGTGGGAAGAGCAACCACAGCCTACTTCTGGTGCCGGAACCCTCTTTATGGCTCTCTTGGCCAAGAGTGTCTGGACTTCCTCCTGAAGCAAGGTCAGCTGGACCTTCGTCAGCCGGTCGTAAGTTGGAGGCATGGAAGGAGCAGTAGTCTCAAAGAGGTGGGAGTAGCTCCTTCGGACTATCTGAAGAACCCACCTGTCTGACGTGATGTTTTGCCAGTGGTGGAGGTGATGGCTGATCCTGCCTCTAACTGGCCGACCATGATCTTGAAGGGCCGGACTAGGGAGGTTTGGAGGCTGCAGGGCGAGGAATGGACTGATCCGACCTCCGGTCGCCCGACTTACAGGGTCGAAAGGAGCTGCACCCATGGTCGCGCAGAGGTTTCTGAACTTCCACGGTCTTGTGGCTGGGATATGACTGGTGCGGCTGAGCCCCTTCCGTGGCCATGAAAGGGGTGAAAGGCAGACGGGGGACGGAAGGGCACTTCGAGGTCCAAGGACTTGGCAAACCCGTGAGTCCTTAAAGCACTCCAGGGCCATGTCTCCCTTGTCTCCGAAGAGACGGGTGCCATCAAAGGGCATGCTCATAAGGGAAGCCAGGGGTGGCGTCGAACAGCCACCATCGATGACATCAATCTGCCCAGCGAGTCGGTCGTGTCAAGTCCACAACAAATGGTGAACTTTGCTGCATCTCTCCCGTCTGATACTGCTTGGGAGAGAAGGGCCTGGGCCTCCTTCAGGACCTGTGGCAGCACCTGTGCAATCGTTTTCCACAAGGAGTGGAAGTAACGACCCAATAGGCATGCTGTGTTTACCGACAGCAATGTAGAGCTGGCGGAAGAAAAAAGTTTCTTGCCCCAACTATCCAGCCTCTTAGATTCTCTGTCCGGGGGTGCAGAAGGCAGCGCGCCTTGTGAGATAGAGGTATGGACCACCAAGCTCGCGGGGTAGGGTGGTTTGTGAGGAATTTTGGATCGCCCGGTGCAGGGTGATAGAGACGGGCGATTGTCCTATTCACAGGAGCCCCTGTGCTGGGCCTGGACCAGGTTCCCAGAAAGACATCAGTCAAGGCCTTGTTGAAAGGCAGGAGAGGTCCCAAGAAGGAGACACCCACCTGCAGGACCTATGTCAAGATTTTTGTCTTGACTTCCACCGAAGGTAGCTGCAGGTACAGGACCTCAGCTGCCCTTCTCACCACCATAGCATATGAAGCTCCCTCCTCCATAGCCACGGTAGGGGGAGAAAGCAGGCCAGAATCTGGAGAGGTCTCCATTCCACTGGCCTCGCCCAACTCCTAATACCAGTCCATTTCATGCTGATCTTGTAAAGGGTCCAGCGACCTCTCCCAATCTTCCTCCATTCCTGGCCCTTCAAAATAAGGCTGAGGAATTTGACCTAAGGCCCAGGGGTACCTCTGGGATCGGCGTATGTAGGTGCCAATCCAGCTCCGGGTCATCGGGGATAAGAATGGGACTGGTGCCACCGGGGTGGCGTCAGGAGTCTTGGCGCGGGGACCGGCGCTGATCGCAGAAGCATGACCGGTGCCGGTGCTGATCCACCACCGAACCCATTGGGGGGCATCAGCGCCGGGCCGTAGCCACGGGCATGGAACCCAATGGAGCCCCCTCTACGCCTCCGGGGCCCGAAGGTGCGCCGGGAGGGTCAGGTCGCCCAAATATGAGGCTCATGGTGTCATAAAATTCTTTAAGGTGGGCAGGGATCACTGCGGCTCCTGGAAAGGCACGGAAGCACAGAGCCGACCCAGGCGCAGGTTCCGCAGAATGAGGCCTAGAGCGCCGAGACTCCTCAGTCACGTCGGCAGAAGGACGGGGAGAAGTTGAAGTATGTGTCAGGGGACCGACAACGACGAACCGACTACCGTCCCGTACTCCCCTAACGAGCCACCAGCTGACGTAATGTCCCTTCGCACACAGGCATGGAACGGGCCCTTTAAGGAACACCTCGACTGCCAGGAGGAGGAGCCCCGAGAGGAGTGCCCTGTGACGTTGCCTTTACGGGACCTATTCCGACCGACCCCGAGAGGGAGAAGAACGCCGGAAGCCGTGACAGGCGCAGAAGCCGACGCGAGGTCAGCTGGAGAAACGCTGGAGACAGGAGGACCGCTGCAGAAAGCTGATTCCGGGAAGGAGAAAAGGAACGCCTGCGGAGACGCCGACACCGACGAGAAGGAGACGCCAGGAGGCCAACGGGACCACGCGCCGCCCAGCCACTCTCCAGGAGGGGGGGTGGCTATACAAGGTACGTGCCAGGTTCCGCGGGTTCGCTGGGCACGGGCCGGGGACGGGAACGCTCTAGTGGGGAGGTCACTCCGTAGCACGTGGTGGAGGTATTCGGGTGACAGTTCCCTTCCACTCCCTTCCCTGCAACTGGAAGCGTTGTCTTCACCAATATTGATATTGGTCTTCTTTTTTTTGTTTGTTTTCGGGACGAGCCAAGACAGAGGCGTTACGCGGCCAAGGGAAGAAGAACAAGAAACCGGGAGGCCTACAGGAATGGAGGACTTCTATGCAACAGCCGCAGTTTTGTTTAAAGACACCGATTAAAGAGCTGAAACGAAGCATCAACCCTGTCGACCTGTCGTTATTCCCCTGTTTTGTGCACTGTTACATCCCGCTGCGCGACAAAGTGGTGGAGAATGCGGGCATAACCAACCAACCGAAACAGGATGGAGTCTCTCGTGCATCAGTTGAAGGAAGGCCAGGCGAAATTGGAGTGGGCCATTGAGAAAAATGCGAACCAGGCGGAAATGGACCGGGCTGCGTTTTCTTCGGCCATACAGAACCAGGCCGATAATCTGGTCAAGATGGCTGAAGGTCAGTCACAGTTACTCCTGGGCTTAGGACAAGGGAGGACACCCGCCCCTCCTGGAACAGTAGTTCCCCTCCAAAAATACCTGTCAGGAGAAGATCCCCTTTCCTTCTTTTTGAACTTTGAGAGAGCAGCCCAAGCTAGCAGCTGGCCAACGGATCGATGGCCCTTTTATCTCGCTCCGTTGCTCACCGGAGAGGCACAGGCTGCCTATCAGATTATCAACAAAGACGGTACTACTGCATATGGCCTGATAAAACAGTATATACTGGACCGGTTGGGGGTTGACGATGAGGCACATCGCCTTAAATTCAGGCAAGAGAGGGGGGCCCCTGGGGACACTCCAAAAACCCTCTATTTCAAAATGAAGGACGCCGCTGGCTGAAGCCGTTGGATTCTACAATGGACGAAGTAATGAGCAAAATCTATTTAGAACAGTACCTCAAGGCATTGCCCTACGGAACCTAGAGGTGGCTCCAGCAACACGCCAGTCTGACGATCGAACATGCTGTAGAAATGGCCACCTCTTTCACTCGAGCACAATCACGTAATGTGGGTAAAGAACCCGAGAGAGTGCAAAAAGGGCTTCCCCAACCCCGTAACGACAGGAAGCCAGCAAAACCTTTCAGTGACTCTTTCAAACCCCGAGCAGGAAGACCCGAAGCACTTCCCTCCACAGGTCCTCAGTGCTTTGAATGTGGCGAGTGGGGCCATATCGCCAGGTTCTGTTGGAAAAGAAAGGACAAACCTGAGGACGAACCTATGGATGTTAGCTATGCTCCCCGATCCATACTCTATGCTCAAGAAATGGGGCCAGTATACTACGTAAGTCTAACAGTAAACCACCAAACAGTGACCGCCCTCCTTGACTCGGGGTGTAGACACTCAGTAGCCAGGGCAGACATAGTACCCCTTTCTCTTATCATTCCAAAGAGGACTGTTAATATACGTTGTGTTCATGGAGACGTTAAGGAATATCCGGTGGCCCGGTTAAAACTCCGTACTGAAACGGGCCTTGAAACCACTGCTGAAGTAGGGGTTCTCCCCTTGCTCCCAGAACAACTCATCCTGGGTATAGACAATCCTTGTTTTCCAGCTCTTTTGGCCAATAACTTGAAGGGATATGCAACCACCCAGACCTCTCACAACACCCTCCTGACTTCTGAACCCTGGGCTATAGACAACCACTTCAGAATAGCCCAGATAAACGACGCCTCCCTTACCAATGCCTGGCAAAGCGCCTGTGGTACTCGAGACGCTCTCAGAAAAACCGATCCTTGTTTTGAGGAGCGAAATGGTCTCCTTTACCGGGTCGCCAAGGAAGGAACAGAACCTCAATTATTGGTTCCAGCTAGTTTCAGGGACCAAATCCTGTTCTTCGGTCATTCCCACCTCTTGGCGGGTCATTGTGGGGCCGAGAAAACCAGTCAGGCGATCCTGAATAGTTTCTATTGGCCAGGGGTCCACCTGCAGGTAAATAAATATTGTCAGGAGCGCCCTATCTGCCAAAAACGCAATCCCTATGTTCCCCCAAAAGTTCCGCTACAACCCATGCCTATTATTGGCCGTCCCTTTGAGAGAATAGGAATGGATCTTATTGGTCCTCTTCCTAAGTCCACCAAGGGGTACCAATACGCCCTAGTGATCGTAGATTACGCCACCAGAAATCCCGAGGCGTTCCCCATGCGGTCGGCCACCACCTCAGCAATAGCCCAGAGATTAATCGAAGTGTTTTCCCGAATGGGATTTCCCCGGGAAATCCTTACTGATCAAGGGACTCCCTTCGTCTCATGGCTGATGAAAGGTGTGTGTAAAGAACTGAACATCAAACACATTAAAACCTCCGAATACCATCCACAAACGGACGGCCTTGTGGAAAGGTATAATGGTAATCTCAAGCTCACACTGAAGAAGCTCTTGACCGGGGATGGGAAAAACTGGGATCAGCTCCTCCCTCTAGCCCTGTTTGTTATCAGGAGTACAGTCCAAAGTAGCCTGGGTGTCTCACCATTCGAGCTGCTGTTTGGGAGGAGGCCTCGCACCCTACTGGAAATAACCAGGGAAAGCTGGGAGGAACAGGGTGTGACAGAAGCCCAGGCCCTACTAGATTATGCTAATCAAGTGAAGGCGCGTCTTCACAAGTTAAGGACTTTGGCACACGAAAACCTTGACAAGGCACAGAGCCAACAGCAACGGTTCTATGACAAAGGCAAACGGTGGAGAGAATACCAAATCAGTGATTGGGTCCTACTACTCCTTCCTTCCTCCACCCATAAGTTGAGAAAAGAGTGGCAAGGACCATATGAAATAGTAAGAAAAATCAGGAAAACCACTTACATACTGCGTCTTTCACCCGCCAAAACCCAAATGTACCACGTCAATTTGCTGAAAAAGTGGTTGGGTCCCATTCCTAACAAGACGCGTGCGGTTTCTGTAGCAACCGCCTCTTCTACCACAGTCACTGCCACGGTCCTTAGTCCTGATCTGTCTGAGGGGAAACTTCAGGCGCTAAAGAGCTTAATGCACTCTTTCGCTGAGGTGTTTTCAGATGTCCCTGGCAGGACCCATTTAGCAAGCCATTCCATACCCACTAACCCTGGGATCACCATTAAACAGAAACCCTATCGGGTACCAGAAGCCCATAGGGTAGCACTAAAAAAAAGAAGTGGCAGACATGCTAAACCTAGGGGTGGTGGTTCCCTCCAAAAGCAATTGGTGTTTCCCTATAGTGCTCGTCCCTAAACCAGACGGGAGTACCCGTTTTTGCATAGACTTTAGAGCTGTGAACCGCATTTCCAAACAAGACGGGCACCCCCTTCCCCGAGTGGACGAGCTCATCGAGAGACTTGGGGAAGCTCGTTACATCAGTACTATTGACCTCACCAAGAGCTATTGGCAAATTCCACTAGACCCTCGGGATCAGGAAAAAAACGGCGTTCGCCACTCCAGACGGGTTGTAGCACTTCACCGTACTACCGCTTGGCCTGCATGGTGCCCCTGCTAGTTTCCAAAGACTCATGGATGCCCTCTTGAAACAACATCTAAGGTACGCGTCAGCTTACTTGGACGATATTGTCGTGTATAGCAAGACGTGGGATGAACATCTAAACCACCTTGGTGCCATCCTGACCGAGTTGAAGGGTGCCAACTTGCACATCAATGCAAAGAAATCCAAGTTCGCGTTCCACAAGGTCAAGTACCTGGGCTATTTACTAGGAAAGTGGCTAATAGAACCACAAACAGAAAAGGTCAGGGCCATCCAAGACACCCCCTATCCCACCAATAAAAGGGAACTGAGAGCTTTTCTTGGGTTAGTAGGGTACTATCAACGCTTTATACCCCAGTTCTCTGACATGGCCGCACCCCTCACCGACCTACTTAAAAAGACCTCTACCCCTTCTCGCTTTCGGTCCCCTTCAGAACTAGAGCTCCTAGCTTTCCAAAGACTGAAGGACTGTCTGACCTCCTCCCCCATCTTACTCCCCCTCCAACTTCCAAAAACCCTTCATTGTACAGACTGACGCCTCTGGGGTAGGCATAGGTGCCGTCCTCTCCCAGTTGGATAACGACGGACTGGAAAAGCCAATCCTGTACATAAGCCGTAAGCTTTTTCCCAGAGAGCAAGCCTATCCTACAATCGAAAAGGAGTGTTTAGCCCTGAAGTGGAGCATAGAAAAGCTGCGATACTATCTGGAGGGGCGACCGTTTTTGCTATACACTGATCACGCACCCCTTACCTGGCTCCAAAGCAACAAAGGCTATAACGATCGGGTTCTCCGGTGGTTCTTAGCCCTGCAACCATTCCAATTCGAAGTCCGCCACCGGAGAGGCAAAGAGCAGGGCAATGTGGACTTCCTCTCGCGCTTCCCTCTTTCCCCCGATCGGGGAAATCCTAGGGGGGGTATGTGTCAGGGGACCGACAATGACAAACTGACTACCGTCACGTACTCCCCTAACGAGCCACCAGCCCACGTAATGTCCCTTCGCATACAGGCATGGAACGGGCCCTTTAAGGAACACCTCAACTGCCAGGAGGAGGAGCCCCGAGAGGAGTGCCCTGTGACGTTGCCTTTACGGGACCTATTACGACCGACCCCGAGAGGGAGAAGAACACCGGAAGCCGTAACAGGCGCTGAAGCCGACGCGAGGTCAGCTGGAGAAACGCTGGAGACAGGAGGACCGCTGCAGAAAGCTGATTCCGGGAAGGAGAAAAGGAACGCCTGCGGAGACGCCGACACCGACAAGAAGGAGACGCCAGAAGGCCAACGGGACCACGCGCCGCCCAGCCACTCTCCAGGAGGGGGGTGGCTATACAAGGTACGTGCCAGGTTCCGTGGGTTCGCTGGGCACGGGCCGGGAACTGGAACGCTCTAGTGGGGAGGTCACTCCGTAGCACGTGGTGGAGGTATTCGGGTGACAGTTCCCTTCCACTCCCTTCCCTGCAACTGGAAGCGTTGTCCTCACCAATATTGATATTGGTCTTCTTTTTTTTGTTTATTTTCGGGACGAGCCAAGACAGAGGCGGTACGCGGCCAAGGGAAGAAGAACAAGAAACCGGGAGGCCTACAGGATGAATGAATGAATGAAACAACATTTGTAAAGCACATGGCTACCCGGAGGCATCCCAGCGCTGAGCAGGGCAGCTGAAATCACTTCTGGGTTATTTGGGGAAGAGCCAGGTTTTCAGAGCTTTACGGAAGGCCAGGTGATTGGGTTCCTTTCGTACCTGAAGTGGGAGGGAATTCCAGAGTTTGGTGGCATTATACGAGATGAGCCGACCACCACTTTTAGCCCTCTTGATTCTGGGGACCAAAGCCAGGTGGAGCTCATCTGAGCGCAGCTGCCTGTTAGCTCGATAGGGTTGGACCAGGGATGATATGATGGCTGGTCCTTTCCCTCTGATCAACTTGTGGGTAATACACAAGGCCTTAAAAAAGACTCTCTCCTGGACCGGGAGCCAATGGAGAGACTTCAAGGCTGGTTTAGCCGATTGCCGGCTCGGGATCCCTAAGAGAATCCTTGCGGCACAATTCTGCACAGTTTGAAGCTTTGCCAGGACTGAACATGGGGCGCCCAAATAAAGGGCGTTTCCGTAGTCCAGGCGCGATAAAATAAGCGCCTGGATCATGACCTTTCTTGCTTGAAACGGTAGCAGAGGGAGCACTTTACGAAGCATTCCTAGCATACCAAAGCAAGAAGCCACAACCTTCCTGGCTTGGGTTTCAAAGCTGAGGTTTGAATCAAGCCAGAAACCCAGGCTCTTTATCTCTGGCTTAGGGGTGGGCGGAGGGCCCATGCACACTGGCCACATGGTGTCGGCCTCAAAGAGAGAGGGATTGCCGAGGAGCATGAGCTCAGTCTTATCACCGTTCAATTTGAGGTGTGATTGTTTCATCCAACTTGTTACCTCTTCGAGGCAAGGACGGAGACGGATAGAGGCCCTGTCAGCATGGTTCAGAGCGACAACCAATTGGGTGTCGTCTGCACATGTGACGCTACGCACCCCAAAAGGAAGAACGATGTTGGCAAGAGGGGCCATATAAGCATTAAAAAGAGTAGGGCTCAGAGACGACCCCTGCGGGACCCCACAATGTAGGGGCAGAGGGTCTGAAATGGCCTCACCCTCAAAGACTTGGAAGGATCTATCCTCCAGGAACGATTGAAGCCAAATCAGAGCGACTCCCGATACACCCAGGCTTCTGAGTCATTCGACCAAGATACAGTGGCTAACCGTATCAAAGGCTGCACTAAGGTCTAAAAGAATCACCGCCAAAGAGCCTCCTGCATCGAGGATTTTCCTGGAGTCTTCGATGACTGCTAGTAGGGCCGTTTCTGTTCCTTGACCCGGGCGAAAGCCCGTTTGAGAGGAATGCAGAAGATTAGAAGCCTCTAGGTGTCTAGACAGCACTGAGTTGACATGCTTCTCCGTGATTTTGCTGATCCCTGGAAGGAGCGAAATGGGCCTGTAGTTACCAAGGCAATCAGGGTCGAGGCTAGGTTTTTTCAGTAGGGGTTTCACCATAGCTTTTTCCCATAGCGGAGGGACCACACCAGCGGCTAGTGAGGAATTAATCAGGTCCAAAAGAAAAGGACTAACTGATTCAGCCACTAATTTCAAGATTTTGGGTGGGGCGGGGTCCCTGGGCGATCCACTTTTTACAAGTGCAGATGTTATCTGGAGAGTCTCGTCATTCATTAAGGTGAAAGCTTCCAGTGATTGTTCCCTGCTCCAAGAGCTAACAACCTCTGGGTGGGGACTAATATGATAGTCCTTCGAAGTGAAAGCACAACATATTGTTTGAATCTTGTTATAAAAATACTCAGCGAGTTCGTTGCAGTGGTGATTTGTTGCCTCAAGAGTATCAGGGGGAGTGGGGGCTTTCAAGAGTTTCTTTGTGATGCAGAATGTTTCACGAGGGGTGTTGGCTGCCAGGGAGATTTTTTCCTCGTAATAGCAGGTTTGATCCTTTTTAATTTACATCTTGTAAACTTTAATAGCCTCCCTGTAGTCCTTTTTCTTGCTAGGGGAAAACTCTTTTCTCCAAATTCTCTCAGTTTTTTGCATTTCTGCTTGAGTTCTCGAAGTTTGGGGGTGTACCAGGCCGTTCTGTTGGACCCAATATGCGCCTGGGTGGTCTTCTTTGGGAGGACCTGGTCTAGTGTCCCCTCAATCCAGTTATTAAATCGTGCGTAGGCCAGTATGGGGTCGGGGTGTGAGGGTGGCATAGACTTTTCTAAGGCAGAGACCCACTTTTCTAAAGAAAGTTTCGGCCATCTGCGTGCCGTTATTTGAGTTTGCCGGGTCGGAGGGGTGTTTTGGGAGGGGGACCACCAAAAAGGAATCAAGGAATGGTCTGACCAAGGAATAGAAATTGGTTCCTGACAGAGTAACTCCTCTACGTTGGAGAATATGGGGTCAAGGAGGTGTCCTTTCGTGTGTGTTGCATGAGACACCTTCCTTGTGAGTTGAAGAGCTGCAAGATCATGGGAAAGCTCAGCTGCGATGGTTGATGTAGAATCATCAAAATTAATGTTAAAATCGCCTAGAAGAGTAAAATTCGAAGCAGTGCCTGCTAGTTCTGCAACTATTTCTGGTAATAATTTATAAAATTGACCCATGGGTCCGGGGGGTCGATAAACTGAAATACCTGAAAGGGAGAGCATGGGAGCGAATCCTATTGAGAACTGAAGGTTCTCACAGTCAGGCAGAGGGCTCCCGAGAGTTCGGCAAATAAGGTGATTTATATAGATGATAGCGATTCCTCCTCCTTTGCCTGAGTTCCTGTCCAGCCTTTGCAATACATAGTCGGGAGGGAGAGTTTGGCGATGTCGGGGTCAGAGCCCACATTCGTCCAGGTCTCAGTGAGAAATAAAACATCGGGGCTTTCATCCATTAAAAGCATGAACAGCTCTGTAGCATGCTTAGGCAAGGATCTGCAGTTAAGCAGTAACAATTTGAAGTGTTTGACAGAGGACTTCTATGCAACAGCCGCAGTTTTGTTTAAAGACACCGAATAAAGAGCTAAAACGAAGCATCAACCCTGTCGACCTGTCGTTATTCCCCTGTTTTGTGCACTGTTACATCCCGCTGCGCGACAGTATGCTTCAACTTCTTGTTTCCTATGCCTCTTACCTGACCGACCCGACGACTTCGAATGGGAGGATGAGGACTTAGGCCTCCCAGAGCGGTGCCCGGATCTTACTCTCGACCGAGAACGAGACCTTCGGGGCGAATGGCGTGGTGCCGAGCACTGGGCTGCAAGCAGCTTTAGGGACCACACCCTCAAAGGTTTTGGAGCCATGGCCTGGCAGTCTGAGCACGACTTCGAGTCGTGGTCGCGCTCCAGGCACCAGAGACAAATCAAGTGTGGATCCGTCACCAACATGGCACGATGGCAAGTGCTGCATGGTTTGAATCCAGAAGTCTTCTTCAACATGTTTGTGAAAAACCTACACACCAAAAATCATCGACAAAACGTCGAAAAAAGCCTGTCAAAAAGTGACAGAGGGTAGCTCTATTCACAGTTCTGCGCTAGCTGGCAAGGAAAGAAAAGAACTAACGTTAGAGCGCCGAGGTGGAGCCTATATAGGTGGCGCCAATGTCACTTCTGGCGTGGACAACTCCGACGACGTCATGCGGAGCTGACCTACGCCACCTACCGGCGCACAAGGGTATTGCTCAAGAAAAAGTCTTCTGGATCCAGCCTGACGCCTGGGAAATTCAAAGGTAAGGAATCTGCGACTAGATATCTCTATCAGATGTGCACAATATTTATCATCTACCTGAATAGTGTATGTTATGATACTGAACTATGTTTCAAGTGTGTTGTTTAGTATTATGTACGTGACCGCACTTATACAGCAGGATTTCCACCGTACCTGTATCTGGACACTATACTACATTACTTACTGTTTAGCCACAAGTGGTGAGCAAAGCAGAGAAACATCTTTAAAGAGACAAGTTTTAAGTATGCCCTTTATCTTTGCAACAATAGGCTACATGATGCCATCGAAAA
Source organism: Calotriton arnoldi (assembly GCA_963921515.1). Lineage (NCBI taxonomy): Eukaryota > Metazoa > Chordata > Amphibia > Caudata > Salamandridae > Calotriton > Calotriton arnoldi. The sequence continues at coordinate 1,973,354 of CAWUFW010002724.1, read as the reverse complement.
CATTTTTTTTAAAAAGGCTTACTGCTGAAGAGTGTTGTTCATCTTAATTTTTGCTGTGAAAAAATGAGCATTTGCAAATACTTTGTGTTTGTAGCATGATTCCAATGTCTTGCAGCAGTCTGAAGCTGCTGCAAACTGCTTCAGTTTCTCAGTACATACTTTAGCACAGGGTTCTTAATATTTTGACTTCTGTGGACCCACACTGGATCACTACGGCAAGATGGGGACGCCTCTCTGATCAATATATATGGTTTCAACCTCTAAGCAATATATACAAATATGGAAACAAGTGTATTTCTTCAGTGTGGGGTGTTGGTAGTCAAGGAAGTGATGGCGCCCTGCTGCTTATGTGTGTAGTAGGCTAGGTTTCTAGTGCGTACGGTGCTAATAGGTAGGGGAAACACCCTATAACCCTTAAGTATGTAAAGGAAAGGATCCTCCACAAAACAATGAGCCAAAGTCCTATGCACACGTATAACAGTTCTTAATGAGAGTTCATAAAGTCATATGAGCAAAAAGATCATTAAAGTCCAAGTAGATCTATTCTTTGTCTTTTATTCCATGTAACATCAAAACGCAACCAGACAACACGTGTTTCGTCACAGTGGGAAGTATCCCGCAACTTCTTCAGGGCTCTACTTCATATGTGTCGATTCTTCTATGTCACTCCGCCGGTGATAATTCCGACCCGGCTGGTCAAATGGATAAAAACATGGTGGCTCTGCAGTTGAATTTAAGTGGAAAGTATCTTTGAAGGTACCTCAGTAACGGTAATCTTGTGAGCAGGTTGTAAAAGTGTGTGTCCAAGAAAGCACCTAAGTAACGGTGATCCAGCGTGGACCCTGCCGTAATGTCAAAGAAGGGTAAGATAGACCGCTTCGTAAGTTCCTTGATCAACAGCAAGTACGCTGAGGTCTGCGGCGGCAACGGGTGCGCTCTCTGTTCTGGACGTCCAAGATTACCGTTACTGAGGTACCTTCAAAGATACTTTCCACTTAAATTCAACTGCAGAGCCACCATGTTTTTATCCATTTGACCAGCCGGGTCGGAATTATCACCGGCAGAGTGACATAGAAGAATCGACACATATGAAGTACAGCCCTGAAGAAGCCGCGGGATACTTCCCACTGTGACGACACACGTGTTGGCTGGTTGCTTTTTGATGTTACATGGAATAAAAGATAAAGAATAGATCTACTTGGACTTTAATGATCTTTTTGCTCTTATGACTTTATGAACTCTCATTAAGAACTGTTATACGTGTGAATAGGACTTTGGCTCATAGAAACAAGTGTACACCAAGCCATTACACAAATTACGAAATACTGCATTGAAATCACGAAAAATATACAAAAATCAGTTTTTAATTTTAACAGAAGGGTTGGAGCTTTTCCATATTTGGTTTGATTTCTAAAAGACGGAAGGAGTAGCATATCACTGTCTTTTTCGCTCTTAAGGCATGCTCTCGTTTGTTGGTGGCTACCAACTGTCCATATTAGATTCTGTTTGCTGTAATTGTGCTGCTCCCATGAATCAAGCACATGATACCAACTTAATGATTAGTTTTCTATTTCTAATTCCTGCACGTTTCCCAATAGTTATAAGATTTAAAAAAAACAATTTATTTTAATCTAATCGAAATGTTTAATTTTTGAAGCAGTCACGGACTTCCGGAGTTGGTGTTACGCCCCACTGGGGTCCACAGACTACAGGTCTAGAACCGCCGCTTTAGCGGCATTGGTATAAACGTGTAACGGATGGGCTTGGCTAGATTGTCAATTGGTCGCAAATCCAAATTGTAAAATACAGGCCTGTATGAATTTCATAAAGGGCCCTATGGTGAGACCGAAGTACTTCTGAGTTAAAAGTAATCAATGGCTGACATGCTGTAATGGTCCAGTGAGGAAGAAAGGCCGCCCATCTAATGTGGCAAATGTAATGGCTACTCAAATCTACGTGTAAAATTTGACATCTTTAAAGCAGCTAGATGTTATCAACGCAATACAATTAATACCTGTTCTCGTCAGATTTTGGTGTGAAATGGTTGTACAGCGTAGTTGATCGTCTCTCTACGCCATTGGATGGTGAGACAGTGGTACTGTGCTCTTCTCCGAGCCCACTGTCTGGCAGATGTACCATCGATCTTTTCTGATAGGACTGCAGATTAGTAGAAATTAGCCCAGATGCATTCTGTTAGAAGGTAAACACAGGCACAACATCAATACAACAGATTTCGTAAACACAAACATTAAGGCTTCATTTAAGGTACAGGAGGTGATATAACTGTCAGGGTAAATATTAATTTGTGTAAATCTAAGATGACAGGACAATCAATATTACTGCTCTGACATATGTTAAGATTCCACCAGCAAGACCCGTCTGGAAAACAAAACCAGTCCTGGCAAAAATAATCAAACCAGTCCTGGCAAAAATATTCAAACCAGTCCCCTACTGCAGAAGGTGAGGAGAATTGGGGTCATGGTGGGGGGTGGGGGGAGGGGTGGCAGCCCATCCTGTTTTTAAGGCAGCCTCCTACTCTAAAGCTTGGATGTCTTATCAAATTAGCTTTTATAAGTGAAGGACTACAACAGGAAATGCCTACACAATATGTGATCTTGATTTGTAAAACAATGTATGAGAAAACATGTTGACAAAATATAAACAACTACGGTATTTCCCATGCATCACCGGTGTAAAATATTCAATGATTTGCAAAACTTGTAGGCAGTGAAGAAAATGTTACTTACCTTCGGTAACTATCTTTCTGGTGGATACTCGGCCTACCTACAGATTCCTGACTTAAAACCTGTGCCTACATATTCTAAAGGGTGGATAATGGCCCCATTTAAAAAAAACAAAAGGTTCCAATTTAAATTCTTACACTGCATTGCCTCAAATTCATAATCCTTTCTCATCTCAGCCTAAAAGAGCATGGAAAAATAGATTGGGAAATTATAATATCGTGCTATTGTGGGAGCTTTATGGCTTCAATAAAATTACTGTGGCGTAGTTTCCAGCGCAGAGATGAGCCAGCACTCCCTACTGGTGCAAGATACTAAACAAGTAAGGAATCTGCAATATGATCTGGGATTTGAACTAAAATGTTTGGCCTGAAAGGTAGAGAAATGCCAACAAGGCTGCAAAGTATCCCTTGACGGATAGGGGCCGATAGGTAAGCTTGCAAGGAACTATGTTATGATGTGCACTCCAGGCTACAAACCTATTCCACCTTATAGAGGAGAAAGTCTTGCAGGGGGGGAATTATTTTGACCACCTCTGGTGGCTGTTGGAAGGAGCTCATGTGCCCCTGCTTAATATCCAGACAAGAAGGTGGAGGCTCTGGAGGTTATGGTGCAGTAACTGCCCCTCCAAATGGGATTGAAGGTCCACCCTGAGAGGAAGAAAGAACGGGGGAAATACAGAGAAGTGCAGGAGGCTTCAAATTTTTTTTAACCATTTTTATTGATTTCAATCGATGCAGACAGTTTTACATCAATTACAGTAGTCAGTTACGAGCTACATCACATTATAGATTCCCAGAGGGTCTAGATACCCTCAGCAATGGCATCGCGCACTACAGGAGGCATTGGTTCAAAACATCACATAAATCAACACACTTGTAAAACAATTGCAACTGGCAGGTCATAACAGTCACAGTTAGTCTAGATCGCTGCTCAAATAATATATAAGCATAGCAGCACTTGTTGGTGAAACCCGTAGGATCTGTATTCAAACGCGATTAGTGTAATAAAGTAAAAGTTACACTGAAGGACAGTCCAATTTCAAACATTACGTTCGAACCAAGAGACAATAGGGTAACTTACGGGTCGAGAGAGGGGACATAGCAGGGGACCCCCACTGAGTGCAAGAGAGTGCATTGGACGCCACAGCTCCACATCTATCACGGGCCATTAGGGCTCCTCAGAGCACCTGCCGCTCATGGAGGAGTGTGTCCCACTCCAGTGCAATTCGGACTTTGCGCAAGCCTCTAACTTCTTCCCTATGGAGTGCAACCGATTCGGCCTTACCCCATTTCAGGGTGGCCGCGTACCAATATGGTAATCCAGGAAAGTGGGCATCCTTCCACTTCATTGCAATTGCTCTCCGAGCTATTAGTAATGCCAGGTTTATAAATCGGTTAGTGGCGCTTAATGCCTTCATACACCTGTACAGCCTCAATAAACCTGCTTCCATATTGCATAGGTTCTCCCTCCCCGTGATGGTTGCCAGGACATCTGTGACCGCCTTCCACGACATTGCCTCTGGGCAAGTCCAAAACATGGGAGCCATGTCAGCGTTTTGGGAGCCACATCTGGGACAAGTTGGTGCAGTGCTGTATATTCTATGTAAGCGGACAGGCGTGAGGTACGCTCTACGCAGAATGTTGTGAATATATTGACATTTTTCACTGCAAGAGAGTTTGCGCAGATATAGAAGGATCTTGTCCCCCTCATTCTGCGACAGGGCATAACTGATGTCCTGCTCCGAATCTTTTCTGATGTGGTGCAATAAGTCTTGAAGTGTGTATGCCAATGCTCGCGTGAACCACATAAGGCGACGCCCACTACCCATTATGTGGAGCACGTGCACTAGGGGATGTGTGTCTGGTTCTGTGTCTATAATCTGCCAGTTATGCTATAATTCAGCCAGGACAGTACTTTAAGACAGAAAATGGCCCACGGGCAGGTTGTGATCCACGCAGAGTTGCTCAAGTGAAATAAGGGTGGCCTTCTGGAATAGAGCACCCAGGGTATCTACTCCTTCTGACTCCCAGAGCTCCATCCCTTCCCTCCCAAGCAACTCCCTGAAGGGACGCATGGAGTTAATACGGATCTCTGGCGTGTACGACGTTAGAGTCGAGGAGAGCCGCAGGCTTCTAGTGTAGCTGGCAGCAACAGTTCATGGACTGCTCGGCCGGCACGAACCAATGTGGGGAGGCCCAGCTCAGCTAAGTGGCAGCCTGCTAGCCATCGAGCTGGCCATTGCAGTTGTGCTGCCAAATAACAGTGCTCAAAGTTAGAGGCAACCAAACCCCCTTTTTAGGTCGAGCCTAGAGTAGCGCGCAAGCGCTGCTTCTGGCGAAGACTTTATGTAGTGGGCATTTAAAAGCTGACCACACGCTCGTGCACAATGGCCTTTTCCGTGCGGTTACCCGCACGTTTCAGGCATGATGCACGAGCGTGTGGTCAGCTCAGCAGGCTGCCGCGCTCGCTCGCCCCCGCTCCTCTCTTTAAAGCTTTGTTGTAGTTGCTTTCACTTTCGCGGCCGCCGCATTCTTACAGCGCGCGCACCACTCGTTTTTCAATTGTCTTGATCTCTTTGATACAAAGTACTGTGTAGAATGTGCAAACCAGCCGTTATGTTCTACTGACCTCTTGTGGTTGCCAGTGGAATGTGTCTTTGAAATGACCTTAAAACAAATGACATACCTCAGCAGAATATTAAAACAGTAGGCCGGATGTATGCTTAGGTTTTACCGCATATAGTCTTTCACCATTGCAGGAGGTTAGTGGCCACTTCGAAGCAGTGCTATAAGCGCTACTCGTGAAAAAGTCAAAGCCGGTGAAAGACACAAGAAAAATGCACAACTGCGTCAGTTGCTTACTAATGTGAAAGACAGAAATGTTTTGAAAAAATGTTACAGGCATAGGCCAGTTGCGCATACGGTAATTATTTACTAAAGTAAACAAGGGACAGCGGGGGAGTGGAGCGGGAGAGAACGACGAAACATGAGGGGGTCGGAGGGACATCGATGCAATGGTGTAAGATCTACTTGTGAAAAAGACAATGCCGTTGAAAAACACAAGAAAATGAGTAACTGCGTCAGTTACATTTTGTGCTTTACCACAAAGTATTTTCAAAGGCATAATGGGCCTACAAACCACAGAACCATGCGCGTTGGACTCTCATATTTGACTCCTGCAGTCGTCCTCAAATGTGCTCTTTTTGGCCAGAAGAGCAGGGTGTGTGTTATTCTTTAGTCAAGCGGGCCTTCACCAAAGAGATATTTATTGACAGGCAAAGAGATGTTTTTGGAGAACATAAATTATGGTAGGAATGGGGACATGCTTTCTTCGAAACAGAGGTCGGCTACAGATGAAAGCTTTTCGGACTTACTAAGGCGATCCCTTTTCAAGGGCACCACATGGTCTCCAGATTTATCAATGTTTATTTTAGTGCTTACAAACGTTTGTGGGGGCTGGTGCAAGCAATAATGTGGGGGAGGATGTTCTAGGTGCAAGGAATGGCACAGAAGGGGTGTGTTGGAGGAGGACAGACAGACACAAGTAGAGCCACTCTTCCAAAGGACTTTTTCATTCTTTAGTTAGTATTTCTTTCATATGAAATACAAACCTCATACAATGCGCAGATCAGTTTACGCGCTTCGTGCCCTAACAAGTTGGGACTTCATGAGGGCTGAAATAACTCGTATGTATAGGCACATTCATAATTATGCAAATTATTAAAATATATTTCTGTATATTGACATTACAGTCTAGTGTCTAAAATTTACACCAGAAAAAATGCCAACTTGCAATGACACAGTACACTAGTGCTGCAAGAAACCCTTACCAAGTCGCGATCATGTGTTTTTGGGTGTTCTTTATTGCCTCCATTTTGATTTCTCTTTTGTATTGAGAATTAACGTCGTAAAGCATCTCATCATCTGTGTAAGGTGTAACATAACGTATGTCTAGTATGTGGTTTGGTGTATCATTTGATACAAACCTGATCTTCAAACCTATTTTTTCCAAGCATTATATTAGCACCATCGTAGTATCCTTGGTGACACATGTTGAAAATATTAACTGCCCATTTATTTATTTTTTAAATATGAGTGCAAATTGTATTTATGGTGTTCACTTATTGATCCAATTTAGCGTGATATGCATTGTAACCAAAATGTAGTAATGTTGCCACCCTTTGAAATGAGTCAGGTTCCATACAGGATCAGAGGCGGTCAGTGAACTGTTCTCATCATGTGAACTGAGGTAGGTTAAGACCCTGATGTACTTTGCGCCATCTTGGAATGGTATCGGTACAGCACCCAAAACAGGCAAATTATCACTTTAGATTGATCTAGTTTGTGGGGTTGTATGACGTTACAACGCATTCCGTTGCAACGCATGCCTTTACCACGCATGCGTTACAACGGAATGCCTTTCCCACGCATAACCTTTACCACGAATATTCCTTTACCACGCATTCTTTTACAACGATTTTCGTTGTAAATTTATGCATGGTAAGGGCATACTCTTGGTAATGGTTATTCCCCCACCCCTAAACCCTTCTTACATATACCCCTCCCCTCCCTTAACCTTTAAATCGGACCTCTTCTTTTTTCTTCTAATTCCCCTTACCTCTCCACGTCGTGGCTTCTTCTTCATCTTCCGTGTTGACGTTGAACGTCGTAAAGAGGAAACGGAAGTGTCTTTCCGTTTCCTCTTACGACGCCGATTGCCTCTTCTTCGCTTCTTTTTCTGGTGAGTTTTTTGGGGGGGGGAACCCCCCTCAAACCCCCCCTTTTTTTTTTTTGCCTTTACTACGTATCTCGTAGTAAAGGTATGCGTGGTAAAGGCTTCCGTTGTAACCACGCATGCGTTGTAATGCATGCGTGGTTAAGTTATGCGTGGAAACGGCCTCGTTGTAGTGGCCGTTTCCCAGTTTGTGGCTGTGATGTGCATTATGCCATCTTAAGACGGCATATGCTCTCGACAAATATCCCATTTAAAAATGTCAGATTTAATCATTTAAGTATGAGACGGTTATCCAGCCTAATATATATACCTTGTAAATATCACCACACAATAATAATTTAACTTGTACATGACATCTGTGCATTTTTACATATGCTATTATAACCTGATGCATATTTTACATTGGTTAGATTGTATGGCTACTGATCTTCTAAAATGTTGCACCATTTTCAAATCGATTCAGTGGTGTTCCATAATGTCATAGCAGCACAATCCTGTTAACACCCGTAATATTGCTGAAAGCTATGAAGAAAAAAATGAAATTCATTATATGTATTGTCCTTTCTCAACTACTCTGTTGATTAATCCATCTTGCTTTAGTTTGTTTCAAGTACAAATGTTCTGTTTGAAGCTGTACAAGTTTTTTTGGGGATGTGGTCTTTTTGGAGGTAAATAAGATGATCTTGGGACCAAGAAAGAGGTTAATGGGGTAATGTGACGATCTGCTGTGCACTATGCGTTTCTGTTGTACCTGTATTGAGAGCTGTGTGAGTTTGTGGGGTGTTGTCTGAAGGTATCTTTCTGCTGTCTCTAAGCATCGGTTGAGGGGTATGTAAGAAAATGTGAGATGTATGTGGGGGAACTGTGAAGGTCTGATAAGCTTACCTAATTGTCAGGGATCGAATGGAGCCTTTGTGGGAGGCTGATGAGCTGAGACATTGTGAGCTGCCTGAGGGTCTGTTGGGGCTACAAGTGTTTTTTGTCAGTGGTGTCAGTCTATTAAATAGTCGGATCTGTCTGTAGAAGTTCTTGTTGCGGTCTTTCGTGGGTTGAGATGTTGTGAGATTGACTGAGGGTGTTCTGATAATCATTGATTGGATAGTTTGTGAGGTAGTATGAGAGGATAAGGTGAAGCTGGAAATGGTCTATTGTAGCTGTGTGAAGGAGTTAAGAGGCCTAGGTGAGTCTCTGGTAAGGCTCGGGGAATCTGCGGTTGTGGTATGAGGGTCCATTGGAGTCTTTTTGAGGGGCTCTAAGTTCTTTTATGATTTTTGATGGGCTTGTGAGATTATGTTTGAGACTGTTAGGCGGGTCATCTGAGGGTTCATTCAGAGTATGTTAGGATTCAGGGGCATCTCTTGGTCTGTGTATGGGTCAGAATAGTTTGTAGAATCGCTTGAATGATCTTGTGGCACGGTGAGGGTTTGCCAGGGGCAATGTGAAAGTCTGATGGGGTTATCTTAATGTCTGGCTTGAGTGAGGGTCTGCCAAAGTTTTGTGATGGTTTATTATGGTCTATGTCGGTGTTTCCCAAACTGGGTGTGTCGGGAGATGATTTTTGGTGTGTCAAGAAAGTTCAAACAATAAATAAAGATGCCTTTAAATTCTGTAGTTATCTTGTCACATTTGCTGCGCTTCAAAGACTTGAGTTCAAATGCCAGGCAATGTCTTCTGCTGCTTATTTTTTTAACAAAAGGACTGGTGTTGATAAACTCCTCTAACATTGCAAGAAGGTAAAGTAAAGTAAATTATGTGACCATTTTGCAAAGGTACATGAAGTGTCAAAGGAATGGCTGTATGACATAATTTTTCTTAACACAGTACAAAATGTAAATCCCTGTAAACGAACTGTACACATTCAGCAGTTAGGAAATCAAAGATGAAATAAAAAAAATTGTAATTCTGAAGTGTGACAGAAACAAAGATTTTAATAGGATCAGAACAAATCAAGACACTTTACTTGGTAATGCAGACATATTGCATATACACTAAAACACGATTTCCACACAGTAACGTATACAATATAGTTTTATTAGTAAAACTGTATGCTTGCGCAAATGTAATGACCATTTAAATAGAAAATGTGCTGGCAGTAAATGGCAATTTGCTACCGCACAGTGCTTTAGTGACATTAAAAAATCGTCTACCTCGAGTCCACTAAAGCTAGGTGGGTCAAGAAAGTTTGTTGTACTAAAAAGTGGGTTGTGGTTCTAAAAAGTTTGGGAAGCACTGGTCACCGTCTAAATGATATTTTGGAAGTAGTGCTTAGAGACTGTTGGGAGCTTTGTGAATATGTTCAATATGTGTCTGTTTAGTAATTAGTGGGGATCCTCAAGAACCAGATACTGTCACTGCTGACCAAATGTCAAAGTCCTTTTTAGGTCTCGCCTAGGCAGCGCGCATGCGCTGCTCTAGGAGATGACCTTTAGAAATTGGTCTGCCCTTTTCAAGCACTCGTGCTTGTGCTGGCATCCACCTTGCGGGAGCGAGCACGCTAATTGGAACAGATGGCTCGCGCGCCGCTGCTCGCTCCCGCAAGGTGGATGGCCACACAAGCACGAGTGCTTGAAAAGAGCTGTTTGCATTTGCCTGCTCGCGCGCTCGCGGTCGCTTTAACTTTCAGGGCGAGGTGCGCGTGCTTGTTTTAACTTTTAATTTTGTTCGGAACACTAGCGCTTGTGTTTAAAGTCCATGCGTGCTTCACACGCGAGGTTAGACGCATCATTACTATTTAGGATTTTTAAAAGGCGCTACAAGTCACAAACGCCACCATTTCAGAGCGCTGGAACAGAAAGAGACAAACAAAACAATAAGGTGTTCGAAGTCCGCGAGGGCTAGACCTCCTCATTGGCAGTCTTGCCAGGCATGCCTGTCACAGCAGGGTCCATGTGATAGCTGTTTTTGAAATGTTGTGTGGCAATCGTTTCCGGGGTCCACAGAGTATGTTCACACCTGAGTTCGCAGGCTGGGCTCTTTACTCGGGTCGCTGCGTGCCACGCTTCTAGGGTATTAGTGTAGTGAGTCTACTTTAGGTCAGTGAGTCCTAGTTACCGCTGTAGGGCTTTGCTCTCCTGTCTCTGTATGCTCGGAGTCTCACTCTCTTGTTCTTCTATCTCCACTTCACTCACTGCCTGCCTTCACGGTCGTGGGAGTAGTTTCTTCTCTCAGCACGTCATATGCTAACAAGAGAAACAAAACTGAATCTGGGAGGCCGAGCAGGAGGGGTGACCTGGAGAATGACGCTGTGACTGTGTCACAACTCACGCGCCCATGTGATCCGTCTGGTGGAGTTTGAAACCTGCGTGATAAGCAGCACACATAACATTACATTAGGTACTAGAAACCCTTTACTTTCTGATCAGCGATTTTACTATAAACTCTTTTCATATTACAGGCTGTTTATTCACCGAAAGTTGAAAAGTAGTCTTTAATGTTGCACAGGGAATATTTAAATAGGCTTTAAGAGATTTTTTTTTGTGTATCTGTTGCGGCACTGTAGAAGGGCATAGCTGCCCTGCCCCTTGTTTATAAAGTCATCGCGCCTTGACGTAAGACCATAGGTTTTGGCTGTTGAGGATGGGATCCTGGCAACCTTTTCTGCTTCGGGATTTTAAACACGAATACTTGATGTGTTGCAGATTTCAGTCCCATGCAATAAAATCCAGAGGGGCAGCCGAAAAAGCTGTTTAATTGAAGGAAATTGTTGTCATAGACAGAAGGCCAGTCACAGCTGCTGGTCCACTGGAAAAAACAATGGACATCGAGAGCTGCGTGCAGTGAGCGTTTGACTGGGGCAGGGGGTGTGGGATTGAAAGAACAGGCTCGCGGGTAGTTGTGATCAGGTCTGTAGAGGATAGACTTTCAGCCACTGTTAGTACATCGCACGAATCAGTAACATTAGGTTTTGTATTGCCTCAACAGTAACCTAGCTGCCAAGTTTCTAGTTTGCTTGTTTGTGACATTTTAATTGCTGGAGTGTGCTTATGTGCGCCTTATGACTGACACTTTAATGCAAGTCAAAGTAGCTGTACCTGTGTAATAATGTCAGAATGGCCTGAGCAACCCTGAAAGAGTGAACTAAAGGTGAGTTTAGGTAGGCATGCCTTTTTTTCCTCCGAGAGTCATTAGCATGGTGAGTGTAGCACACATCCCAGGCTTACTTAAAAAAAATAAGAAAATAACCCACAAACCAGGCTGGCTACACTGTGATTTTTGCCAGGGTACACCTGTCTCCAGCAAACACTTGTGTCAACATATGCAGAGTTCTGCCATACGGAGCTACGGTAAAGAAAACACTGCAAGTCTGTGACTGTAACATCTAGGGGATGGTACGACTAAAACATCAGGCTTTAAGCCAGTGCTTTCTTCTTTGTTGCCAGTGTGCCAATATCCACCATGTAGCGTTTCTCATTACGAACGCACTGGTTGTGTTAATAATGAAGACTTGTATGAAGCAATGCAGTCAAATATATTATATATTCCTTTCCACTTTCTGGCTTATTCACCACTACATACTGGAAGTCATCCACCGCCATCCATATCAGAGCTCCCCATCCCCTTTCTCCTCCAGCGAGTCTTAACCCTCATGACCCTATGGTTTGACAACCTGAAGCGTCCTTTCAGCCTACACTCCGGAAGTTAGTTGATAATTATCAGACCGTTTTCATATAATTATTTTGGTTTTTGTGACACATTGGCTATTCTGATAATGTGTTGCATGGCTAAACACTTATAAGGTCCCAAAGGCGAGACCTATTGGCTATGCCAATGCTTGTTCAACCGGCAACTGGAGCTTCCGAAGGGCTACTCGCCATCTTTCCTTATTCCAAATGAAAGTCCATAACATGCCATGGAGAGTAAGGAATATGGAACTTGGAATATGGACTGGTAGGTTATGAAAATAAGTGTACGTGTGCTCCAAAACATCAATTGTGGTGGCAGGGAGGCAATGGCCCATGTAAGGTTACTGTCTATTAAGTCCTGAGTACCATGATAAATATGAATACCAATGTAACTAAGTGTGCATGGCTCCCAGGGTACAAGGTGGGGTCCCACTGTTAGGTGATGTGACAGACAGTCTGGGCTCTGGGGGAACAGACAGGTCTTAGTCCAATTCGCACCCAGGCCCGAGGCAGCTCGGAATTCGTCAAGGGCTATCTCAATAATTCTGAGCCCCTGCCTGATGTTCCAAATATAAGCGTCTGCTCGGATGCGGGACGTAGTGTTGGACCGGTACTATGGCGAGTTAGAAACCACAATCATTGAGTAGAAAGAATCTGTTCTCGCACAAGGAATCAGATATCAACCAATAGGAACCTTATACAGCAGTGGTCCTATCAGCAAAAGTTGTGACACAGCGAATTAACCACTGTTCATCCCTGATTGGATAATAAAATACTGTTGGCTGCCTATATGGCCCAAAAGTTAAAATCAATCTAAGAGCTATTTTTGGAACCATAAATATCTTCACCATTGAGGAAGGCTCTACAGATCTGTATACATTTTGTATACACCAGCTCCAACCTGCGAGCATGAAGATATGTTGATCTAACGATTCCCCATTATTCTTCCGCTGTAAAAATATTGAAAAGAAGCGGTCCTGAAGAAGGTGGATCTAAGTAACTCTTATCCACTGAAACGTACGTCGGCCTAATGGAAGTCCAGCTGGCAGCACTATCATGGACATAAATGAAGGGCTCTTCCCATGATCCCAGTGTTGCATGCTATTCTAAGCTGGAGATGACATGTATGTGATGTGTGAATGTGGTAGTTCGGCATGAAAGGTTGTGATGTGATGTGAGGTATGATGTGATGTGATGCGAGGTTGGTCACACAATGGGGATATGAATAATTATGCCTTTTTGTCTATACAAATGAAGGAATTATATAATGTTGAACCATACATAAACTGTGTTGTATATAGGAGTTCAAAAGCAATGTATTTTTAAAAAAAAAGTATATAAAAAATGTTTTTTACTCTTTTCTATTATTCAAAAAAAGACAACAATAAATAAGGATGTAAATAAATTCAATATTGTTGTATTCACTAATTCCTGGAGCGAAGGGTAGCCCAGCGAGCTAACAGTAGCCGTTGTTGAATAGATATAGGTCGAGTGGGAGTGTTTCTCAATATATACCAAATATAAATGAGGACATCGTCCGCATAGAGTGAGACGGCATGCAGTTTTTACCCCAAGTGAATACCCCACTCCTCCCCATCACGCCGCAACCCTTGGGCAAGTGGTTCCATTACCAACACGAAGAGGAGCGGTGATAGTGGGCATCCCTGGCATGTGCCCCGGCTGATCTCTATCGCTCCTGACATTAGTTGGCCTATTTTAACATGGACCGTGGGGGGCTGTATAAAAGAGACGAATGAGGCGCAGTAAGCGTCTGGGGATGCCGAGCCTTGAGAGTGCTGCAAACATGTAGGTCCAGTCCACTGTGTCGCTTTCCTAATCGATCACTAGGCAAGCTGCATACACCCAGTGGGCCAGAACCAGCACCAACACTCTATGGAACCTACGGATGTTGAGGGTGGTTGAGCGATTGGGGATGAAACCGGTCTGGTCTGCATGCACGAGCTGGGGCATATGTTCTAGAAGACGGCACACCTTACTAAGTATTTTTCGATGCGTCCCTAACATAAACAAAGGGCGGTATGACGTCACTTCTAAAGGGTCCTTGTCAGGTTTTGGCAACAAAACTATAAGGGATTTGCGCAGAGTCGGAGGGAGCCTTCCCGCGTCTAGCACCACTTGATATAACTCCAGTAATATAGGGACTTGGAGGTCTTCATAGGCCTTACAGAACTCGATCGGATGGCTATGGAATCTGGGAGTGTTACATGCAGCTGATCCACGAATGGCTGCTCTGAGCTCCTGTTCTGTTATAAGCAGCCGCAGATCCTCTCGGCCCAACAGATCGACAGTGAGCAGAAGGCCTTCAAAAAAGGCCTATATATTAGCAGCACGATCAATGGAGGGGGGTCATAGAGTGATCTATAATAAGTTGTAAAGGCAGTATGTACGTCTGACTGACTGATGATAGAGCAGGTACAGGATTGGCGCATCATGGTGATTGGGGAGGATGGACTTACACTGCGGAGCAACCAACCCAATAGCCGGCCAGATTAATCTCCCTCGACCTGCATCGTGGCCTGTTAGGCCCTAAAATCTAAACATCACAGTTGGTCTACTAGTTGGGAATGTCGTTCTTTGGCGTCCGCGAGTGCCCTCCAGTTTGCAGGGGTTCTACGGGACTCTGCTTCCAGGGTGCCCAGGGATCAAGTGCAGTCAATTCCCTGTGAAGATCCGCCCTCACCCCCACCCCAGTGTTGATACAGTGCCCACGGAGCACCACTTTGAGTGCCTCCCATTCTATAGGTCTAGGCGTGGCCATGCCCCAGTTCTCCGCCATATATTGAGACAACACCTCCCGTGTCGTGTCCTGGAACGCAAAGTCCTCCAACACAGCTGGTTGAATGTGGTAGGTAGAGATGTGTTGGACGAGGGGCTCCCCACTCAAGGTGTAGCTGTAATTGGTTATGGTCAGACAAAGTTTGACCAAGGTACTCCCTATGTGTAACCTGCGAGTGAGTGGTCGGATGACAAAGAATACAGTCCTGCCAAACATGTAGATCATGGGGCAGGAAGTAGTAGGAGTACCTCTTTGCATTGGGATGCAATGTGTGCCAGCTGTCTAAAAGAGACCATTGGGCAAGCCACTGTGTAAGGCCCGCTGCAGTTGTCACAACGGGAGAATTAGGTAATGGGGGTGAGAGCGATCGAGAACAGGGTCAAGGACGCTATTAAAGTCCCCGCTGATGATCCATGGGATATATTCCTATTTCGTGAGGGTAACCGTGAGATGGGCCAAGAATGCTTGTTGTGCCACATTTGGCACATATATGCTACCCAACAGGAGCAGGCGGCCATCAAGTTGGCTCCCCACAAATACGTATCGTCCCTCGGGGTCTATTTCCTTGGCAAGGCACCTTAAGGGAACTGCGGGACGTATCCAAATTAGTGCCCCTTTGGCAAACCCAGAATAGGTGGTGCTATAATACTCCACGCGCCAGCGCTTTTGTAGGTGAACATCTTCACCACCTGCTACATATGTTTCCTGGAGGAATGCTGTAAGTGTATTGTGTGTATTGTGCCGCTGTATGTACTTTTGGACCAGGTGTCGCTTACGTGCTGTTCCCATCCCTCGAACATTCCATGTGATTATCTGTAGCTTATTCCTGGTTATCTAGCGATATGGGTATGTACGCAACCCAGTGCCGGCATACAGCGTGGCGTATGACCTGCAAAACAATAAAACGTAATCCCTAACTCCCTTCCCAGGGTAAGCGCAAGAACGGCAGTTACCCAAATAGTGAACTAGTAGACCCATAGTGTGGGAACTCTAATAGTGGAGTCTTATTGAGGCCCCAGCTAAAATGAACATTGCCTATTCGGGGGTGGGGCAACCAGTGATGTGAGCCAGTACTGAACCACAAAGTGAATAGGAGAAGAGAAGACTCAAGGTAAACACACCTTTAGGCCTGCCTAACCTATTTCTATGACATGGAGTTAAAGATTCAATGTATGCCAGTGTCATTGAAAATGTAGGTGACCCGCAGGAGACAGAGATGGGGGGTGGCGGGGAACATCTCATGTGACCAAATATTCATGTTTCCTCAATACAGCGGGTTCAAACAAGCAGGTCTGCAGTTTGTGGGGTTACATCCGGTAGGGCAGTTGAAGGATTGCTGCTCAACGAGGCGACGGAACCAGTTTCTGACTGCAAGTCATCTGTAAGCTGTAGTGGAGGGGATGGTGCGATGCTCTGAGGCTAGGTGTGTCATGGCTGCCTGTGTCTGCTGCTGTTCACGCACCTGTGTCAGGAAAGGAGCCCCATCAACACGCGGCTCAGTGCCATCTTAGGTCCGTTGTCACCTCCCCCTCTCAGGGCCAGGTCGGCGTGTTGGAGTGGCCGGGGTAGATGACTCATAGCTGCGCTGTTTAATCCAGTCCCAGGCATCTGCCGGTTCCATGAAAATATAACTGGTCTGATTAGCTATCACCTTGAGCTTTTCCAGGAATATAAAGGAGTAGGTAAGGCCCACCTGTCTCAGATGATTCTTGATACCCAAGAAGGATGTCCTCTGGCACTGCACCATCAATGTATAATCCAGCATTGACTGCTTTCAGGATGGTTTCCTTTTCCCTGAAATTCATAAGGCGGATCATCACCGGTCTGGGAGGCGACCCTGGAGGCGGCTTGCACTCTGGAACCCTGAGCGCTCGCTCCACCTGGTAATGGGCAGATTGTGACCCCAGAGCTTTTACCTGTGTAAACCATTTTTCGAAGAAGGACACCGGGTCATGGCCCTCTGCTCCTTCAAGAAATCCAATAATAAATATTGTTGTGGCGGGCCCATCCTTCAGAGTCCTCTGCCCTGTTTTGCAATTCCCAAACCTTGGTCACCAGTGATCAGACCAGGCCCTCAAAATCTGTGACAGTAAGTTGCAGGTCGTCGAGCGTACACTCCAACTGGGTGACTCTCCCTGAAAGCTTTTGGTGGTCCTCCCAGAGTAGGCTCACCTTAATCACCACAGCGTCAACTCTGGTGAGCAGATCCTGCCTGGTATCTGCTACGGCCGCAAAAATGTTATCTAACTTGTCGGCCGGGGGGGAGGGGGCATGGACCCATCTCCTCCGTGTCCACCCGTCTGCGCTCCCGGGCGTCCCAGTGAATAAGTCCGGTGGCCTTTGCGCTTCCCCGTGATCCACTATCGCGGGCCGCATCAGTAGGTAGTGGTATTCCAGGCAATAGGAGGAGGGGGAAGGAAGGTCAGTAAGACAGTCCCCTACTCAAGAAGCACGATGGGCCACCTGCCCACTCCCAAAAGTAGTCCAAGTACAGGGGCTCAGGGAGGGAACACTGTGCCAGCACAGAACGCCTATTCAAAGTACATACAAGAATGTTAGCCGGCACGGCCCAAGGAGAGTCTTTCCTCCAGTGGTGGTCTCAGGCCAGAGCACAGATGGCAAGCACAGCAATCTCATCCAGTTCCCATCGGAGTATGGACCCACAACAACTCTCATTGGGACGAGGAGCAGAAGTCAGGGAGAGGGGCACTAGCAGTCCCTAGTCACAGCTGCCATGTGGCGAGGTATGCCATGGATCGTGTGCAGGCAGAGGGCGAGAGGCCCCAACATCGTTGTACCCCCTGGCAATGCAGCAGTGTGATGCTCCAGAGTCAAAGGAGGGTGTCGGGGCGCTGCAGTCAGACCCGCCTCATCTCTCCCTGAAGGTAGGAGGTCAATGACAGGGAGTGGGACACGAGCAGTCTAAGCCCCCTTGCACCTCAAGTGCGAGTATCTCAAAATGTGTGCCTCCTGGGCCGCCTCAGGTTACAATGCTCCAGTGCCCTCTCGTTCATCAGCACCCTACGCCAGGAAGCACCGCTGCTGGGCAAGCCCGGGCCAAGCAATGAGGGCCAGCAACCACCCTAAATAAAGTCTGTTCCTCTGGGGGAGGCCCAGCAGCAGTCTGAGAGGGCCTAAACACAGGCCCCACACGCAGTAAAGCTCGGTGCCCCCAGCCCATACCTATGCGCACTCACAACCACTGTCCGAGTCAGGGGCCTCCAGTCCAGAATGGAGACCCGGCGCAGGCATCCATTGTCTCAGTGGGCATCTCTACACAGGCAACAGCACACCCTCGCTGCCACTCCAAGCCCACCAGAGGCCGTAGGAAGGACAGTGGCAAGACACAATTTCCAACTCCTCTGGGGAGTGCAAGGTACAGGCAACCCCTCTCTCGCTCCGGCTCCAATCAAGGGTATGAGAGGAAACTCGTAGTGAATTGTAGCGTTCCACCTTAAAACCCTCTTTTTCCAAGGGTCCCCAAAGCGGATATTGGAGGGCACTGAACTGTGGACAATGGGCACTGTCACAAAGAGGTCCACCTGATGGGTCCCCACTGTGCAAAGATGAGCTGCACCACCTCTGGATGGAGATACCACCCGTGGTCGGCAAAGACCCTGCCAGATGATTGGCCATTTAGGAAGATCACATGCGGGTGAGCCCACGCCCATAGTTTCAATGCTTCTCAACAGAGCAGGTGAGATTCCACTCTTGTTTGTTGATGTAGAACATCACAGATGTTTTGTCTATCAAGAGCTGGACAAACTAACCAGGAAGTACAGAGAATAGCACGCCTGCCCAAATGCCTGCTCTTGAACGAAATCCACCGCTTCTTTCTGCAGTACGGCAGCCAGATCTTGCTGCAGGATTTGCAGATGGTTGGACTGAAGGGACTGAGGGATCCCTGTAGAAAAGAGGATACCGGTCCTCCCATGGTCCCATATGCTCCTTCAAGAGAAAGCTAAATCGACTTCCCTGGTGGGTAAGAGGAGGAAGAAGGTTGCTGGATCTGACAGCCCCTAGCTTAGCCTCTGTATCTACTGACCGAGAAATAGATTTTGTTACTGGGGAGAAAAGAGGGCTGGCACTGCCAAAAGCTGAAGCCCCTCGAAAACCTTTAAAACGTATGAAATTGTCTGTAGTATCTAGCTGGTTCTAGAGGCCCAGAGTTCTGGCTGTCACTCTCTCCACTTTAAATCTCTCAGGGTAGCATACACTTTGCCCCCTAACAGATGTGCTCCATCTAAGAGCATACCCATTAGTGTTGCCTGGACATCTTCAGAAAAGTCAGTTGACCTGAACCAAGTATGCCTCCATAAGGCTACTGAGAAGCCCATGGCATTGGCCACTGAATAAGCAGTATCTAGCTTGACTCTGATTATTTGTTTAGAGGCAACTTGCCCATTACAAACTACCTCCCTCCTGAGGTGGTCCAGTAAGTTTGGCACCACGATTCCCACCATGCTCCACAAAACTTGGGTGTATCTGTCCATCAAACAAGCAGCATTTAGGGAATGAAGGACCAAACTGCCTGCTGAGAAGACATTCTTCCTCACTGCTTCCAACTTCTTTGATTTCCTATCTGGTGGGAGTGCAGGGAAATCACCAGGGCAAGGCATGTATCACTAGAATCTCTGGAGAGGGGAGGACCAACAAAGAAAGCTGGGTGTACGGGAGCCAGTCGATATCGACTGGCTTAAGATGGTTTACTGGTGGGGGTGATGGGGGCTTCTCTCAGGCTGTCTTTACTAGATCCATGAGTATGTTGCTAAAATGCTACAGGGGTTCTGCAAGAACTTCAATCCGGCCTCTACAGTGAAGACATCAGGATCCTTCTTGGTCACAGCATAAAAACTGCCCATCTCTGTGGGGGCAGCCCTGAAGGGACTCTCCATCTCAGGGGAAGTGTCTAGCCCACATGTTTTGCAGGGCCAAGTACTCTGCTGTGTTGGAAAAAAGTGGTTGCTGCAATTTGCCTGCTTTACTGCTGTCATTCGTGTAGTGCTAGACAGTTTCTTGCAACTCGACTGGATAGGAATCTGTGCCGAAGAGATCATGCATTGTGTGCCAGTAGTGTTTGGCATGAAGAAGTATCCTGCAATTTCGCACTATACCTTTCAGCTCCACCATCATTTGGGCCTCTATTCTGGTACTATGCAGGATAAACTTCGCCTTTGTTACTGGCTGCCCTTTGGAAGACACAAGTTGACGGCAGTGGGGCAGGCATCTGTATCAGCAGCAGTGCCACAGTTCTATAAGGAATGGAGGAGTCTTGGAGTGATTAGGAGGGCATGCCAGCAGGTACCAACCAGAGCCCAAAATGGTCCCATGGGATCTGGAGGCACTCTAGAGGGGACTGCTGCATGCAGTAAAAGGTTTGGCCTTGTGCTCTTTGTGGGCTTTAGGGTACATGAGGCCACACTTCTATGTGACCTTGAGCCATGCCTTTACTTCAAGCACCACTAACGTACCTCATGGGGATCCGAAATGGACATTTGCCCATTAAAGTTGCTGCAATACTTTTTGGGAGGTAATATTTCCTAGTCATCGCGCTGGGAATATCACTGTTTAGTGAAAAAAAGTCAATAATAGAAGCTCCAGTCCTGTGTCAAAGGGCACAGAAAAAAAGGAAACTGATGTTGGTTCATTGGAGTGCGCACATTATGGCTTCAGTGATGTCACTATGGTGGTGTTTCAAGCCCAAAGATGGATCCAGCAGCCTTTTTCAATGTGGGAGGGCTACGGAACAGATCCAATCAGGGGATATGAAACAGGTGAGGAATATGCAGGAAGAAGTATCCATCAGAAAATAGGTTTGGCTTTAGAATAGTGTGCGCGCAAAGCAACATGCCACATAAAAGGACACACGTGGACATGGAAAAACAGACCACCACCCATACAGGCACCCTGCCACAGACTAAAAGATATTTAGGCATGTACACATGCAAATGATGGATATATACAATGCATAAAGAATAACATGTAATATGAGCCTATACTGCCCATCAAGGGGTTCTGATGACAGTTATAAACACTTAAAAAAAATGTTAAAGTACAGTTATGAAACTGAAAAAACCCTGAACTTCACCAGCTATGATTAGCTTCACTAACAATAATTAGCCATGCAACCATAAATCACACACCAAATGCAATGCTCATGACCTCATCCTTGGATGCAATTGCAAATGAGAAACAATGTTAGAGGTGAGATTACAAATCCCATTGGTATTACAACCATCAATGGTGCAACTACTAATACACTAACATTTATTGGTTTGACTATTTGTTGTTATTGAAGGATGCAGTTCTTTTAGGTGCTGTTACTTATTGATATAAATTTTGAGCGGTCCTAAGCTTTGCATCTGGTGTGCGAATTAAGATTTGCATGGCTGTGTCGCGAGTATTGGTTTGCCGGAGCTAACCAAAACAGATAAATGTTAGACCTGGCATCTTTTGGCGTGTTTCCCCTGTCTTTTTGCTTTCTGGCCACCTGTTTTCAATGGTATGTTGGGCTTCGTTTTGCTGGTTTAGTGCCTCTGCGCACTTTCTCACTGATGTTCAGTGTTCAAGTGCAAGTGCTCCTACTGAAAATTGTGTTTATGGATTGGTGTTTCCATGTTTGGCTTATTTGATTTACTACTAAGTCCGTAGTATAGTGCAGTGTGTGTGCCCAGGGACTGTAAATCAAATGCTGCTAGTTGGCCTGCAGCACTGATTGTGCAACCCACAGAAGCAGCCTTTCAAAGGTGTCTCAGAACTGCCACCGCAGTGTCCGCACGCAGTTTTTACTACCACGTCGACCTGGCAAGTGCCACCACTTGCCAGGCCTTAACCTTCCCTTTTCTTACATGTAAGGCACCCCTCAGGTAGGACCAAGGTACCCCCTGGGCAGGGTGCACTGTATGTGAAAGGTAGGACATGTCCTGGTGTGTGTGACATGTCCTGATAGTGAAATACTGCTATCTGTCCCATAGGCTAACATGGGAGTGGCTTTGTAACATCTTACAAGTATAACTTTCTATTGGGGAAAAGTTAGAGAAATGGAGTTTAGGCTCTTTGAACTCAGAATTTAATAACACATCTTTTTACGGAGATGGTTTTTAAATTGTGTGCTTGAAAATGCCACTTTTAGAAAGTAGGCATGTTCTTGGTTAACCATTCTGTATGCCTCTGCTGGTTTGTGTATTGACTTTCTGTTTTTGGAGTGACAGGGGCTGGGAATGTGCATTCACTGTAGACAGCCACAAGGGGGGTTGAGGTGTGTCTTGCCTTTCCTGGGTGACTCATAGTTGGGCTAAATAGGCCTGGTCTGCATTTAGAGTGGTGGGAGGAGTTTTCACTAGCACCTGAATAGGCATTGTCTCCTCTGCACAATGCTGTCTCCACCTCTTGTAGTGAAGCTGGGCCGGAGAGGGCAGAACTGGTATGGACTGGGCTCAGAGACCCTTGCCACAAAGAGAACAAAGAGAAAATGTGGTTTAAATATTGGGGCCCTGACCCTAGGGCTCTAGAACCCTTTTGGATCAAGGAACCTGCCAAGAAGAAGAGCTGGAGAGGCTGTGAGGAGGGACTACTACTTTGCTGTGTTGGCCTGCAGTAGATGCTTCTGTCTTGGGCAGAGAAAGAACTGGACTGAACTTTCTGTAACTTCCTTGTTTGAGTTTCTCCAAGGGCTTGAGGTAGAGCTTGCCTCCTGTTCAAGAAGTCTCAGGAACAGCAAAACTTCAAATTCATCTGCTACTAGCACTGGCAACTGTGAGCTTTGTGCTGCAACAGAAGAAAAAGCAACCTGACACTGTCAACGACGCCGCTGCCGGCTCAGTGTCCTGAAGGCACCGCAGAGGGCACCACTGCACTTCGCATCGCAACCCTGGTCTTACCGACGACGACACCCGAAGACACCACCGAGCTGCTGTTGCACTGCCATCTGTAGTCACCGCACTTCGAAACCTCACTTCGCACCACCGCCCTGGTATTCCTGATGACGCCGCTCCACGCCGACATCAATACCGCTGCTTGCACCATGGTTTGAGGGCACCGCTCGTACGTTACACAACACACCGCCCCGTCCCATACCGCAGCCTTGGCCTACCGGCACCATTGACTCCGGTTTGTCAGCCGACGAAGGTGCTTCAGCAATGATGCTGCAGCTGCCTGCACCGTGACCTGCTAGCACCACAACGAGCACCGCACCACTTCGCACCGCAGCCCTACCGATGCCGCCGGATGCCATCACCGAGCCGCTGCCTGCACCGTGACCTGAGGGCACCACACGCCACACTTCGCACCGCAGCCCTGACGCCCGCCGACGCAAGTGCTCCTGACTTCAACCGCACGGAGTTCTATCTGCAACGCGTGTGATTTCAAGGGCCCAACGACTCTTGCACCAACCTCCGGAACCGACGCCGGCTCTTTGGAGCTCACCGTGAGGTCCCTAACGCTCTACATTTCTAAAGGTACTGCATTGCGGGTCTTCCCAACACCATAGGCGATGACCCGCGATGCCGCAGTCAGCCAGAACTGTTTTCGAATTTGGTGTTCACGACGCCGTGATAGCCACGGACAGAGCTATCGACTTCAAGAAACGGTATTTTAACTCTATTTTTGCTTATTGATATTTCTAAGAACTGTATGGTAGATTTTTATCATTTTTGGTCTTGTGTTGCACACATAAAATATTGAATATTTTTCTAAAACTGGTGTGGTTTGCACTGTATTACTGCATGTTATGTGCAAACGCCTTACACACTGCCTCTGAGATAAGCCTGACTGCTCGCGCCAAGCTACCAAGGGGGTGAGCAGGGGTAGTTTGGAAGTGTATCCCCCTTACCCTGACTAGGAAGAAGGGCCCCTACTTGGACAGGGTAACAACCTGCCAAGTAGAGAGCCCCATTTCTAACAATGAATGTCACTGTTTTTTCAATTTTAAGTTGTAAGCACAAGTTACTAACTTGTGTAACGATATATCTGTAAGAGACAGTAGTTAGTGACAGATTCCTTACCTGAGAATATCCCCAGGCGTCAGGCTGGATCCGGAAAGTTTTTTGCGTAGCAGTACCCTTGCGCGACGGTAGGCGGCGTCGTGCGGCTCCGCGTCCGTCGTCGGCGTCGTGATCGCCGGGATGACGTCGCGGGCAGTACTTAGACGCCGCCCCTGCGCGCTGACGTCAGTTCTGTACACGACTTTCCGCGCCAGGAACGCAGAGCCATGCAAGAAGCTGACATAGGTGTCTGAAAAATACTAGGGCCCTGAAAGGGATGTCCTTAACCCTAGAAATCAGTTCGCAGAACGGGGAGGATGGGTGGGCGGTAAGGAATCTGTCACTAACTACTGTCTCTTACAGATATATCGTTACACAAGTTAGTAACTTGTGCATCTGAAAGAGACACGTTAGTGACAGATTCCTTACCTGAGAATAGATACCCCAGCAATACCAACCCCGGTGGTGGGTCTGCGAACAAAGATCAGACAAGGAAGTCCTGGAGGACAGAACGGCCAAAGAAGCCGTCCCTCCGGACCTGACTGTCAAGGCAGTAATGCTTTGTAAATGTGGGCAGCGAGGCCCACGTAGCTGCCTGACAGATAACCGGCAGCGGAACACCGCGGCCCAAGGCCGTGGTAGCAGCCGTTGCCCTGGTGGAATGGGCACGCAGCCCAACAGGAGGCTCCTTCTTAGCCAAAGAATAGCAGGTCTTGATGCACAAGGTAACCCAGCGGGAGATGGTTCGTTTGTGCACCGCCCGACCTTTTTGGCGCCCACGTAGCCAACAAAGAGCTGGTCATCCACCCGGAAGTGTTTTGTGCGGTCGATATAGAAGGAGAGCGCACGTTTTGGGTCCAGACGGTGGAGCCTCTCTTCCTCTCTGGAAGGATGCGGAGGCGGAAAGAAGGTAGGCAAAGTGATGGTCTGCCCAATGTGGAAGGCAGTAACCACCTTTGGCAAGAAGGACGGACGCGTCCGAAGAACAACCTTGTCTGGATGAACAGACAGAAAGGGAGGTTTGCAAGATAGAGCCTGGAGCTCACTCACCCGCCGAGCGGAGGTGATGGCCACCAGAAAGGATGTCTTCAGAGTCAGAAGACGAAGAGGACAGTTATGTAGAGGCTCAAAGGGAGCGCACATTAAAAGGTAAGAACCAAGTTCAAGTCCCACTGAGGCATTACAAACGGAACAGGAGGGAAGAGGTGTGTAATGCCTTTTAAGAACCTGTTAACAACAGGGGACTTGAAAAGGGAGGGCTGATCAGGGAGCCTGAGGAAGGCCGAGATAGCACAAAGATAACCCTTGATGGTACCCAGGGCAGAACCCTGTTGGGCCAGAGAAAGAAGGAACAGAAGGACCTCAGAAAGAGGGGCAGAAAGGGGATTCACAGCCTTTGCTGTGCACCATGCCACAAATTTGTTCCACCTGCAGGCGTATACCACCTTAGTGAAGGGACGCCTGGCTGCCAGAATCACATCACAAACTTCGGGAGGCAAGTCGAAAGGAATCAACTGCCGCCGCTCAATCTCCACGCAAGCAGGTGTAGACTGGACAGGTTCGGGTGGAGGACCGTCCCCTGCTGCTGCGACAGAAGATCCTCCCGAAGAGGCAGACGGATCGGGGATCCACGCTCATACTGAGTAGCTCGGGATACCAAACTCTTCGAGCCCAGTCCGGAGCCACAAGAATGACTTGGGCCCGGTCGTGCCGAATCTTCTTCAACACTCTGGGTAGAAGTGGTATAGGCGGAAAGGCGTACAATAGACCGCAACTCCACTCGTGACGAAAAGCGTCGCCGAGCGAGTGCCGCCTTGGAAATTCCAACGCGCAGAACTGATGACATTGCGCGTTCTCTTCGGTGGCGAATAGATCTAACCAAGGCTCTCCCCACTGTAGAAAGAGTCCTTGCACCACTTCCGAGTGAAGACGCCATTCGTGATCAATCATGCACCTGCGGCTGAGTTCGTCCGCCCTGGCGTTCAGGGAACTTGTCAGGTGTTGAACCATCAGGAACATGCCCTGATGTTCCAGCCATGTCCAGTGGCGCAGAGCCTCCTGACAGAGGGTCCACGACCCCACCCCGCCCTGTTTGTTGCAGTACCACATGGCGGTGGTGTTGTCTGTGAACACCTGCACTACCTTCCCTTTGACAGAGGGAAGGAATGCCTTGAGTGCAAGTCGGATCGCCCGGAGCTCCAGAAGGTTGATATGGAGCCGGGACTCCGCCGGAGACGAGAGGCCTCTGATCTCCGCCTCTCCCATGTGACCGCCCCATCCCAGAAGGGACGCGTCCGTCACAACTGTGTGCTCTGGCTGGGGAAGGGAGAGGGATCTGCCCATGACCCATTGCCGGTTCGAGAGCCACCACTGCAACTGTTTTGCAGTCCCCTCCGAGATCTGGACGTGATCGGACAGGTTGCCCTGGTGCTGCGCCCACTGGAACTTCAGGTCCCACTGCAGAGCCCGCATATGCCATCTGGCATGATTGACCAGCAGGATGCAGGAGGCCATGAGGCCCAGCAGCCTCAGGGTCATCCGTACCGAAACCCAGGATAAAGGCTGAAAGATCGGAATCATAGCCTGAATATCCCGGACTCGCCGTTCGGGAGGATAGGCCCGAAACTGCGTCGTGTCCAGAACTGCTCCGATGAAAAGGAGCTGTGGAGAAGAAATCAGATGCGACTTCGGCACATTGATGGAGAACCCCAGCGAGTGCAGGAGTTCGGCCGTAGTCTGGAGGTGGGAGACGACTGCCTGGGACGAGCCCGCCTTCAGCAGCCAGTCGTCGAGGTACGGGAAGACTGAAACCCCTGCCCGGCGCAGATGAGCTGCGACCACCGCCATCACTTTCGTGAACACCCGAGGGGCACTGGTAAGGCCAAAGGGGAGCACGGTGAACTGAAAATGCTCGAGGCCTACCGTGAACCGAAGGTAACGCCGGTGGGCCGGCAGGACGGGGATGTGGAAATAGGCGTCCTGCAAGTCCAACGCTACCAACCAGTCTCCAGGGTCTAGGGCAGTCAAGACCTGAGCTAGGGTGAGCATCTTGAACTTCTCCTTCCGGAGGAAGCGATTGACGTTCCGGAGGTCCAAGATAGGACGCATGTCCTCCTTGTCCTCTTTGGGCACCAGAAAGTAGTGGGAGTAGCAACCACGCCCTACTTCTGGGGTCGGAACATGCTCGATGGCCCTCTTGGCCAAGAGGGCCGTGACTTCCTTCTGTAGAAGCACCAAGTGATCCCCTGACATGCGGTGGAATTTAGGTGGCATGGCTGGGGGTGGTCTCGAAGGGGAGGGAGTAGCCCCTTCGGACAATGTCCAAGACCCACCTGTCCGAGGTGATGGGACGCCAGTGGTGAAGGTGATGACGGACCCTGCCCCCGACTGGCGTGCTGTGCACCTGAAAGGAGGGAATAGGAGGGCTTGGAGGCCGCGGACGGGTTGGAGGTGGTGGCCTGACCCGCACGCTGGTTGCCCGAACCGCCACGGCGGTATCCACGTCCTCGGCCACGCGAAGGCGCTTGCTGCGCGGGCCGTTGGCCGGGCTGTTGACGTGACTGGGCGCCCCTTCCGTGGCCACGAAAGGGGCGAAAAGCAGACGTGAGCGGAGGGCGCACAACAGCAAGGCCCAGGGACTTAGCAGTAGCCCGCGAGTCCTTGAAACGCTCCAGCGCATGGTCTGCCTTCGAACCAAAAAGACCGACTCCATCAAAGGGCATGTCCATGAGTGTATTCTGGACATCCCCTGAAAAACCAGTGGTTCTCAGCCAGCGGTGGCGACGCAGCGCCACCGTCGTTGCAAGCGATCTGCCCAGCGAGTCGGCGGTATCAAGGCCACAGCGGATGGTGTATTTAGCCGCATCACGCCCTTCCGCAATGGCGCGGGTAAGCAGTGTCTGGACCTCCTCAGAGCACTATGGCAAAACAGTCGCCACCGAATCCCACAGGGAGTGGGTGTATCGGCCCAAGAGGCAAGCGGTGTTAACGGACCGCAAGCCAGCACTGGAGGAAGAGAAAGCCTTCTTCCCAAAGTGATCCAGGCGCTTGGATTCCCTATCCGGAGGGGCGGTAGGGAAGGCGGTTTGGGAGGCAGAGGCTTGGACAACCAAGCTCTCAGGGGTGGGGTGTTGGGAGAGAAACAGGGGGTCGCCCGGAGCAGGGCGATGGCGTCGGGCCACGTTCCTATCCACAGGAGCCCCTGTGGTGGGTTTGGACCAGGCACCCAAAAGAACGTCAGTGAGTGCATCGTTGAACGGCAGCACAGTCTCCGAAGAGGAGGCCGCCGGCTGAAGCACTTCAGTCAGGAGGTTAGTCCTGACGGCCACTGTAGGTAACTGGAGATTCAAGGCTCCAGCAGCTCTACGCAACACCGTTGCAAAATTAGCCCCCTCCTCCGTAGCCACGGGAGGAGTCAGCATGCCAGAGTCAGGGGAGGTGTCCAGACCACTGGCATCCCCAAGTTCCTCAACCCAGTCCGGGTCAAACTCGCACTGTTGTGTGAGAGGGTCCTCAGACCCCTCCCAGCTCTCCTGGTCCTCCTCAGGTTCAAAATATGGAGGAGGAGGGACATTAGGGACCCAAGGTCTCATCGGCGCCGGAACTGGCGTCGGGCGACGCCGGTCCGGCTCCATGTCCGGAGCCGGAGAGAACCGGGGAACGACGCCGTCCGGAGCCCCGGACGGCGTCAGGAACGGCACCGGGGACATCGGCGTAGGCGTGGTTAGGTCAACCGGCGTCGATGGGGGTTGCGGCACCACCGGAGCCGGGATCGAGGCCTGGGCCGGAGCCGAGGCCGGGATGAAGGCCGGTGGGACAGGCGACGCCGGGACCGGAGTCGACGGCGATGCCGGAGCAACCCCATCAGGGCCCGCGGGGCCCGAAAGCGCACCGGAGGGACCTTGAGGCCCGAAGAGGCGGGCCATGGCCGACAGGAACTCCTGTATTTGGGCCTGAGTCGCCCCCGAACCCGGGAAGGACGGGTAATGCGGGGGTAACTCGACAGGCACGTCCGGGGCCGCGGGGGCGGGGACGGTGCCGACAGGGACCTCAGCCGAGTCGCGAGACCGGCGAGGCGAAGTCTTAGAGCGATGATGCCGCTTAGACTTCTTGTGCTTCGACTTACCGGAGGAGCGCGAAGACTTGGATTCCGACGAACGGCGGGGACTCTGCGTCCGGCCCCTCGACCTCTCCCGGGACCGGGGCTTGGTGCGGCGCGGAGCCGACTGCCGGACTTCGAGTAGCTTTCGAGACCGCTCTCGCAAAGCCTTCGGATTAAGTTTCCAGCAGTCAGGGCACGACTTCGTGTCGTGGTCTCGGCCGAGACAGAAGAGACACTCGAGATGCGGGTCGGTGATCGACATCATGCGACCACATTCCTCGCAGGGCTTAAAGCCGGGCATCCCTACGACACCTTAGGAGTCGTGAAGACTCGTTGAAGAAACAGTGAAAAAATTCACAAAAAAGATAGTCAAAAAGTGACTAGGGCACTGCTCTTCCCGGATCTGCGCTTACTGGCGCGGAAAAAGAAGAACTGACGTCAGCGCGCAGGGGCGGCGTCTAAGTACTGCCCGCGACGTCATCCCGGCGATCACGACGCCGACGACGGACGCGGAGCCGCACGACGCCGCCTACCGACGCGCAAGGGTACTGCTACGCAAAAAACTTTCCGGATCCAGCCTGGGGATATTCTCAGGTAAGGAATCTGTCACTAACGTGTCTCTTTCAGATCTGTACTTTAACTGTGTTGTCAAAAGTGAATTTGACAGGTCTTTTTAAATATACATTAAGATCTTACACCCAATCCTAGCCATAATGGCACTTGTGGTTTTTTTCATTGACATTTTTTGCTGTCAGGGCCTGAGGCCAAGCTTGCGTAGAAGGGATTAGCCAAGGGCCAGCGGCGACCAGCCCACTGCGAGTGGCCAGTAGCTGTGTGCAGCAGGTGTCGGCAAGCAGGATGTGGCTTAAGGCCAGGACCTATGGCTAACCCATCACGTGTCGAACTTCCACTGCGCATGGTCTTTGGCTGGGCACACTGAGGTTTGTCCAAAGGGCCTCACCTTTGGAAAGGCCCTGCAGCCAACCCACCCTGGTTAGCGAACCTGCCATAGGTGGACACCCACTGCTTTGTACGACTTTCAAGGAGGCCCTGCGGCCAATCCCTGCTGTGCACATTCTTTAACAGTGTGGAACAGAGGCTGGCTGCCAGGGTTGGCCTTTGGCCAGGCCCAGAAACCAACCCGTTCCAAGTGGTCGGTCAAACTTTCGGCCATGCGCAACAGCAGCCAGGCCCTGTGGCCAAATCTCTGCAAGAGGCCAAGATGCCAATCAAACAGACTTTGGCCATCTTTTCATTCCCAATCCTAGGATTCTGCTCAGAGCACCATATATTAGTTTCACATTCTGTGTGCGCAATATAATACACAGATTTGTAAATGAGAATTATTTTCCTTGACGCTTGATGAAGCACTTGTACAGAGACATTTTGTGATGTTTCTGCGTCTTCTATTTCAGGAGTTCTCCTTCCACTTTCCCACTGGATCCAGACTTTGGTCTCACGCTTCGTCTTGAGGTGTTGTCTCATTGTTGAAGTTCTAAAGGAGTAGATTCCTCTCTGCCCTGTGCTTAGATTCTGGTCGCAGAGCTACAGGTGACCCTCCTCACACCCAGTTTCTTTACTCCTGGGAGATGAGTTAAGAACTCCCACATGATCCAGTCCTTGGTCTGCTTCTCCATTTCTACATTCTCCTCAGTTCAAATAAGAACTTTTTCTTGAAGAGCAGATGATGGTCCTGTAATGTTCTGTTTTTGTCTCTTTGCTACAACTCTAATTTCAAATAGAGCAGAATGACATATAGGAATACTCCATGCCAAACTGATGGGTAGAAAGGAAAAGTTGTATGTTTGACTTAATTCAGAAAAACATGTTTTCTTCAAGAAGGAAGGGAATTCTAAAGAACAAGTTACTTATCTTCAGCAATGCTTTATCTGGCCGCAAATTCCTTACCTTAGAATAATCCCTATAAGTCACACCAAATCCGGTAATTGTCGAGCACTACCCATGCGCGCCAGTAGGTGGCATCGTTCAGATCCACGTTGCGTCTTCTGCGTCAGAAGTGACGTGTGAGGTGCCTATAGAGGTGCCACCCTAGCATGCTGGCGTCAGTTTCTTTTCGCGACTTTCCACGCCAGAAGCACAGAGCCACGAAGAATGCAGACGGACTAGTGTATATTAACAAGGCCGTTAGAAGGGAGAACCTATGAATCAGTCACAGAGCGGAGAGGATGGAAGGGTCAATAAGAAATCTGTGGCTAGAGAGTCTACCAGATAAAGGGTTACCGAAGGTAAGTAACTTGTTCATCTGATAGAGACATCTAGCCGCAGATTCCTTACCTTAGAATAGATACCCAAGCCATACCTCCCAGATGTGGGTCTGCGACACATATCAAACCAGAAAGTCCTGCAGGACCGAATGGGTAAAGTGCCCGTCACAACAGAGCTGACCATCCAGGCAGAAGTTTTTGGTGAACGTGTGCAAGGATGCCCACATTGCTGCCAGACAGATGTCTAGGACAGGGACTCTACAAGCTAACGCAGTGGTCGCAGCCTTGACTCTAGCTTAATGAGCATGCAAGCCTTCAGGGGGGTGCTTTTTGGTCAATTCATAGCAGATAGTTATTCAGAGTACTAGCTATAGCGAGAAGGTCCTCTTATGCACAGCCTTCCCATTTTTAGCACCAGCATACCCCACGAAGAGTTGATTATCCACCCGGAACTCTTTTGTACGATCTTGATAGAACAACAATGTTCTTTTTGGGTCCAGAAGATGGAGTCGTTCTTCTTCCTTAGAAGGGTAAGGCGGATTTAGGGTTAAATTGCCCACATCACCTCAGGTGGTGGCAAATTCTGATCAAAATCAGAATCAGAACCAAAAAGTTGATGGAGTATCTGAAGATGGCTCCCTATTAATTGGAGTGTATTATCGGAGCCAGACTGAACATGGACATTGTACGCCGGAGTGAGGTGAGAGTGTGACCTCGATTGGGGTCAAGACTGATTTGGCTCAGAGTCAGTATTGGAGTCTGCACCAGGTCCCCTTCTGGCACCGGTGAAGTCAGTACTGGCATCGACGAAAGAGGGACCAGTGCAGTCCTTGGACCAGGAGTGTAAGTCAGCACCGGAATTTGGAGTTAAACCTGAGGCAGGTTCAAGGGACTTAGAAGGTTCAAGGACAAATCCGCTGGCGGTAACCCGATTGTAGATCCTTAGTGCCCAAAGATGTGCCAAAAGGAGCTAGAATAATATCAAAAATATGCAGCATGGCCTCTTTAAACACCTCAACCTGATGTGGTGTCGCAAATGGTTCAGGAAAATCGGGGCGCATCAGGTTATGGAATCTGCTCCTCAATCTGGGATCAGGAGCGAGATCACCTGCACTTTGACACCCGTCTCTTTAAAAAGAGAGTGGCGAGGCAGAGTAGAGTCCTGCTTTGACTTCCTATGAGTCTTTTTTAGGCGTATACTTCCCAGACGACTTTGACCGGAAAAAGACACACTGCGAAAGTGGCTTCAGGAACGTGTCCTCTCTTTCGCTTTGGAGCAGAACTTCCTCGAGGTCCATAACTTCTTTTGATATTTGGCAATCTGCAGTTTAGCCTCACTGTCCCAGATAGCTTTTGGAAGCATGATGGCACATTCTTTGCATGACATGGAGTCATGCACCAAGCCCAAACACCAAAGGCACCTGTTGTGCCGTCAGTAATTGCCATCTGTTGCCGGAAGTCATAGAATGGTTCAAAACCTTTAGTCTTCGGTAAGGACATAGTTCCCTTGCATACAAATGTAATTTGTTAGAAAATCATCAACCAATGAAAAAGGAAGTGGATCCATGTTTGAAGGCATGGAAACATTGGATCGGACGCTGAAGTGCAGGAGTGGTGCTTCTGTGCAGTTACGCTCTATCATTCCCAGGGCTGAACGAGGCCATTGCAGAGTTGCACAGAAGTACTTGTATGAAAACTTCCAGATCCAGTCTGGCGCCTGGGAAATATTGTAAAGGTGAGGAATCTTCAGTTAAAAGTATCCATCAGAAATGGAATTAGATTCAGTCAGGACTAAATGATTTTTCATTTAGCCACAAATGATCTACGTGTCATGTTTGACCCAGAGTCCCTGAATAAAAATTAATATACAATACTACTAAGACTTGTAAGATAGGAGGAGCTGTCTATGTTATTTAAACAAGAAGTCACCAAATCACGCATTAAGTGAGAGGCTGCGATACGGCACATTATACCATAACAGGTAGCATTACATACTTATCATTTTGTATACTAGGCTAATACACAAGACTATGAGTGTGGTAAATTGATAATGCCACCCTCTGTTCTTCCCTACACTTTATGCTGGGCCAACAAATTATTTACAACTTTAAATACCCACTGCCCTTTAAGGTGTTATAGTAGTTCTTCAAATTTACAAACTTTCTATAGGATCTCAAAAATAACTAGCACACAAAGGTTAGGTTTCCTTGTTCCGCTCATGAACAATAGGGGATACAGTATTTAGTGTCTTAGTGAGTACTTATTAGTGTACATAAACAATTATTCACTAATATCCTAATGTTTTGGATTAAGTATTCCTCATAATTTGATCTCTTTTCTATGCTGTCATACCACATCATCTCTATATTTATTATTTTGAGTGCTAATCTGCACTAAAATGTTTTTATGTGCAATTTCATAATGTGTAAATAATCAGTGCCATGTATTATATAACCATGTAGCATTATATTTAAACTGGAATGTTTCAGAGAAAAGTAACGAACATGTTACTTACCTTCGGTAACGCAGTATCTGGTAGAGACTCTATCTAGCTGCAGATACTTTACCTTTGAATTTCCCAGGAGTCAAGCTGGATCCGGAAACTTTTGCTCAGCAATACCCCTTGCGCGCGACGTCGTTGGCGTCGTTATGACGTCGCGGTGCCTACCTAGGCGCCACCCAGGCGCGCGGACGTCAGTACTTTTCGTTTTTTCCACGCCAGAAGCGCAGAGTCACGAAGTGACTGACATAAACATGTGCAAAACTAGGGCCCTGAAAGGGGAGTAACCCTAGGCCTACAACATCAGTCCGCAAAGCGGGGAGGCATGGGTGGGGCTGTAAGGAATCTGCAGCTAGATAGAGTCTCTACCAGATAACGCGTTACCGAAGGTAAGTAACTTGTTCATCTGATAGAGACTTCTAGCTGCAGATTCCTAACCTTTGAATCAGATACCCGAGCCATACCATCCCAGCGGTGGGTTGCGGACTCATGAGCTAGACTAAAAAGTCTTGCAGGACTGAGCGGGCAAAGTGCCCCTCCCTGCGCACTTGACCATCAAGGCAATAATGTTTTGCGAACGTGTGCAATGATGACCACGTTGCTGCCTGACAGATGTCTTGAACTGGGACACACCGAGCCAAAGCCGTAGTCGCAGCCTTTCCCCTGGTGGAGTGGGCCCTTAATCCCTCAGGGGGCTGCTTCTTTGCCAAGGCATTACAGATTTTAATGCAGAGAACAACCCAGCGAGAGATGGTTCTTTTCTGCACTGCCTTTCCCTTCTTTGCTCCCACATACCCCACAAAGAGTTGGTCATCCACCCGGAACTCTTTTGTGCGGTCAAGGTAGAACGACAACGCTCTTTTTGGGTCCAGACGGTGGAGACGTTCTTCTTCCTTAGAGGGATGTGGGGGAGCAAAGAAGGTGGGCAAAGTAATGGACTGACCCAGATGGAATGGTAAGAATGATGGCCTGGTGCGAAGCACCACCTTGTCCGGAAAGGACATAAGATAAGGAAGCAAGCTGGAAAACACCTGCAATTCACTCACCCTCCGGGCCGATGTAATCGCCACTAAGAAGGCTGTTTTGATGGTCAACAGCCAAAGGGGACAATTGTGCAAAGGCTCGAAAGGAGCGCACATCAGATAAGTGAGGACCAAATTAAGGTCCCATTGTGGCATAACAAAGGGTGTATGTGGAAATAAATGAACCAACCCTTTCAGAAATCTATTTACAATAGGAGATTTAAAGAGAGAAGGCTGGTCTGGCAGCCGCAAAAAAGCAGACAGAGCAGAAAGGTAACCCTTGAGAGTTCCCAAAGCAGAGCCCTGCTGGGCAAGGGTAAGAATGAACAAAAGGACAGTAGAAAGAGGAGCAGAAAGAGGGTCAATAGACCTTTCTGTACAGTATAATACAAATTTCTGCCAACGGCAGGCGTATACTGACTTAATGGAGGGCTGCCTGGCCGCCAGAATAATATTACAGACTTCGGGAGGAAGGTCAAAAGCCATCAACTGCCGCCGCTCAATCTCCACGCATGGAGGCGCAGAGTTGACAGGTTCGGGTAGAGTACCCTCCCCTGCTGCAGCGACAGAAGATCCTACCGAAGGGGCAGCCTGATCGGAGGATCGACACTCATGCTCAGAAGCTCTGGATACCAGACTCTCCTTGCCCAGTCCGGTGCCACAAGGATGACTTGGGCCCGGTCGCTCCTGATCTTCTTCAGAACCCTAGGCAGGAGTGGTATGAGCGGAAAGGTGTACAACAGGCCTGAGCTCCACTCACGACGAAACGCGTCGCCGAGCGATAGCCACCTTGGAAACTCCAGCGCGCAGTACTGCTGACATTGCGTGTTCTCTTCGGAGGCGAACAAATCTAACCAAGGTTCTCCCCACTGTTGAAAGAGACCTTGCGCCACCTCTGACTGGAGACGCCATTCGTGATCCTGAAGGCATCGACGGCTGAGATCGTTCGCCCTGGCGTTCAGTGAACCTGCCAGGTGTTGAACCACCAGGGTTATGCCCTGCTGTTCCAGCCAAGCCCAGAGACGCAGGGCCTCTCGACAAATGGTCCACGACCCCACCCCGCCTTGCTTGTTGCAGTACCACATGGCAGTGGTGTTGTCCGTGAACACCTGCACCAACTTCCCCTTGACAGAGGGAAGAAATGCTTTCGATGCCAACCGAATCACTCGGAGCTTCAACAAGTTTATATGGAGCCCCGCCTCCGCCGGAGACCAGTGACCCCTGATCTCTGCCTCTCCCATGTGGCCGCCCCATCCCAGAAGAGATGCATCCGTCACAACAGTGAAATCTGGTTGGGGAAGAGAGAGAGGTCTGCCGTTGACCCAATCGCGGTTCATTAACCACCACTGCAGATTCTTCACAGTTCCTTCCGAGATCTGAACCACGTCGGTGAGACTTCCCCGGTGCTGTGGCCATTGGAACTTCAAGTCCCACTGCAGAGCCCGCATACACCACCTGGTTTTTCTTACCAACAGGATGCAGGAGGCCATGAGACCCAACAGCCTCAGAGTCAACCTCACCAAAATCCAAGATAGAGGCTGAAACATCAGAATCGTAACCTGAATATCCTGGAATCGCTGCTCGGGAGGATAAGCCCGAAACTGCACTGTGTCCAGAACAGCTCCGATGAAAGGGAGCGTCTGAGAAGGAGTCAGGTGTGACTTCGGCACGTTTATAGAGAACCCCAGTGAATGCAGGAGGTTTGCCGTAGTCTGAAGGTGGGAGATGACGCCTTCAACAGCCAGTTGTCTAGGTAGGGGAAGACTGAAACCCCTAACCTGCGCAGATGAGCTGCAACCACCGCCATCACCTTGGTGAACACCCGAGGGGCACTGATAAGACCAAAGGGGAGCACAGTAAACTTAAAGTGCTCGTGGCCTACCTTGAACCGCAGGTAACACCTGTGGCCCGGCAGGATGGGAATGTGAAAATATGTATCCTGCAGGTCCAATGCCACCATCCAGTCTCCTTGGTCAGGGGCAGACAAGATCTGAGCCAATGTGAGCATTTTTAATTTCTCCTTTTTGAGGAAGAGATTGACGGTCCGAAGATCTAAAATGGGCCGAAGCTCCTTGTTCTTCTTCGGAATCAGAAAGTAGCGGGAATAACAGCCACTGCCTACTTCTGAAGCTGGGACCCTTTCTGTAGCTCATTTGGCCAAAAGAGCTGTAACTTCCTCTTGGAGCAGCTTCAAATGATCCTCCGTCACCCGTTCCTGAGTTAGCGGAATAGGAGGAGGAAAGGAAAGGAAGAGAATAGCCCTCCTGGACGATCTGCAAGACCCTCTTGTCCGTTGTTATAGATCTCCAGCGGGGGAGATGATGACGAATTCTCCCACCCACTAGAGTAGTGTGGTCGTGCAGAATCAGCCTAGGAGTGCTTGGAGGCTGCGGCTGCTGGGGGCAGTGTGGTAGATGACTTCTGGCCTCCATTCCGAGGACGGAATGTACCGTGTCCACGTCCACGCACGGCTTGGGCAATCTGTGCGGGACGGTGGGTGGGATAGGGCTGACGCGGCTGGAAACCCCTTCCGTTGCCACGAAAGGGGCGAAAGGAAGACTGGCCACGAGGAGTGGAGGAGAGGCCCAAGGATCTGGCCGTAGCTCCAGAGTCCTTGAACCTGACCAGGGCCGAATCTGCCTTTTCCCCCAAAAAAGCGGGTTCCATTAAAGGGCATGTCCATGAAATTGGCCTGGACATCCCCCGAGAAGCCAGTTGTACGAAGCCAGGCGTGGCGCCTCAAGGCCACCGTCGTTGAAATTGATCTGCCCAGCGAATCGGTCATATCCAAACCACACCGTATGGCAAATTTTGCTGCATCTCTCCCGTCCTTGACAGCTTGGGAGAGCACAGCTCGGGCCTCCTCCGGGACCTGTGGCAGCACCTGCGCAACCGTCTCCCAAAGAGAGTGGGAGAAACGGCCCAATAAGCATGCAGTATTCACCGACCGCAATGCCAGACTGCAGAAAGAAAACATCTTCTTCCCAAATGAGTCCAGTCTCTTGGATTCCCTACCTGGAGGCGCGGAAAGGAATGCGCCCTGGGAAGTAGAGGCCTGCACCACCAAACTTTCTGGGGTGGGGTGTTGGCTGAGGAACTTTGGGTCGCCCGGAGCTGGGCGGTGGCAGCGTGCAATCGTCCTATTCACAGGAGCCCCTGTGCTAGGCTTGGACCATGTTCCTAGAAGGACGTCCGTAAGTGCCTCATTAAAGGGCAAAAAGGGTTCAGAGGTGGAAGCCCCAGGCTGAAGCACTTCAGTCAGGAGATTAGTCCTGACCTGCACGGAGGACCTCTGCTGCCCTCTTCACCACCATGGCATAGGACGCCCGCTCCTCCATAGCCACTGTAGGTGGAGAGAGCATGCCAGTGTCTGGGGAAGTATCCAGACCACTGGCTTCCCCAAGTTCCTCATACCAGTCCATAGTCTCCTCAGAGACATCCTGGTTCTCTAATGGGTCTCCAGACTACTCCCATTCCTCTCCTGAGCCCAGCACGTCCACAAAGTGCTCAGGCGACAAGATAGAACCCCTGGGTTCTGTCGACGTCGGAATCGGCGTCGCTCGACGCCGTTCCGGCTCCGTGTCGTCGGGGATGAGGATGGGGCTTGCGCCACCGATGGGCATCGGCGACGTCGCAGGCACCGACTTCGGGTTCGACACCGGGGGAGGTCGCGATGGCACGACCGACGTCGACCCGGATCCGGGATCAAATCCCTGAGGCCCCACCGACGCCGTGGCGACAAATGCGATGGGGCCCCATCCGACTCCGCGGGGCCCAAGGGCTCACCAACGGGGTTGTTCCGCTCAAATACGCGTCGCATGGCCTCGTAAAAATCTTTCATTTGAGCGGGAATCGCTTTGGCTCCCGGAAAGGGAGGGAGAAGCGAAGTCGACTCAGGCTCCGGCTCCGCAGAACCGTGCCTAGAGCGTCGGTGCTCCTTACCTCTCTCGACGACGGACGCCAGTTGAGGTGAAGTCGAAGTCCGCTTGGACGTCTTCTTGTGCCTCTTCCCCGAGTGTCCAGACGACCTCGAATCGGAGGAAGAGGACTAAGGGCTCCGTGAGCGGTCCCGCAACCTCCTCTTCTTCGAACAGGACAGTGACCTCCTTGGAGTCTCGTTTAATGGTGTCGACTGCCGGGCCATGAGCAACTTCATCGCCCGCTCCCTCAAGGTCTTCGGAGCCATCGACCGACAGTCTGAACACGACTTCGAATCGTGGTCACGTTCAAGACACCACAGACATACGCGCTGGGGATCGGTAACCGACATCATGCGGGAACAAGTCCTGCATGGTTTAAAACCTGTCTTCCTACCAGACATCCCCTGCACACGAAGTCGCTACTCAAAAAATGTCGACAAAAGTTGAGAAAAAAGCCTGCCAAAAAGCGGCAGAGGGGTAGCTCTTCCTGGATCGGTGCTTAACTGGCGCGGAAAGAAAAGAACTGACGTCCGCATGCCTTGGTGGCGCCTATGTAGGCACCGCGACGTCATAACCAACGCTACCGACGCCAGCGATGTCACGCGGAGCCGAATGGAGCCACCCAATGTCGCGCGCAAGGGGTAGTGCTCAGCAAAAGTTTCCGGATCCAGCCTGACACCTGGGAAATTCAAAGGTAAGGAATCTGCAGCTAGAAGTCTCTATCAGATATACCATTACAGATACACACAAAAGAAAAGAGCCTTATATCCCTGGGGGACAAAGCCATGCCAGGTATCCAGATAAACTAAATTTACATACAATCAATACGAATAGAAATAATGTATTTGAGTCAATGGCTTTCCTGAAAATCTGTCATGCATTCGGTCCTTCTGAAACTAGATTAGATCCACTGTCAACTAAAAAATAAGATCAGAATTCAACAGTTCACTAGAAAATAAGCACAGGCAGAGCCAATGGGTCATCATGGGTAGAACATGGAGTGGGATGAGAAGTAGGGAGGGAGCAAACAACAGCAAGGAGCATGCAAGCAACAACACGGAGCAGGGAGAGTAGGGGCAAGCAACAACAGGGAGTGGAACAGGTGGGAGGGTGGCGGCAAGCAACAACACTGAGCTGGCGGGGAGAGAAGATGGCGCAAGCAACATGGAGTGGGTGGGGAGGGAGGGTTTGCAAGTGACAACACGGAGCTTGGCAAGCGACAACAAGGAGCAGGGAGGGTGGGGGCAAGCGACAACACGGAGCAGGGAGGGAGGGTGGGTCAAGCGACAACACGGAGCAGGAAGGGAGGGCGGGGTCAAGCAACAGCAGGGAGGGAGGGCGGGGGCAAGCAACAACACGGAGCAGGGAGGGAGGGCGGGGGCAAGCAACAACACGGAGCAGGGAGGGAGGGCGGGGGCAAGCAACAACACGGAGCAGGGAGGGAGGGCGGGGCAAGCAACAACACAGAGCAGGGAGGGAGGGCGGGGCAAGCAACAACACGGAGCAGGGAGGGAGGGTGGGGGCAAGCAACAACACGGAGCAGGGAGGGAGGGTGGGGGCAAGCAACAACACGGAGCAGGGAGGGAGGGTGGGGGCAAGCAACAACACGGAGCAGGGAGGGAGGGTGGGGGCAAGCAACAACACGGAGCAGGGAGGGTGGGGGCAAGCAACAACACGGAGCAGGCAAGCAACAACACGGAGCAGGGAGGGTGGGGGCAAGCAACAACACGGAGAAGGGAGGGAGGGTGGGGGCAAGCAACAACACAGAGAAGGGAGGGAGGGTGGGGGCAAGCAACAACACAGAGAAGGGAGGGAGGGTGGGGGCAAGCAGCAACCCGGAGGAGGGAGGGTGGGGGCAAGCAGCAACACGGAGCAGGGAGGGTGGGGGCAAGCAGCAGTATGGAGGAGGGAGGGAGGGTGGGGGCAAGCAACAACAGGGAGGGAAGGTGGGGGCAAGCAACAACACGGAGCAGGGAGGGAGGATGGGGGCAACACGGAGCACCCTGCATAGACACGCTGTAGAGATCTGGGACCTCCTCGACACCCTCTCGCCAGACGTCGCCTTCTTCACAGAAACTTGGACCAACCCCAACTCCGCCCCGACATCGCCACTGCCATCCCCG
Organism: Calotriton arnoldi; assembly: GCA_963921515.1. NCBI lineage: Eukaryota > Metazoa > Chordata > Amphibia > Caudata > Salamandridae > Calotriton > Calotriton arnoldi. The sequence continues at coordinate 1,932,585 of CAWUFW010002724.1, read as the reverse complement.
ACGGATACAAGACCCAGAGGAAGGACCGCCCCAACCGCCCGGGAGGAGGACTTGCCATTGCACACAAGAGCTCCCTCCGACTCACCACCTCCAGCACGAGCGACAGCCCGACCACCACCAAACACCTCCATTTCCAGATTCAGGCCAGCCCCAGAACGACTCTACAAGGCACCCTCACCTACAGACCTCCCGTACCTGGAACCACATTCACCACTACCATCACCGACCTCATCGCGCCCCACGCCATCGCCCTCCCTGGACTACATACTCATCGGAGACCTCGACTTTCACTTCAACAACCTCAGCGACCCCAACTCCGCCACCCTCCTGGACAACATCGCCAACCTCGGACTGAAACAACTCGTCACCACCCCCACCCACCAGGCAGGACACACCCTCGACCCCATCTTCGCAGGAGGCAACAACAGCCACTTCAGCCACACCACGCAACCCCCCTGGACGGACCACCACTGCGTACACTTCCACGTCGACAAACCCACCGCCCCCAAACCTGCACCCCCTCCCTTTGCGAAGGAACTGGAGCAAGGTCACCGAGAAGCAGCTCAACTTCGCTCTCAACCGCGACGCCCCCTCCACCACGACCAACGCCAACCTCGCAGCCATAGAACTGCACAGATGGATCACCAACTGCGCAGACGAGCTTGCACCTCTCCGCAATCCTGACAGACAGCACCCCAAAAAGGCCACCTGGTTCACCGCTGACCTCCAAGAATCCAGACGCACCTGCAGACGTCTCGAGAAGATTTGGAGAAACAGCAAATCCTCGGAAGACCACACCACTTACAAGAACGCCATGACAGAATACCACAAACTCATCAGATCCACCAAAAGTACTTTCATCCAGAACAAGATTCTCGCCAACTCCAGCAGCTCAAAGGAACTCTTCAGCATCATTCAGGAATTCACCAAACCCTCCAGCGAAACTACAGACATCACCTCCTCCCAGGACCTCTGCAACAAGCTCGGCTCCTACTTCCACCTTAAAATCAAGTCCCTCTACGACAACTTCAACAAACAGGCACCTGACTCCAAAACCACTCCCTCCTCCAGCAACGCCAGCCAGCCCACCATCTCCTCCTGGACCCCAGTCACCACCGAAGACACTGCATCGACCATGAAGGGCATTCACTCAGGAGCCCCCACGGACCCCTGCCCTCCGCACATCTTCCACAGAGCCGCCTCCGCCATTGCACCGGAACTGCGACACACCATTAATGTCACCTTCGAAACCGGCATATTCCCCGACGACTGGAAAAGCACAGAAGTCAAGCCCCTACTCAAGAAGCCCTCAGCAGATCCTACAGACCTCAAGAACTAACGACCCATCTCCCACCTCCCCTTCGCGGCCAAAGTCACCAAGAAGACTGTCAATGTCCAGCTAACGAAATTCATCGAAGAGAACGCCATCCTCGACCCCTCCCAATCTTGATTCTGCAGCAACCACAGCACCGAGACCGCACTACTCGCCGCCACAGACTACATCTGCACCCTTCTCGCTCGACAAAGGCCACACCGCGGCCCTGATCTTACTCGACCTCTCTGCCGGCTTCGTCACCGTCTCCCACCTCACACTCACCACCAGACTCCTCGACGCTGACATACAAGGAACCGCCCTTGACTGGCTCCTTCCTCACCGGCAGAACCCAAAGAATCAGACTTGCACCCTTCCTCTCCGAACCCACAGATATCAACTGCGGGGTACCCCAAGGATCATCGCTCAGCCCTACGCTCTTCAACATCTACATGGCCCCCCTCGCCGCCATCGTCAGACAGCACGGACTCAGCATAGTATCCTACGCCGACGACACCCGGCTCATCCTCTCCCTCACCAAGGACCCCATCACCACCAAACTCAGCTTCCAGGAAGGAATGAAGGACATCTCATCCTGGATGAGCAGCAGCTGCCTGAAGCTCAACTCGGAGAATACAGAGGTCCTCATCCTCGGACTCTCCCCCTCTGCGTGGGACAACACCTGGTGGCCCACCGCCCTCGGCTACCCCTCCACCCCCATGGACCACGCCCAGAACCTCGGCATCGTACTCAACTCCTCCCTCTCCATGACCCGACAGATCAACGCCGTCACCTCCACCTGTTTGAACACCCTCTGCATCCTTCGGAAGACATTCAAATGGATCCCCCCCAATCTAGAAAGACCGTCACCCATGCACTGATAACCAGCAGACTTGACTATGGAAACGCCCTCTACGCCGGGATCAACATGTCTCTGCTGCGCAAACTCCAGACCATACAGAACACTGCAGCCAGACTCGGCATCAACAACACGGAGCAGGGAGGGAGGGTGGAGGCAAGCAACAACATGGAGCAGGGAGGGAGGGTGGGGGCAAGCAACAACATGGAGAAGGGAGGGTGGGGGCAAGCAACAGCAGGGAGGGTGGGAGCAAGCAACAACACAGAGTGGGGAGGGAGTGTGGGAGCAAGCAACAAGGAGCGGGGAGGGCGGGAGGCGCAAGCAACAACACGGAGCAGTGAGGGCGGGAGGGGCAAGCAACAAGGAGCGGGGAGGGCGGGAGGGGCAAGCAACAAGGAGCGGGAAGGGTGGGAGGGGCAAGCAACAACACGGAGCGGGGAGGGCGGGAGGGGCAAGCAACAACACAGAGAGGAGAGGGCGGGAGGGGCAAGCAACAACACAGAGCGGGGAGGGCTGGAGGGGCAAGCAACAACAGGGAGCTTTCAAGCAACAGGGAGCGGGAGGGGCAAGCAACAACAGGGAGGGCAGGAGGGGCAAGCAACAACAGGGAGCAGGGAGGGGCAAGCAACAACAGGGAGCGGGGAGGGAGGGAGGGGCAAGCAACAACACGGAGGGTGGGAGGGGCAAGCAACAACACGGCGCTGGGAGGGTGGGAGGGGCAAGCAACAACACTGAGTGCAACAGGCAACAACACTGAGAACAACAGGCAACAACACTGGGCGCAACAGGCAACAACGCACAAGTTACTAACTTGTGTAACGATATATCTGTAAGAGACAGTAGTTAGTGATAGATTCCTTACCTTAGAATATCCCCAGGCGTCAGGCTGGATCCGGAAAGTTTTGCGTAGCAGTACCCTTGCGCGTCGGTAGGCGGCGTCGTGCGGCTCCGCGTCCGTCGTCGGCGTCGTGATCGCCGGGATGACGTCGCGGGCAGTACTTAGGCGCCGCCCCTGCGCGCTGACGTCAGTTCTGTACACGACTTTCCGCGCCAGGAACGCAGAGCCATGCAAGAAGCTGACACAGGTGTCTGAAAAATACTAGGGCCCTGAAAGGGATGTCCTTAACCCTAGAAATCAGTTCGCAGAACGGGGAGGATGGGTGGGGCGGTAAGGAATCTATCACTAACTACTGTCTCTTACAGATATATCGTTACACAAGTTAGTAACTTGTGCATCTGAAAGAGACACGTTAGTGATAGATTCCTTACCTTAGAATAGATACCCCAGCAATACCAACCCCGGTGGTGGGTCTGCGAACAAAGATCAGACAAGGAAGTCCTGGAGGACAGAACGGCCAAAGAAGCCGTCCCTCCGGACCTGACTGTCAAGGCAGTAATGCTTAGTAAACGTGTGCAGCGAGGCCCACGTAGCTGCCTGACAGATAACCGGCAGCGGAACACCGCGGCCCAAGGCCGTGGTAGCAGCCGTTGCCCTGGTGGAATGGGCACGCAGCCCAACAGGAGGCTCCTTCTTAGCCAAAGAATAGCAGGTCTTGATGCACAAGGTAACCCAGCGGGAGATGGTCCTCTTGTGCACCGCCCGACCTTTTTGGCGCCCACGTAGCCAACAAAGAGCTGGTCATCCACCCGGAAGTGTTTCGTGCGGTCGATATAGAAGGAGAGCGCACGTTTTGGGTCCAGACGGTGGAGCCTCTCTTCCTCTCTGGAAGGATGCGGAGGCGGAAAGAAGGTGGGCAAAGTGATGGTCTGCCCAATGTGGAAAGCAGTAACCACCTTTGGCAAGAAGGACGGACGCGTCCGAAGAACAACCTTGTCTGGATGAACAGACAGAAAGGGAGGTTTGCAAGAAAGAGCCTGGAGCTCACTCACCCGCCGAGCGGAGGTGATGGCCACCAGAAAGGCTGCCTTTAGAGTCAGAAGACGAAGAGGACAGTTATGCAGAGGCTCAAAGGAGCGCACATTAAAAGGTAAGAACCAAGTTCAAGTCCCACTGAGGCATTACAAACGGAACAGGAGGGAAGAGGTGAGTAATGCCTTTTAAGAACCTGTTAACAACAGGGGACTTGAAAAGGGAGGGCTGATCAGGGAGCCTGAGGAAGGCCGAGATAGCACAAAGATAACCCTTGATGGTACCCAGGGCAGAACCCTGTTGGGCCAGAGAAAGAAGGAACAGAAGGACCTCAGAAAGAGGGGCAGAAAGGGGATTCACAGCCTTTGCTGTGCACCATGCCACAAATTTGTTCCACCTGCAGGCGTATACCACCTTAGTGGAGGGACGCCTGGCTGCCAGAATCACATCACAAACTTCGGGAGGCAAGTCGAAAGGAATCAACTGCCGCCGCTCAATCTCCACGCAAGCAGGTGTAGACTGGACAGGTTCGGGTGGAGGACCGTCCCCTGCTGCTGCGACAGAAGATCCTCCCGAAGAGGCAGACGGATCGGGGGATCTATGCTCATATTGAGTAGCTCGGGATACCAAACTCTTCGAGCCCAGTCCGGAGCCACAAGAATGACTTGGGCCCGGTCGTGCCGAATCTTCTTCAACACTCTGGGTAGAAGTGGTATAGGCGGAAAGGCGTATAACAGACCGCAACTCCACTCGCGACGAAAAGCGTCGCCGAGCGAGTGCCGCCTTGGAAATTCCAACGCGCAGAACTGATGACATTGCGCGTTCTCTTCGGAGGCGAATAGATCTAACCAAGGCTCTCCCCACTGTAGAAAGAGTCCTTGCGCCACTTCCGAGTGAAGACGCCATTCGTGATCCATCATGCACCTGCGGCTGAGTTCGTCCGCCCCTGGCGTTCAGAGAACCTGCCAGGTGTTGAACCATCAGGAACATGCCCTGATGTTCCAGCCATGTCCAGAGGCGCAGAGCCTCCTGACAAAGGGTCCAAGACCCCACCCCGCCCTGTTTGTTGCAGTACCACATGGCGGTGGTGTTGTCTGTGAACACCTGCACTACCTTCCCTTTGACAGAGGGAAGGAATGCCTTGAGTGCAAGCCGGATCGCCCGGAGCTCCAGAAGGTTGATATGGAGCCGGGACTCCGCCCGGAGACCAGAGGCCTCTGATCTCCGCCTCTCCCATGTGACCGCCCCATCCCAGAAGGGACGCGTCCGTCACAACTGTATGCTCTGGCTGGGGAAGGGAGAGGGATCTGCCCATGACCCATTGCCGGTTCGAGAGCCACCACTGCAACTGTTTTGCAGTCCCCTCCGAGATCTGGACGTGATCGGACAGGTTGCCCTGGTGCTGCGCCCACTGGAACTTCAGGTCCCACTGCAGAGCCCGCATATGCCATCTGGCATGATTGACCAGCAGGATGCAGGAGGCCATGAGGCCCAGCAGCCTCAGGGTCATCCTTACCGAAACCCAGGATAAAGGCCGAAAGATCGGAATCATAGCCTGAATATCCCGGACTCGCCGTTCGGGAGGATAGGCCCGAAACCGCGTCGTGTCCAGAACTGCTCCGATGAAAAGGAGCTGTGGAGAAGGAATCAGATGCGACTTCGGCACATTGATGGAGAACCCCAGCGAGTGCAGGAGTTCGGCCGTAGTCTGGAGGTGGGAGACGACTGCCTGGGACGAGCCCGCCTTCAGCAGCCAGTCGTCGAGGTAGGGGAAGACTGAAACCCCTGCCCGGCGCAGATGAGCTGCGACCACCGCCATCACTTTCGTGAACACCCGAGGGGCACTGGTAAGGCCAAAGGGGAGCACGGTGAACTGAAAATGCTCGGGGCCTACCGTGAACCGAAGGTAACGCCGGTGGGCCGGCAGGACGGGGATGTGGAAATACGCGTCCTGCAAGTCCAACGCTACCAACCAGTCTCCAGGGTCGAGGGCAGTCAAGACCTGAGCTAGGGTGAGCATCTTGAACTTCTCCTTCCGGAGGAAGCGATTGACGTTCCGGAGGTCCAAGATAGGACGCATGTCCTCCTTGTCCTTTTTGGGCACCAGAAAGTAGTGGGAGTAGCAACCACGCCCTACTTCTGGGGTCGGAACATGCTCGATGGCCCTCTTGGTCAAGAGGGCCGTGACTTCCTTCTGTAGAAGCACCAAGTGATCCCCTGACATGCGGTGGAATTGAGGTGGCATGGCTGGGGGTGGTCTCGAAGGGGAGGGAGTAGCCCCTTCGGACAATGTCCAAGACCCACCTGTCCGAGGTGATGGTGCGCCAGTGGGGAAGGTGATGGCGGACCCTGCCCCTACTGGCGTGCCGTGCACCTGAAAGGAGGGACTAGGAGGGCTTGGAGGCCGCGGACGGGTTGGAGGTGGTGGCCTGACCCGCACGCTGGTTGCCCGATCCGCCACGGCGGAATCCACGTCCTCGGCCACGCGAAGACGCCTGCTGCGCGGGCCGGTGGCTGGGCTGCTGACGTGAAGGGCGCCCCTACCGTGGCCACGATAGGGGCGAAAAGCAGAAGGTAGCGGAGGGCGTGTAGCAGAAAGGCCCAGGGACTTTGCAGTAGCCCGTGAGTCCTTAAAGCGCTCCAACGCATGGTCTGCTTTGGACCCAAAAAGACCGACTCCATCAAAGGGCATGTCCATGAGAGTATTCTGGACATCCCCTGAAAAACCAGTGGTTCTCAGCCAGGCGTGGCGTCGGAGCGCCACCGTCGTTGCAATCGACCTGCCCAGCGAGTCGGCGGTGTCAAGGCCACAACGGATAGTGTATTTGGCCGCATCCCTTCCTTCCGCAATGGCGCGGGAAAGCAGTGCCTGGACCTCCTCAGGGCACTGGGGCAAAACATCCGCCACCGAATCCCACAGAGAGTGGGTATATCGGCCCAAAAGACAAGCGGTGTTAACGGACCGCAAGCCAGCACTGGAGGAAGAAAAACCTTTCTTCCCAAACTGATCCAGGCGTTTGGATTCCCTATCCGGAGGAGCGGTAGGGAAGGCGGTTTGGGAAGCGGAGGCTTGGACAACCAAGCTCTCAGGAGTGGGGTGGACAGAAAGAAACAGGGGTCGCCCGGAGCGGGGCGATGGCGTCGTGACACGTTCCGATCCACAGGAGCCCCTGTGTTGGGCTTGGACCAGGCGCCCAAAAGAACGTCCGTGAGGGCGTCGTTAAACGGCAGCACAGTCTCCGCAGAGGAGGCTGCCGGCTGAAGCACCTCTGTCAAGATGTTAGGCTTGACCGTCAAAGTAGGGAGCTGGAGACGTAAGGCCCCAGCAGCCCTACGCAACACCGTACCAAAATTGGCCCCCTCCTCCGTAGCCACGGGAGGAGACAGCATGCCAGTGTCAGGAGAAGTATCCAGACCACTGGCCTCCCCTAGACTCTCTGTCCAGTCCTCATCATACTGACAGTTGCGTGTCAGAGGGTCATCAGACCCCTCCCAGTCCTCCTGGTCCTCCTCTGGTTCAAAATAAGGAGGAGGAGGGACAGTTGGGACCCAAGGTCCCATCGGCGCCGGAGCCGGCGTCGAGCGACGTCGCTCCGGGTCCAAGTCCGGAGCCGGAAGGAACTGGGGGACGACGCCGCCCGGAGCCCAGGGCGGCGTCGAGAACGGCACCGGAGACATCGGCGCCGGCGGAGGTGTCGTGAGGTCGACCGGCGTCGATGGGGGTTGTGGAGCCGGGATCGAGGCCGGGGCCGGAGCCGGAGCCGGGATCGAGGCTGGAGGCTCGGGCGACGCCGGGGCCGGAGCCGCCGGCGACGCCGGATCAACCCCATCAGGGCCCGCGGGGCCCGAAGGCGCACCGGAGGGGCCTGAAGGCCCGAAGAGGCGGGCCATGGCCGACAGGAACTCCTGTACCTTGGCCGGATCCGCCCCCGAACCCGGGAAGGGCGGGTATGACGGGGGCGACTCCACAGGCAAGTCCGGGGCCGCGGGGGCGGGGACGGTGCCGGGAGGGGCCTCAGCCGAGTCGCGAGACCGGCGAGGCGAAGTCCGAGAGCGACGATGCTTCTTGGACTTCTTGTGTCGAGACTTACCGGACGAAGAAGACTTCGACGCCGACGACCGGTGTGCACTCCGCGAGCGACCCCTGGACCTCTCACGCGACCGGGGCTTCCGCGGAGCCGAATGCCGGGCCTCGAGGAGCTTTCGAGACCGCTCTCGCAAAGCCTTCGGGTTGAGGGCCTGGCATTCGGGACAAGACTCGGTGTCGTGGCCTCGGCCGAGGCAGAAGAGACACTCCCAATGCGGGTCGGTGACGGACATCATCCGCGCACAGGCGCCGCATCGCTTGAAGCCGGGCATCCCTACGACACCTGAAGGCTGGAAAAAAAAAAAAAAAAAAAAAAAAAAAACAGTGAAAAATCACCAAAAAGTATGGTCAAAAATTGACCAGGGCACTGCTCTTCCCGGATCTGCGCTTACTGGCGCGGAAAAAGAAGAACTGACGTCAGCGCGCAGGGGCGGCGCCTAAGTACTGCCCGCGACGTCATCCCGGCGATCACGACGCCGACGACGGACGCGGAGCCGCACGACGCCGCCTACCGACGCGCAAGGGTACTGCTACGCAAAACTTTCCGGATCCAGCCTGACGCCTGGGGATATTCTAAGGTAAGGAATCTATCACTAACGTGTCTCTTTCAGATACTGAGCGCAACAGGCAACAACACTGACCTTTCAGGCAACAACACTGAGCGGGGAGGGAGGGTGGGGCAGGCAACAACTTTGAGCGGCCAGGGTGGGAGGCACAATCAACATCACTGAGCGGGGAGGGTGGGTGGGACAATCAACATCACTGAGCGGGGAGGGTGGGTGGGACAATCAACATCACTGAACGGGGAGGGTGGGTTGGGCAAGCAACAACAGGGAGCAGGGAGGGCGGGAGGGGCAAGCAACAACAGGGAGCAGGGAGGGCGGGAGGGGCAAGCAACAACAAGGAGCGGGGAGGGAGGGGCAAGCAACAACACGGAGGGTGGGAGGGGCAAGCAACAACACAGAGCATGGCAAACAACAACACTGAGCGGGGAGGGTGGGTGGTACCGGCAACAACATTGAGCAGGCAGGGTGGGAGGCACAAGCAACAACACTGAGCGGGGAGGATGAGTGGGGTAAGCAACAACACTGAGCGGGGAGGGTGGGTGGGGCAAGCAACTATACTGAGCGGGGAAGGTCGGTGGGGCAAGCAATAACACAGCTCGCAAGCAACAACACTGAGTGGGGTGGGTGGGGCAAGCAACAACACTGAGCACGCAAGCTACAACACTGAGCGGGGACGGTGGGTGGTGCAAGCAACAACACTGAGCGGCAGGGTGGGTGGGGCAAGCAACAACACTGAGCGGGGAGGGTGGTTGGGGCAAGCAACAACACTGAGCGGGGAGGGTGGTTGGGGCAAGCAACAACACAGAGCATGGCAAACAACAACACGGCGCGAAGCAGTATGGGAGGAGGTTGGAGGCAAGCAACAGAAAGGCAGAACTGCACAGGTGAGGCAGGGGAACGTAAGTGTGTGTGCATTACTAAAGAATTTGGGTGAGAAGGTGAGACACGGAGGGGTGCGCACATGAAGTAGACATGTCTTAAACACATGCAACCACAGGGGGTGTTTCAACAAAGAGAACAATTTAGCTCCCACAAGACAAGAAGTGGAAGGACACAAGTACTTGGCCCATACTTCAGGAGAAGGTCAAACAGAAGAAGAGAAAGTGAAGCTGGCATGCGCTGGCCAAAGGAAAGCAAGCAAATGAGAGTGATGATGAAGCCAACTAATGGTAAGCAATGGGCGATCTCAAGGGCCACTGTAAGCTGCAAAATGTGTTGCAAGCAACAGCGCAAGTGCTGTCTCAGGCAAGTCCTAAAAAGAGAGACAACCAGAAAAAAATGTTCAATCGAACCTGGTTCTAAAAAAGTGTTCTCTGCTATCGAAACACAAGTTTAAAGGGTGCTATTTGCAACTTACATTATCAAGCCTGGAGTCTTCCTGAAGATTAACTTTTACTCTTTCCAACAATTGTTGCCACCTCTCTGGGGTCTGACTTAATTTGTTCTCCAATCTTTCAATTTCCTGCAGTAAAGAAACAAAATCAATCTACTTGGAAAAATGTTCCAATTCAAGCATCTCAGATAAACAATTAGCCTTGCCATTGTTGTTACAGAAAAAACTTACAATATTTATATCCAGTCCAAGCAGTGATATAACTGAACTGTGCCAAAAGTAACTTTGATTATCTTAAAAATGTAGACAGGGCAGTTCAATAAATGGTAAGGAATTAAATTAACATATTTGGTCTAGACTAAAAATACAATAGCATGTATTCGGTTTGGTAGTAAACTGATACAATTTCCATTAAAAACTTCTTGCATCCCATAATGAAAGAAAGGACAAAAGAGCAATAGAAGGACATTTGTCAAGTGAGGCCCATATCACACATATGGCAACATGAAATTCCCGTTTATACTATTGTCAAGTACAAAAACATTTTAACTTATAAACACATCATGTCCTCAGTAAAAATGAACATTAGATGAAAGCGCAGCACTTCCTTAATTCGCTCTTTTTACAAGCTCTGATAACCTAGATTTTAACTGCATGCCTAGCCAAACCTTAAAGGCTAACAATTACATTCAAGAAAGAATAAACTTGCGTCTAAAGCTCTCGTAACATGCAAACAACTAAAGCTTTGTTTAAGGAGTATCAGTCTCAGGAAAACAACAACAAAATTGGAAAAGCAAGCCCCTACGTTTCCTATTAAAGCACAAGTTACTACTTGTGTAACGATATATCTGTAAGAGACATTAGTTAGTGATAGATTCCTTACCTTAGAATATCCCCAGGCGTCATACTGGATCCGGAAAGTTTTTCATCAGCAGTACCCCTGCGCGTCGGTAGGTGGCGTCGTGCGGCTCCGCGTTCGTCGCTGGCGTCGTAAGCGCCGAGATGACGTCACGGAGACTACTTAGGCGCCACCCATGCGCGCTGACGTCAGTTCTGTACACGACTTTCCGCGCCAGGAACGCAGAGCCATGCAAGAAACTGACCACTGGTGCCATGAAACTAGGGCCCTGAAAGGGATGACCTTAACCCTAGAATCAGTTCGCAGAACGGGGAGGATGGGTGGGGCGGTAAGGAATCTATCACTAACTAATGTCTCCTACAGATATATTGTTACACAAGTAGTAACTTGTGCACCTGAAAGAGACACGTTAGTGATAGATTCCTTACCTTAGAATAGATACCCCAGCAATACCAACCCCGGTGGTGGGTCTGCGAATAGATTACACCAGAAAGTCACGGAGAACAGAACGGCCAAAGAAGCCGTCTCTCCGGACTTGACTGTCAAGGCAGTAATGCTTGGTAAATGTGTGCAGCGAGGCCCACGTGGCTGCCTGACAAATATCCTGCAAGGGAACGCCGCGTCCCAAGGCAGTAGTGGCTGCTGTCGCCCTGGTAGAATGGGCACGCAGCCCTACAGGAGGCTCCTTTTTAGCCAACGAGTAACACGCTTTGATGCACAAAACGACCCACCGAGAGATGGTGCGTTTGTGCACGGCCCGACCTTTTTGGCGCCCACGTAGCCAACAAAGAGCTGGTCATCCACCCGGAACTGTTGTGTGCGCTTCAGATAGAACGAGAGCGCACGTTTTGGGTCCAGACGATGGAGCCTCTCTTCCTCTTTTGAAGGATGCGGAGGCTGAAAGAAGGTGGGCAAAGTGATGGTCTGCCCGATGTGGAAGGGCGTGACAACCTTTGGCAAGAAAGAAGGACGGGTCCTTAAAACCACCTTGTCCGGATGAACCGAAAGGAAAGGAGGTTTAGAAGAAAGAGCCTGGAGCTCACTCACTCTTCTGGCAGAGGTGATAGCTACCAGGAAAGCCGTCTTTAGAGTAAGAAGACGTAAAGGACAGTTATGAAGGGGCTCAAAAGGAGCGCACATCAGATAGGTCAAGACAAGATTTAAGTCCCATTGAGGCATTATGAAAGGCACGGGAGGAAACGTGTGTGTAATGCCTTTCAGGAAACGGTTAACAACCGGGGACTTAAAGAGAGAAGGCTGATCTGGAAGCCGGAGAAAGGCGGAGATGGCCGAAAGATAACCTTTGATAGTGCCCAGAGCAGAGCCCTGCTGGGCCAAGGATAGTAGGAACAGAAGGACCTCAGAAAGAGGGGCAGAGAGGGGATCCACAGACTTCGCTGTGCACCATGCCACAAACTTGTTCCACCTGCAGGCTTATACCGTCTTAGTGGAGGGACGCCTGGCTGCCAGAATGACATCACAGTCTTCGGGAGGAAGATCGAAAGCTGTCAACTGTCGCCGCTCAATCTCCACGCATGGAGGTGGAGGCTGGACAGGTTCGGGTGGAGGACCGTTCCCTGCTGCTGCGACAGAAGATCCTCCCGAAGAGGCAGTCGGATCGGGGGATCGATCGCCATGTTGAGTAGCTCGGGATACCAGTATCTTCGTGCCCAATCAGGAGCCACAAGGATGACTTGGGCCCGGTCGCGCCGAATCTTCTTCAGCACTCTGGGCAGAAGTGGTATAGGCGGAAAGGCATACAACAGACCGCAGCTCCACTCGCGACAAAAAGCGTCGCCGAGCGAGTGCCGCCTTGGAAATTCCAACGCGCAGAACTGATGACATTGCGCGTTCTCTTTGGTGGCGAATAGATCTAACCAAGGCTCTCCCCACTGCAGAAAGAGACCTTGCGCCACGTCCGAGTTCAGACGCCATTCGTGATCCATCAAGTACCGGCAGCTGAGTTCGTCCGCCCTGGCGTTCAGAGAACCTGCCAGGTGTTGAACCACCAAGGTAATGCCTTGATGTTCCAGCCATGTCCAGAGGCGCAGAGCCTCCTGACATAGGGTCCACGACCCCACCCCTCCCTGTTTGTTGCAATACCACATGGCGGTGGTGTTGTCCGTGAACACCTGCACTACACTGCCCCGGACAGAGGGAAGGAATGCCTTCAGTGCAAGTCGGATCGCCCGAAGCTCCAAAAGATTGATATGGAGCCGGGACTCCGTCGGAGACCAGAGCCTCTGATCTCCGCCTCTCCCAAGTGGCCACCACAGCCCTGGAGGGACGCATCCGTCACCACTGTGTGCTCCGGTTGGGGGAGGGAGAGGGATCTGCCATTGACCCAATCGCGATTCGTGAGCCACCACCGCAATTGTCGTGCAGCACCCTCCGAGATCTGGACATGATCGGACAGGTTGCCCTGATGCTGCGCCCACTGGAACTTCAGGTCCCACTGCAGAGCCCGCATATGCCACCTGGCATGTTGCACTAGTGCAGGAGGCCATCAGGCCCAGGAGCCGGAGGGTCATCCTGACCGAAACCCATGATAGAGGCTGAAAGATCGGAATCATAGCCTGAATATCCCGGACTCGCTGCTCGGGAGGATAAACCCGAAACCGCGTTGAATCCAGAACCGCTCTGTGACCAGGTGGGCTCGGACCTGATGGGGGCAGAATGAGCAATGAGCCCGGGGAACGAGGAAACCACCCTTTCCCCTCTTCTTTATCAGGAGCAGGACGAGTGGGGTTTCTCAGTCCCACAAAGAACGGGAGATGAGGAGGGAACCGTACACCGCCCCTTTAACTGGGAAGGCTGGTCGGCGGGAAACGCCCCCGGCGATGACGACGAGGAACCCTGGCCAATAAGATCGGGAGGAGAACGGAAGCCTGTGTGTGGCCTCACCGGAGGAGTCGAGGAGAAAAACGGAGGCGGGAGGAAAGCGAGAGCTACGGAAGCGAGCGACGGGAAGGAGACAGCGAGATCGAGTGAAGGCGGAGAGCCAGGAGGCCAACGTCCCCGTGAATCGCCCAGCCACGCTCCTGGAGGAGCGTGGCTCACCTAGGTACTGCGACCGTTTGGCGGGCTGGGTAGGAAAGAGGGAGAGACCGGATACTTGACCTGTGGGATCCCTGTTCCCAGGTGTACCCTCCCTGAGCACTCCCCTCACACCGATAGACGTGTCGTGCACCGTGTGATCCCACCACCACCCTTCCTTTTCAAACCTAGTGCACCTGTACACCCCACTTACACTTGGTATCCTGTTTGTTTTGTTCCCCCACCACCACGGAGGACGGGACCGCGCTGGAGCGAGTAAGAAGAGGGAGGACCTCCTCGAGGGACCAGGAAGCGAAGGACCAGCCCCCGCTACCGTATTACAGACAGGCCACAAGAAGACGCGTGTTACACCCAATAAAACCCTTCATACCACAACCCAGACTCCGACCCCTTTCTGACACCCCACTACACGCTCCGATGAAGGGGAGCTTCTGAGAGGGACTCAGGTGCGACTTCGGCACGTTGATGGAGAACCCCAGCAATTGCAGGAGGTCGGCCGTAGTCTGAAGGTGGGTGACGACGGCCTGGGGCGAGCCCGCCTTCAACAACCAATCGTCGAGGTAGGGGAAGACTGACACCCCTGACCTGCGCAGATGAGCTGCGACCACCGCCATCACTTTTGTGAACACCCGAGGGCGCTTGTAAGGCCGAAAGGAGCACGGTAAACTGAAAATGCTCCTGGCCTACCGTGAACCGCAGGTAACGCCGGCAGGACGGGAATGTGAAAATATGCGTCCTGCAAGTCCAACGCTACCATCCAGTCTCCAGGGTCTAGGGCAGCCAAGACCTGAGCCAGAGTCAACATCTTGAACTTCTCCTTCCGGAGGAAGCGATTGACGTTTCGGAGGTCCAAGATGGGGCGCAAGCCCCCTTTGTCCTTCTTGGGGACCAGAAAGTAGTGGGAATAACAACCATGTCCTACTTCTGGCCCAGGAACGCGCTCGATGGCCGCCTTGGCCAAGAGGGTCGTGACTTCCTGTTGGAGAAGCGCTAAGTGATCCCCCGAAATGCGGTGGAACTGAGGTGGCATGGACGGGGGGCAGACTTGAAGGGGAGGGAGTAGCCCCTTCGGACGATTTGCAGCACCCAGCTGTCCGAAGTGACAGAGCGCCAGTGGGGGAGGTGATGTTGAATCCTGCCGCCCACCGGCGTGGGGTGCACCCCAAAGCGCGGACTAGGAAGGCTTTGAGGCGGATGCTGCGGGAGCGGAGGTGGGCTGACCCGCATGCTGGCCCCCTGTGCCGCCACGGCAGCCACCACGCCCGCGCTGAGGCTGGTTCTGCGCAGGCCTTTGGTTGAACGGACGTGTAGGGGCGCCCCTTCCGCGGCCACGAAAGGTAGACGTGGCCGGGCGGGTGGTGGAGAGACCCAAGGACTTGGCTGTAGCCCGAGAGTCCTTAAAACGCTCCAGCGCACTGTCTGCCTTATCGCCAAATAGGCGAGTACCATCAAAAGGCATGTCCATGAGGGAACTCTGGACATCCCCTGAAAACGCCGTGGACCGCAGCCAGGCATATCGCCGCAAGGCCACCGTTGTGGAGATGGCTCTTCCCAAAGAGTCTGCGGTGTCCAACCCACACCGAATGGCGAACTTCGCTGCATCCTTCCCCTCCGCAACAGCTTCGGAAAGCACAGCCCAAACCTCTTCCGGGCACTGGGGCAGAGTTTGCGCCACAGTGTCCCACACAGCGCGAGAATAGCGGCCCAAGAGGCATGCGGTGTTGACCGACCTCAGCCCCAGGCTGGCAGAGGAAAACAACCGTTTGCCAAGCTGCTCCAGCTTTTTTGATTCCTTATCCGGCCGAGCGGTAGGGAATGCTGTTTGGGAAGTGGAAGCCTGAATGACCAGGCTCTCCGGTGTCGGATGAGTCGTCAAAAAGGCAGGGTCACCCGGTGCCGGGCGGTGACGCCTGGCCACGTTTTTATCCACAGGAACCCCTGTGGCTGGCCTAGACCAGGTACCCATCAAAACATCTGTTAAGGCCTCATTAAACGGAAGCAGAGGTTCTATAGAACTTGCCGCCGGCTGAAGCACTTCAGTAAGGAGGTTAGTCTGGAGGGGAACAGTAGGCAATTCAAGGCCAAGAGCCTCAGGTGCTCTACGGAGCACCACAGTCTATGTTGCGCCTTCCTCCATGACAGTGGGAGGAGACACAAACCCAGGCTCAGAGGAGAGGTCAAGGCCACTTGCATCCTCTGAGTCTTCTGCCCACTCCTGTTCGGACTCACACTGCCGTGCAAGAGGGTCCTCCGACCCCTCCCAGTCCTCCCCCTCCACAACAGCCCGAGGCACAGGCTGCAGCGGCGAGGGAGGCACAGGGGAAAACAAATGCTCCACCGGCGCCGAGAACGGCGCCGGTCGACGCCGCTCCGGCTCCAAGGCCCAATCGGGGTCCCAAGCTGGAAACGCGGGCAAGGGCGAAGGTGGGACGAACGGCACCCAGAGCGGCGCCGGGAAGGGAGCCGCAGGGGGCACTGGAGCCGCCGGCGGAGGACCCTGCGGCGCCGGGGCCGGAGCCGCCGGCGGAGGACCTGGCGGCGCCGGGGCCGGAGCCGCCGGCGGAGGACCTTGCGGCGCCGGCGGCAACCAAGGGCCCCAAGAGGGACCGCGGGGCCCGAAGGCGCACCGGCGGGAGCCCTAGGCATGAAAAGGCGGTCCATGGCAGCAAGAAACTCTTGCACCTGGGCTGGAGTCGCCGACGGCCCCGGGAATGGGGGGTAGGCCGCGGGACTGACAGGCTCCAACGGAGCCGCGGGGGAAAGACCCCGGGGGCCCCCTCGTCCGCGTCCAAAGACCGACGGGGGGAGGTCAGAGAGCGTACGCGCTTCTTCGACTTCTTTTTGCGACGTCGCTTATCCGAATCCGAGGGTGAAGACTTGGACCCCGAGGAGCGATGAGGACGACTCCGCGGCCGGTCCCTCGAGCGACCCCTGGACCTGGAACGGCGCGGAGACAACTGTCGCGCCTCCAGCAGCTTTCGGGACCGCTCCCGCAAAGCCTTCGGAGCCATGGCCAGACAGTCGGAACATGACCGGGAGTCATGGTCGCGCTCAAGAAAGTAGAGACAGACGCCATGGGGGTCGGCCACCGACATCGTACAGCAGCAGGCCCCGCAGGATTTAAACCCATGCATCCCTACGTGGCACCAGGAGTCAAGATTTAGAAAAGTAGAGACAAAAGTCCCAAAAACAACCAGTCAAAAAGTGACTAAAGTACGTGCTCTAACCGGATCTGCGCTTGCTGGCGCGGAAAAAGAAAGAACTGACGTCAGCGCGCATGGGTGGTGCCTAAGTAGTCTCCGTGACGTCATCTCGGCGCTTACGACGCCAGCGACGAATGCGGAGCCGCACGACGCCACCTACCGACGCGCAGGGGGTACTGCTGCCGAAAAACTTTCCGGATCCAGTCTGACGCCTGGGGATATTCTAAGGTAAGGAATCGATCACCAACGTGTCTCTTTCAGACACAAAAATTCACAAAGGCAACAGCTCTGGATTTGGCAAGCTAGCGCAATGGTTATATTTTTGTTATATTTTTATTATTTTTTGTTACAAGCCCATGCCACAGAAATTAAAAGAAAGTATGCCACCACATAAAAGTGACCGCCATCTTCTGGCTTAAAATTTTTTTAATTTATAAAACATTCACTGATGTGGCTGCTTTACTCGTTAGGTTTTTAAATGAAAAAGAAAAAACAGATGCCACCTGCCTCCTATTTTTTGCCATCACTCAGACACGGAGCATAGCTGACACGATGCAATGCAAAAAACTAACTTGGGACCCTATTAATCCCAACAGTCTACTCCACAGAATGGGGAGGCATGAAGGTGGTAGGGAATCTGAAGTAAGATAGAGTATCCACCAGAATGAGCGCTAGTAGTGGTAACCTATTCTTCTGAGGGATACTTCTAACTGCAGATTGCTCACTTTGTGAATCAGTCCCAATTCAATGCCCCCTCTGAGGAGATTGGTCTGTGGAGTGGACTTACACAAGAGCTCCTACATAAGTCTGCAGGTAAAATGACCCTCCCTGCAGACTAGACAATTTATGCAGTAGTGCCTGATAAGGATAGATTTCCAGGTGGCTTACTGTCAGATCTCCAAAACAGGAACACCCGAGCCAGGGATGTAGTGGTGGCTTTCAACCTGACAGAATGAGCCCTACAAGTCTCTGGAGTTCCTTTTTGGACAAGGGATAAAATTTTAATTCAGAGGACAATCCATCACAATAAGGCCTGTGTCTAGACATCTTTCCTTTTTCGCACTGGCAAACCCAAAAACAGTTGATTCTTTACACAGTGCTCCATAATCAAAATCAATTCAGAAAATAAGGGTACAACCTGTGTCCACTCCTTCTCTTTGGAAAGATGTAGAGGAGAAAAGGACACAGGGAGTCTGATGGACTGCCTCTTGTGGAAAAGCGGCACAACTTTCAAGAGACAGGATACAAAACACTTAAGTTTCAGGTTGTCAGGGAAAAAGATGGTATATTGAGGACGAAAAGACTAGGCCTGCAGTTCGCTGACATGACCCGCAGAAATGATGGCTATGAGAAACACAGTTTTCAACGTTAAGAGCTACAGACTACAGCTGTAGTGAGGTTCAAATGGAGCACACATCAATTGGTGGGCCGAAGATAACAATCCAAATGAATCAGCAGTAGCTGTGCTGTTTTTGAAAAATTCCAGTGGTGCGCCGCCCTTTTTCCCAAAAGGTCTAGTCCCATCAAATGGCATATCCATCAATGATGCCGGATTTTCTCTTGAGAATTCATTGGTGCACCCAGGCGTGCCATCTGATATGACAGTGGTACCCATTTGATGAGCAACCACGCCTGTGGTGTCCAAACCAGAGCACATAATGTGTTTTGATGCATCTTGTAAATCAGTGCAAAGGCATTATGTAGGTCCTCAGGCAGCGCAGGAAGAACCGCATGTGCCATGGCACATGAGCATGACTCTAGCGAGCCAACAGGCAGACAACATTCAAAGAATGCAGTGCCAGACTGCCTGAAGAAAACACTTGCCTGCCCATTGCATCAGTTCCCTTAGATATCCCACTTGTAGGTGATCCAAGGAAAGATTTAGAAATCACCTTGCAAGTGGAGGCCCTTATCAGAAGGCTCTCTGGAGTGGGAAACTGCCAATAAGTCCGGGCCTATGGTGCCTAGCAATGTTGTGATTCACTGCTAGCGCAAAACATGGTTTTGACCAAACTGACAGAATTAGGTCAACCAGAGTCTTGTAAGTGAGTTCTGAAGCAGAAGGCTCAGGTTGCAACATCTCAGTAAAAAGATTTCTCTTCATCTCCTCTGTGGGGAGGGACAGTTCTTGCACTAGCCCTTCTAATCACAACAGAGAAAGAAGCATTTTTATTAGTTGGAGGTCTCAACAGAGAATGAAGGACAGATTCTGGAGCAGTATCAAGGTCACCGGAATACTGCGTAAGTCGAGATACAAGCCAGCATCAGTATAAGGAAGTGGTAAAAAGTAGTGCACCTCCTCATCGTCATCATCATATAGTACAGGTTGAAGATTTTGCACTGCATGAATAAGACCAGAAAATAACCCCAATCCTCATGAATTATTACTGCTGAAGTAAAATAATTGGAGGGGAGTCTTCCTCTTCAACTGGTAGTGATTTTGTGATTATATAGCATGATATAGGTGAAGGAAGCTGACTCTGTATATACTATACCAAAAAGATGTATAGTGTGCACAGAGTCCAGTTTTTAGAGGAAGCTGGGCTGAGCAGTTAGGCTTATCAGAGGGTAGTGTGAATGCATTTGGTGTACATACTCATACAAGGCAGGAACACACACTCAATGACTGTAGAAAAATATTACTTTTGTTACTTTTATTTTTAGGAACCAAGTTACAAGTAAGTAGTCTTTTATGCAATACTTTCAATTACTGGCAATAGGTTTTGTATAGTATCAAACCATACATTGCATGTGCATGAAATGCTTTTCAATACAGAAAGAGATACTTTGTATGCAGGATCACACTTAGTACAATACAGTGAGAGGCCAATGCATTGCTATGGGAAAAAGGTAGGTGAGTACTAACAGGTAAGGAAGCGGTTCTTAAGTTCAGGCTCTGGGGGTTTGGGTCAACACTGGGCCAGGGTCTGACCAAGGTAGGTATTGAACCACCAGCAGCACTGGGGAGGCCGGGTGAAGAGGTCACTGGGCCCAATGTTATACTATGGAGGCTCGTGCACCTCGAAGAGACACCGGTTACAAGTAAGTACCTGTGGTTCAGGGACACAGGCCCTGGGGGGTTAAGATCAGCACTGGAGGGGCCACAAAAGAGCACGGAGACTGCACACCAGCGGCTTAGACGTGGGAGGGTGCAGAGTGCAAAGAAGGCGTCAAGGGCCCATTGAAATCAATGGAGATCCTCGGTTGGGGAAAACGGCTGCATGCTCGGTTCCAGAGGCTGGCTGAGGGAATCCCATGACTGGAGAGGTAAGTTGGATAGTGGGGGGATGCCAGGACACCTTTGGTTGGGCACACCAATGCCAGGGGCTACGGGTGCAGAGGTGTCTTTTGACGTCGGGTTTTCTCACCAGATCCGGTCACGGTGACCCTTTAGGTTGAGGCTACAGGCATCGAGGGGGAGGTCAGGAGAGGTCGTCCAACGCTGCATTCCAGGTCAGGATCGCCGGGGAGACTTCCCTGGGTTGGTGGGACACCTGGACGCGGGCCGTGGGCATTGGCTGGAGGAGGAGACAGGCCGGTAGGACTGGGGCCAAGTCAGTCATCGTCTTCTTCTACTCTGCTGCACGGCTCTTCGGTCCTTCTTCTTCTTAGGTCGTAAAATCTGAGGAACAAGGTAAGGGAATAAGGGAGCCCTTAAATACTAAATTTAAGGGTGTTACTGAGGTCGGGGGCAGTAGCCAATGGCTACTGTCCCCTAGGGTGACTACACCCTTTGGGTGCCCTCTCCATGGGGCACATCCCTATTCCTATTGGGCCTAATTCTCCAAATCAAGATGGAGAATTTCTAAGAGAGGGGTTCACCTCAGCTCCTGGCGACCCAAAGGGTGTGCCAGGCTGAGGTGGACACTCTACTCTGCTTACTAATTTTTCCACCTGTCCAGCTGCCAAAAGTGGGACCTTCTTCATTAGTTGAAGCTGCCCAAATCAGCACATCACACGGTGAGAGCCTTTGAGGCTCACTGCCAAGTGTTGCTCTTCCTGCCAGGGGGAGGTGTGAAGCACCTTCACCCAGAGCAGGCTTTGTTCCTGACCTCGAAGAGCACAAAGACTCTCACCCCATAAGGTCCGAAACCTGTCTGGGGGTGGCTAGCTGGCGGGAACGAGTCATCCAATACACTAAAAGTTAGTCGTTTTTCAGGGGGCATCTCTAAGATGCCCTCTGAGTGCATTTTATAATAAATCCAGCACTGGGTGCATCAGTGTGGGTTTATTATGCTGAGAAGTTTGGTACCAAACTTCCTGGTTTTCAGTAAAGCCATCATGGAGCTGTGGAGTTCGTAATGACAAACTCCCAGCCCATGTTCTTATAATGGCTTCACTACACCTATAATGTCTGTGAATGGCACAGACACTGTGGGGGCATATTGGTCATGCAGCTATGCCCTCACCGGTGGTATGGTGCACCCTGCCTTATGGCTGTAAGTCCTGCTAGAGGGGTGACTTACCCATGCCACAGGCAGTGTTGGTGGGCCTGGCACACAGGAATGTGTGCCATGTCTACTCTTTAGTTTGGTCTGCACCAAAACACGCAGCCTGCAGTGGCAGTAAGGGGGTGTTAAGGTGAGGGGTCTCTGAAGGTGGCAAAATACATGCTGCAGCCCTCAAAGGCCCTCTCTGGTCACAAGGCCCTTGGTACCAGGGGTGCCTTTTACAAGAGACTTACATGTGGCCCAGAGTTGTGCCAATTGTGAAAACAAAGGTACAGTTTTGGGAAAGAACACAGGTGCTGGGGCCTAGTTAGCAGGATCCCAGCACAAACTCATTCAAGTTGGCATCAGGTATCTGGCAAAAAGTTAGGGAGGTAACCATGCAAAAAGGGGTACTTTCCTACAATAGGTCAAACCCTAGCCAAGAAAGGACCAAATCTAAGACCGAAGACAAAACTGGAACCAGAACCAGTTCCACGGAAGGAATGGCCAGCGAGGCCTGTGGCACAGGGGTTGACGCATTGCTTGTTGTCAGAAGTGGGGTGACTTCATTCAGGGTCAGTCTTCACTGCATGTTGGCCTGCCAGCAGTAATCCAATAGAAGCCCCTATTGGGTAGTTGGGACCAGAAGGGGTGGCAGAGGTAGCTTGAATCAGCATGGCTTCTTTAAAGGATTTAACTTGATGCAGATTCTACAATGGCCCAGGGAATTCGGGGCACATGAGCCCCTGGTTCAGCATCAGCCGTAAAGATGAAGGTGAAGCTGGCGTCTGGTTTCTGGTACACCAACTATAAGACATCTCCTGAGATCAGGACCTTCTTTATGTCAAAGAGCCTCACTAACTCTTCCTATGTTTTTTTTTACTTGTCCCTTGACTTTATCTATGACTTAAGAGATGAGGGTGATCGGAACTGTTGTTAGCCTAGTGACCTGGATTGGGAGCAACACCGCTTTTTGTGTTTGGCGGCACAGAGTTTGGTTTCCCGCTTCTTGATGGCTCAGGAGTGCATAAAGGAGTACTGAGAAACCAAAGGCAGATGCTGGGCGACATCTGCTTATGGCACAGGCACCACAGTTCAAAACCGGTTTTCTTTGAAGGTGACATCCTTGCACACTGCCAAAAAATGTCATAGAAGTTCAAGAAAGTTTTAGTAAAGTAGGAAATCAGTAAAAGAGCTCTGGTTCCACATATAAGATCACAGAAAAAGGGGAAGTGATGTCAGCATGCATGACTGATGCCGCTATGCAGCTCCGTGTCATCATGTATAGAGGCAGGACTGCGGCCTGATGAGTGCTGAAGGTGCCACCTGCTCGTGCACAGAAGCTGTTACAGAAGATTTCTAGATCTAGTCTGGTACCACAAGGCAGGAATCTGCAGTTAGACATATCCACCGGAACCCCAGTTCTGCAGAACTCATATTTTAGCCAGCGTCCTCCATCCAACATTGTGTATCCAAGAGTCAGGCCGTCTGCTCACAATGAACTTGATGTTACTAGAGATCTTTGACACCAGAAGGCAGAAAAATGGTTTTGCTGCACCTATAATAATAATAAACCACAACAATATTAATGTTAAAGAAAAGATTTAGGGCACAAGGGGCATGCAGCTCCCGTTTGCCTGTATGCGCTTATTATAAACCGAGTGGTTTCAATAAGGTGTGAATCATATCATAAACAAAACTACTGTGCCATTGAAACATTGCTTTTCGTTTTAAAGGCGGACTGTGACCTGCAATGCCGGGTGGTGGGCAGCAGATATTGTGCAACAAGGTGGTGGTGAGCTTGCTGCTGACAGTGGGAGGTCGAGAGCCTAATGCCAGTACCCACAATGGTGAAAGACAAAGCCATAAAGGCATTGGTAACTGAGACCAATCAGAACAAATGGCCAATGCACTGGCTGCCAGCGGTGAAGGTTCAAGAATGGCATTGCTGGAAACAATGGAACCCTTGCTGACAGATGTGTTTAAAGAAATGCAAGACACATGAACCTTGCTCAAAACCAAAGGGGATGCAGATGCTATTGATTTAGACCTAGTGAGAACAGACCTGCATGGCGTCGTGAAGAGAGTTTTGCAAGTTGAAGCACTGGCAAAGGAGACTGAGCGTACCAAAAAAAGTCGAACGATCTTCTATTTTGAACCAAAATACTAAAAAATTGCATGAAAGACGAAGAGGGAAGATCACGCCGAAACATTTGGGTCTATTGTTTTTTGTTTTGTGTATATTTTTGTTCATTTAGTTTTGTTCTAGCGTGTTTTCACAAATGTTCAAAGCTAACAATGTAAATACCACAACAGAACAGAATTCATGTGCATCAAACTATGGTTTATGTTACTGGTTATATATGGAAGCATGGGCATGTGGCATAGTGCCCAATGGCGGTATAAGTTAGGACTATGCACCACTGGCGTAACGAAACTTGAGGGGGCCTCCCTGCAAGGCACGTGGAGGGGCCCCCTCAGGGTTCAATCAGGAGCTCTGCAGCCAGAATGCTGTGCTGAGGGGGCCCCCTGGAGCTTGGGGGCCCCCTCGCACCGCGTGGGCTGCGGGGGCCTGTGTTACACCCCTGCTATGTACGTAGATAGCACAATGTTCGATAATCTCAGCCTAGCACAAACCCTACATGAATGGTCAATGAGATAAGAACGATTACTTACGGACATGCGGGCAACAGGAATGGGTGTGCTCGCAATGATGTCATGGAATGTCAAGGGGTTAAACAACTACTTGAGAAGATTGAGCGTGGGAGCATATTTAATCAGGCAGTTGGTGCTGATAGCATGTCTGCAGGAGATGCATCTGCTTATGGATGAACAATAAAGTGAAACACGAACGAGGGGTGTGCTTTTGTCATGCCAGCTACGGTGCACATGCGACGGAGATGGGACTATGGTTGCGCCAAATGTACCATTTGCAGAAGACAAGCTACACGAAGACGATATGGGTAGACATCAGCTTCTACAGGGAAATTTAATGGTACAGAAGTAACACTGGTGGGCATTTAGTCCCCAGATATTGGTGACGCAGGTTGAGGCCTGCCAGGGACAGGTCTGTATCACTAGACTTTATGAAACCATAAGAGATGATACAGCTAAACAATCACTAAGAATGAGAGAACAGTGGGAGGCAATGACAAGGAGCTCTCACCCTTATACATGAGGCATCAAGTATCCATATGACTTTGGGGACATAAAATGTGAATATATAATGTCATCCAAAAGTAACTGTGTTATGTGAGCGTTGTAAGAAAGCAAGGCAATCATGCATAAGTGCTATTAAATTGTGCTACTAAAATTCCGAAAGGATTAATAGAAAATGTTATATTTGTTCATCTGTAAACTTCAATAAAAATATATTTTTAAAAAGTTGGCAAAAGGTGGAATTTCAAAAAGTATCCCGGGCAAAGAAAAGCCTTGTACAAGAAGGAAACTTGTGGGATAATGCGGGACAGTAAAGACAACAGGCCTTTCAAGTCATTGGTTCCACCAGTACTTTCCTTATATCTTGATAACGTTAAAAATGACAGCAGATGAACATAAATTCTGTCTTAAAAGGTCCCTGCCTGCATCCTTGACATCCACGATTGGTACTATTATTACCAAGGAAACTAACTGACTGAAAAGAAGAAAAATACAGGACTGACATACCTATGAGTGGAAAACAGTGGGGCTACATAAAAACATGGACATTTGCTCAAGCTTTCATTCAGAAATAATATTTTCTCCTCCTTTCTTGACTACCACAACGTAGTAGGTATTTATAGAACTGAAAGCAGGTTACATTTGTTGTGCTTGACTGCAGCTTTGGCAAGAGCTGAGCTCAGTTCACAAAGAGATGAGGAGTTTGGAATGAAAGTTGTGACGGCAGCTCATTGCCTAATAGTGATAGTCTCTTCTCTTGTCTATAACAATATCTGAAAACAGTGAAGCATAACACAGTATGAGGTGTTGGAAGAAGTCTGAGAGCTTTGACGAAACAGATTAGGGAGTGGTTACCAAAAAAGAGAGGGACTTTCACTGAGTGGGGGCTAACCCAGTCAATATCAATGTCACCCAGGAGGGGTTATTTAGCGATAGCATGAGGTTAGTTGAAAAATCATTACCAAACTGAGACTCAAAGAGAGGCTTGAGCTTAGCAGAGGGGCAAATAATATGTAGGGGGTGTGCATATGATGGAAAATGGATATGGCAGTATTAGGGTTTCAATGGAGGGCTATGCAGGAGTGGTGGAATGTGAAGCACAAGTTACTAACTTGTGTAACGATATATCTGTAAGAGACAGTAGTTAGTGACAGATTCCTTACCTTAGAATATCCCCAGGCGTCAGGCTGGATCCGGAAAGTTTTTGCGTAGCAGTACCCTTGCGCGTCGGTAGGCGGCGTCGTGCAGCTCCGCGTCCGTCGTCGGCATCGCCAGGATGACGTCGCGGGCAGTACTTAGACGCCGCCCCTGCGCGCTGACGTCAGTTCTGTACATGACTTTCCGCGCCAGGAACGCAGAGCCATGCAAGAAGCTGACATAGGTGTCTGAAAAATACTAGGGCCCTGAAAGGGATGTCCTTAACCCTAGAAATCAGTTCGCAGAACGGGGAGGATGGGTGGGCGGTAAGGAATCTGTCACTAACTACTGTCTCTTACAGATATATCGTTACACAAGTTAGTAACTTGTGCATCTGAAAGAGACACGTTAGTGACAGATTCCTTACCTTAGAATAGATACCCCAGCAATACCAACCCCGGTGGTGGGTCTGCGAACAAAGATCAGACAAGGAAGTCCCGGAGGACAGAACGGCCAAAGAAGCCGTCCCTCCGGACCTGACTGTCAAGGCAGTAATGCTTGGTAAACGTGTGCAGCGAGGCCCACGTAGCTGCCTGACAGATATCATGCAGCGGAACACCGCGGCCTAAGGCCGTGGTAGCAGCCGTTGCCCTGGTGGAATGGGCACGCAGCCCAACAGGAGGCTCCTTCTTAGCCAAAGAATAGCAGGCTTTGATACACAAGGTTACCCAGCGGGAAATGGTTCTCTTGTGCACCGCCCGACCTTTTTTGGTGCCCACGTAGCCAACAAAGAGCTGGTCATCCACCCGGAAGTGTTGTGTGCGGTTGATATAAAAGGAAAGCGCACGTTTTGGGTCCAGACGGTGGAGCCTCTCTTCCTCTCTGGAAGGATGCGGAGGCGGAAAGAAGGTGGGCAAAGTGATGGTCTGCCCAATGTGGAAGGCAGTAACCACCTTTGGCAAGAAGGACGGACGCGTCCTAAGAACAACCTTGTCTGGATGGACAGACAGAAAGGGAGGTTTGCATGATAGAGCCTGGAGCTCACTCACCCGCCGAGCGGAGGTGATGGCCACCAGAAAGGCTGTCTTCAGAGTCAGAAGACGAAGAGGACAGTTATGTAGAGGCTCAAAGGGAGCGCACATGAGAAAGGTAAGAACCAAGTTCAAGTCCCACTGAGGCATCACAAACGGAACAGGAGGGAAGAGGTGTGTAATGCCTTTTAGGAACCTGTTAACAACAGGGGACTTGAAAAGGGAGGGCTGATCAGGAAGCCTGAGGAAGGCCGAAATGGCACAAAGATAGCCCTTGCTGGTACCCAGGGCAGAACCCTGTTGGGCCAGAGAAAGAAGGAACAGAAAAACCTCAGAAAGAGGGGCATAGAGGGGATTCACAGCCTTTGCTGTGCACCATGCCACAAACTTCTTCCACCTGCAGGCGTATACCACCTTAGTGGAGGGACGCCTGGCTGCCAGAATCACATCACAAACTTCGGGAGGCAAGTCGAAAGGAATCAACTGCCGCCGCTCAATCTCCACGCAAGCAGGTGGAGACTGGACAGGTTCGGGTGGAGGACCGTCCCCTGCTGCTGCGACAGAAGATCCTCCCGAAGAGGCAGACGGATCGGGGATCGACGCTCATACTGAGTAGCTCGGGATACCAAACTCTTCGAGCCCAGTCCGGAGCCACAAGGATGACTTGGGCCCGGTCGCGCCGAATCTTCTTCAACACTCTGGGTAGAAGTGGTATAGGAGGAAAGGCGTACAACAGACCGCAACTCCACTCGCGACGAAAAGCGTCGCCGAGCGAGTGCCGCCTTGGAAATTCCAACGCGCAGAACTGCTGATATTGCGCGTTCTCTTCGGTGGCGAATAGATCTAACCAAGGCTCTCCCCACTGTAGAAAGAGTCCTTGCGCCACTTCCGAGTGAAGACGCCATTCGTGATCCATCATGCACCTGCGGCTGAGTTCGTCCGCCCTGGCGTTCAGGGAACCTGCCAGGTGTTGAACCATCAGGAACATGCCCTGATGTTCCAGCCATGTCCAGAGGCACAGAGGGTCCACGACCCCACCCCGCCTTGTTTGTTGCAGTACCACATGGCGGTGGTGTTGTCTGTGAACACCTGCACTACCTTCCCTTTGACAGAGGGAAGGAATGCCTTGAGTGCAAGTCAGATCGCCCGGAGCTCCAGAAGGTTGATATGGAGCCAAGACTCCGCCGGAGACCAGAGGCCTCTGATCTCCGCCTCTCCCATGTGACCGCCCCATCCCAGAAGGGACGCGTCCGTCACAACTGTGTGCTCTGGCTGGGGAAGGGAGAGGGATCTGCCCATGACCCATTGCCGGTTCGAGAGCCACCACTGCAACTGTTTTGCAGTCCCATCCGAGATCTGGACGTGATCGGACAGGTTGCCCTGGTGCTGCGCCCACTGGAACTTCAGGTCCCACTGCAGAGCCCGCATATGCCATCTGGCATGATCGACCAGCAGGATGCAGGAGGCCATGAGGCCCAGCAGCCTCAGGGTCATCCGTGCCGAAACCCAGGATAAAGGCTGAAAGATCGGAATCATAGCCTGAATATCCCGGACTCGCCGTTCGGGAGGATAGGCCCGAAACTGCGTCATGTCCAGAACTGCTCCGATGAAAAGGAGCTGTGGAGAAGGAATCAGATGCGACTTCGGCACATTGATGGAGAACCCCAGCGAGGGCAGGAGTTCGGCCGTAGTCTGGAGGTGGGAGACGACTGCCTGGGACGAGCCCGCCTTCAGCAGCCAGTCGTCGAGGTAGGGGAAGACTGGAACCCCTGCCCGGCGCAGATGAGCTGCGACCACCGCCATCACTTTTGTGAACACCCGAGGGGCATTGGTAAGGCCAAAGGGGAGCACGGTGAACTGAAAATGCTCGAGGCCTACCGTGAACCGCAGGTAACGCCGATGGGCCGGCAGGACGGGGATGTGGAAATAAGCGTCCTGTAAGTCCAACGCTACCAACCAGTCTCCAGGGTCGAGGGCAGTCAAGACCTGAGCTAGGGTGAGCATCTTGAACTTCTCCTTCCGGAGGAAGCGATTGACGTTCCGGAGGTCCAAGATAGGACGCATGTCCTCCTTGTCCTTCTTGGGCACCAGAAAGTAGTGGGAGTAGCAACCACGTCCTACTTCTGGGGTCGGAACATGCTCGATGGCCCTCTTGGCCAAGAGGGCCGTGACTTCCTTCTGCAGAAGCACCAAGTGATCCTCTGACATGCGGTGGAATTGAGGTGGCATGGCTGGGGGGGTGGTCTCGAAGGGGAGGGAGTAGCCCCTTCGGACAATGTCCAAGACCCACCTGTCCGAGGTGATGGCACGCCAGTGGTGAAGGTGATTGCGGACCCTGCCCCCTACTGGCGTGCTGTGCACCTGAAAGGAAGGACTAGGAGGGCTTGGAGGCCGCGGACGGGGCGGGGTTGGTGGCCTGACCCGCACGCTGGTTGCCTGACCCGCCACGGCGGGAGCCACGTCCTTGGCCACGCGAAGACGCTTGCTGCGCGGGCCGGTGGCTGGTCAGCGGACGTGACTGGGCGCCCCTTCCGTGGCCACGAAAGGGGCGAAAAGCAGAGGTTAGCGGAGGGCGCACAGCAGAAAGGCCCAGGGACTTGGCAGTAGCCCGTGAGTCCTTAAAACGCTCCAGCGCATGGTCTGCTTTGGTACCAAAAAGACCGACTCCATCAAAGGGCATGTCCATGAGTGTGTTTTGGACATCACCCGAGAAACCAGTTGTCCTCAGCCAGGCGTGGCGACGCAGCGCCACCGTCGTTGCAAGCGATCTGCCCAGCGAGTCGGCGGTATCAAGGCCACAACGGATGGTGTACTTTGCCGCATCCCTTCCTTCCGCAATGGTGCGGGAAAGCAGTGTCTGGACCTCCTCAGGACACTGGTGCAAAACGAGCGCCACCGAATCCCACAGAGAGTGGGAGTATCGCACCAAAAGGCAAGCGGTGTTGACGGACCGCAAGCCAGCACTGGAGGAAGAAAAGGCCTTCTTCCCAAATTGATCCAGGCGTATGGATTCCCTATCCGGAGGGGCGGTAGGGAAGGCGGTTTGGGAGGCAGAGGCAAGGACAACCAAGCTCTCAGGGGTTGGATGTTGAGAGAGAAACAAGGGGTCGCCCGGAGCAGGGCGATGGCGTCGGGCCACGTTCCTATCCACAGGAGCCCCTGTGGCGGGCTTGGACCACGTGCCCAAAAGAACGTCAGAAAGTGCATCATTAAACGGCAGCAATGGCTCCGAGGAGGTAGCTGCCGGCTGAAGCACTTCCGTCAGGAGGTTAGTCCTGACAGCCACTGTAGGCAATTGGAGGTGTAAGGCTCCAGCTGCTCTACGCAACACCGTTGCGAAATTTGCTCCCTCCTCCAATCAATCAATCAATCACGGCATTTATAGAGCGCGCTACTCACCCGGGAGGGTCTCAAGGCGCTGGGGGAGGGGGTAAGTTACTGCTCGAACAGCCAGGTCTTGAGCTGCTTCCTGAAGGCGAGATGGTCCTGGGTTCGCCGAAGGTGAGTGGGGAGGGAGTTCCAGGTCTTGGCCGCCAGGTAGGAGAAGGATCTTCCTCCGGCGGTGGTTCTGCGGATGCGTGGTACGGTGGCGAGGGCGTGGCTGGTTGATCGTAGCTGGCGTGTGGGCGTGTAGAAGGACATGCGGTCGTTGAGGTACTTTGGGCCCAGGTCGTGGAGGGCCTTGTGTGCGTGGGTGAGGAGTCTGAACGTGATTCTCTTGCTGACGGGGAGCCAGTGCAGGTCTTTCAGGTGTACGGTGATGTGGCTGTGTCGGGGGATGTCCAGGATGAGTCGTGCGGAGGCGTTCTGGATGCGCTGGAGTCTCTTTTGAAGTTTGGCTGTGGTTCCGGCGTAGAGGGTGTTCCCATAGTCCAGTCGGCTGGTGACGAGTGCCTGGGTGACGGTCTTCCTGGTTTCAGTGGGGATCCATCTGAAGATCTTGCGGAGCATGCGCAGGGTGTTGAAGCATGAAGATGAGACGGCGTTGACTTGTTTGGTCATTGATAGGGAGGAGTCCAGGATGAAGCCCAGGTTGCGTGCGTGGTCCGTTGGCTTGGGTGCGGTGCCCAGGGCCGGGGGCCACCAGGAGTCGTCCCAGGCGGAGGGTGATGAGCCCAGGATGAGGACTTCCGTCTTGTCTGGAGTTCAGTTTAAGGCGGCTGTTCCTCATCCAGTCGGCGACGTCTCTCATCCCGTCGTGCAGGTTGGCTCTGGCGGTAGTGGGGTCGTTGGTGAGGGAGAGGATCAGCTGGGTGTCGTCGGCGTAGGAGATGATGTTGAGGTTGTGTCGGCGTGCGATGGCTGCGAGGGGGCTCATGTAGACGTTGAAGAGGGTCGGGCTGAGTGAGGATCCTTGTGGAACGCCGCAGATGACTTCGGTGGCTTCGGATCTGAACGGGGAGAGGCGGACTCTCTGGGTTCTTCCGGCGAGGAACGAGATGATCCATTCCAGTGCTTTCTCTCGGATTCCGATGTTGCTGAGGCGCTTCACTAGGGTGCGGTGGCAGACGGTGTCGAACGCCGCGGAGAGGTCCAGGAGGATGAGGGCAGCTGTTTCCCGTTGTCGGTTAGGGTTCTGATGTCGTCGGTGGCTGCGATAAGGGCGGTCTCGGTGCTGTGGTTGGCCCGAAACCCGGACTGCGAGGGGTCGAGGGATCCATTCGTCTCGAGGAAGGCGGCAAGCTGTCTGTTGACGGTCTTCTCGATGACTTTGGCCGGAAACGGAAGGAGCGAGATGGGGCGGTAGTTCTTGAGGTCGGTGGGGTCCGCCGTTGGTTTCTTCAGGAGGGCGGTAAGCTCGGCGTGCTTCCAGCTCTCCGGGAAGGTGGCGGTGCGGAAGGAGGAGTTGATGATGTCCCGGAGATGGGGTGCGATGGTGGCGTCGGCTTTGTTGGAAGACGTGGTGTGGGCAGGAGTCGGTTGGTGATCCGGAGTGGATGGAGTTCATCGTGCGGGTGGTGTCTTCGGTGTTGATCGGGGTCCAGTTGCAGAGGGTGGTGGTGGCGGGCATTGGTTCGGCGGTAGGGTGCGTTGTTTGTGCGTTGAAGCTGTTGTGTATGTCGGTGATCTTGCGGTGGAAGAACGCGGAGAGTGAGTTGCAGAGGTCTTGCGAGGGGGTGATGTCGTTGTTTCCGGCGCTGGGGTTGGAGAACTCTTTGACGATGCTGAAAAGTTCCTTGCTGTCATGGGCGTAGCCACGGAAGGAGGAGACAGCATGCCAGTGTCAGGGGAAGTGTCCAGACCACTGGCATCCCCAAGTTCCTCTGCCCAGTCCTGATCATAGTCACACTGCTGTGTGAGAGGGTCATCCGACCCCTCCCAGCTCTCCTGGTCCTCCTCCGGTTGAAAATAAGGAGGAGGAGGGACGTCCGGGACCCAAGGTCTCATTGGCGCCGAAGCCGGCGTCGAGCGACGTCAGTCCGACGTCGCGTCCGGATCCGGAGATAACTGGCGAACGACGCCGCCCGGAGCCCCGGGCGGCGTCAGGAACGGCACCGGGGACATCGGCGGAGGCGTGGTTAGGTCAACCGGCGTCGATGGGGGTTGCAGTACCAC
This sequence comes from Calotriton arnoldi, assembly GCA_963921515.1. Lineage (NCBI taxonomy): Eukaryota > Metazoa > Chordata > Amphibia > Caudata > Salamandridae > Calotriton > Calotriton arnoldi. The sequence goes on along the minus strand of CAWUFW010002724.1, from coordinate 1,900,126 downwards.
CGGAGCCGGGATCGAAGCCGGGGCCGGGAGCGAGGCTGGTGGGACAAGCGGCGCCGGGACCGGAGTCGGCGGCGGCGCCGGGGCAATCCCATTAGGGCCCGCGGGGCCCGAAGGCGCACCGGAGGGGCCTTGAGGCCCGAAGAGGCGGGCCATGGCCGACAGGAATTCCTGTATCTCGGCCGGAGTCGCCCCCGAACCCGGGAAGGACGGGTAATGCGGGGGCGGCTCCACAGGCACATCCGGAGCCGCGGGGACAATGCCGACAGGGGCCTCAGGCGAGTCGCGAGACCGGCAAGGCGAAGTCTTAGAGCGATGGTGCTTCTTAGACTTTTTGTGCTTCGACTTACCCGAGGAGTGCGAAGACTTGGACTCCGATGACCGGCGAAGACTCCGCGACCGGCCCCTCGACCTCTCGCGTGACCGGGGCTTGGTGCGGCGCGGAGCCGACTGCCGGACCTCGAGGAGCTTTCGAGACCGCTCTCGCAAAGCCTTCGGGTGCAAGGCCCGGCAGTCGGAACACGACTTCGTGTCGTGGTCGCGGCCGAGACAGTAGAGACACTCTAAGTGCGGGTCTGTGATCGACATCATTCGACCACAGGCGTCGCATGGCTTGAAGCCGGACATCCCTACCGACACCGTGGAGCCGAGATGACTCGAAGAAAACAGTGAAAAATCACCAAAAAGTTAGTCAAAAAATGACTAGGGAACTGCTCTTCCCGGATCTGCGCTTACTGGCGCGGAAAAAAGAAGAACTGACGTCAGCGCGCAGGGGCGGCGTCTAAGTACTGCCCGCGACGTCATCCCGTCGATCCCGACGCCGGACGCGGAGCCGCACGACGCCGCCTACCGACGCGCAAGGGTACTGCTACGCAAAAACTTTCCGGATCCAGCCTGACGCCTGGGGATATTCTAAGGTAAGGAATCTGTCACTAACGTGTCTCTTTCAGATCAATGTAATTATGCTCTGTGTATGATGGCAATGACTCCAGCTAGTTTGATATGTCTTCCTGGATTATGGTGGGATTAACAACTCTAGGCTGTGAGTGAGCGTTGAGACAAGTTTTGATGATGCAAATAAGAGGCAGACTGAACTTAGTAATGAGATCAGTACAATATGTGCTAGTCTATCTGGAGTAGTAGAGAATGCAGGCTATCAAGGAGAAGGAAGGTGGTTACTGCGTCTGAGAGAAAGGCACATGTTTGATCAGAATAAGGAAATTGTTACTGGTCTTCCTCAAATGGGGATGAACCAGCCCAGGGTGTACTGGATTCTTATAATGGGGCACTCAGCAGAGAGTAAACACATACCTGCAGAATAAATTAGCAGTCTATCCAAGATGGACCTGGAGTCTGGAATCTGGTGGAGAAAAGTCACTGTGGAGCTGCTATCTGGCTTCTCCCAAAAGGTAACATCTTGTATGACAGTCAACCAGTTAGTGATCTCTGGTTTATTTGGAATGCTTTAAATAGCCACGAGGTGCAAACGACTGGAGCTCAATATGATGTTATGCTTCACTCTTCTGGGCAGCCATCTTGATTCTGTGTACGACTGGTTAGCTAATCACTTATTCCACAGACCCTAGATCACCCGTCACCAATCCGTTCAGTAACAATAGCACAGGTTCCAGTGCAAGTACAGTGACAGATTTATGAGCAACTGCATTCAGCTGAATGTGAAGTGGATTAAATACATATTGCACGTACATTTGGGAGTATAGTATGAACAGAGGAGATTCCACTTGGCAGCAGCTGTCTCTCTGGGTTTTAAAAAGGACTTGACCTGTTGTCTGCAGGGCGGAGAAAAAACAATGTTTTTTTATTGCTGCTGGATGTATCACTGCTGCCACTTGTCTGCAGCTCAGCCATTGGTGTTCAGGTCTACAAGAAGGAAGTGACCTGTTCACTGCTGAAAGGAGACTCGTGGTACGAATGTCTCTACAATTCCCACTTGCCAGCAGCCTAGCACTAAGGAAGGAAGTGGCCCATTAACAAAAACCAATCCATAGCACTGGAGGCTAATATCCAGTATAAAACCAGCAAATATGAAGAACAAGGAGTCGCCAGGGTATACTGTGACATGCAGAGAAAGAAGAGCTGACAGTTCAGTAAACTCTTGTTACTTTTGCATCACATTAATTAATCTTTAAAGTCACCGCAGGGAGGAAAGATCATTGGTATTTCAATATTGATGACGCATGTTTCAATGGTTCCTACTTGTCAAATGTCCAGCTCTCAATATTTGATTTACAGGAGGGAAGTGTTCACCTCACTGCTTAGTCAAGTCTTACTGACACTATCACACTGCGCTTTAGGAGCAGGTGGTACTTCAGGAATGTAGACCTCATAAACTTTGATGGGCATTAGCTGTTCATCTGTGCATAGTGCGCGCGGATCCCAGGGCGAGGGTGCGGACGGGGAAAGTGATCTCCCAGAGCATGAGGGTAGAGAGAGGGACTCGACAGGGATGCCCTCTCTCCCCTCTTTTATTCGCGCTGGCCATGGAACTGCTGGCGTGTCGGGCCAGAACGGGACGGGACTATGCGGGGCTGGCGATCAATGGCGTGTATCATCGCATAGCACTCTATGCGGATGACTTACTCCTCTTCTTGCAAAATACAGGTGGAGATTTACAGGGGGCCAGGGGTATGTTAGAAGAATTTGGAGCACTATCAGGATTACGAGTAAGCTGGCAGAAATCTAAGGTATTTCCTGTAACGTCTATGGGACGACCTCCAGAAGATCTGGGGACCTTACGATGGGAGCCCACATGCCTAGACTATCTGGGAGTGACGGTATACCATGATACAGCGGACCTGATAGAGGGTAACGTGGGAAGGGGGATATGCGCTCTCCGCGCCTCCATGGACTTTTGGGGGTCCCTTCCGTTGTCAGTGGCAGGCAGGGTGGCCCTCCTGAAGATGGTGACGTTGCCCCGTCTGCTTTACATATGTGTGACATTCCGCGAACTAAACTCACAGATCATACATTTTTTGTGGGCGTCGGGGCGCAGACGAGTGGCACTGCGTACGCTGCAGCGCTCTACAGCCATGGGAGGGCTAGCGGTCCCTGACCTCGAAGCTTACTACCTGGCAGCACAGCTGCAATGGTTTGTAAGATGGCTGGTGAGCAGTAGAGACCCAGAAAGGGTGCAATCACCATTTGCACCAGAACCCCAAGTCCTAACGAGAATACTGTTAAGGCTGAGACAGAGGCCCCATAGGAAGACAGATGAAGAGATGGTAATTACGAGGTGCTGGGCGAGATGGCTACAAAGATCGGGCTGCAGGGTCCCCTACTCTCCAGACATACCCATAGATATGCTCCGCCAACTACCGCATGGAGGGAACTGGGCTGGGCTAGATGACTGGAAGGAAGCAGGGCTGAAAGTAGTCGGAGACCTCTTCAGAGAAACCCAAATGGTTCCATTCGAGGATCTGCGAGAGGAGTTCAGCCTCCCACAGGGACATTTCCTACTACACAGAGCTGTTACGGCGGCATTCTGAAAACACTGTACGATGGGGGCGACAGAACCTAGAGCGCTAGATTGCTGTAAATATGTATTCCTCTCTGCAGGTAGAATAAAAACAGTCTCCTGCATATACAGAGCCATCGGACGGGACGTTCAGAGGCCCATGGAGCGGCTGAGAGCACAGTGGGAGGAAGACTTAGGGGTACCAATTATAGAAAAAGTTTGGGATGCTATTGTGGAACGCACCCTGAAGGTCTCTAGGACGCAAGGTTCAAGCTCATAAACTACTATGTGCTTCACAGGGCGTACCTAACGCCAGCCAGAATCAGGCGCTACTTCCAAACGGAGGAAGTGGCATGCCCACGATGCGGGGACGAGGAGGCACACATTCTGCACATGTTGCCCAGACTTGAAGGAATTCTGGGAGGAGGTACTAACGATTGTTGAGAGCGTCATAGATAGGGCAATCGAGCACACACTGCGCCGCTGCATACTTCACTGGTTCACACACACGGCCAAGACGAAGACTACTGGAAGATTCCAAGACTTAGCATTTGTACTGGCGAAAAGGGGAATCACAAAGAATTGGAAGTCTGCAAGAGGCCCCCAAATAGGGAGCTGGAGAAGGGAAATGGAGAAATGGGCAGCTGCAGAACATAGAGTCTTACTGCGCGCAGCGAACAGAGGCGTAGGAAGTCTAGAAACAGCAAGGGCTTGGGGGAACCTAGTGAATGACCTACAAACACCAGACATAGATGATACAGCAGATGACCAGCCGGATTCGCCACCACAGAACAGGGACAATGAAATAGGGACACTGGAGGTATGAGGGAGGTAAAGGCCCTACGCAGTGGCGAGAGATGCGACAGCCCCCGCTTGCCCTCATCCCCACCCACATACTGAGCATCGCCCACAGTAAGAACAGCACGGATAGACGAAGGAATAGCACACACCACTGACACATACAACTGACACCCAGCAACTTGTTTAGGGGAAGGGGGGGGGAAGGGGGGGGGAAGGGAGTTGAAAGTTATAACTGGTTGGACCGGTTGACCCATTTAATCTAAACGGATATTAACATGGAAGACCGAGAGAATAAGATAATGTACACTGTGGAACAAACGTCTGATACTTGAGATGTAGAAAACTTCCGTGAATGTTATGTGCACTAAATGCCAATAAAATCTGTTTAAAAAAAAAATAATCTGTGCATAGTGCGGGTAGCTTGCAAATCGAGCCTCTGGACACCAAGCTCCTTGCAAGGCCCACATATAGTTGCTCTTGTATGAAGTACCAAAAGACAGTTGTAACTAAGATTCTGGAATCGAGGGAGGTATTTGGATCCTACTTTAAGAACCACAGTCTGAGTGTGCTGGTGGGAAGAGGCTGGTGGAAGCCATCCAATACTTAGGCCTGAGCTAAACAAGGTCGAAGGGCAGTTTACTGTGACTGCTCCTTTCAGTCAGCCAGGTTGACTCTTTGGTTTTGGCGCATCCTCCACATTTATTTTTATTAAACATGGCTACTAAGGTACATTCTTAAGAATCTGTTGTGAATTAAGTTGTTCTGAGGTAGACTTATAAGAATTGGAAAGACAGCTGCAGAGCTAATCAAATGTTGTTAATTTTTCTAGGTAGGTATTGTTTATTCTGAATGAAACAGAATCACCTTTGCTGTTAAACACTGAAATGAACAAATTACTTAATTTTGATAATGCTCTTTTTGGTGGATACTCTAACAGCAGAATCTTAATCTTTGAATATCCCCAGGCATCGAGTGATTCTGGAAACCTTGGAACAGCAGTGCTCCAGCATGCCAATAGGTGGTACCGTGCGGCTTGGTTCCGCGTTGACTCCTTTCCGTCTGGAGGGGACAAACAGAGACGCATATAAGCGTCAACCCTGTGTGCTGACAGCAGTTCCTTTCTTGACTCTCTCCACATCCTAGGATTGGGGGCCGAAAATCAATCAGAGGTACCAGTCTGCATATCTCTAAAGTGGGACGCTTATAGATAGAGAGAGAGAGACCATTCCACAGAATGGGGAGGCAGGAGAGCAGTGAGGTATCTGAGGTTAGATAGAGTATCCACCAGAAAGATAGATTTTTTATCTTTTTGGAGGGTGAGGTCCAGTAAAGAACGTCAGGAGGGTGATGGATTCCCTAATTTGAAAAGTAGCGGCAACTTTTGGCAAAAAAGCCACCCTGATCCTCAACACCTGTTTGTCTGGGAAAAAGGTGGTGTAGGGCATCGGAACTAAGAGAGCTTGAAGCTCACTTAAGCGAGCAATGAACCAAAGTAATCACTACAAGAAGTACAGTCATCAGAGTCAAAAGATGCAACAAGCAGCTGTACATTGACTCGAATGGAGTACACAAGGGAAAAGTCAGGACCAAATTGAGATCCCACTGTGACGCCACAAATGGTTTATTGGGAAAATATGCAATAAATCTTTTAGAAACCTCATCACAACAGGTCATTTAAACAATGATGGCTGGTCTGGTAAGCGCAAAAATGCAGAGAGGGTTAGCAAATAACCTTCAATGGTGCCTACTGCAAGTCCTTGCTGGACCAAAGATTAAACAAACAATGCTACATCTGACATTTCAGCTTGTAACGGGTCTGTGCTGCAGATACCACACTATGTTGCAGCACCTGGGGTAAAGAGACTTTTTAAAGGGGCACCATGCAGCAAAGTAACGTTCACAAACACAGGAGGGAGATCAAATGCAGACAACTGACGAGGCTCAATCTCCACGCATGAAGGTGTATATTTTGCAGGCCTGGGTGCTGAACCCTTCCCTGCAACTACAACAGAAGATCCTTCCAAAGAGGAAGCCTAGAAGGAGAGGGGAGGGTTTGGGGGGAGGGGGGGATGAAGTAGTATAGGAGTCCCATACTCCTCTATAGCCAGAATGAGTCTCCCAGAGAGTCGTCTTGGGAACTCCAATGTACAAAAGTGTTCACACTGTGTTCTTCGTGGTGGCAGAAAGATCCAGTACCCCCATGGATGGAGTATGCTTTGTACCTCCTCGGAATTAAACCTCCATTCAGGTTTCCACCAGAGACCAAGCCAGCAACGATGCATCTGTCATCATTGTCTGTTCTAGGTGGGCTTGGGTGAGCAGTCTGCCGCTGGTCTCACTGCAATGAAACAGCCACCACTTCAAGACTTTTGCAGTCTCCTCTGAAACCTTGATGGAATCCTATAGGTTCCTTTAATGCTGGGTCTACTGAGACTTCAGGTTCCATTGCAAAGCCCGCACATACCACCTGGCACAGTCAACAAGCAGGATGCCAAGAATCTTTAGAACCACTCTCACTAAGACCTATGAGCGAAGCTGAAACATCAGGATCATACCCCGAATGTCGGATTCATGATGGCAGGACACCCTGAACTGCACCATATCCAAGATGTCACCTATGAAAAGGGAACTTTTGCGAAGGAGTCACATGTGACTTCGGCACGTTGATTATGAACCCCAACAATCTCATGAGGTTCACCATTGTCTGAAGGTTATCTACAACTGACTGTGAGGAACCCGCCTTCAAAAGTCAGTTGACGAGATAGCGGAAAAATGGGATCCCCAATCTCTGAAGATGTTCCGGGACCATCATTATCACTTTCGTGAACACCTGAGGGACAGTGGTGAGGCAAATTGAAAATGCTCCTGGCCTACCTTGAAATGCAGGTGACGTCTGTGGGATTGCAGGGCAAGTATTTGAAAATATGCATACTGCAGGTCCAGGACTACCATCCATTCAACAGTGTGAATATCTTGAATCTGTCCTTCCACAGGAAGGTATTCGGAGGACAGAGATCTAAAACAGGACAAAGGCCTCTGTTCTTCTTCGGCACAAGGAAACAGTGGGAGTAACAATCAGTCCATGTTTCTGAGGCTGGTACCGTCCCTATGGCCCCTTTGGAGAAGAGAGCCTGCACCTCTTGCAGCAAAATGGCAAGGTGCTCCTCTGAAAGCCACTCTGATGTGGGTGGAAGATGCAGTGGGTTGCAAAGAAAAGGAAGGTCATAGCCCCACTAAACGATCTGGAGGACTCATCTGTCGGACGTGATCCTTTGCCACCCTTGGAAAAGTGTTGGATCTGACCTCCTGCAGGGTGGTCGTGTGACTGTAGGGGCAAGCTTAAGTGGTGTGGAGGACAGTGGATACCAAAGGTACAGAGTGCATGATCTTTATCATAACTTTCAGAGTAAAAATTACTCTGGTATCTTAGGCTCACCGATTCTCCTTCCTCCACAATAGATATATTGCTATTACCTTGTGGCATTAATCTAAGACTGAGACCATTTTCAATTAACGATCTGTGTCTACGGTTCATCATACAAGGGAACCCACAGACCTTACATTTAGCCTATTATCCATTACTTGGGGTAACTTTGTAAGTTTATTGCTGCCTTCTCTTTTCAGAAAAGCAACATCCTTGTTACTCTGAGATTAGTGACATATTGAATCCTTACAAAGTAATCACCTGGATCTTCGAATTTTCAACTGCTTATTATTATATGAATTTCATTAATGGTCTATCCAACTAGAATCGTATGAGACTGCCAATATTCCCCTTACCACCTCCACTAATGGCTGCCTCCTTTACTCTTCTCTAGATTCCCCCATTTCCACTGTAATTTTGATAGTTGTCACATATGGAATACCCACCCTTCAGGACTTCAAAGACAATACACTGATGGTTCCTTGATGCCAGCTCCCCTTCTCTCTCTCCTTTCTTTGCCTTCTTTTTCTCTGTCTCCAAGCTTACCCAGTCTCCTTCCTTTCTCTTCTATCGACTTCTCACAAAGTTTGTGGTAAATGCAACATTTTCAGATCACTTACCACGTGTGCCACCAGTTTTACTGTGCACATATCACACTTGCTGTGTCTCTAGAGTGATTACTTGCACAACTAGATGTTGTAATGAAGTACAACACAGTGTTACTTAATTAAGAACTATTTCATGAACACTGTTTATTGTCAACCTTGAAAAAGACCCAGCCCTGCGATCCCTCATGGGCCAAAACATGTGTAGGGGAGCTTATCATCAACCTGCCATAAAGCATAAGGAAGGGTCTTAATACAAGATGCACAAGCCATTGTAACTAATAAACATGCCTGAAGAATGGAATATATTTAATTTTGTGTTTGTCTGTATTTTTGCTTTTGCATCTATCAACATATATTTAAAGAATCATTAAATAATTTGGACTAATACATAACTTTTTGCTAACACCCTATATCGACTCTTTTGTGCACAATGTTGACTGTTACCCATGATTTTGTATATTACTAATTAATCAATATTATACAAACTTATTTCAAGTGTCGGTACCTCCAACTAAGTTCCGAAGTATGGAGTCCACTGGCCTTAAGTCCATATAGAAAATGCCATCATCATAATGATGGGGCAAGTCATTCCTATCGTCTCCACTGTCATTTCTGAAAGCTGGCTGACGCTGAACAGTCAGAGGAAAAATGTCTGTGGAGCACCTGAGGGCGTCCCCATGCAGAGGCAGCATTTTATCTGAATCAGACTGTATGGGAACCAAATGAATCAAAGTGGAATCGGGGATGCAGTCTTGGTGGAGGCCAAGATGAGTTTGGTTTACAATCTGACACCAGTACTAGTAAAGGTTCCTCATCTAGGGCCAGCGGCGTCGGAGCCGGTGTTGAAGTCGAAGGAATCAGCACAGTTTTTGGCCTCAGAGAGGATATCAGTACTGATGCGGAACCAGGAGTGGGCTCGAGAAGCACAGACAGTGCCGAGGATGGATCTGCTGGAAGTAACCTGACTGGATGCCCATGCAGATTATTTGGGACTGAAGGCACGCAAGAGGAAACTAGAAGAGTGCTAAATAGTAGCAACATGGCGTCCCTAAAGGCTTCAATTTGGTACGGCGTCACCAATGCCATGGAAACTCAGGGTGCATGGGGATCAATTGAGGAAGCAACTACTCGGTGGATTGGATCCGAGACAGAGTGCAGCACTGATGCCCGCGCCACTTCTCTGGAGATAAACAAGAGATAGACAGTTGCGGGATGGAATAAGTCCTGCTTGGTTTTCTTGTATTTCCTTTTCGACTTCGATTTGGACTTACCAGAAGACTTTGACCGTGATGAAGACTTGTCGCAGGAAAGACCTCAGGAGCGGGAACAAGTCTTGACTTCAACTGGGTGCGGGACTTGTGTTGTTTCTTTCAGTGTTCTGCAATGTGCAGCTTTGCTTCACATTCCCAGATCGCATTCGGATTCATGACGGAGCACTCATCACACGAATTGGAGTCTTGTCCTGAGCCCAAATAACCAAAGGTATGCCTTGGGCGTTCATTTGTGACAGCCCCGGAATGGTTTAACCTCACCTTTGAAATAACATGTGACTAAAGTTTGATATTTCATTTTAATAGAGCCTTCATAAGCATGTGATTCTGTCCCAGAGCTCTCCCAGACTTGTGTGGTAGAGTAAAATCTACTTTTATTACTTTGAAAGGGAGAAACTGTGTATCAAGGGTGAAATTGGTTTGGGTTGCACTTTCCTTTTCTGGTCACTCCAGATTGCTAACTTCCAGAATTTTGTCCCATCATGTATATTTAGCTATTCATGAAGATTATCCATCAGTTATCTCACATACCTTCTTTTTCCTTTACACTAGATAATTGAAGATCCCCTGATCAGAGTTATTTGAATTGTTTTTACCAAGGTCCATGCTTTGAAGACCATTAATGAGTTTTTGCACTCGTGGTCAAATTAGGGATTTATTTATTTATTTATTTTTGAAGCTTATAAAGTGCAGGACTCCACGCTGCGAACAGGCAGTGCTAGGGCTACAGACACTTAAGCCACAAAGAGTACAGTTTTCAGGAGTTTCCAGAAGCGCAAGTGGTCCTCACAGCTGCGCAGCTTAAGGGGTAAGGAGTTCCACAGCCAAGGAGCCCTATAAGAGAAGGCTTTGCCACCAGAACGCGATTTCTTCACAAGGGGAATAGTGAGTAGATTTTTCATACCTGAGAGTAATACTCTGCTGGGCTGGTAAGGAATACGTTTCTGAGCTAAATAGCTAGGTCCATTGCCATTTAAGGCTTTGTGGACCGTACAACATACTTTGAATATAATTCTCTGGCGGATGGGCAGCCAGTGGAGTTGCTGTAGGAGGGGAAGAGAGGCCGTTCTAGGCAGCATATTAGTAACCAAATGTGCCGTCGTGTTTTGTATGACCTGTAGTCAATTTAGCAAAGATTCATTGGCAACATCCACACGCGCGTTGCAATAGTCCAGAGTGCCTGACTAAGGTTTTATGCACCGCCAGCGGAAGGAATGAGAAGACTGTGTAGCAAGCGTAACAAAGAATCAAGTCCCGAAGGTCGCCCCCACTTAGTCTTGCATAGACAGTGTCTGATCTAAGTAAACACCCAAGCTCTTTACCACTGTCTTAGGGACGGGGGCAGTCCCCAAGTCCGCTGGCCACCAATCTGTGGACCAAAATCTCTTGGCATTACTGAACAACATAATCTCCGTCTTATCAGCATTTAGCTGGAGGTAGTTGTCCGTCATCCACGTGAAGATCGCTTTCATGCCCTCTGAGAAACAGGATATTGTGGTTGGAGAATTATTATTGAAAGATAACAGCAGTTGGGCATCATCCGCATTGGAAATGGGATGTCTTATGAAGCAAAGGAGGGACGTTTCTTATGACTTACACATTTTATAAAACACCAGTTGACCTTTTCCAGAATGGGACTAATATATTCTATTACTGTTTTGTGCACATTTCGTACCCGCCACGATATTGGTTGTTACAGCATTTCTGAAAAAAAGTCTGGGATAGAGTGAGCTAAAGCATCTTGCTCCACTTTAGAGACCAACCTGCTGTCGAAGATCAGAGTATTACCAGCCAAAGAAGGTGTTAAAATTAAAGATTACACATACTACGACCTAGTTACTTTAAATATGAAGAAGCATCAAATCATTATCTATTCAGAACTTAGCGGTTCAATTTGTAAGTTTTGCTGGAGTATTGGCAGCAAAACACCCATTCAGCACTGAAAGGCAATTCTCTGCTGTTAGCTGCTTAAGTTTTTGAATATTCTTAGAGAAACTGAGACATCATTCTGGTAGCTCCTTAAAATGTGTTACAGACACCCAGATCTTCAGGCAACCCGTATGGATCACTGAAAGAAAAATTTAATTCGGCTTATACCATAAAATTAGAATAAGCAGAAATTCGTAAATTTAACATAGTTTAGAACTGTGGAAAATAAAAGTCCCAACAATGGCAAAATGTGAGTGCCATTCCAAAAAGATTTGTTCACATTTACAATTTCTAAATTGGGACGATTTGGCAATTTTAACTTGAAGCTCATAAATCAAGGCCAAACTTTTTTCAGACATCATACAATGTTATTCTTTAACCAAATTAAAATCCACTTTGAAAGGAGGCAATTCGATCTTAGCTAGGGTGGGCTATAAATGGTTAAAAAACCCTTACTTATGGATAGAGTTAGCTAACCGGGTTTCCTGGAGACAAATTACTAGACATGTTTCCAGGAAGAAAAAAACACCCAGGTCTTCGAATTTCTGGTCAACTCTTGTGATTTTCTTGGACAGAATTCCAAACTTTCCCTTATGAACAGATTCTACCAGTGAAAACACTAGACTGTAAAAGTAAACCAAACAGAATGGAATAGCATTATTTTAGTTCAAGGTTATGCCTTTAATTCGGAGTGCAATGGTTAGGTCATATGGCAGTAGTTTAAGCACAAGATGGCGCAAGAACAAACAAGGGAAATTCAAAAGCATGCTTTCTTGAACTATGCAGGCACTGCAGAGGAAAAGCTTGAAAAATAGGATTTAACTCTGAAAGTAGGTTTGGGGTCCTTTTGGCTATCAGAGATTCCAATCTGTAGATATGAATATGCATATGAATATGGATAAAATCATCCTATAGATAAGCTGGTGTCAAGGGTCTCCTCAGACCATTTAAGCTTTAGATTACTTGTTTCTGAATGTTGGGCTGTATTCACTTTTCGCAGCTTAGTGGAGTTATCCTTGTAAGTGGTATGGTTAGGAAGGAGGAAAAATGTTTGCCTCCCATAGCAGTAACAAACGTATTGGTGCAGGATGGTCATCAATGACATTTGTGCTGTGAGAAAAGTAGCCTTTCAAACCTGTCTCAGGCCTCTGCCATTGCAGGGCCTGCGCGAGCAGTTTACTGCAGCTGTGACGTGGCACATAAAGTGGTTGCCATGTCTGTGACTCCCCTTTTACTACATATCAGTCACCCCTAAGGTAGGCCCCAGCTAGCCCTATGGGCAGGGTGCAATGTAGGTAAAAGGTAGGACATGTGCCTTAACTGTGTGGCACGTCCTGGTAGTGACAAACAGCCATTTTGGTTTCTCACTACTGTGAGGCTGCCCTCTCATAGGAATGCATTGGGGATTCCCTGATAAGTGTTTCAGTGGTAATTCCTGATCTGAGAGGAGTAGCGTGATCAAGTTTGGTATGTTTGGAATAGTGGTAATAAATGCTGCGTAATGGTGTGCGCAGATTTATTGTCACTATTTTAGAAATGCCACTTTTAGAAGTTGGCATTTCTGTGTGCTATGTGTCTTTGTGCCTGCCTGTTGTGTATTGCATGTCTGGCTCTGGAATGACAGAGACAGGGGAGGTGTAGTGGCTCCAGAGGGGCTGGGTGAGTCAGCGCTAGGCTGAATGGGCCTGATCTGCATTTGGAGTAGTGGGAGGAGTAGCCCCTGACCTTGAATAGGTCTGTGCCTGCCTTGTACAATGCTGGCTCCGCCCCCCTGTTGTGTATTTGGGGCCAGAGCCTACACTAACAATGAGGGTGTTTTGTGCACTGAAAGGATGTTCCTAAGTGCCCCCCAGAACTGGTTTGGACTGGGCACAGAGCCCTGTGCCAAGGGGAGAACAAAGACTGACATGGGTATAAGTATTGAGGCTGTGACCCCATGAAAGTGTGTGTGCTGTTGGGACTGCTTGGTGTTTACTAGAGGCCGGCAGGCTGCCGGACTGCCAGGAGGAACCGCCACCGGGTGACTGACCTGCTGCCCTGCTTGGCAGCTGGAGGAGCGGCTATTCTGTCCAGGGAAAACCGGTGTGCTGGCCTGCCTGAGCACTTCTGGGAGAGAAGTGCTGCCTGCTCCCTACTGGCGTCTGCGGAGGTCAGACTGGCTGGATGCTGGTGGGGCCACCGGAGGCGTGTAGAGCACTGTGGCCAGGTCCCCTACTACTGTGGGGCATGTGGGGGGGCGTGTGGAGCCCTTTGAGCAGTTTTATTTTGGCGCTCTCGAGCGCTGTGCCCTGCAGTGATTGAACCGTGGCGTCCAGGAAGCAGGCGGGCTGCCTGATTGTGGGCGGGGCTGCGTCACGCACGGCGGATCAATCAGACCGGACGTAGCCGCCGGAAGCCAGGCAAGATTGTTCCTGGAGGAGGGCAGGGCCCCCGTGTGCCAGTGGGAGCCCCGCGTGTTGCCAGGAAAAGGAGAGGTGATCGACGGAGACTCCGCTCCGGACTGAGGGACCCCCGCGTGGCCACAGGAGGAGACGGAGCCTTGCAGGCTCCCTGCGGAAGTCCAGAAAGGCAGGAAGTCAGGCGTGTGGGTGCCTGACGGAGGGCAGGGCTCCCTGTGCTGAAGAGGAGAGCCCCACATGCCTGCATTGGGAGACGGAGCCTCGCGGGCTCACCGGGCCCCAGGAGAAGAGGACCGGAGCCTCACGGGCTCCCCAGGTGACCGCATCCGTCTTGCTGATCACGTTGGCAAACACAAGACGCCCCGGTGAGTGGGGCTTGGAGGGCATACTACTTGATGCCTACTTGGCCTGCTACACAGCTGCCCTGCCGGACTGCGGGCAGCTGCAACGTAGGGGGGCATTTTGGTGTCATAAGGAGACACGGTGAGCTGCACCCTCGCCCCCATTATTGGTACCGGCCTGTTGGGGCTTGTACCCTGCTGCATTGGCAGCCTGGTGGCAGACCCAAGCCACGTGCTCAGAGAGCCCTGATTGTTGGACAAGGGCATTACGGGACAGCCCAAGACGGGCCCCCGAGGCAGGCCAGTTGGCCGGGGGATCACCTTGTGTCCTGGTGGGGCATAAGGCCCTAAGAGGACGTGTGCAGCTCCTGAGTGTTACTGTGGTGCACTGGTAATTTAGGATGTTATGCAGAATGTGTTCTATGCCCTAATGTAATTACCATAGGGGTAATAGGCGCTTCCATGAAATGTTGATGATTAGGATGTATGCCTAAGGTGTTCTGCTAGGTGCAAGGTTACCAGTAGTTACTGGTTGTTTTACTACTTCTATGTTCTAATGGTGAGGACAGTGGCCCGATTGGCCCTGTAATGTATATAATCCCCTGTAAAGTAACACCTAGTGCCAGGTGCCACTATGTATATACGTGATTAAGCTCTAATGTGTTTTATGAGTAATACAAAGGCTATTTTTGATATAACCTAGTGCAGAGTTTCTTTTGTGGTGTGCCGAGTGTCTAGCTGCTGTGTGTGTGTGTTGCGCAAACGCTTAACACATTGCCCCTGGGATAAGCCGGACTGCTCGTGCCAAGCTACCAAGGGGGTGAGCAGGGGTTATCTTCAGCGTGTAACTCCCTTGCCCTGACTAGAGTGGTGGTTTCTGCCTGGCTTAGGCGCATGCCCTAGTCAACCAGAAATCCCATTTCTAACAGATGGTCACAGCCAAATCCATAAAGTCAGGATGCCAATAATCTATGATCAATGGTATCAAATGTTGAATATAAATCTAAAAGGACGAGATCAGCTGGCTCACCTCTCGTCTGAAACCATCCAGCACTGATACGACTACAATCTCTGTGCTGTGCCTGGTCCTAAAACCACCTACTTGATAAGGATGAAGATTGAAGAAAAGACTGTGATTCCACAAATGGCTGAAAGTGGTTAAAAACTAATGTTTCAGGGGGGCGTGGCCAGCAGCATGGCGGACTAGACGTGTCCGACCGGAGCTCCGTGGGCCAGGAAAGAGATCCTGAAAATACATATATGCGCATCTGCGACCAGAGTGGCAAAACATACAGGAGAGGTGTCGGAACGTTTGGGCTGTGTGACGGCGAGGTCGTACCTGTGGAAATCCCTCAGTGAAGGCGTGGGGCGTGACTTGCAGCGGAGCTCGGGCCGCAGGTAAAATGGCAGCGGTCTGATCGGAACCGTGAAGACGGCGGTCGCTTAAGGAGAGAGCTGGCCTTAAGACGCGGGCGGAACCACGTCGACAGGCGAGGAGGTGAGCGGGCAGCTGAAGAGTGCGGTGGAGGTCCCTGCAGTCCTTACTGCGTCTCCCGGACCACTCTGGAGCCCCCCCCCCCTGCCCGCGGGGTGTGCTGTGCAGCGGCTCAGGTTCGTGCGGCGGAGGGAGGGCACAGAGCGCAGCCTCATACTACGGAGACCGGGGCGGACCCGCGCTTGGAAGGTCGACACTGCTGGCATTGACACCCGGGGAGCCTCGGCGGAGGTGTTGCTACGAGGGAGACACACAGACGCCGCTGCAACGGCGGCTTCCCTGCGGACGAGTGCATTTAAGTAGAGGGAGGGCGCTGCAGCGCTGGAAACAGCAGTGGAGAGCCGGCGGACCCTGAACGGTGGAGGGTGTGGGCACCCACCCAAGGCTCACACACACTAGAGCGGCAGATAAGGAAAGGAGAGTTCCCCCCCCCCTCACAGACTGAAATCATTGGTGACACAGTGGAGGGGGTACAAGGCGGCAGAAGCACTGATTAAGGCGAAGGATTTGGTGACTGGCTGAAGGAGGCGGAAGTGTGGCAATGGGACCTTTAGCAAAGCACACCTGACGTTTGTGGGTAACAGGCTGGAGCGCCATATTGTGGGGACAGACTCCTTTTCCATCTCCTGTAGGAGGGGTGCCGGATGGAGACAGGGGACGCTGATGTGAGGCAGGGTAGCCACAGAGGCACGTACTCCCCCAAGGCCCATACCGGTGCCTGAAGTTGCACGGAGATAACACAACTGAGAGGCGAGTGGCACTAGACGAAGGGGGCATACGCACAAGAGGTGCCGGTGAGGTCCCAGGGCCAACGGTGAGACGGCTGGATATTGAGAAAGAAAGTTGTGGGTGGAAGACCTTCACCCTCCCCTTCGCCCCCGGAGTGACGGGGGGGGGCACCACGGCCGGAAACCAGAGGTGAGCACCCCGTGAGGGACACGGTTGTCAACGGGCCGTGGTACAGGGAAATCAGCGGACAGTGTCTGGAAAAAAAAAAAAGGCGCCTTGTGCCTTGAACAGGCCGCGAGCGTCCGGCCCCAAAGGGTGGTGGATCTAAATGGCACGGGATAAAGATCCCAAAACACAGAAACAGGGGAAGATGGACAAATTCACTAAACCCTTGCAGACCGGGGATCCCCTTCCTGCCGGATCGGTGGGCCTGCCCGATAACAGTGTCCTCCTACAAGCGATACAATCCTCCAGGGAGGCTCTGGAGGGCAGGATTGACGAGATCAAAATAGATGTTAACCTACTTCGCCAGGACATGCGTAAAGTGTCGGAGAAGGTGACGCAGGCGGAACATCATATATCAGAGGTTGAAGACACCACCACTGTCCTCAGAAATGAGGTCGCAGCCCTGTCAGCGGCCATGAAGGATGTGCTCTGGAGGGTTGACGATTCAGAAAATCGGGCACGCAGGAATAATCTCAGTTTTCTTGGATTTCCAGAGGCCATCGAAGGGGCAGATGCCGGGGCTTACTTGCGTGGGTGGCTGGTGGACACTTTCCCTGACGCCCGCTTCTCGCCATGCTTCGTGATTGAAAGAGCGCACAGGATACCCGGAGCACGACCGCCGCCGGGAGCCTCCCCACGACCACTGATTGCGAGGTTTCTGAACTACCAGGATAGGGACCTCATACTCAGGGAGTTCAGGCAAAAAGGAGACATTCGTTTGGACAACGCAAAGATAATGGTGTTTCCAGACTACTCCCGCGAGGTACAGAAGCAACGCAAAACATTTGATTCGGTAAAAGACAAGCTACGCCAAATGCAAATCACATATATGCTTTTGTTCCCCGCTAAACTTAAAGTGATCTATCAAGATAGGACACTCTTCTTTAATACTCCAGAGGAGGCATGGAACTGGTTGGAGGAGCGCCCCTTGCCGAGGACATCAGGAGGCGTGATGGCGCTCTCGGGGAGGATCCCTTCAAGAGACAGTACTAAGCCCAAAACACGGCGGCTCAGGGGGAAGAATATGGAGACTGCACGCAGTGGAACACAGAGAGCGACGCCATATCGTAGCAGGAGAATAACAGGATCAGCACCCCGGGCCTCCGACTCAGAAAGTTTACATCATGCGGAGAAACCCAAGGGACCATCACGGAACGAGGTCATGATACGACAGCGTTCAGCGGATTGCACAGATCAAGATATCACGACAGACTCGGAGGGTGAGCATCCGTTGTTACAGAACATCAACCTCCTGGAGAATCAGACCGAGACACACACACAGCGACCGCGATGAATAATCAGACACCGCAAGCAGGCACGGACGAATGATGTGCAGAAATCGGCCCTGAGAACTGTAGGACAGTCTAGAGACAGTGGACCTTGCACGCCACCCCACGTGTGCTTTATATCCTTTCCAAATTTGATTCTTTTTTCTTGATTTTGTTGTTTTCTTTTGGTGTGCTAGGATTGTTTATTTTGTGTGGGAGAAGTGATGCGGGATATCCCTGTCCGAAGGATACTCAGAACCACTAGCGGCGAGCAGGCTTTCACACCAGATAGCCGACTGGTGGTAGGCAGACCCGTGTAAATAGAGCCCGGAAGGACAGGGACCAGTCTGGGAGGGTGAGTTCGGGGGGGTGGGCGACAGACCTCTCTAATCCACACACGACAAAGTTGGTCCTGTTGACCCAAGGGATAGTCGGTTGGATGATGGGGGAGTATGGGGGCGTGGAAATGGGGGCGGGGGAAGGGGTTTTCACATTGTTAAATGGTATCATAGTGCGCAGGCAGATATTAAAGAAATGCTGACACGGCTGCAGTGGGGCGGTGGAGACGGCAGACGCAGCAGAATAGACACAGTACACCGACGGGATGGCTACACCTAACACAGGGACATATTCGGTCCTCTCCTGGAACGTGAACGGGATGGGCAACAAAATCAAAAGGGGGTTGGTGGCGACGTATTTTAAACGACTGAAACCGGATGTCATCTTATTGCAGGAGACACACCTAAAGGGGACTCTCTGTGGGTTTCTAGGCCGCGGGGCATATAAGACACTGGCACACGCGGGGTTCACTACAGGGGCAAGAGGAGTGGCAATACTGATTAGGAAAACCCCGCCTTTCAGAATTGAGCGTACGTGGACAGACCCAGGGGGTACATACGTTGCGGTGAAAGGGATGTGGGACAGGAGAAATGTTACACTTATTAGCGTATATGCACCCCCCAGGCTGCAGAAGCAAACATTGGGAAAACTAGCGGCAGTCCTGCTAGAGGCTGGATCAGATACACACATCATTGGAGGGGATTTTAATGATGTAATGGATCCCGCGATGGATCGTACAACGACCCCAACAGGAGGCCCTAGGGAGACACCACTCAAAAGGTTCACAGACACAATGGCGCTCACAGATGTATGGCGTTGGCAACACCTCCAGACTAGAGCCTACTCCTTTTATTCAGGGGCACACAGAGCCTTCTCGCGTCTAGACTATATACTGACTCCGGTGGGAGAATTGGGAGCCGTACAAAAAGTGGAATATCTGGCGAGAGGCCTCTCTGATCACTCACCACTGTGGCTAACGGTGGGCACTCGGCCCCAGCGCCCAGCAGGGGATTGGAAACTTAACCCATGGGAACTCAGAGACCCCCAGGTCGCCAAAGAAATCAGGGTAGACTCGGAACTTTATTTCAGTGAGAATGTGGGGTCAGTGGACTCAGCCATTACACTTTGGGAGGCCTACAAACCGGTTTTGAGAGATAGAGTCCAGAACATCATAGCCTACAAGAAACGAAGGGAGGAAGAACAGATTGCAGGGTTGGAATCCCAACTGCTGCAAATTGAAACACAGGCCAGTGCAGGTAGTAACCCCTCACTGCAGCGCAGAATGCAACTTCTCAGGAGGGACTATTTTGCACTGGCTAAGAAGGACGCACAACTTGCGCTGCAAGCCATGTACCGACGGCTATATGATGCGGGGGACACAACAGGCAGGCTGCTTGCATGGCTCAGTAGGAAGGAATTAGAAAGCAGGTGGGTGGCACAGATACAGACTGACACCGGCCAGACACACGATACCCCGTTGGCAATAGCCAATACATTCGCAGACTACTATGAACATTTCTATGCCAAACGTGACCTGGCAGGACCCGAACAGATACAGGCCTACCTCCAGAAGGTGAACCTTCCTAAGTTGGCAGATAATGACTCACAGATATTAGATGGGGCAATTACCCAGGAGGAAATTGTAACAGCCATCGGCCAGCTGAAGACTGGCAAGGTCGCTGGCCCCAATGGGCTCCCTCCGGAGTTTTTTAAGCAGAACGTGGCACTCTTTTGCCCACACCTCCTCCAAATGTACCTGGAGGCATATGAGATAGGTGGTCTTCCTAGAGACTTGAGGACTGCCACGATAGTGGTGATCCCCAAAGAGGGCAGACCACCGCAGAAATGTAGTTCATATAGGCCGATTTCCCTCATCAATATGGAAACTAAAATACTGGCTAGGATACTGGCCACCAGACTCACTGGGGTAATTACGGGACTCATACATCGGGACCAATCTGGCTTTATGCCTAAGAGGTCGACGAGACACAACCTCCGGAGACTACATAATTGGTTAGAGGTGGCAATTACTAAAGACCACCCACATATTGTCCTGTCCTTGGATGTCGAGAAGGTTTTTGACACTGTCCACTGGCCATTTCTTATGTCAGTGCTGGAGGAGTTCGGGTTTGGCCCGGTATTTAGACAGTGGATCGCAGTTCTTTACGAAAAGCCACTGGCCAGAACTAGAGTCAATGGGGTAGTGTCCAGGGAATTCCAGATAGGCCGGGGTACACGGCAGGGATGCCCCTGTCTCCCCTACTTTTGCACTGGTCCTGGAACCGCTTGCATGTATTGTCCGGGCACACCCAGATATAACGGGATTTCGAGGTCTAGGAGATGAGGGATTGGATGAACGCATCTCACTGTATGCGGATGACATACTGATGTATGTCACGAAACCGGAGACATCCATCCCTAATATAATGAATAGTTGTGAAACATACGGAGCCCACGCGGGGTACACAATTAATTGGGAGAAGTCATGTCTATACCCGGTGGGAGGCGGTAGTGGGTGTGAGGTGTGCCCGAGGCAACTCCAATTGGCCTCAAAAGGTGTTAAATATTTGGGTATATATGTCACGACGAACACAGCGACGGCATTGGAACGAAACCTTCACAGAATACACAGGGAATTCCGGAGAGATGTTGATAGATGGCAGACTTTGCCGCTAACCCTGTTGGGTCGGGCTGCACTTTATAAAATTATAGTGCTCCCGAAGTTCCTATATGTCCTACAATACACGTATCAATGGATCCCGGACGAGGTGTTCACCAGAATTGAGGGCACACTGAGGACGTTCCTCTGGGATGGGAAACCACCGAGGATAGCGCTGGAGACACTACAACGCAGCCAATACAATGGTGGTATTTCCCTGCCTGACCTGCGGGCCTATTATTGGGCAACCCACCTAATAGTGGTAAACGAATGGGAACATACAGATCGGGACCACCCCACATATGCACTCGAACACTCACAATTCACCGAGCATCCATACACGCATTACATCTATGGGGGAAAGGGCTCCACACGACTCCTGACAGCCACACAGATAGTGATAGCAATCTGGAAAAAGGCGGAGCGACAGATGAAATGGGCAGGTCGAGTGACAAGGGAAACACCGCTTTGGGTGGGCAATAGACTTAAAGAAATCGCCAAATTGAAAGGTTTCCGGAAATGGGACCTGCTAGGCATTTCACAGCTGAAAGACGTATTGTATCGAGGGGAACTGGTGACTTTCTCACACCTCCAGACTGAGTATGCTATGTCCAAATCCCAATATTATAAATATTTACAACTGGTACATGCGTGGCGTGCACAACATATTGACACGGCAGAAATCCCGGAGTATGCACCATTAGAGGGTCGCCTCTTGATGGGAGAGATAGGAGATAAGGTAGTCTCCTGGACATATAAGACCATCATTAATAACAAACCAGATTCACTACAGAAGTTGAAGGCCAAATGGGAACTGGATGTGGGGGAAATAGAGGATCTGGACTGGGAAATGGCACTGATGCATCCTCGTGAGGTGGCCATCAAATCGCGACTACGATTGATCCAATTTAAGTATTTACATAGGGCATACTATGACAGGGCACGTCTACACAGAATAGGAAGGGCGGAGGAACCCAACTGCCTGCGCTGCCGAGCACCGGAGGGTACCTTCTTCCACACGATTTGGGAATGCTCCCAGATTCAGAGGTACTGGGTGAATCTGTTAGAAGAACTAGGGGCCATTCTGGAGGGGACGATTCCCTTGAACCCACAGCTAGTTCTGCTGGGAATTCAAACTGAGGTTGATCTTCCTAGGACAAAAGTATTGCTACTCCAGCTGGGACTGGTGGTGGCAAAGCGTGACTTAGCCAGAACGTGGGGGGCGGTGCTATGCCCATCACTAACTGAATGGAAGCGAAGCATGGACATGTATATGTTGGGAGAGAAAACGACTTATCAGGCAAGAGGCTGTCCCAAAAAGTTCTGGAAGATATGGAAGCGTGGCTTAAACACTATGGACTTGCACTTACTGAATCCCAGTGAGGTCCTGAGACAAGTCGGGCAGAGGGTTGGGGGGAACGGCTCAGAGGGGGACCAACGGGACATGCTACTGTCGACTTACTGTTTACTGCTGTATAAAGAACTTGATGCTGTGGTATTGACGTTGAAATGTCTTCACATTCTCGCTGAGAACTGTTACTGTAATGCAACTATGAAAATGCCAATAAATATATTTTTAAAAAAACAAAAAAACAAAAAAAAACTAATGTTTCAAATATTTTTTCCAGGAAAAGGAGAAGCAAAATTGGACAGCAGTCCTTAGGGTCTATTTACAATAGATGCTTTAGCAGTACATTGTTCCAGCTAGTGAGGACTACTCCTTCCTTTAAAGATACATTAAAAAAGAGACTATTTTTTATAGAATTAAAAGGGCTCTCTGCTTCATGATTGCTGCCGGACATGGATCCTTAGGTGAATCTGAGGATTTTGGTTTCTTGATGGGTGAAATTATTTTAGCAGATGGTAATTCTTTAAAGGAAAATTGGTCCGTTTTAATACCAGACTCCACAAAATTAATGACTTCGGTCCAGACGGTCTCGTCTGGTGGATGCTCACAATTAATGTTATCCCTGAGTTTGTTATTCTTTTGATCGAAATGATTGGATAAAGGGTTACAAAAACCCTGTGGTAGGCAATGTTATTGAAGAAGGAAGTTTAGGGGTGGTGGGAGCATTCGTGCGGACATGTGTGATGTTAGTCATATGTTGTTGAAGCAATGGGTCTTTCTATGTATAACCATCGGACAGATGGGGCGTGGCTTGGCGCGCGGCAAAATGGCCGCACGTTAGTGTAGCTCTGCCGGCCGCCGATACCATCCTTACATCTATCCTGTTCTCCAGTGGTCATCCGTGGAGTTTTGGAGGCGGGAGCAGCTGCTGATGAGTTGACCTCCCTCGGACTGGGCTCCCGTCGTGCGGTTTGAGCCAGGGGGTGCCGTACGAGGGCTGCAGCGGCGGACGCCGGATCCTAAGATGGCGACGGCGCGGCTGGAGAAGGAGCGGTGAGATGCGCTGCTGCCAAAGATAATGACGCTGAGGGACAGCGGAGGTACCGCGTTGACGCCTGGAGCTGGGACTGAGTGGCGGGTGAGAGACGCCGGCTCTGCGAGCGGTTTCCTTGAGGTGGCGGCTGTTGAGGGTCACTACGCACTGTGGGTGCTGGATCCGGCCCGTTCTGGAGGCGGCGTATACTACGTGAGCGCCCGGCTTCACGGATCGAGACAGGCCTCGTTGCGCGCTATGCCTGCGGGTCGGGTCTGAGTGCAATTGCTCTTCCGCTTCCCTATATAAGCCCAGCAGTGCTTGGGGCAGAAGCGCCCTGGAGCGTGGAAGGAGGGAAAGTAAGAAAACACCCTTTTTTTCTGTTCTGGTCGCCGATTGAGCCCCCGCTGTGTGGAGGCTGATCCTGCTGGTTACTAGGAGTTTTTGCAGAGCAGGCCTTAACTAAGGGACAGTAATTTACAGTGGACCACGATCTGGCATCATGGGCAAAACCGACAAAAGTCAACCTCGACTTAATTTTGAGCTGCGTAAAAGCGGCAAGTCGGCGCAAAATGCAGCGTCTGACTCTGAGCTGGACTCTGCCGCGCAGGCTCCCACTGCCCTGGAAAAGACACTAGCGGCGATTGAAGCCAGCTTACAGTCAATTGATGGTAAAATAGGGGTGTTAACCGGCCGCATTGACCATATCTCCTCCAAATTAGACAAGCAGGTGGCCAGGCTGGGGGAGGCGGAGCAGAGAATATCCGACGCCGAAGATGGCTTACAACAGGTTGCTACCAAGACTACGGATATTGAAAAGATTCTGGCGGTCATTAGAGATAAGAATGAGGACATTGAAGCGCGCTCACGGCGCAATAATGTGCGCATTTTGGGCCTGCCGGAATCAACGAACGTTGGCCGTCTGGAAGAATATGTTGAGGCCCTGTTTATGGAAATCTGTGGTGCTGAAAACCTCTCAAAAATGCTGGTTGTAGAACGAGCCCACCGGTCTTTGGCGATGCGTCCTCCCCCAGGCGCCCCTCCTAGGCCCATCATAGCACGCCTTCTCAATTTCAGAGATCGGGACACTGTACTGCGTATCGCTCGACAGAAGGGTACTATCAATCTTCAGGGTAATGTGTTATCGTTCTACCCCGATTTTACAGCCACGGTCCAGGCGGCGAGGAAGGAATTCCAAAGCGTCAAGAAGCTGCTGGCAAAGGAACGTGTACCCTACGCGATGCTGTACCCTGCTCGCCTTCGCATAGGTACAGACGACAAGGCAAAGATTTTTGCTAATCCAAAACTGGCCATGGACTTTGCTAAGACAATACGACGCCAAAAACAGTCCTTGGAAGCTACGTCGGATACTGATGAGTGATCTGCTACTGTATATTTGTTCACCAGTTCCAGCTGTGGGTCCACGTTGTCCTGCAAGTACGGGACTAGATATCCAATCCTCAATGCAGTATAGATGGTTGTAAGAGATAGGCTTTCCACCTGTTCCCCTTGAAATGTGCCTGTCCATTGCTTAACTTGATTTGATTGCAGGTGGTCGTTCGTGAGGACCATCCAGGTCCTAGCTGTACTACTTGTATACTGGTTTGATGTAACGCTGTTTCCTTTTTTCAGGCATCTGGATATACGTGGACTCTGGTCTACCTCATGGGAATGCTTTCTGTTAAATGGGTGGGCGTTAGTATTAGCTCCTTGCCTCCAAATCAGCTGGAATCCCTTTTTTATTGTCTACGTCTGCGGGAGGGCCGCAGGAGAAAGATTCCATTCTTTTGAGGCGGCCCCTCTCCCTTCTACAACTGGGAGTGGTAGGCGCTGCTACACCCCACTATGGGTGTGCCCCACTTCGCAATTGCAGTATTTTGTTTTTTGTTGGGGTTGTTCGTAAGTCAGGGTTATGGCTTTGGCGAATTGGGGTTGCCAAAGTGGGTGGGGGGACTGTATTGTATATAACTGTTCTAAATACTGTGATCGTTCATGTAGCTACGGTTGAGGATCTTGGTATGATATTACTGGAATGCATATTGAAATTTATTCAGAAGGTGTTCATACTCCATACTGACAATGTCGGGTGAAAGTTATAATTGCATAACGTGGAATGTTCGCGGACTCAACACCCCCAAAAAGGTCCGCCAAGTAATGGCTTATTTAGAGCGACATAAGGTTCAAATTGCTTTATTGCAGGAATCGCACCTGAACAAACAAAAGGAATTAAATGTTGCGCAGAAATGGGCAGGCTATAAACTAGCATCGTCGTACTCTACATATGCTAGGGGGGTCCTTATTTTGGTCAAAAAGGGAATACCCTTCCTCCCGATACACTCACACACTGATACTGAAGGCCGCTGGGCCATGGTGCAGGGCAAATTGGGTATCACATTGATCACGATAATCAACATATATGCCCCAGTGGTGGACGACCCGCAGGCTTTTACACAACTGCTGGCTGTGCTGCGTACCTGGCCGGAAACGGCTGTCATTTGGGGGGGTGACTTCAACACTCATCTTGATCCGAGCCTGGATAAATCAAATCCGCAGGGCGCACGAACTTTCAAGATGTCTCAGTGTGTTCGGGAGGCCATGTCGGAGTTGGGCTTAGTGGATGCATGGCGTCTCCGCAATGCTACAGACAAAGTTGGTACGAACATCACCCCGGTCTATAACAGCTGGTCACGGTTGGATTATTGGTTGTTGAATGAGGAAGCTAATGAATGGGTAACACATGTGCACAATTTGCCACGCACTCTATCAGATCATAATCCGGTTCTCCTTGGCATCCATATCCCCGCAAACGTGCACCGTCCCTTTACATGGCGCTTTCGCTCGGAGGCTCTACTTGATTCTGTTTACGAGGACACTATCAGAAAGGCAATAGAACAGTATTTTGAACTGAATGTGGGGTCGGTGGAGAGTCCGGCCGTGTTATGGGAGGCCTTCAAGGTCACGATACGGGGGGTTTGCATAGGTACAACATGGGGCATTTTAAAAGATATTAGAGGTCAACTTTCCAAGACTGAGAAGCTATTAAATGAGCTAGAATCGCAATACTTAGCAAATCCGGATGCAGGTTATCTTGCTAAGGTTCAAGACTTACTAAAAGAATACAACACATTGGCTGAATCAGAGGCACGCTACCTGTCACGTCGCCATGTGGCACGAGCCTATGGTGAGGCAGGCCGACCCGGCAGGAGGCTCGCCTCCACATTACGCTTTCGGTCAGAGCATCACCATGTCACTAAGATAGTGGATGAACAGGGAGTTGATCACTACACACCACAAGCAATAGTAGAGCAGTTCAGAGGCTTCTATAGGGACTTATACACTTCACGGGTGGGTGGGGATGATGAAGCCCTAAATGACTATCTCTCCAACATCGCATGTGTGTGGCTGTCGGACGGCCATCGTGAATATCTTAGTCAACCTCTTGAGGAGACAGATATCAAGGAGGCGATTTTATCTTTACCCAACAATAAGGCTCCTGGACTTGATGGTCTCACAGCAGAATTTTATAAACGTTATGCGGACCTTCTTACTCCCTATCTCTTAGAGATGTACGCGGAGGCTCATGATTCTGGTATCTTACCTCCCTCCCTTAGGCAAGCTCTAATTATCACTCTGCTTAAAAAGGACAAGTCTCCCACACTCTTTCATTGATAAATCTAGACGCAAAAATATTAGCAAAAATCATCGCTACTAAATTGCAACCTCTACTACCCACATTGGTGTTGCCTGATCAGTCTGGCTTTGTGCCGGAGCGCTCCACATCCCATAATCTTCGTACTATATTCACCATGTTTCATGTCTTAAATCCCGAACTTCCCGCTGCGGCGGTTATGCTCGATGCCGCTAAGGCATTCGACTCTGTGGAGTGGAGTTATATGTTTCACGTACTGAGGAGGATAGGATTTCCCAATGTTTTACTAAGATGGTTGCAGGTGTTCTATAATGACACATCGGCGAGAGTGCGAGTAGGAGGCCTCACATCGGAACCATCCGTATAGATCGAGGCACGCAGCAGGGATGCCCCCTGTCGCCCCTTCTATTTGCTATTATGATGGAACCACTTGCGTGCATAATTCGTCAACGCCATAGACATACTGCACTACAGTTCAATCAGCGGCCGGTCGGCATCTCAATGTATGCTGATGATATGGTTCTTTTTATCCGTGACCCACAGATTCATCTCGCCTCAGTGCTGCGTGAATATATCAGATTTGGATTTTTTTCTGGACTCTCGATTAATTGGGAGAAATCGGTGATAATCCCTCTTACGATTTGCACGTCCCCTCCCCAGATGGACTATCCTCTCATCTGGACAACGGACCCTGTCAAATACCTTGGTATCTGGGTACATCGGGATCCAGAGACTACCATTAGAGAAAATTATGGGAGAGCGTACGACACTTTAATGAGCCAAGTGGACAGATGGTCCTGCCTCCCGCTGTCTCTAGCAGACCGCATAGCAGTGATCAAGATGGTCGTTCTCCCTCGCTTTTTGTATCTCTTCAGTAATATCCCCATTGGCCTGACCAAGCAATTCTTCTCTACCATCAAAACTCAACTACTGCACTTGGTGTGGGGTGGCAAACAGGCTAGGATTAGCTGGACAACGCTGACTCTATCATACAACAGAGGGGGTTTTAGCGCGCCGGATTTTTATATATATTATTTATGTGCACAAGCACAACATGCCTACTACTGGTTTAAGCTACATGCATTCACTCCGCATCTAGCAGTGGAGGATGGAGACGCACATCCTATACCCCTGTCTGGGGTAATCACACACACTCATAGAGGCACACCTAGAGTGGAGATTAACACCATCGACACCACGGTAGCGGCATGGCAGACAATCGGAAAACTAGCAGGTAAACTACTGCTCTATGCTCCAGCCATGCCCCTGGCTGGACATGCGGCTCTGTCTGTCACACAAGAGGCTGGCCCCCTGAAATCCCTCAGGGAATTGGGTATCACGCACATGCAGGATCTCTATAACGACGGTATGTATATCAAAGAGGGCGATTTGGGTTTCATTGCCAATCCCACCCCACTTTTTCTATACACTGGGTATCGCCTAAAGCAAGCCATAAGACATCATTATCCTTCCTTTCCGGCTGAGTCGCCATCTCTTAATCCACTACAGCTGCTTATAGTGGCCCCAACTAGAAGAAAACTAATCACTAAGTTATACAAGGCTGTGCAGGAGGAGACAGTGCAAGTGGCTGATAAAGGTTTGGCGCGCTGGAATTCCATTTTAGATCCCCCAGTCACCATGAAAGAATGGGAACAAATATGCAAACTGACTAGCAAGCTCTCCTCAAATGGAAATCTACGTATTATTCATTTTAAATTCCTTCATCAAGCATATCACACTCCCAGCAAATTGTTTAAAATGGGGCTTCAGGAGACAGATCGCTGCAAAAGGTGTGGGCAAGGGGAGGCAGATTTTTATCATCTTGCGTGGGGGTGAAGTTCAATTTTTAAATTCTGGGAGGAAGTGATACAACGTTTAAAGATCATGACGGGGTCCTCACTCCAATGCACGCCACTCACTTGTCTGCTGGGTTATGTCCCTTTGCTAAGGGGAGTGCTGGGCAGATATGTTCGAATTGCCCTCTTGCTGGCCAAGAGACGTGTGGCGATAACTTGGGAAAGCAAACTTAGTCCTAAGGTTGATGGGTGGGTGAAGGATCTAGTGTACTGTCAGGAGACCTTGAATCTATATGCTGAGGAACTTCCGGTGACATCTAGGCCCAAGGACATTTGGGAGCCGCTGAGGCAATATTTGTTACATCGAGCGCTATTAGCTGTCACATCACCCTGAGGAGTTATTGCACTGTTCCAATTACCATAATATTATAAGTATTTCTATGTCGACTTATGCCAGGATCTGCATTCACATGTTACTGTGGACTTTATGATCACCAAAATCAAGCACTAGCCAACTGTTAGTGGGTTTTTGTTTATTTCGCCCTGCGTGGCGACATGTACTTGTCTTTCTATAAAATCCAATAAAGAAAGTTTTTAAAAAAAACATCGGACAGATGTGGTGGCAGTAGCAGATGAGTAGGAAACTCCTGATAGTTAATCTGTACTGGCTCAATGTCAAGACTGAGCTGCTCAAGGTTAGTGTACAGCCATTATCAGTGGCGGGAAGAATATGTTGTATGGTACATCTAGCAATAAACCTTTGTCTTTTACCAGGAATTGGTGTCTTCTTCCTATATCAATGGAACATAAAGTCTCTTGTTATTGTATTAGACACGTTTTCATCATCCTTAGACAATAAGGAGGCCAGTTTCTAGACAGCATGCAACCCGAACTATAACTGAAGAACTTACATTCAAAAGACGGGTGATGGCATCAGGCTGAACAGTGCCGATATCGTCATAGCACGGCCAAACTATTTTCCTCTTGCTTTGGGGTCCCCCATCCTCTCCTTGATCCGATTCCTCTGGGGTACTGAAGCGTGCACTCATTATTGCCCAATCATAGGAAGGACCGATAGACAGCGTCTCCTCCATATAGTAGTCCCACTTCTTTAAGTTGGATATATTTGCACTTGGTTTCAAAGCCTAGTTTCAAATAAAAAAATGTAATCAGCATTTTAAAACTTAAACTTAGCATTATAAACTACTCACAACTCACAACAATTATGGCAAATTTTGCAATGCAAAGGAAAGTGAGACGTAATACTTTTTTGTTTGTGTCGCTCTTTCCTCCGCCCTATTAAAAACTACACATCAACCCTCAAGTATGGTTCAATCAATCAATCACAGAATTTGTAGAGCGCACTACTTACCCGCGAGGGTCTCAAGGCGCTGGGGAGAGGGAAGGGGGGGGGGATGCTGCTACTGGTCGAACAGCCAGGTCTTGAGTAGCCTCCTGAAGGTCAGCAGGTCTTGGGTCTTTCGTAGGCTTAGTGGAAGGGTGTTCCAGGTCTTGGCGGCGAGGTATGAGAAGGATCTGCCGCCGGTGGTTGTTCTTCGAATGCGGGGGACGGTGGCGAGGGAGAGGTCGGCGGAGCGGTGCTGGCGGTTGGGGACGTAGAAGAAGAGTCGTCTGTTGAGGTAGGCTGGGCCAGTTTTGTGGAGTGCCTTGTGTGCGTGGGTGAGGAGTTTGAAGGTTCCATAATGAATCATTGTAAGTCAAACTATGGGGCTAACATTATGCAACTAAATTTAATAGATATTCAATCACAGCAGCAACATTAAAAAGAATGATCTCTGTCATAACATCAAAGATAACCCCATAAAACCTCACGTCTATCTTTGTTGCTCACCTTCCATCAAGAATCTTTCTTTTATTCTGCTCCTAGCTTGGAACTTCTAATTAGCAAGAATTTGCTTGTCTATGCCAAGACAACTGTAATGTCTTGGAGGGGATTGGCCTTGTTTCACCTCCCATTTTTGTCCGACAGTGGAATTTCAGTGTATCGGCACCTCTTTGAAGCTCCACCCCATGGTGCGCTTGGTTAATGCTGTACACTTCCTGGCTCCAGTGAAGCCCATTAAGAGCTGGACATCCACTCTGTTCTGTCATGTGAGGAACAGAGTTAAAGTGAGCTGCAGAGTTAAAGGATTAGGGTGAAGGAACCAAGCACCCTGCTGCAAAAGCAGGTCCACTCTTCGTGGAAAGGAAGAGGAGGCTGAGTGTTGCAGTCCAGCAGATTCGTGCACCAAATACTCCCCACCCAATCTTGGGCAATGAGAAAGAGGACTGCTTGATCTTCCTGCACTTTCTGAAGGACTCTCGTCAGAAGCGGACTTGATGGAGAGAACAATGGAATCTGA
Organism: Calotriton arnoldi; assembly: GCA_963921515.1. NCBI lineage: Eukaryota > Metazoa > Chordata > Amphibia > Caudata > Salamandridae > Calotriton > Calotriton arnoldi. The sequence goes on along the minus strand of CAWUFW010002724.1, from coordinate 1,868,977 downwards.
ATGCATCCCGAAGGAATCACCCAGGAAACTAATCAGAGGAAGTGTAGAGTACAAAACCGAGGACACTTCCTATTCAGGGCCATAGTGAGGAAAGAAACACATGGACACTCCATACTGGAGAAGATCAGTTCTGTCACTGTGGGGTGATAAGCCCACAAAGCCATCACAACTAGTACCACTACTTATATTGAAGATAAGCTCACCATCTCTGGTGACTCTTGGCAGACCTGCAGCCAGGACACCTTAAGAATGTTGACTAAAAAGTGTTAAAAAAACAAAACCCCAAAGCATCAGGCGGGAAACATCCCTTACCCCGCAGTCAGAACAACGACCTGCCTTTATAACGCAGTCACTACCCCGACTGCTAAGTTACCACATATTCCTTTAACCCGCAAGTAGTTACAACGACTTGCTTTAGGGGCGCGTTGTTGGACTGGTGTTGGATTTTAAGTCCAAAAGCACAAGTTACTAACTTGTGTAACGATATATCTGTAAGAGACAGTAGTTAGTGACAGATTCCTTACCTTAGAATATCCCCAGGCGTCAGGCTGGATCCGGAAAGTTTTTTGCGTAGCAGTACCCTTGCGCGTCGGTAGGCGGCGTCGTGCGGCTCCGCGTCCGTCGTCGGCGTCGTGATCGCCGGGATGACGTCGCGGGCAGTACTTAGGCGCCGCCCCTGCGCGCTGACGTCAGTTCTGTACACGACTTTCCGCGCCAGGAACGCAGAGCCATGCAAGAAGCTGACATAGGTGTCTGAAAAATACTAGGGCCCTGAAAGGGATGTCCTTAACCCTAGAAATCAGTTCGCAGAACGGGGAGGATGGGTGGGCGGTAGGAATCTGTCACTAACTACTGTCTCTTACAGATATATCGTTACACAAGTTAGTAACTTGTGCATCTGAAAGAGACACGTTAGTGACAGATTCCTTACCTTAGAATAGATACCCCAGCAATACCAACCCCGGTGGTGGGTCTGCGAACAAAGATCAGACAAGGAAGTCCTGGAGGACAGAACGGCCAAAGAAGCCGTCCCTCCGGACCTGACTGTCAAGGCAGTAATGCTTTGTAAACGTGTGCAGCGAGGCCCACGTAGCTGCCTGACAGATAACCGGCAGCGGAACACCGCGGCCCAAGGCCGTGGTAGCAGCCGTTGCCCTGGTGGAATGGGCACGCAGCCCAACAGGAGGCTCCTTCTTAGCCAAAGAATAGCAGGTCTTGATGCACAAGGTAACCCAGCGGGAGATGGTCCTCTTGTGCACCGCCCGACCTTTTTGGCGCCCACGTAGCCAACAAAGAGCTGGTCATCCACCCGGAAGTGTTTTGTGCGGTCAATATAGAAGGAGAGCGCACGTTTTGGGTCCAGACGGTGGAGCCTCTCTTCCTCTCTGGAAGGATGCGGAGGCGGAAAGAAGGTGGGCAAAGTGATGGTCTGCCCAATGTGGAAAGCAGTAACCACCTTTGGCAAGAAGGACGGACGCGTCCTAAGAACAACCTTGTCTGGATGAACAGACAGAAAGGGAGGTTTGCAAGATAGAGCCTGGAGCTCACTCACCCGCCGAGCGGAGGTGATGGCCACCAGAAAGGCTGTCTTCAGAGTCAGAAGACGAAGAGGACAGTTATGTAGAGGCTCAAAGGGAGCGCACATTAAAAGGTAAGAACCAAGTTCAAGTCCCACTGAGGCATCACAAACGGAACAGGAGGGAAGAGGTGAGTAATGCCTTTTAAGAACCTGTTAACAACAGGGGACTTGAAAAGGGAGGGCTGATCAGGGAGCCTGAGGAAGGCCGAGATAGCACAAAGATAACCCTTGATGGTACCCAGGGCAGAACCCTGTTGGGCCAGAGAGAGAAGGAACAGAAGGACCTCAGAAAGAGGGGCAGAAAGGGGATTCACAGCCTTTGCTGTGCACCATGCCACAAATTTGTTCCACCTGCAGGCGTATACCACCTTAGTGGAGGGACGCCTGGCTGCCAGAATCACATCACAAACTTCGGGAGGCAAGTCGAAAGGAATCAACTGCCGCCGCTCAATCTCCACGCAAGCAGGTGTAGACTGGACAGGTTCGGGTGGAGGACCGTCCCCTGCTGCTGCGACAGAAGATCCTCCCGAAGAGGCAGACGGATCGGGGATCTACGCTCATATTGAGTAGCTCGGGATACCAAACTCTTCGAGCCCAGTCCGGAGCCACAAGAATGACTTGGGCCCGGTCGTGCCGAATCTTCTTCAACACTCTGGGTAGAAGTGGTATAGGCGGAAAGGCGTACAATAGACCGCAACTCCACTCGTGACGAAAGCGTCGCCGAGCGAGTGCCGCCTTGGAAATTCCAACGCGCAGAACTGATGACATTGCGCGTTCTCTTCGGTGGCGAATAGATCTAACCAAGGCTCTCCCCACTGTAGAAAGAGTCCTTGCGCCACTTCCGAGTGAAGACGCCATTCGTGATCCATCATGCACCTGCGGCTGAGTTCGTCCGCCCTGGCGTTCAGGGAACCTGCCAGGTGTTGAACCATCAGGAACATGCCCTGATGTTCCAGCCATGTCCAGAGGCGCAGAGCCTCCTGACAAAGGGTCCACGACCCCACCCCGCCTTGTTTGTTGCAGTACCACATGGCGGTGGTGTTGTCTGTGAACACCTGCACTACCTTCCCTTTGAGAGAGGGAAGGAATGCCTTGAGTGCAAGTCGGATCGCCCGGAGCTCCAGAAGGTTGATATGGAGCCGGGACTCCGCCGGAGACCAGAGGCCTCTGATCTCCGCCTCTCCCATGTGACCGCCACATCCCAGAAGGGACGCGTCCGTCACAACTGTGTGCTCTGGCTGGGGAAGGGAGAGGGATCTGCCCATGACCCATTGCCGGTTCGAGAGCCACCACTGCAACTGTCTTGCAGTCCCCTCCGAGATCTGGACGTGATCGGACAGATTGCCCTGGTGCTGCGCCCACTGGAACTTCAGGTCCCACTGCAGAGCCCGCATATGCCATCTGGCATGATTGACCAGCAGGATGCAGGAGGCCATGAGGCCCAGCAGCCTCAGGGTCATCCGCACCGAAACCCAGGATAAAGGCTGAAAGATCGGAATCATAGCCTGAATATCCCGGACTCGCCGTTCGGGAGGATAGGCCCGAAACTGCGTCGTGTCCAGAACTGCTCCGATGAAAAGGAGCTGTGGAGAAGGAATCAGATGCGACTTCGGCACATTGATGGAGAACCCCAGCGAGTGCAGGAGTTCGGCCGTAGTCTGGAGGTGGGAGACGACTGCCTGGGACGAGCCCGCCTTCAGCAGCCAGTCGTCGAGGTAGGGGAAGACTGAAACCCCTGCCCGGCGCAGATGAGCTGCGACCACCGCCATCACTTTCGTGAACACCCGAGGGGCACTGGTAAGGCCAAAGGGGAGCACGGTGAACTGAAAATGCTCGAGGCCTACCGTGAACCGAAGGTAACGCCGGTGGGCCGGCAGGACGGGGATGTGGAAATAGGCGTCCTGCAAGTCCAACGCTACCAACCAGTCTCCGGGGTCGAGGGCAGTCAAGACCTGAGCTAGGGTGAGCATCTTGAACTTCTCCTTCCGGAGGAAGCGATTGACGTTCCGGAGGTCCAAGATAGGACGCATGTCCCCCTTGTCCTTTTTGGGCACCAGAAAGTAGTGGGAGTAGCAACCACGCCCTACTTCTGGGGTCGGAACATGCTCGCTGGCCCTCTTGGCCAAGAGGGCCGTGACTTCCTTCTGTAGAAGCACCAAGTGATCCCCTGACATGCGGTGGAATTGAGGTGGCATGGCTGGGGGGTGGTCTCGAAGGGGAGGGAGTAGCCCCTTCGGACAATGTCCAAGACCCACCTGTCCGAGGTGATGGGACGCCAGAGGTGAAGGTGATGGCGGACCCTGCCCTCGACTGGCGTACTGTGCACCTGAAAGGAGGGACTAGGAGGGCTTGGAGGCCGCGGACGGGTTGGAGGTGGTGGCCTGACCCGCACGCTGGTTGCCCGAACCGCCACGGCGGTATCCACGTCCTCGGCCACGCGAAGGCGCTGCTGCGCGGGCCGTTGGCCGGGCTGCGGACGTGACTGGGCGCCCCTTCCGTGGCCACGAAAGGGGCGAAAAGCAGACGTAAGCGGAGGGCGCACAACAGCAAGGCCCAGGGACTTAGCAGTAGCCCGAGAGTCCTTGAAACGCTCCAGCGCATGGTCTGCCTTCGAACCAAAAAGACCGACACCATCAAAGGGCATGTCCATGAGTGTATTCTGGACATCCCCCGAAAACCAGTGGTTCTCAGCCAGGCGTGGCGACGCAGCGCCACCGTCGTTGCAAGCGATCTGCCCAGCGAGTCGGCGGTATCAAGGCCACAGCGGATGGTATATTTAGCCGCATCACGCCCTTCCGCAATGGCGCGGGTAAGCAGTGTCTGGACCTCCTCAGAACACTGCGGCAAAACAGTTGCCACCGAATCCCACAGGGAGTGGGTGTATCGGCCCAAGAGGCAAGCGGTATTAACAGACCGCAAGCCAGCACTGGAGGAAGAGAAAGCCTTCTTCCCAAAGTGATCCAGGCGCTTGGATTCCCTATCCGGAGGGGCGGTAGGGAAGGCGGTTTGGGAGGCAGAGGCTTGGACAACCAAGCTCTCAGGGGTGGGGTGTTGGGAGAGGAACAGGGGGTCGCCCGGAGCAGGGCGATGGCGTCGGGCCACGTTCCTATCCACAGGAGCTCCTGTGGTGGGTTTGGACCAGGCACCCAAAAGAACGTCAGTCAGTGCCTCGTTGAACGGCAGCACAGTCTCCGAAGAGGAGGCCGCCGGCTGAAGCACTTCAGTCAGGATGTTAGACCTGACGACCACTGTAGGCAACTGGAGATTCAAGGCTCCAGCAGCTCTACGCAACACCGTTGCAAAATTAGCCCCCTCCTCCGTTGCCACGGGAGGAGACAGCATGCCAGAGTCAGGGGAGGTATCCAGACCACTGGCATCCCCAAGTTCCTCAACCCAGTCCGGGTCAAACTCGCACTGTTGTGTGAGAGGGTCGTCAGACCCCTCCCAGCTCTCCTGGTCCTCCTCAGGTTGAAAATATGGAGGAGGAGGGACATCAGGGACCCAAGGTCTCATCGGCGCCGGATACGGCGTCGGGCGACGCCGGTCCGGCTCCATGTCCGGACCCGGAGAGAACCGGGGAACGACGCCGCCCGGAGCCCCGGACGGCGTCGGAAACGGCACCGGGGACATCGGCGTCGGCGGAGGCAAGGTTAGGTCAACCGGCGTCGATGGGGGTTGCGGCACCACCGGAGCCGGGGTCGAGGCCGGGGCCGGAGCCGAGGCCGGGACGAAGGCTGGTGGGACAGGCGACGCCGGGACCGGAGTCGACGGCGACGCCGGAGCAACCCCATCAGGGCCCGCGGGGCCCGGAGGCGCACCGGAGGGACCTTGAGGCCCGAAGAGGCGGGCCATGGCCGACAGGAATTCCTGTATATCGGCCTGAGTCGCCCCCGAGCCCGGGTAGGGCGGGTACTGCGGGGGTAACTCGACAGGCACGTCCGGGGCCGCGGGGGCGGGGACGGTGCCGACAGGGACCTCAGCCGAGTCGCGAGACCGGCGAGGCGAAGTCTTAGAGCGATGACGCCGCTTAGACTTCTTGTGCTTCGACTTACCGGAGGAGCGCGAAGACTTTGAATCCGACGAACGGCGGGGACTCCGCGTCCGGCCCCTCGACCTCTCCCGGGACCGGGGCTTGGTGCGGCGCGGAGCCGAATGCCGGACTTCAAGGAGCTTTCGAGACCGCTATCGCAAAGCCTTAGGATGAAGTTTCCGGCAGTCAGGACACGACTTCGTGTCGTGGTCTCGGCCGAGACAAAAGAGACACTCGAGGTGCGGGTCCGTGATCGACATCATGCGACCACATTCCTCGCAGGGCTTAAAGCCGGGCATCCCTACGACACCTTAGGAGTCGTGAAGACTCGTTGAAGAAACAGTGAAAAAATTCACCAAAAAAGATAGTCAAAAAGTGACTAGGGCACTGCTCTTCCCGGATCTGCGCTTACTGGCGCGGAAAAAGAAGAACTGACGTCAGCGCGCAGGGGCGGCGCCTAAGTACTGCCCGCGACGTCATCCCGGCGATCACGACGCCGACGACGGACGCGGAGCCGCACGACGCCGCCTACCGACGCGCAAGGGTACTGCTACGCAAAAAACTTTCCGGATCCAGCCTGACGCCTGGGGATATTCTAAGGTAAGGAATCTGTCACTAACGTGTCTCTTTCAGATACGTTCCTACTATTGCGTAGACTGGAGTTGGAATAGTAATTTATACTATTCTTAAGTCCAGCTCTCCCCCAAGGCAAGCCAGTGCAGCAACTTGCGTGGTAAAGTAACGTGTGGTAACGTCGCAGTCGGGGTAGTGACTGCATTGTAAAGGCATGCAGGGTAAATGTGGGGTTCCATCATACAAATGCATCAAGCCTTTTCCATCTATGCAACCAGGATTTGGAACAACATCCTCATATCTGTCATAACTGCCTCATAGATGTTCCAATTTAGTAATGCATTGAAGATGCATCTCTTTGAAGAACACCACATCATGATGCACAATGCAGTAACAGAGCACTTCGGTTTACGGAATCCAGTTACCTCTCCAATCATTCGCTGACTGTATGCTTCTCTTTGAACCTTTACAATCCTCTGCTACCTTTTGTCTAGGTTTGTGCTATACAAATACCAAATAAATACATACATGTAGTCCTAGCATCCGATCGTACGCGGAGAGTGCCTGTATGGTGCCCACACTGGAAAAATGCTCTGTTGTTGAGCCCATGTCCACAGCTGTATTGCCTCTTAACACAGCGGCCAAGACCCCACACCATCCTCTGTACTGATATAAAGAGGGTGGTTGTGTTGTCCAAGAGAACCTCAATGGTGCTCTCTGAGATGGAATAAAAGGGCGTCATTCAGGGCAAGGTGAACTGTGCGCAGTTCGAGCACAGACACCACTCTGGTGGGAACCACAGGCCCTTCTCTGTGATGCCATTCAGATGAGTGCCCCAGTACAAAGACAGGGTACCCGTAATCACAGTAGCCTATGACTGCAGGGGGGCGTAGGGACAACCCAGGACTGGAGGGGCAGATCTGCTAGTGCAGACCTGGGAGAACACAGTTGTAAACCTGCACCCAAGCCACGAAACTCTCTTTATTATGGAGCACTATTTTCTCATTCACCACAGAAGGGTCCTCATTTGCCACCTGTCATGCAGCCCCAATAGGATGCATGAGGCCTGTCAGGTCAAACAGGTGTAAGATTTGCAGATCTGGGATCGGTATCTGAGACACAAATATCGGAATTAAATCCCAGTTGTCTGCAAACCTCTGAGGATGAGGAAAAGCCCACATACAGGTTGTGTTGAGCACTGTACCTATTAAGGTAAACCTCTGTGCGGGGTCAGACTTCCGGACTTCTGTTGCTGGTAAAGCCAGAGTTGTGCAGAAGGGTCATGGTGCAATGTAGATTGTCGATGACAAACACAAGGTACTCTACCTTCCCCAGCTAGTCATCGAAGCACAGAAATACTGGAACTCCCAACCTCCTTGGTGGAGCCGCCACCACTAGCATTTCGATGAACACCTGCAGCACAGTTGTTAGGCCAAATAGAAGAACAAAAAACAGAGTGCTGATAACCGACAGTGAACCTCAGGTACCACCTGTAGGCAGGCAGGATTGTCATATGAAAGCAGGCATTCAGGGTGTCAAGCGACACCAGCCAAACTGCCAGTCCCCACCGTGAGGGCTAACAGGACCTTACTCAGGGACAGCATTCTGAACTTATCCTGTCGAATGAACGAATTCAAGACTTAAAGGTCAAGAATGGGTCTCAGGCCTCTGTCCTTATTGGGGAACAAGAAGTATAGTAGAATCCTATGCCTCTTTTCTCCAAATGCACCATCTCTAAATTGGATCAGTTGTAATAGCTGCTGCTGACGGGGCTGCACCCTGGAGAAGCTATGCAAGCTTCCTAAACTGTGTTGTTTCACCAGTCATGCCCAGGAATTGTGGTGTGACACAACTATTTATAAATCACTCCAGGAAGGAGTCATCATTCTTACCAAAGCGTCATTCACCATTAAAATGACATGTGCATTCAAGTCAGAATGACATCTCCCGAGAAGCCGGAGCAGAACATACATTCACAGCTGCAAAGGGGAATGACCATAACCATCGACCAAGCCCCCATATCAGCAGTGTACAAGCTGCACTTCAGGATTTGTTTGAAGGCATCTAGGCCGTCCTTGACCATATCTGAAAACAGATTTTCCATGTGGTCAGGAAACGTGATAAAAGTAATTTTTACTATCTTTAGAGAGGTATTCCGATAGGGGAATGTCATGACAATAGGCAGAACTTGTCTTTTTCAGCTGGATAATGTCTGCTGATTTTGAAAGTGAGAGTGGCATAGAAATCAGATCCATGGTGCTGGAAAAGCATTTGCTTCTTTGAGAACTGTGCCGAGGCTGGAGTCTGTGGTGGTGCAACCTGGGGGCATCGCACAACGCACAAAACTGAGTCCCTTAATAGTCCTAGGAACACTTCTTTGAGGAAAAAAAAGTCCTCTCTATCCTAGGGCACTTTTGTATTTTTAATGGGTAGATCGGATATCGTTCTGTTCAGGAGACTGAATGAGACAGGTATCTCTTTGGAGTGTCGTCACAGGCCTCAGCCAAAAAGAATTTGGCCTCCCATTCTCCGATGAATTAGGGTGCATTGAGTAGCAGGAATCTTAGGCCAATGGATTGTGGTTGGAGACAAGACACCACATGCGGCCTGTCATGCTGATCTGAAAAAGATGCCTTTCTAACAGCATGTACAAGAGCTTTTAAACCCCGGAAACCTTACAATGAGGCATTTTACCTAGTCACTGTTGAAAGCTGTGGAATTTCACTGGGGAGGCACAGAGAGCTCTGGAACCATGTCGATGGGATGCAGAAAAAACAGAAAATGGCCTAACGCACCAGTCGGCACCTTACATCTTGGGCAAGCAAAGTCACAGCTCATGTCACATGGCGCCACAATTGCCAAAGCTGGACAGATATTGCTGGGGGAACAAGTTTTTGGATCCAAATTGGAACCTGAAGGATATTCTTAAAGGTAGAAATCTGCATGAAAAAAATATCCATTGGAACAACATCTATCAAGTACCCAACAAAAGGACACACCCAAACCAAACTTTTCGAAGTCTCAATAGGTTTGTCATTTTCAACCACTTTCAACCCCCTGATGGAAATAATGACAGGATGATGGGATTGTACCTGCTCTTCACATCAGAACCACCTACATTTTTTCTCTGTATACCTACCTAACCTTTAGATATGCTTCAGTGCCCTAATACTTTACCAAGCTATTGAGGGTTAGGAGGGATGGCTTGGGACAGGCGATGTGGCATTAGACTGTGTCTCTAATTGACACCACATTGTTTCACAAGACCCATGTTGGAGAACCTCATCCTTAAAGCTGCCCATCGCAGGGCTGCACTACTCAGACTCAGTCATTCTAAATTAGGAGAGGAGAGATGAGGTAGACTGGTCTTAGGAGTAGATGGAAGTCTGGAATAGCACTACAATCTTCAGAATGTTAATGGCTTTGATTGAGGCGATGCAAGCCTTGTGTAGTGGGAAGCATGCTACAGGGACCTTTCAAAGTGGTGTTGAAACACAAAATCACTCAGAGCAGTTAACTTATTCTATTGCTTTAAAGAGCCCTGCCACGATCAAGTTAAACTGGGGTGGGTAAACAAGCTGTCTTTCGTTCGGTTTATGGCCTATTGAGAGTGGGACAATTAACCAAGAATTTATCAGACACAAGTAATGGCTTTTGCCATTTCTGCCTGGGTTGCTTGATCACAGAGCAAGCTAAGTATCACCCAAAACTGAAAACTGTGTTGGTGGTCTAAAATTCAAGCCACCAGATGGACTGAACTATTGGAGACACCAGATGTAAGTATTCTACTAGTTGTCAGAAAATGGGATCACTGCATAGGTGGATATTTTGCAGTTGCCCTTTTCACAGAACTTGTAAAGAATTCTAACTGTTCTCAATGATAACATTTCCCCTAGAAAGAGGGAGCACCAGCCTTGAGCTGTCCGTATTTTCCACATTTAATTTTGTTCATTACTGAATGTTCTACATTAAACTGAAATCATAGCGAATGTTGTTCCTATTTGGAGGACTCAGGCTTGGCAACCATCCTTGATAGATTTAGGTCTAAATTATCCTGTCCTTGTGCTGGTCCTTCCATCTCTTTCAGAGGTGAGCGAAAACCTCATGATTCAGCGGGAGGCTCTGTGAATACAAGGGAATGGTAGGTTTCAGGAGAACAGAGACTGGTCATGCCATTTGAGATCTGCTAGCAACATTTGGAATGCTTGGGCCTCAGGGATGATCAGAGGCTATTGTTCTGCATGGTGGAATGGTCTCATTGGTGTAGGACACATTCTGAATGATATTTCATTTCTGCTAAGGAGGTGATTCATTTCCTGTCTTCCTCTTTGGGAGCTAGGAGAAAGCCATGGACTTTTATCATTTGCAAAACAATTATTTCTGCATGGAATAAAAGGTTATCAGTGTGCCAGTTTCTTTTAGGTGGAAGACCTCTAAATAGCATTAGACTCTGTATCCCCCATTAGGAATGGGGTCCTCAAGCCTCTGAGGAGCTGGCCTGATATGATAAATAAATAATTTGGCTATAAAAAGGATCTTTCAAGCTACAGTGATGCTAATCTGTCTTCTCTTGTTTTAAAGAGTATCAGTCATCAAGGTTGTGTATGTTTCTGCATAAGTATTTACTCGAGAAGGAATGTGATGAAGTGTTTTTCTTCTTGTCAAGGAGGAAAAAAGCCACAAGGACTTCCATTTTTAGGTCTCGCCTGGCGTTGCAGCACGCATGCGCTGCTCGCTCTGCGAGGCTTCTTGTAATCAATATACTTTGAGAAGTGGAGTTTCGGCTCCGCCCGTTATTTCGATTGGTTTGCGTCATTTTGCGCCATTGGTTATGGTAAACGGTGTCTTTTGATTGTGACTGAGGCTTTTTAGTCCCTTCTGGTTACCGCCCTGTCCTCTTTTTGCCTCACCCACCCGGACTGGATGTTTTACTGGCGGAGTAACACGTTCGGCGTTGTATACTTGGTGAGCACTATTTTCTTTCAGCTGCTCAGCAGCCCCATCGGTGGCCGGCTGCGGTGCGTGTGGCTCGCTGGCCAGAGGTGCGCTGTGAGTGTCTGTTCTTGTTTGTTATGTCCTTGATTTTCCTACTTTTTCCTTTCACGCCCTCCCCTTGCAGCTGGGTGGTCGAATAGACATTCCCTGATACTGGCAAAAACGTCTTCGCGGTGGCGCGCGGCCAGCGCTGGCAACCGGCTGCACACTGTGCATGAGCTCAGCCGCGTCAGGTCATCCTGGCTGTTTACCGAGGCCTCGCGGACTCTTGTCGCATTTGGCGCCAATTTCTCCTCAGCCACTTGCGATTTTCAGCCAGCTGTTTTTGTGATAACTGAGTTCCCCGATCTGCTCCCTGGTCACCTGCTGCAGTGGAAGCCTGATCGAGCCCTCAGATTTTTAGCGAACCGAGAATTTCTCGGGGCACAATTTAAAACTTTCCCGAGTAAACATCTACCTCCTTTCGGAATTCTGTCGGCATGATTGAGAGGCTCGCATTCATGGCAGGCATTCGCGGTTCCTCCCTCTCTTTCCTGTCTGGGGCTTCTGTTTTTCTAATGAGCTCTTGAGCTGTGCTCTTTGTGATTAGGGTTGTGTTTTGTCACGTCTCTGTTACCGTAGCCTTTGTCTGCGCAATTGTATTAGTCACTGCTATCCTATGAATGACAATTTTGTTAACGTGTCCTTTGCAGAAAGGCACTTGTAATTTACAGTTTGTGTGAGGGCTTGTGTGGCTGTGTTTTGCTACTGTCCTCTGCTGTGTGATCATGTTGTGTCACTGTGTCCTTTGAGAGATGGTTGGAGTGTGGTACTGTACTCTTTTGGGTGTTGTATTATCGTGTCACTTCTAAGATGGGGTCGCTTCAGTGTACGGCAGTATTGTTTTACCGTGTACTTTATGTGTGTTGCTGTGTTTTGGTAAAGGCTGTCCTGTGTTACAATGCCATTCATAGAAGTCTGGTTGTGTTTTGCTGCCTTGCTTGCTTTTGTGGGCCGTGGAGACTGTGCCCTTTGAGAGGGGGTTGTTTATCTTTCTGAGTTCCTTTTTGGGCAGTGTTCTTTCTAGCGCAGTTTATGCTGGTGTTTTCTTTGGTACACTAGAACAGTATTCCTGTCGGCTTTGCTAATTGTTAACCTTACATCATTGTACACAGCGAAGATTTATAGTTCATTGCCTGAATTTTTTTTAATACACGTGTGCACCATTGCAACATTTCCTAACCGTAACTACCAAACCATCAAAGGAACGAAGGAAACCACACACCCCCAACACTGCCATCGCCACCGAAAGAAAGTGGGAGCTGGGGGATGGGCAGAACTACTTCTGTGTTTATTTATGTATTACAGATAATTAATGATTTATTAAGGACAGTTCTTATAAGGTCCCAAAGGCGAGACCTATTGGCTATGCCATTGCTTGTTTATCCAGCTTTTCTAGGCACTGGTAGGGTGTCTGCTTGACTGCTACATATTACAAAAGCTGAACTGCAGTAACCATGAACCCTTCCCACCTCCTAACTTAGTTTAAGATGCCCTTAAAGGCATTTCTTCTCTCCCGCTGCCAAATATTTCTGGAAACTTAATGACTGATGTGAGGTTCAATGCTCTAACGTTTGTCACTCACTTTGTCAAAACTGCTTAAGCCAATGACCTACAGATTTTGTGGTTTGCAGACATGTCTAGTAAATCTACTATTATGCATTTACACTTAACACCTGTTTAGAAAGCAGTGGCAAACACAGTAACAGGACTTTGAAATGGCGTAATGTGCATGCTAGTGCGAAGTTCATTCATAGCATAGGTAAACACATTGTAATGTCATCTAAGATGCCATCATGAACACCCACCACATTTGACCATTCTTGGTTTTTGCTCTAGCCTGAGTGGCCACAGGTTTCTTATCTTTCATCCTACATATTTGAAATGAGTTGCTATCTGCAGGAATCTGTGTCTGTCACAACCTATGCTCAAGCTAGTTCCTGTCAGGTTGCAGTTTGAAAAAGATGAAGTAAAGATTAAATGAAAGGAGTCCTATCATTTTATCTTCTTTGTCATCTGATCAGATTATGTTGACTTGTGATGCTGCTGCTGGGTAAAAAGTAGCTATTATAGTTATTAGGATAAAGTAACTATTTTCTGACCACACACTAGGAGTGACTGCAAGCCATCTGCAGATAACAAAATGGATGAACCGTATAGCTGACATTGGTAGGTAATCAATAATAACCTGCAATCTAATTTTCGAAATCATCCAGTCAAAGATGGTGGTGAAGAAAAACAATATGAAATATCAAGTAATAATAATAAATTACTTTTATAAGTGTTACTATTGCAGACTGAATTGTACTTTACCTTTCTGATCATGAAAGACTGCTCTGGGCCTGCTAGGGCTTGAATTGGTGACCTGCAGGGGACACCTATATACACATGCGTGCGCACTCACAAACCAAACACCCATCCTGAAAAATACTCAACACCAAACATGCAAAAAGCGCTCAACTCACTGAGTCATCTTGCTGGACTACTGCCCGTATTCAAGTCCTTGGGATGGGCTTTTAGTAATTAAGGAGAAAGGGCAGGAAATAGTGTAGACAAACTGTGTCAGAGGCTGAACATAACAGCCAGCAAAGTTTAGTTCAAGGTTTGTAAGGCATAATTATCCAGTATACCTATTATTCTAACATATTTTGCACCAGACAGAAGCTTTGATAGCCCTTGCTTTGGTAATGCCATAACAACTATAAAACACCCTCAATCAACAGATGTAAAACAAATTTGAGTCTTACACTCAGCAAATAGTAAATCATGCTTAATGTTAAAACATAAAGACATAATATAAGGAAATAAATTACAATTGTGAATCAAATAGGCACAAGAAATGCTGCATCCACAGATGAAAATTTGAATAAATGTAAGACATATACTTTTAAGTGTTACTGTATATAATTTATGTCCTACCTCTACTTCTGTTGGCGCATAGAGATAGTTGAAGAACACTGAACACTTTTTGTGCATTCTGTCAATACATTCCCATATGCAAATTCCTTTCTTGGAATGCTTATCCCCTTTATCGTCGAATAACGTTCCTAAAATAATCATAGATCAAAAACATCATACTAAAACAGAATGCTTTAAAACACTTGAAACTGCTGCATAAAAACTGAAAACCAATATAAAAAGAAATGATACATTGCCTAAAGATGGTGGTTCTGTTTTTTAAGCAGAGACTTTACTCACGGTTTTGTAGATTAATGTGCATATTGCTAGCATCTTCTAAATCGCACTACTGTGATACTAACTTCACATGAAAAAAATGAATCTTCGGTCGAATTTCTGGGCTCATTTCCTTGTTACCTGAACCATACCCACCCATGGCCAATGAATTCATATATCTTCTTTTATATTTTATGTCCTATGGTAGACTGTGTAAGGGAATATAGCTATTATTACGAAAGTATAACATTACAGAAACATACCAAAATGAAGAAAGCAGAATATCTTTCTAAGCAACAGCCTGGGGAAATCATGGATTGTTATTATGTTTTGAAGCTTGAATTTTATGACTCCTATTTCTTGCCTACTAGAGCAGCTACTGCTTAGCTTATCCCCATCTTGGCTTGGACCCCGCACCACCAGAAACGATGATCGGTCACACCTAACTCAAAGTGACAGCTGAAGAAAAGCAATAACATTAATGTGTACAGCTTTATTAAAAAATTTGGATAGAAGGCTTTCTACACTTTTTTCACCAGAGTTTTTAACAAGAGTTCTACCACTAAATCGTCATACTACGAAATCCCAAAACACGCATCAAAGAGAAGGTGAATCTTCTGTTTTGTATACAACATTAATAAAGGGTGCTAGCCTGCATCCGAGTACATCTCAGTTTCAGCAGATCATTGAGGAGATGCGCCTTAAAATAAAGTGATCTTCCCAAACTTTTGCAGGCAGATGGGAGGAAGGGCAGAAAACAGTGTTTCACAAGAGATAATTCAACCACTAGATCACATCTCCCGTACTACAATGATGAGGCCATTCTGTATTCTTTTGCAATGTCTGCAACGTTAATTAAAAATAATATGTCATCAAGTATGGTTTTTTGGGAGACTAGTGGTTGGCATTCTAGACACACTACAGTTTACACATGGCAATCTCAATTCACTCCAGTTTGGTGATAGTAAACTGTCATAGCCAAAGAGAAACCAATTGATTATTGTAAATGAGAAATAGGAAGTGACATACCTGCAAATGCCAAGCTAAATATAAAGGTGAATGGAAGTTTACAAAGTCTTATAGTCTTGCACAAAATATATTAAACATAACGCGTATATATTAAAACTAAAATAAGAAGAAAAGAGGTTTACCTGTAAATCTAACTTTCTTTTAGAGAAATCTCCATTGAAATCATAAGCACAGAATTATCCAACCCATGCACAGGATCTGGGAGCACTTTTTATTTTGACAAGATATTAATATAGTAAACTTTTTTTTGTTTTTAACTATTTGTTATAAATAAAATACTTTCTGATACCCTGTTACAGGCTACAGTGACCAATTTGCATTTATTTTCTTTACAAGAGATATCAATTTTAATTTGTAGAAATTCACTTCAAGAATAGTGACAAGAAAAAACTCTTTCACAGGCATTTTAAAAGGAACAGTGAGAGAACAGCAGGACAATGGAGCTAAAAAGGCAGCACTGTAGAGAAGCTAGAAAACTGTCACAGCTTCTTTCAGGAAGCACACTCTACCAGTATCCCACCATGTCCTGTCAGTTGCTTGTATTTATTTTTTATTGGAAACTTTGGATACTGCCCTTCATGCAAACTCTATATGTTTCTTGTTCTACTCAGGAGGTGGGTGGGTCGCCTATTTCGATGGATTTCAATATCCTCATGACCACTTTGTTCTTATGGAACAATGTGCAGGGTTCATGGGAGCCTATGTCTTGAATTCTGTTTGCTTGGAGTGCAGATGTGATCGCCACTAAAAAGCAGCCTTCCACTAAGCATGCTTTAAGGAGGCCTAATTTCTAGATTCATTCAGAAGGGAAGCCCATGAGTTGTAAGTTCCCAAGGGGAGATGGTGTCTTAAAGAAGAAAACACTTTATTGCTTTCCAGAAAATATTTTATAGTAGGCACTCTAAAGAAAGAGGTTTGCGAAGGACATTTTCTGTAAGCTGTATGAGCAGCAAGATGCAGCAGTAAAGAAGAGAACAGCAAACCATATTTGGCCTAATAAAGTAGGTAGGGAAGTACAGCTTCTTCATTACACTTCATGCGATCAATGTTTTTCTGCACAGATTAGGTGCAGAATCCCTTCCACTTGAACTCATAGGAAACACTTTTAAAAGGTGGCTTGACTTCCTTTAAAATTGTCCATACGCTCTTGAGAACAGTTCACGTGACCATATTGTCCGAGTTCAGATGCCATGCACCAAACTCTAGGATAGAAGGCTGGGATGCAGGGTCTGTCCCTTCAACCTCTGGTCTACAAGGACAACTCCTGTGTAGTTGTCCTGACAGGGAAAGAAGATCAGAGAACTCTGACAGGTGAAAATCAGCGAGGCACCACTAGAATGGCCTCTCCTACTTATGAGTACGATACTCCCTCTCGAGTACATTAGCTTGATGATGACCGATGGGAGTAGGGGTATTAGAGAAGAAAGGGTGTACAGAAATTTTCCTAATCAGGCAACCAAAATTCCCCTTGGTTTCTGGTTGTTAGTACCCGAAGGTAAAGTCTGGGCTTTTGTGGTCTTCTGCATCTGTAAAGAAATTTAGCAGAGGATAGCGCCATTCGTAGAACACATCACGTAACATGATGTTTATTCATGACTCTCTTGAGAGACTTTGTCAAATGAATCTGACTGCATTTTGCACACTTGGGAGGTGAACTGCTGTGACCTGAACGTCTTTGGCTATCAACCATCTTCAGATTGTCTGTGCTTTGAGGGAAAGAAGTCTGGATATGGCAGCTCCCGCTTTTGGAGGTAGTGAATTATTCTTGCATTGCCCATGTGCACAAGCAGGGACTTTATCTTTATTGCTAGAAGAAAAAAATGAAGGGCAGATTGGACTGCTCTAAATTCTAGTACATTAACATGTTACAGACCTTTTTTACACTGTGTCCCTTGGACCAGATGGTTATTTGCCTGGCTTTCCAGCTCTGTAGAGTTGCATCTGTGATGACTGTTTGAATTGGAATGTGGTAGTGAAAAAAAGACTCCTTTCAGCAGTTGCTCTGCCCTGCAATACCATGGAAATTATGGTGTTAAATGTAGTTGTGTTCCCAGTTGTCTGAGTATTGGCAGCACTAATTGTCCAGAAACTGTTGCAGAGGTCTCGTGTGAAGTCAAGCACAAGATTCTAGAAATATGCATCCCAGATATGGATCCCAGAAAATAGGCAATCTGAGAAGCAGTGAGCTGTAACATCTTCAAAAGACTCTGACATTTAACTGGATAGAAAACAGTCTCTCTGTGAATGATACACTGTTGCCTATGGAGTGGCCGGCCTTGCCCGAGGTAGTGGACAGAGTAGAATGGGGTTGACATCAATTTTGCATAACTCACTCGTAGTCTTAGGCTGTTCAGACTGGAAGCAGTTTTCTAACAGTGTCGCACAACTATCTGAAGGATTGATTAACCCTGTTGTCTAGATAAGATAAACAAACATTTTCTTGTGTCTAGGGTAAGCTGCAATGACTGCCAGGCCCTCTGAGAAGGTTCCTGGGTGGATTTCAATCCCAACAGAAAGACTTTGCATTGGTAGTGGTTCTCCCCACAAAAACATCATGATTTTTAGATGCTTCTCTAACACTGGAATATGAAAATAGTGGTCTTGAGGGTTTCTAGAACACATACAGTTCTTTTAATGTAGTTGTGGGTAGATGAGGAAGTGCAAGAATTCTTAATATTTCCCTCTTTATCCATTTGTCAGCCAGTTTGAAGTTGAGAATGGATCTGAACTCTCTCAGTGGTACTCAGAGCATAGCCATTTTGCACAATACTCTGCATCTAGATGTCACTTGTTATTTTTAGCCACTCTAAGATGGTTTGCAATGCTTCCCCTATTGCAAAAGGTGACGGAAGACGGAAGAGTCATCACTGTTTAGCTGAAGGTTTTCAAATAGCTGCAGATGGTTGCTTGTATCCTCACGTAATACTGGAAATGATGTTGCTGCTGGAAATGTTAGCGATACCAAAGGGGATGATGGACGGAGTGCCTGAGCAAATCAAACACTCACCCCCAGTCAACTGATCTGGGTTTAATCCATCATCATTCTTTAGCTCACTCCACCACCCCAGTTCAGACATGGCCATATGCAAATCAGTCTGACCCTGTGCCTCATGGGAACAGTCCAGCCCGAACTGCCAAGCCATGTCTTCCCTGGACCGGAAACAAGCATCCTGGGACCGGTTTCGGGCTGGAAATGTTAGGGCCACTTAGGGGTCTGAACTCTCTCTTTGGTAAAACAATGTTCAAAGTATCTACAGTGATGCTGTCTATTTTCTTTCCTTTTCCCCAGACTGGTAGCAATAGTTTCAAACTCTGTTTTCAGCAGCAGGAATGACTATATGGTTCAACACGAACATTCCCTCATTCAGAACCTCTTGATAGTCCTCTCTGTCCCCACATGGGAGTATCTCAGAGAAGCCCTGTAATGAGAACCACAAGGATCTATGAGACCTGCCTAGTAATGCAGTAGCCCGAGAAGCCTTCACTGATGTCGCTGAGCTCCCACATACCTTCGTCCCCATTGAGTCTAGCTTTTTACTTTCTTTCTCCGGTGGTACATTGGAGGCCAGAGCTATAGCATACTATTGCCTTGCGACTGACATAACAGTGTCTGGTCGGAAGGTATGTCCAGAGGGACAGAAGTTCTTGCTCAGGCGGTTAATAATTCTTTAACAAACTAGCAGACTTGCAAGAAGGAGTCAGAAAGAGTTCCATCGCTGATTCCTATAAACCCTTGAGCAGGGTAATAAAGTTCTCAAAAGCAGGTTGGTGGTGTTAAGTGTCAAAATCACAGAAGTCAAAGCCAGTGGCTCTGGAATTGAAATACTAAACTTGGAAGCTCTACTGATCAGAACTTCAGTGAGTTTATTTATATCAATGACCAGAGAAACTCAGGATGGAGGTTATTCCATTAGAGGAGGTGAATACTTACAAATCAGGGAACAGGAGGAATATCTAAAATGTGACCCATGATGAGAGGAGTGCCTCCCAGAGCGACAAGAATGGCGTATTCACCTCAAAGATCAATACCTACTTGACGAATGTGATCTTCAGTTTGATTAATTATTTCCTTGGAGAGGATCTAATTAGAGATGCTGGTGGAGGTGCTAGTGTGGCATAACTGTAGGTATAACTGGTGACACAGGTATTGGAGAGACGTGAACAAAAGAGGGAGCGAGGCTAATCAGAAATGAAAATGTTCCAATTGGATAGCATGTTCTCGAATACTCAGAAACCAATTTATTAGGTACTCTTCTCCGCTTTAATTTGAACACCCATGTTGCTGATGAGTTTGCCTGATAGAGTGTCTTTCTGCATCGAGGGTGCTTTGACATAATTCCCTGTCTGGACATTTCATGCTTCAACATCAAGGTCGTCTTCAACACTGACCAGTTTCTCAATGGCGACCATTGATTATGAAAGTGAATCAGTAAGGTTTACAGCATTGCCATATTCGAGCCTTGATTGAATGAGTGTAATCTGATCCTTAAGAAAAGGTTATAGAGATCCTAAGGTTTTTAACTGCAAATAGCATATTTTGACAATATCAACCACTTGGTTTTTCAATAAAGATTGGAGTTAATGATAATGCCAAGATTTTGCACTTCACTTCAGAGCAAGGAAAGCAGTTTACAACCCAAACTTTCTTCAGGCTGAAGAGGAACCGCGTATCACCACCATACGTGTAGCAGGACACTCATTTGATGGAGGGCTGCGGCCAAGCCAGCACACAGATGTTGAATAGCAAGGGAAATAGATTCGATACTTGTGGAACACCATTTTTAAGGATTGTAAGATTGACCTAATATGGGGGGAGGACCACTTTACTGGCACTGCATTTGCAGAAAAGATTTTAGCCAGTTCAGAGGTATACCGCAGATACTGATTTTCTTGGTGCAGTGGAGGTGCATTCCAAACTATATCAAAAAATACAATTAGGAAAAGGAGTAAGCTTGTTTTAAAAGCCAAGTCTTTAGCTCTCTCCTTAAAGAAGCCTAATCAGTTTGTGACCGTAATGAAGAAGGAAGAGAATTCCAAAAGTAAGGAGACGCAAAGGAGAAGCTGCAGCCAGCCATTCCCACCTTCTTAAATCTGGTGATGGCCGGGAAAAATGCAGAGGAAGAGAGCAGCTACCAAACCGTACAATACCTATTTAGTTTTCTTTTGTTTGTTAAAAATCAAGGTCCCGCTCCTCCAATTGCTTTAAAGGTGAGACAGCAAATCCTAACTTGAATTCTTTGCTCCACGGGCGGCCAATGAAGTTCTCTAAACAAAGGAGTACTGCATGAATACCTCAATACTGTAATCTGAAAATCATTACGATCACATTCCTCGTGAACATCCTTAATACGGTTGTAATGAGCTACTGCTGAACAAACTTTGAATAGTATCCTCTTCACATTAGTTTTCTTATCTGATAAGGGATAGTTTGAGATAGATTGCAGAAGGCTAGGGCATAAAGGGATCTCCCTTCTTAGTTTAGGAACTGTTTGAGGGTTTAATAGGGACTCATTATGGAAGCAAAAGAGTAGCACTGAGGGTGAAAAAGATATGCAAAGCTTGCTCATAATTGCCTCTCATCTGAGTCTCACCCCATTTGGCCAGTGTTTCTGGCCACTGGAAGCGGCCGGGTGAAGAGAGGCTACCCCTCTAGTGTGCCCCCAGAACGCCCGCTGCATGGACATGTAGGTTCCATTTTATAGAGTAAACTTATAAGGTAATAAGCTAGATGGGTGTGCTTAAAGCATTTAAGATGACTGCCATATAAAAGTGGCCAACAAGACAGTTCTCAAAGTCACAGATCTCGGTGTTGACCGAGACTGCAGCTTTTTCTCAGATTTGGATCTCTTTTTAGAGAAGGTCCAGAGGAAGAGAGAGATACTTTCTGATGTTCTTTTGTTCCTTCTTTCTTTGGCCCAGCAGGGCTCTGCTCTGGGCACTCTAAAGGGCTATCTTTTGGCCATTTCTGCCTTTCTGAGGCTTCCTGATCAACCTTCTCTTTTTAAGTCCCCTGTTGTTAATCGTTTTCTGAAAGGCATAACGCATCTCTTTCCTCCGGTTCCTTTCGTTATGCCTCAGTGGGACTTGAACCTGGTCTTGACTTTTTTAATG
Organism: Calotriton arnoldi; assembly: GCA_963921515.1. Classification (NCBI taxonomy): domain Eukaryota; kingdom Metazoa; phylum Chordata; class Amphibia; order Caudata; family Salamandridae; genus Calotriton; species Calotriton arnoldi. Next base: position 1,847,447 of record CAWUFW010002724.1, on the reverse strand, counting down.
TGTGCTCCCTTTGAGCCACTTCACAACTGTCCTCTTCGTCTCTTGACGCTTAAGACTGCTTTCCTGGTGGCCCTCACTTCTGCTAGGAGAATGAGTGAGCTCCAGGCTCTTTCTTCTAAGCCTCCATTTCTGGCTATGCATCTGGACAAAGTGGTCCTACGCACTCGTCCATCCTTTCTTCCAAAGGTGGTTACATCTTTTCATATTGGCCAAACCATCACTTTGCCCACCTTCTTTCCGCCTCCGCATCCTTGGAGAGAGGAAGAGAGGCTCCACCGTCTGGACCCAAAACGTGTGCTCTCCTTCTACCTGGACCACACAAAACAGTTCCGGGTGGATGACCAACTCTTTGTTGGCTACGTGGGCGCCAAGAAAGGTCGGGCTGTGCACAAGCGGACCATCTCCAGGTGGGTCGTCTTGCGTATCAAGGCCTGTTACTCTTTGGCTAAAAAGGAGCCTCCAGTTGGGTTGCGCGCCCATTCCACCAGGGCGCCGGCAGCCACCACTGCTTTGGGACGGGGAGTTCCTCTAAGCGACATCTGTCAGGCAGCTACGTAGGCATCGCTGCCCACGTTCACCAAGCACTACTGCCTGGACAGCCAAGTCCGGAGAGATGGCTTCTTTGGCCGTTCTGTTCTCCAGGACTTTCTGGTGTGATCTTGGTTCGCAGACCCACCACCGGGGTTGGTATTGCTGGGGTATCTATTCTAAGGTAAGGAATCTATCACTAACATGTTTCTTTCAGATGCACAAGTTACTTACCTTCGGTAACGATATATCTGTAAGAAACATTAGTTAGTGATAGATTCCTTACCGCCCCACCCATCCTCCCCGTTCTGCGAACTGATTTCTAGGGTTAAGGACATCCCTTCAGGGCCCTAGTTTTGTGCACCAGTGGTCAGTATCTTGCATGGCTCTGCGTTTCTGGCGCGGAAAGTCGTGTACAGAACTGACGTCAGCGCGCGAGGGTGGCGTCTAAGTAGCTGCCGCGACGTCATCCCGGCGACCACGACGCCGACGACGGACGCGGAGCCGACCGACGCCACCTTCCGACGCGCAGAGGTACTGCTAACGAAAACTTTCCGGATCCAGTCTGATGCCTGGGGTAATTCTAAGGTAAGGAATCTATCACTAACTAATGTTTCTTTCAGATGATAAACAATAGAGAATGCATGAGTAGCCTTGTGGGCCATTTTACATTCCATAAAAAGAGAAAATTGCAAAAAGTGTATTCTGTGACGATAACAATACATTTTCTGTGAGAAAACAAACACCACTAGTCTAAAAAGATTTAAATTGAATCTAAAAAGTCAAGGTTTGGAAAGGTTTTCCAAGGCAAAAAAATCCCAAAAAAGGTTGAACACTATGCTTCAGGTTCCTGTTGTAAGTAGCCATAAAAAATTTGGAGCAATTACCACTGACAGGGCATGATGGTATACTGACAAAGTCTTCTTCCTCAATGGAGACGTGTCAGTTTTACAGCTTCTCTGGTTTGCAAGCTAATTGCTGTTCTCGCATTACCCGTTTAAAAAAGGTTTGTGAAAGGGTTTATCTTGTTTCTTCTCTAATATAGTGACTTTTAAAGACAACAATGAAACGTTGGTCAATATAACCTGCAACAGGCTGTTTTATTATTATTATTTTTTTTTACAAATAAGCTCTTCTAAAGAAAAGCTTTTCATATCAATATTTTGTAAAAAGTGCTCCGGGATCCATCCGGCACATGGAGGATAATTCAGTGCTTATGATTATCAATGGAGATCCTCTAAAAGAGAAATAAGATTGCAGATAAGCAACTTCCCTCCTTATTTTTCTTTTAATGTGTATTAATTATTTGTGGTATTGTGACAATACTTGCTCAAGGATATTAGACTTGTTTGAAAGCCCTTCAGAGATGAACCATAGGTGCACTTCAAAATGTCTTGGCAGGGAGCGACACATACTTTTCATTTCAAAGTTAATTTTCTTTGTTATACATAAATTACACTTTAATTGAACAGCTTCTAAAAAAAATTCATATTTGTCCACTTAAATTTCAGAAGAAAATAATGATATTGCAAATACTAAATGATACACTGTTTGTGTTTTACATTAGAGATAGCTGGGAGGCATTATCTACGGTGTTAGGGGTTTTAGCAACTGAGTGTGTAAATGTTTACCTGGCCAATAACGTTCAATACTCAAAGAACATTGTACGTGTGAGTTTGAGTGTGCGCTAGTGTTAGCATCACTATGGAGAACTTATTATCATAAATATATGTAGTTCATAACTGTTTTGTACTACACTGTGGGGAATGTCCCTAGATACTTTTGCAGTGTTTTCCTCTTTAATGATCAGTTTTCTTTCAAAGCAGAAACCATTGATTTGCTCCAATTGTATCATATTTGTGGTTATCCATGTGCACATGGAGTTAGAATAGTAAATTAATTTTTAGCAGAAGTCAATGCTAGGTCAGTGGGGGGGGTGTGTGTTTTCTTTGAATTCATAGTAGATAGCATAGGTAATTGAATAAAACAAACCATGCTCTAATCTTTCGTAGTCTGAGTCCAGAAGAAAAGTCTTGAATCTGTTGGAGACGTGGTGGTAAGCCAAAAACTTCAGATAATACTGATTAAACTCAAACTCCGTTGGATACTGATTGTGAACCTATAAAAGAAAATAATGTCATTATCTTAAAAGAAAATACAGTTAAAAGCCCAGCAAGAAAACATGTGAAAAGGGGAGAATGCATACAGTTCTTTACCTTTATGAACTGTTTTCATCATACATAACGAAGCAATAAAACAGATGCACAAGAGTGAATATGAACAGAACTTTCAACTCAGTTACATAAATAGCAATTGAGGGAACACGTATTCCCAACACGTTTGGTTACTCTCTGGAGTTGAGGAACATGCTGTTTCAATGATCTTCTGCAAATGCACTGTGTAAGCATATCTATCATGATTTTTGATAGAGCATCCAAACAAGCTATGCCCTGCTTAGAATACAAGCAGCAACAGGAAGAGATTAGAAATGACTAGGAAAAACTAAGGTGAACTACCCTTGTTGACTCATCTGACACACAGCTGAAATTAGGTTGTATTAATTGTTCTGAAAGCGTGCAATCAGAACTTATAATATCTCTGTGTCTTATGAAGGAGTATCTGAAAGAGACACGTTAGTGACAGATTCCTTACCTTAGAATATTCCCAGGCGTCAGGCTGGATCCGGAAAGTTTTTGCGTAGCAGTACCCTTGCGCGTCGGTAGGCGGCGTAGTGCGGCTCCGCGACCGTCGTCGTGATCGCCGGGATGACGTCGCGGGCAGTACTTAGACGCCGCCCCTGCGCGCTGACGTCAGTTCTTCTTTTTCCGCGCCAGCAAGCGCAGATCCGGGAAGAGCAGTGCCCTAGTCATTTTTTGACTAACTTTTTGGGTGAATTTTTCACTGTTTTCTCGAATCGACTTCAAGGTGTCGTAGGGATGCCCGGTTTTAAACGTTGCGGCGCCTGTGCTCGGATGATGTCCATCACAGACCCGCATCGGGAGTGTCTCTTCTGCCTCGGCCGAGGCCACGACACGGAGTCGTGTTCCGACTGCCGGGCCCTCAACCCGAAAGCTTTGCGAGAGCGGTCTCGAAAGCTCCTCGAGGCCCGGCATTCGGCTCCGCGCAAGCCCCGGTCGCGTGAGAGGTCAAGGGGTCGGTCGCGGAGTCCTCACCGGTCGTCGGCATCGAAGTCTTCGTCGTCCGGTAAGTCCAAGCACAAAAAGTCCAAAAGCATCGTCGCTCTAGGACTTCGCCTCGCCGGTCTCGCGACTCGGCTGAAGCCCCTCCCGGCACCGTCCCCGCCCCGCGGCCCCGGACATGCCTGTGGAGTCGCCCCCGCAATACCCGTCCTTCCCGGGTTCGGGGCGGATCCGGCCCAGATACAGGAATTCCTGTCGGCCATGGCCCGCCTCTTCGGGCCTCAAGGTCCCTCCGGTGCGCCTTCGGGCCCCGCGGGCCCTGATGGGGTTGCTCCGGCGTCGCCGACGGCTCCGGCCCCGGCGTCGCCCGTGCCTCCAGCCTCGATCCCGGCTCCGGCCCCTGCCTCGATCCCGGCTCCGCAACCCCCATCGACGCCGGTCGACCTAACCACGCCTCCGCCGACGCCGATGTCTCCGGTGCCGTTCTCGACGCCGCCTGGGGCTCCGGGCGGCGTCGTCCCCAGTTCCTTCCGGCTCCAGACATGGACCCGGACCGACGTCGCTCGACGCCGGTTCCGGCGCCGATGGGACCTTGGGTCCCAAATGTCCCTCCTCCTCCTTATTTTGAACCAGAGGAGGACCAGGAGGACTGGGAGGGGTCTGATGACCCTCTGGCACAACAGTGTCAGTACGATGAGGACTGGGCAGAGGGTCTAGGGGATGCCAGTGGTCTAGATACTTCCCTGACACTGGCATGCTGTCTCCTCCCGTGGCTACAGAGGAGGGAGCCAATTTTGCAACGGTGTTGCGTAGGGCGGCTGGAGCCTTACGTCTCCAACTCCCTACTGTGGCGGTCAAGACTAATCTCTTGACAGAGGTGCTTCAGCCGGCAGCCTCCTCTACGGAGACTGTGCTGCCGTTTAACGATGCCCTCACTGACGTTCTTTTGGGCGCCTGGTCCAAGCCCAACACAGGGGCTCCTGTGGATAGGAACGTGTCCCGACGCCATCGCCCAGCTCCGGGCGACCCCCTGTTTCTCTCTGTCCACCCCACTCATGAGAGCTTGGTTGTCCAAGCCTCCGCTTCCCAAACCGCCTTCCCTACCGCCCCTCCGGATAGGGAATCCAAACGCCTGGATCAATTTGGGAAGAAGGGTTTTTCTTCCTCCAGTGCTGGCTTGCGGTCCATCAACACCGCTTGTCTTTTGGGCCAATATACCCACTTCTTGTGGGATTCGGTGGCGACTGTTTTGCCCCAGTGTTCTGAGGAGGTCCAGACACTGCTTTCCCGCGCCATTGCGGAAGGAAGGGATGCGGCCAAATACACAATACGATGTGGCCTTGATACCGCCGACTCGCTGGGCAGGTCTATTGCAACGACGGTGGCGCTGCGACGCCACGCCTGGCTGAGAACCACTGGTTTTTCAGGGGATGTCCAGAATACTCTCATGGACATGCCCTTTGATGGAGTCGGTCTTTTTGGGTCCAAAGCAGACCATGCGTTGGAGCGCTTTAAGGACTCACGGGCTACTGCCAAGTCCCTGGGCCTTTCTGCTACACGCCCTCCGCTGACTTCTGCTTTTCGCCCCTATCGTGGCCACGGAAGGGGCGCCCCGTCACGTCAGCAGCCCAGCCACCGGCCCGCGCAGCAGGCGTCTTCGCGTGGCCGAGGACGTGGATTCTGCCGTGGCGGATCGGGCAACCAGCGTGCGGGTCAGGCCACCACCTCCAACCCGTCCGCGGCCTCCAAGCCCTCCTAGTCCCTCCTTTCAGGTGCACAGCACACCAGTAGGGGGCAGGGTCCGCCATCACCTTCACCACTGGCGTCCCATCACCTCGGACAGGTGGGTCTTGGACATTGTCCGAAGGGGCTACTCCCTCCCCTTCGAGACTACCCCCCAGCCATGCCACCTCAATTCCACCGCATGTCAGGGGATCACTTGGTACTTCTGCAGAAGGAAGTCACGGCCCTCTTGGCCAAGAGGGCCATCGAGCGTGTTCCGACCCCAGAAGTAGGGCGTGGTTGCTACTCCCACTACTTTCTGGTGCCCAAAAAGGACAAGGAGGACATGCGTCCTATCTTGGACCTCCGGAACGTCAATCGCTTCCTCCGGAAGGAGAAGTTCAAGATGCTCACCCTAGCTCAGGTCTTAACTGCCCTCGACCCTGGAGACTGGTTGGTAGCGTTGGACTTGCAGGATGCCTATTTCCACATCCTCGTCCTGCCGGCCCACCGGCGTTACCTTCGGTTCACGGTAGGCCTCGAGCATTTTCAGTTCACCGTGCTCCCCTTTGGCCTTACCAGTGCCCCTCGGGTGTTCACGAAAGTGATGGCGGTGGTCGCAGCTCATCTGCGCCGGGCAGGGGTTTCAGTCTTCCCCTACCTCGACGACTGGCTGCTGAAGGCGGGCTCGTCCCAGGCAGTCGTCTCCCATCTCCAGACTACGGCCGAACTCCTGCACTCGCTGGGGTTCTCCATCAATGTGCCGAAGTCGCATCTGATTCCTTCTCCACAGCTCCTTTTCATCGGAGCAGTTCTGGACACGACGCAGTTTCGGGCCTATCCTCCCGAACGGCGAGTCTGGGATATTCAGGCTATGATTCCGATCTTTCAGCCTTTATCCTGGGTTTCGGTACGGATGACCCTGAGGCTGCTGGGCCTCATGGCCTCCTGCATCCTGCTGGTCAATCATGCCAGATGGCATATGCGGGCTCTGCAGTGGGACCTGAAGTTCCAGTGGGCGCAGCACCAGGGCAACCTGTCCGATCACGTCCAGATCTCGGAGGGGACTGCAAAACAGTTGCAGTGGTGGCTCTCGAACCGGCAATGGGTCATGGGCAGATCCCTCTCCCTTCCCCAGCCAGAGCACACAGTTGTGACGGACGCGTCCCTTCTGGGATGGGGCGGTCACATGGGAGAGGCGGAGATCAGAGGCCTCTGGTCTCCGGCGGAGTCCCGGCTCCATATCAACATTCTGGAGCTCCGGGCGATCCGACTTGCACTCAAGGCATTCCTTCCCTCTGTCAAAGGGAAGGTAGTGCAGGTGTTCACAGACAACACCACCGCCATGTGGTACTGCAACAAACAAGGCGGGGTGGGGTCGTGGACCCTTTGTCAGGAGGCTCTACGCCTCTGGACATGGCTGGAACATCAGGGCATGTTCCTGATGGTTCAACACCTGGCAGGTTCCCTGAACGCCAGGGCGGACGAACTCAGCCGCAGGTGCATGATGGATCACGAATGGCGTCTTCACTCGGAGGTGGCGCAAGGACTCTTTCTACAGTGGGGAGAGCCTTGGTTAGATCTATTCGCCACCGAAGAGAACGCGCAATGTCATCAGTTCTGCGCGTTGGAATTTCCAAGGCGGCACTCGCTCGGCAACGCTTTTCGTCACGAGTGGAGTTGCGGTCTGTTGTACGCCTTTCCGCCTATACCACTTCTACCCAGAGTGTTGAAGAAGATTCGGCACGACCGGGCCCAAGTCATTCTTGTGGCTCCGGACTGGGCTCGAAGAGTTTGGTATCCCGAGCTACTCAATATGAGCGTAGATCCCCCGATCCGTCTGCCTCTTCGGGAGGATCTTCTGTCGCAGCAGCAGGGGACGGTCCTCCACCCGAACCTGTCCAGTCTACACCTGCTTGCGTGGAGATTAAGCGGCGGCAGTTGATTCCTTTCGACTTGCCTCCCGAAGTTTGTGATGTGATTCTGGCAGCCAGGCGTCCCTCCACTAAGGTGGTATACGCCTGCAGGTGGAACAAATTTGTGGCATGGTGCACAGCAAAGGCTGTGAATCCCCTTTCTGAGGTCCTTCTGTTCCTTCTTTCTCTGGCCCAACAGGGTTCTGCCCTGGGTACCATCAAGGGTTATCTTTGTGCTATCTCGGCCTTCCTCAGGCTCCCTGATCAGCCCTCCCTTTTCAAGTCCCCTGTTGTTAACAGGTTCTTAAAGGCATTACTCACCTCTTCCCTCCTGTTCCGTTTGTGATGCCTCAGTGGGACTTGAACTTGGTTCTTACCTTTTTAATGTGCGCTCCCTTTGAGCCTCTACATAACTGTCCTCTTCGTCTTCTGACTCTGAAGACAGCCTTTTTGGTGGCCATCACCTCCGCTCGGCGGGTGAGTGAGCTCCAGGCTCTATCTTGCAAACCTCCCTTTCTGTCTGTTCATCCAGACAAGGTTGTTCTTCGGACGCGTCCGTCCTTCTTGCCAAAGGTGGTTACTGCTTTCCACATTGGGCAGACCATCACTTTGCCCACCTTCTTTCCGCCTCCGCATCCTTCCAGAGAGGAAGAGAGGCTCCACCGTCTGGACCCAAAACGTGCGCTCTCCTTCTATATCGACCGCACAAAACACTTCCGGGTGGATGACCAGCTCTTTGTTGGCTACGTGGGCGCCAAAAAGGTCGGGCGGTGCACAAGAGGACCATCTCCCGCTGGGTTACCTTGTGCATCAAGACCTGCTATTCTTTGGCTAAGAAGGAGCCTCCTGTTGGGCTGCGTGCCCATTCCACCAGGGCAACGGCTGCTACCACGGCCTTGGGCCGCGGTGTTCCGCTGCCGGTTATCTGTCAGGCAGCTACGTGGGCCTCGCTGCACACGTTTACAAAGCATTACTGCCTTGACAGTCAGGTCCGGAGGGACGGCTTCTTTGGCCGTTCTGTCCTCCAGGACTTCCTTGTCTGATCTTTGTTCGCTGACCCACCACCGGGGTTGGTATTGCTGGGGTATCTATTCTAAGGTAAGGAATCTGTCACTAACGTGTCTCTTTCAGATGCACAAGTTACTAACTTGTGTAACGATATATCTGTAAGAGACAGTAGTTAGTGACAGATTCCTTACCGCCCCACCCATCCTCCCCGTTCTGCGAACTGATTTCTAGGGTTAAGGACATCCCTTTCAGGGCCCTAGTATTTTTCAGACACCTATGTCAGCTTCTTGCATGGCTCCGCGTTCCTGGCGCGGAAAGTCGTGTACAGAACTGACGTCAGCGCGCAGGGGCGGCGTCTAAGTACTGCCCGCGACGTCATCCCGGCGATCACGACGCCGACGACGGACGCGGAGCCGCACGACGACGCCTATCGACGCGCAAGGGTACTGCTACGCAAAAACTTTCCGGATCCAGCCTGACGCCTGGGGATATTCTAAGGTAAGGAATCTGTCACTAACTACTGTCTCTTACAGATATATCGTTACACAAGTTAGTAACTTGTGCATCCATTCAACTCATTTAATGATTCTGATAAAAATGATTTGTAAAAGCTCAGTCTGATTTTCTTTTGGTTACTGTGAATCCAGAACAGACTTTTCTGAGAAGACCGATTGTAAATTGTATTACTCAGCCGGTGAAAATGCTTATCTGGGGCTAAATTCCATGGCATCAGTGGGCAGAGGAGCCCGTCCCATTCTCCCTCCATTACAAGCAAACCTTACCAGGGGAGTTCCAAAAGGGGAGTCAGGACTGTGCCAATCCAGTTTTAGGCCACATGGGCATCTGATGACTGACTCCAGAGAAAGGTCAAAGGGCCAACTACATTTAGATCATCACTTAGCTTCAGGTATCATGTCAGGGTCACCATGTGAATCGCATTCTTTATCAGACAGTTTATACCAGGCCAATTGGGTATGTCCTGTGTAGACCGGATCAACGCAATTGACGAACTGACAAAACAAATGACTACACAATTTCAGCCAATACAGTCAAATAATGTATAAAGAATCTACACCAGAGGAATTTGTTGTTTGATTCTAACATTTTTCACCTAGACAGAGGGGTGGGACCTTGCATTTTATCTAAACTCTTGTGCTTGGTGCCATGGTCTGTTAATTTTTATTTAGTGCTTGTATACCAAAAATGGCCTTCTGGGCAGCAAGCCCAACAATCCTACTGCACCACTAATAGCAATGTTTGCAGCGCATAAAAGAGAAGCTGGAATATATGTTCTTTGATTATGATGGCAGAGCCATGTCTTCACAGGCTTGTGAAGGTTCAGATGATGGAGTTCACAATTAATTTAACTAGGTAAAGAGTTTCACAAACTACCAACTGTAATGAAGGAGGAATAAACTCCAGTGAGGTGAGGACACAAAGCAGTATGTCAGTTAATGATGTGAGTGGGCAGTTCAACTGGTAAAACGTGTACCAGTAAAGAATGTGTAAGGCAAGGGGATACATATCTAACTGTCTTTGTAATCAGGTGGGTGTACTGGTAACTGGCTACAGATAGCATGCTCAATTTTAAATACATAACAGAAAGTCTTTGTTTTCCAGAGACTTAGCAACAGCAACCCCTGAAACTTTTCTTTCTGCGTTCTGCTTGTGAATCTGGGGCTTCAAATGGAGTAAAGGATTTGCTACAGGAGCCAAGGCATGACTAGGGTATAGATCCGATCATTCTCCAGGAAGGGAGCCAGTGCCTCAATAAATAGCATCTGATCTACTTTTGACAAGTTGAGACATAAATTTTACTATGGTGCAAGTCCCCTGGTTCAGCCTTCCTAATGTATCAGTATTTGTGTCTGCTACCCTCACTTTGTAACCTGGTTGGTGGATTGGAGACCAATATATGAATCAGCACTGGGAGTATTACTATGGACATAAAGCACTTGCTGTGGTGCAGAAAACCCTGGTACCAATATCACTCTTAGGGGTTCCAGCACCTAGAAAGATCTGGAGAGAAACAAGAGCCATCCCGTTTGGTATACAAGTGCCTGAAACCCAATCCTTGGCTCTGTGTTTGGCAAGCAAGGCGTCCAGAAGAGTACCTGACACCAGAAGGAATTATATTAAAGTGCAAGAAATATTTCCTCATTTAGATGGGACTTAAACCTTTTGATCATCTCAGTATCAGTGCCATCCGGTTATATTTTGAGACAGCTTTCAACACAAGGGGCTGAAGGGCATAGGTTTAATTAAATGAAGGCTGCAGTCTTTAATGGACTTGGTAAATACCTTTTCTGAATTACGGGGGAAGACCGTAGTGCACTGCCACCATCCTCCACCAACTGGTGTGAAAAACATGAAGGCAAGAGGGCATACTGCTCAGTCCACAAAAATGAATTAGCAAGGTGGGGAGCTGAAGAAGCTTGGTTGATAGTGGTGTGTTATGCTTCTTCTTGTGATACTTACTGGTACTATAACTTTTAAAACGTTTTGCATATGGGACTTGCCCCTGAGAGAAGGTCCATTACTTTACGAATTTCAACTACTTGCTGCACAGAGTTGAACTGAGATTTGCCTCAGAAGATTAGAAGTCTGGAGAAGGATTCAAAAAGGCATACCTGGGACAGTGCAATGTAATGGTGAGACTGCACCATGATGACAGTTTTGATTCCATGCTTGAACACTTGGAACTATACCACCCAAACTGTGAGTCAGGCATGACTTAAAAGAGAAACCAAGTCATTGGAGTAAATGAAGGTTTAGACCTCGAAGGGTTTTCCCATCCTGAGTAGTGGGATCTTTTTCCACGGACCATTACAACTGATTTATGCTGGAACAAGTAGTGGGAAAAGGTCATTGTGCTTCCCATTGCTTCTAAATTCCAGGGAATTACTACCACACGCATCACTTGATACATGAGGGTTCATCCATACAGGAGTGGCAGAGCACTGATACGGGTTCAAAAAAGGACTGAAGAAGGTGCTTGGCACCCTGCTAATATTTCAAGCACTGCACGGGAGAAGCACTTTGTCTTGAAGAGGCATGGAGGATATATAGAGGCACAAAATGGTTGTACCAGCACCGATACTGCAAGTGATAGGCATTGCTAAACATTTAACTGTAGTGATTCGGCATAATAAGCTTCTCCAAGCAACCCAAGGCCAGCCAATGGACTGTATAAATAGGGTCTGGCTGACTTTGTGCACACCTGTGTGACTAGCGAAGTAGATTTATGGGTATGCCATAAATTATGCCTGGGTCAAAATGTTCTAGAAGAGTGAGTCAGCAGATTGAAAGCTGTGAACAGACTGCCAGAAGAAAGTAGCTTTTAAGGAGGCAAGTCATTCCCACCTCTCAATGTGCATCCTGGAGTCCCAATAGTCTCGGTGCTAAAGCAGCCAACATGAGGGGGCAGTCTAGAATTATGTATTATAATAATTGACTCTGAGCTAATATCTGTACCTGCTGAATTGGTGATATTTGGTATGATTCTCACATCTTCCACCCTCCCCATGGTTGTTATCCAAGATAGAGTGCCTTCACTGTGTCCCCAGCGACAGCACTGACCTCACTCATGCTGTCACTTGTCCAATAAAGGAATTTTGCACGCATGTACTATGATTGTTACCTTGGAAAAGCAAAGGCTGATCTACCAAAACACCAGGTAGAGGTCCTAGCTACAAGGCGCTTGGGAAACTACATGTAGTTTACACACTGTATCATGCATGAGTAACACAATCCTATATAGAATCACAGATTCTGCCACCTTTGCAAGACAGTGGGGGAAAGGGTAGGGACACGTATCCTCCCTTTTGCCCACTAAATAACAAAGGAGGGGGGATGAATAAGGGACTACAGGTAGTTCAATTCTATTTAATGCCATACATGTAGCCTAAAAATTGCATTTTTATTCAAAAATAACATTCTCAGTTTCTTCAGAACTGGTTGCACACCAAGACTCATTATTACCCAGATATTTCCTTGCTATTGTTACACTGAAATCACAGTTGTGAAGCGATCTATGTCACCATTTGTTTCACACGTTCGAAAATCCAATTGTGCTTTTTTGGTCAGATCACCAAGGAAATAGATCAAAGCAGAGTGGAAGGTGATAACTATTTGGATTTGAGTGACAAATATTTCCAAACAAAACAATGCCCTAATCAAGCTAAACAGATTTAGAATCGAAACTATTGTGGAAACTCTGCTAGGAGCAAGCTAGACAATAGGCTGTAGTGTACTGGTCATTAGAGTTTCTAAAGAGAATGGGGCAGCAAAGTATGCATATTTGTGGATGACGCTGAGATTTGTGGAGGACACAGAGAAGCAGAAGAACAGCATATGAGCAGGTGTTAGCTTTTAAAGGCCAAACAGAGATTGGTTATCACTTTAGGTTAGCTTGATGCATTTAAATATTTTGACAAAGCACCAGAGGTGCACAATGCTTGGACCTCGATAATGAGTGTGGCAGAAGTAATACTGGCTATAAAAACAGCCTTCACATCGAAGGAGACCATATTTGTGACGGATTTGTGTATCTACTGGCCAGGTCCAGATTCAAAGTCCAACTCTCTCAGGGATGCCTGAGAGGAGAAAAATGTGTGGAAGGCCAGTTGCCTGCAATTGGCAGACCTTTTTGGCATAAGAAAATGAGTACCCGGGCCTGTTCCTGTAGGTGGCAATGGGAATAAGATACATTCTATAGGCCTTCACCCGAATTCCTGAAATTGTTATATCTTTGAAGAATTCCATGACATATTCCACTGAATAACTAAATTGATTATTATTTGATATTTCTCATTAGTAGAACCTCAGCTATTTTCACTTATGCTTTGGTTTGGAGAAGTAATTCCTGGAAGCAGCCATGACTACATTTTTTCAGTGGAGAGGTCAAGAATGGGCACACATCAATGTCTCTGTAACCAGGAGCTCATGATGAGTAAAGGTACGGAGGGAGACAGGCCAATACCTCCTTCCATGAACAACACCCCCCTCCACTGTGGAGGCAGATGTGATAACTCTGAAGAAGATGCAGAACCACACCAGATGAGTTCATAACGGAGTCACCAGAAAGACACTGCATCCAAAGTGATTCCATGACCTTACTCAGGACCGTTGCAAATGGAGTAATCAAAGGAAAAGGGTATAAGAATGTACTTCTGTTGAACTTTAGGCAATCCACCAGGTAAGCCTGGATGCCTGCCAATCAAGGAGGCATACTGATTTTACCTGAAGTTGTAGTGGGTCATGAACGCAGACTGGGTGCCCTGATATCTAAAAGATTGCATTAGGACTTTGTAATGATTTTCTGACTTCTAGGAGTTAAGCCTTCCAAATTAGGTCTCTGTAAAGTATGAAAGAAGTTAAAATTATGACAGATGATTAAATAAGTGTGCAAGAACGTATCTAAAACAATTGTTTTCTAAAAATAATTAATTGATGCCCCCACGGAAATGTTGTGTACCACTGTGATATTCCCTCTTTCCCCAAAGACAGCAAAGTCCACTGCAAAGATCTTTTGCCGAGGGAGAGGGCCACAGGTACAGTGAGGCGATCATCAGCCCAGAAAGAACAAGGCATGTTGTCCAGGAGCTCTGGTGGCATTGCTGCCCAGGAAAGTTCCTTGGAGGAGCTGCTACCTGTCTGCCACCATCTCCAGAAGGCAGAGCAGTCTCTAAGACAATGATGGGAATACCTTTCGCTGTCTAGTACTTATTGCCCAAACATTTTAAGATAAATGGTGCAGAGCATGGCAACTTCCAAACAACCAGAAAAAGGTAACTCGAAAGAGTGCCCACCAGCACAGCAAAAATATAGTGTGAACAGATTGTACTGGGTGCTGAAGCTCTAAATTATCAGCTTGGATGCAGTTTCCGACCCCACCACAAAGTGAAGAAGCACCCAGAGGTGGCGGAATAGGAGTGAGCCAGGATGCAGGATTCTTAGGCAACCAAAGCCCTACGTGGAATACAAATAGGAGAGGAGGCCGCTGCTCTTCAGCAGACTATTAACCTCTAGAAGTAGGAGTCAGAAAATGAGAATAGAGCCGGGTGACTAAGTAAACAGTCTACACTGAAAGTGCAGCTTATGCATTCACACAGATGGGATGAAAGCATCCTACCATAGATGCAATGGTGGAGATTGATGATAAAGAATGTGTAAAACTGGAGACCAACTAACTTATTTACAACAAAGACAGTTAACAGGTAACTCCATCAACACACATCATCACAGGGCAAACCTTGCCACCAGCGTCAGTTTTATTGGGGAATTGGGCACAGATTACAGGAACGATTTAGATATAACAGGCCATTTGTACCACTAGAGACAGTCATGCTTGTGGTTCAGAGTCATGCGGGAAGATGTGCTAGACCTCATCAGGCAGGCCAGTGGTTCCCTCAAAAAGAAAGGACTATACAAGCTGGGGCATCCCATAAAGACCGTAGCCTACACCATGACAACCAAAATAGTGGCAGGTGCAGTCTACCTGCAGACACCACCTCTTCCACTGTCAACCTCTAGCTGAGGAGCCCAGCATAGTACACATCTATGGGAATGCTTGAAGGGAATATAAAGTCTATCCTGAAAGTAGTGCCAAGGTGGGCACAGCATGGTTGCCTATAACCCTTAATCCTCTACCTGCCATCTTTTCCTCCTTCCTCATTACTGTCTGGACATCTGGTCACCACGTACACAGCAAGAGATCCTACATCCTTACCCCTATTATGCCCCTCTCTTTGGATACGGAGGTAAAAATGGGAAGTTACATCTGGTTAATTCCTAAGGCATTCCAACCTTTCTCATGGCAATTCCGCTCTTACCTCTACTTTAACCACATCATGCAAGCATTCTCCACACATAAAAAACCCTACTGGGACATATAAATCAATAAGGTCGCTCCAACCTCTGCTTCTGAATTGAGAAGTCTTGATATAGATTTATTTGAGAGCAAACCGGTGGCCAACTGCAAAGGAGGTGGAGGCTGCCCATTCTTTAGGTATTTAATAACTAGGAAGATTAGCTCTGGAGCAAATAGGTAACTCCAGTTACCAACAGAGGAGGAGGTTATATATTTTAGATATAACATAAGAAGTTTGTTATAATTTTATAGTTAACGCCGACACAGGAAATGTTGCATTGGTATATGGAAGCGACGGGCGGTTAATCGTGATTAGCGTCATTCCGTTTGTCCCATGAGGTAAAAAAAGAGTAAAGCCATCCGATGGCAATTTAGGTCAGGGGTCCAAAAAAAAAGCCTTCAATTAAAGTTACACAAATAATATGTTCAGATCTTAGAATTGTGAGACTGTCTCTCATTGCAAAATATGTTAAACTTGTATAAGTTTTGACTGACAAATTGTTCTGCTTCACTTCGCTTTCTTCTTAACAATAGAGAGATTATATTAGGCGAATCAATTTGAGACACCATCAAAACTAAAATATGCACATCCGATGGTGAAATGCAGAATAAACACAACCTAATAAATCAAGTTTAACTTTGAAAAAAAGTATTAAAAATATTTCAATGTACTGAAATACATTAAAAAAGACAATGAACTTCCTGCAGTGTTATTACAAACTAAAAAGCCCTCCAACAATTCTTGTAGACACCCTATTGAGGCATAATTCAGTGTTCACACTGCAGCTGACACCTGGAAATGTTGGCGTGAACAACACTTTTGGGGGACGACACAGGTCTACTGTCAAAATCGCAGCTTTACACGTTTTGTGTACATGTGCAGTGCAAGCCTAAGCAGAAGCTAAAGCGCTTCACTTCCATTTGCACCCAACGCAGTGCACAGGCACTGTTTACGAAACATATGCGAGGAGGAAAGCAAGGCCTCTTCAAGAGGTCTTGTCTGGGCATTGCTCTGAAGTTTTAAGACATTTTCCTAATGTTCTCTATGATGAGATTACATTCTTATCAGCGGGGGTCCCAAGAGTGCTATTAATTATTTTGCTGCGCATAAACACATTTCAAGAGGACATGGCAGACACATTTTTAGTCAGCTATGCCTCTACAAGTTCGCGCAGATCAAGGGTTAGAGCATATAAAAGCAGCAAGGCCACCCAGAAAGTTAAAAAAAGATTGCATAATTCCTAGTGACTGTAGTTATTCTAATTCCCTTCTGCAGTTTTGTTGCTGAATGTCAAATTGTTACATGTCATCTTATTTTAAAGCACAGTTTTGGTAATGAAATACCTAATCTTCTCTGTGATTTTTCCTCAAGTGAGGAGACAAAAATATTTTCTTGCCTAAGCTGATGATTTTTCTTCAATGGCGTGGTTTTGTCTAGCACGGCTGCACTATTAGCAAAGTTTCATCGATTGCTGCTTCATAGAAAACGTTTGCTATGCAAATATCATATTTGCACTATGGCCAACGATATCAAAATGCAGATATCCATGCGCTGGAAAATGGTTGTGTGCCTGCATACTGCACACAAGGGGGGCACAAGATGAGGTCTGACGACTATTTATCTGACGTAAGAGAACACTGAACACATGGGTGTAGTGGAATAAAAACCTAACTCACAGGTTGCAAAGAATGAATTTACATCTGAAGAAACAAGATCATTTGAAATAAACCAGCCCTGCAAGCCCTCCGCTAGGGAGAGGTGGCACTCTGAATTTTGAAGTAGTTGTTCCTATATTCATGCAGTCAAATGACACAAAACATGAATTAAGGAATATCCACTAGAACAGTAACACCCAATAATGACTTAGTTAGATAAAAAGGACTATAAGGATGATTTACATTAAGAGGACGTGCTTCACAAAACTAGAGGAAGATGGTGAATATAACATTTTGTTATTGATACTAGAAGGACAAGAAGTAGTTGTCTTCAGTAACACTTTTTCTGATGGATATTTCCACAGATTGCTCGTTACAAAATAACCCCAGCTGTCAGACCAGATCTGGAATTCTTTCAAATGTGACTTCAGGAGCACAGCTGCTCAAGCCTCACTGCCCAAAAAATATTTCAATGATGCCTTAATTACAAGCATCACAGAAGAATGAGGTGATACAGGCAGAAAAAGTGTTTTCAAATTTCATGTAGACAAAATTCCCATCCTAAGAAAGAAGGGAGGTGGGAGCTTAGGAACTGGATTGAGCTTTGCCTTAGAAAAGGAAGCCTGAACTACCATTTTTGTAAGAGTCTGGTGCTCCATGAGGAAGTTTAGGTGACCAGCAGTAGGGCAATAAATTCTATGCCCCACCTACTCACTGACAGTGTCTTTTAGAAGTGCAAAATGGGTTCTGCAGACTGGGTTAACAGTTCTAGTATTTCTGACGGTCTACCATTTTAGATTCCTCAAGTTCAATACAGTAAAAAGATACGTAAAGCAACATAAACTCACTAAGATTCTACTACAAGTAGCCGAATCCAAAGCAAGGTGGCCTTCCAAATAAAGAGGATCATCTCATAATCCTACAACCTACAGTGCACTGCTAGAAAAAAGCCATACTCCCAAGAGTTCTGCAATGCCATTGAAAATTAACTTTTTTCAGAAACTCTGAACCTCAGGTTTGAGGTATCAAATATTCCCTCTACTCAGACCAAGAGAAATTAGGGAAATGGCACGGGCAGACAAGAGCCCAACAGTCTCAAGCTCTCTAAAAGCAGTCAGAACTGGTCACAGCAAGTGGTCCAGCGGGCTCCACATTGAACACCGGCCAAACACAAACATTTGTGGACACAATACTCCACAACTGCTACCTTACCGGCAAGAACCATCCACAACAGCCTACTAACACAAGACGTCTTTTATCAGACCAGACATCAACAATCCAACAGATTAGCTAACTGCCGACCTACCTCCAATGAATCATTCTTAGGTAAACTGAAAGAGTTGCCTTCTCTTTGTCTAACTTCATAGATAGCACATAGATAGCTGTTGCTCTGGGCGCTGCTGTTCTGTTGCTCTGGGCGCTGCTGCTCAGGTAGGTGTTGAGGCCCTCCTCCACCCGCAAGCTCCTGCCTGCGCCTCATTCCTGGTGGTCCAGTGGGAGAGCTTTGCTCTTCTGCTGGCCGCTGCGTTCTGAGTCTGTCTTTGTGCCACCTTTCTGTTTTTCTGTCTCTTTTGTGACCGTGTCTGTCTTTGTGCCATTTTCTGTTTTTCTGTCTCCCTTGTGCCCGTTTTCTGCCTCCTCTCTGTCTTTAATTGTGCCAGTAATTGTACCTGTGTCCTCTCCGTTTACTTAGCCGTTTTCTGTCTCTGTGCCCTTCCCGCCACTGCTGCCCCCGCGGCCCGCCCCCCCCCCCCCTTGCCGGTTCCCGCCTCCCAGCTGCGCTTCCCTCCCCTACTTAATGGCGGCCGCTGCGAGGGAGTGCGAGCAAGACCCCTGACCTCCTGGTCAGAGACCTGCTCTCCCCCCACAGCTCCGATGTCAAGTGCCACCGCTCCAGCACTGTAGCTCTGGGCGCTGCTGCTCAGGTAGGTGTTGAGGCCCTCCTCCACCCGCAGGCTCCTGCCTGCGCCTCATCCCTGGTGGTCCAGTGGGAGAGCCTTGCTCTTCTGCTGGCCGTTGTCCGAGTCGGTCTTTGTGCCACCTTTCTGTTTTTCCGTCTCTTTTGTGCCCGTGTCTGTCTTTGTGCCACTTTTCTGCTTTTCTGTCTCTTTTGTGCCTGTGTCTGTCTTTGTACCATTTTCTGTTTTTCTGTCTCCCTTGTGCCCGTTTTCTGCCTCCTCTGTCTTTTATTGTGCCAGTAATTGTACCTGTGTCCTCTCCGTTTACTTAGCTGTTTTCTGTCTCTATGCCCTTCCCACCGCTGCTGCCCCCGCGGCCCCTCCCCCCCCGGCCGATTCCTGCTTCCCACCTCCCAGCTGCGCTTCCCTCCCCTACTTAATGGTGGCCGCGCTGCCGGCGCGCCAAAGGTAAGCCCGTCTGCGCCCGTCCGCGACCCGACCACGGCCAGCGCCAGGAACCCTGGATCTACGACCTTCCACTGCTACAACTCCGCTGCCCTCCTCGCACTCAACCCCGGAAGAAACAACAACTACCAGAGATCGACGATGAACACCACCCACGGCCAGTTCTCCTGCCGACAATCCTTCACCATCCACAGCCCCCCCACGACCGCTGAACCCACGCCGGACGCCCACACCACCAAAGCCCTGACGTGCATCCTCCTCAACGTGCGCTCCCTACACAGACACGCCATGGAGATCTGGGACCTGCTCGACACCCTCTCGCCAGACGTCGCCTTCTTCACGGAAACATGGACCAACGCCACCGCCACCCACGACATCGCCACCGCCATCCCCGACGGATACAAGATCCAAAGAAAGGACCGCCCCCACCGGCCAGGAGGAGGACTCGCCATCGCACACAAGAGCTCCCTCCGACTCTCCACCTCCAGCACGAGCGACCCCCTCTCCAACGCAGAGCACCTCCACTTCCAGATCCAAACCAGTCCCAGAACCACGCTGCGCGGGACTCTCGTCTACAGACCCTCCGGGCCTCGCGCCTCTTCCGTCACCAACATTGCCGACCTTGTCGCACCCCACGCCACCGCCTCCACGGACTACATTCTCATCGGAGACCTGAACTTCCACCTCGACAACCGCAGCGACCCCGACTCCACCACCCTCCTTGACAACCTCGGACTGAAGCAGCTTGTCACCACCCCCACCCACAGAGCCGGACACACCCTCGACCCCATCTTCGCAGGAGGGACAAACATCCACTTCAGCCACACCACACAGCCTCGCTGGACAGACCACCACTGTGTACACTTCACCTTCAATACCACCACCGCACCCAAACCCGCCCCTCACCCGCCACGAAGAAACTGGAGCAAGATCACAAAGGAACACCTCAACACCAAACACCACCCTCCTCCACGACCCCCCCCCCCGCCACGACCGACGCCAACTCCGCAGCCAAAGAACTACACCGCTGGATCTCCAACTGCGCAGACAAGCTTGCACCCCTCCGCCACCCCGTCAAACAACGCCCCCTGAAGGCCGCCTGGTTCACCACCGATCTCCAAGAAGCCAGGCTCCTGCAGACGCCTCGAGAAACTCTGGAGGAACAGGAAATCCACCGAAGACCAGAACACCTACAGGAACGCCATGAATGAATACCACCAGCGCATAAGAGCCACCAAGCGGACCTTTATCAAGAACAAAATCCACACCAACGCAAGTAACGCAAAAGAACTCTTCAACATCATACAGCAGTTCACCAAACCCCCCAGCAAAGCCACGGACATCACACCATCCTAGGACCTCTGCAACAAGCTCAGCTCCTACTTCCACCTGAAAATCAAGGCCCTCCATGACAACTTCAGCAAACAGACTCTAGACACCATCCCCCTCTCCACCACCGACAACCAGCCCACCATCACCACCTGGAAATCTGCTACCACTGAAGACAGCGCCACGACCATAAAGAACACCCACTCAGGAGCCCCCACGGGCCCCGGCCCACCGCACATCTACCACAGAGCTGCCGCCGCCATAGCACCCAAACTAGGCCGGACCATTAACGCCTCCCTCGAATCCGGCATCTTCCCCGACGATTGGAAGCGGGCAGAGGTCAAGCCACTCCTCAAGAAACCCTCGGCCGACCCGACGGACCTGAAAAACTACCGGCCCATCTCTCTCCTTCCCTTCGCAGCCAAAGTCACTGAGAGATTCGTCAACACCCAGCTGACCACCTTCATCGAAGAGAACGCCATCCTTGACTCCTCTGAGTCCGGATTTCGCAGCAACCACAGCACAGAGACCGCCCTCCTCGCCGCCGATGACATCCGCATGCTACTCGACCAGGGCCACACTGCGGCACTCATCCTACTAGACCTCTCCGCAACCTTTGACACGACTCACACTGCACTCTCGCAGCCAGACTCCACGACGCCGGTATACGAGGAACCGCCCTCGACTGGATCCGCTCCTTTCTCTCCGGCAGAACCCATAGGATAAGACTCCCAACCTTCCTCTCCTAACCCACAGAGATCTACTGTGGAGTACCCCAAGGATGCTCGCTCAGCCCCACGCTCTTCAACATCTACATGGCCCCCCTCGCCGCTATAGTCAGACAGCATGGGCTCAGCATTGTATCCTACGCCGACAACACCCAGCTCATCCTCTCCCTCACGAAAAATCCCGAAGATACCAGACTCTGCTTCCAGGAAGGAATGAAGGACGTCGCAGCCTGGATGAACAACAGCTGCCTGAAGCTCAACTCAGAGAAGACAGAGGTCCTCGTCCTCGGACCCTCCTCCACCGCCTGGGACAACACCTGGCGGCCTTCCGCCCTCGGAAACTTACCCACTCCAACAGACCACGCCCGAAACCTCAGCATCATCCTAGACTCCTCCCTCACCATGACCCGCCAGATCAACGCCGTTGCATCCACCTGCTTCAACTCCCTCCGCATCCTCCGCAAGACCTTCAAGTGGATCCCCCCCGAATGCAGAAAGACCGTCACCCA
The DNA here is from genome assembly GCA_963921515.1 of Calotriton arnoldi. NCBI lineage: Eukaryota > Metazoa > Chordata > Amphibia > Caudata > Salamandridae > Calotriton > Calotriton arnoldi. The sequence continues at coordinate 1,825,677 of CAWUFW010002724.1, read as the reverse complement.
CGCACTCATAACCAGCAGACTGGACTACGGCAATGCCCTCTACGCCGGAATCAACAGAACCCTGCTACACAAGCTCCAAACCATCCAGAACACCGCAGCCAGACTCGTCCTCGGAACCCCACGACACGAGCACATGACCCAGCACCTACGAGTCCTCCACTGGCTCCCCGCCGAGAAGAGAGTAACCTTCAAGCTACTCACACACGCCGACAAATCACTCCACAACATCGGACCCAAATACCTCAATGATAGAGTATCCTTCCACATACCCAAAAGGAACCTCCGCTCCGCCGACCTCGTCCTGGCAGAGACCCCACGCATCCGCAGAACCAGAGCAGGCAGAAGAGCTTTCTCCTACGTCGCAGCAAAAGCCTGGAACGAGCTCCTAGTCAACATTAGACGTTCCCCTACTCTGCACACCTTCAGGAAGAGCCTCAAGACCTGGCTCTTCGACTGATCCGGAGCTGCACTCCACCCCCCCCCCCACAGCGCCTTGAGACCCTCTTGGGTGAGTAGCGCACTCTATAAATCCCTGATTGATTTATTGAGTGAAACAGCCTACTCTCAGACAATCAAAGGGGTTTCTACCCTGTCAGAGACACTGAATGCACACTGGTAAGCCGTCTGGTCTAGCTTGAAAACAACTGTGGACAGAAATGGAAAGGATGCTCTGATGGATCTGTTCGACATCTATGACACACTGTACCACCAATCTCTCCTACTAAAAGGAATTTAGCATTTGAGAAAGTACTATCTTGCTGACCTTATTCATGTGAGCTCCTTTCCGCAATGATTTTGGAGTAGTTTAAGGCTTGATAATGTCACCACTCTTCCTTGACTTTATTTCAGCCGTACTTCATCATGTCCTTACACCTAACCATCAACAACCACACAGATCACCCTACAACTGGAAAACACAGAAGATCTACACCCCCACAAGCCTTGCCACCGAGCCGTGGCCCAGTAGGCCACCATAAACTAAACTCTTAAAAAAGTGAGATACGGGGGCGTGGCCAAGATGGCGAGCGGGTACGACGTGACTCGCTTGTCTCCCCGCTCCCGTCGGCCGCCCGCTGTCTTCCCGGCACCGTAGCAGCGCGCCGGACCCTCGATTGCGCTCAGCGGACGAGCAAGAACTTCAAGGACTGCTTTGCTGTGGGGTCTGAACGAGGGAACATCCCCAGCCAAAGTGTTCAGCGGTCCGACCTCGGCGAGTCAAAATGGCGGCCCGGACAGCGTAGCGAGCCTAAGCATTGGCGGCCTGTGCTTCGGAGGGGCTGAGAGTTCCAGCAGCGCTTTCTGCAGGGGGCCATCGTAGCCCACAGGAGGTGAGAGGTGCTTCCCCCCCGACGACCGTGTGTGACGGAGAGCGCAGAGGAGGAGGGGTGACGGAGTACGAAGGCCCGCACGGAGTCAGAGTAGGCTGGGCGCCCGAGTCCAAATCCACGCGCCTGGGGCCTCCGCAAACAGCGAACACTGGGTCTCTGGTCACTAGAGGTGAGCGACCCAGAGACATTTCCCTCCCCTGCCAGACGAGGCAGACGCGCTGAGTGACACTGCTCCAGGCCTGCGGCCCCACCTGGAACGGCGGGGTCCAGTCTCTGCCGAGGCGTCTTCAAGAGCCCGGAGTGAGGGTTGCAGATGGGGCAATAGGTTGGCCCCCGGCACCGAACTTTTTGGGGGACGCAGCGACATAGAGCCCCGCCCGGCCATATAGGCCCCTACAGGATACGACCCATAGCATCACTGGGCAAGGACCTGCTTGCCACGTACTGAGGCCCACAGAGCGTAGAGGACCCCGTGGTGGGTGAAGACGCGGAGAGTGCACCGATGGCCTGACCAGCGCTTGGTTGAATTGGCGAGCCCCCTGCTAAGAACTAGCGCACTCCCCTCTGCAGCGCCAGAGGCGGCGAACCCAGCGACGCAGTAGCCACCTTGGGGGGGAATCGAGGACAAGAACCCACAGTCGCAAGGCACGACACAGCCCGCATCACAGCGCGCAGGAGGTAGAGGCCACCCAGGAGGCTCCCCAGTACCTTGAACACCCTGGGGGTGCGTACCCTGCGCCATACTTCACACCGTGCCGTGCCCAGAGATCGGAGACACGCTACTGGCAGCGCTTCTACAGGCCGGTGAGCTGACATCCCTTCGGGGCGTCCGGGACCTCGAGGAGGCTTGAACGTGCAGCAATCGGCTGAGGGCCTGGGTGATTCGGGGACAGGTGTGCTGAAGGACGATATTGATAAGGCCCTGAACGAACAGTGCGTGGCTTTGTGGCGCTGCATCACTGGAGTAGTGACAGGAGAGGCCTGCCTGTTGTGCAGTGGTATCCATGTTGGGACTCACACCCTCATACAGTCGCCCCAGAGTGGGCAGCAGGAACGTAGCAGCAGAGAATTGCAGAGTGTACTGCTCCGGCCACAGGAGACTTGACTATAAGGCCCATTGCTCACACATTACTGCTCCCAATAGGGCGAATACCAAAGCACATATAGCTAAACTTCCTGGCACCTACCTTGGGCCACATCCTTATGCCACTGCTTCTCGTGCCCAGCCGCAGATCAGACATGTCCTCAACACGTGTGAAGAAAGACAGGAACGTGAAGGACATGTTCACCAAGATAACGGGGGCGAGCGGAGGAGACGGCCGCGCATCCCCACCTCCGTCAGGAGGGCAAGAGATGGAATCCATGGAGGAGCCGGTCACACGCGCATTCCTAACAACTATTTTCATCCCTACGGGAAGACTTACAAGCTCTCAGAAAAGATCTCTCCAACGCGATCAAGGAAGTGCGACGAGATATGGACGCAATCGGAGAGAGGGTGGCCACAATGGAAGATCATGAGGACTCGCGGGAGGAAGAAGTGGAGCAATTGAAGCAAGAGGTGATCCGCCTTCAAGCCCAACAAATAGACATTCAAGCTCAAGCGGAAGATTTAGAAAATCGCTCTCGTAGAAATAATATTCGTGTGAAAGGCGTTCCCTCAAAAGAGGAAGGCATGGATATCACTCAATATCTCCAGGGCCTCTTCCGCCACATCTTGCAGGAATCACAGGACTTTCCAATAAAAATTGATAGGGCCCACCGAGTAGGTTTACAAAGAAAGGCACCGGCACCTCCTCCCGACATATTGGCTTACCTCCCAGACTTTCAACTTAAGGAACTCATTCTGAGGAAAGCCAGGGAAGCGCAACCATTAGCCTATAGAGGACACGACATTGCCTTATATCAAGATCTGGCAGCGATCACGTTGCAAAAACGTAGAGACTTCCGACCAGTCACAACACACCTCCGCAACCAAGGCATCTCCTACTAATGGGGACACCCATTTCGCATTATCTTCAGGTGGGACGGCAGGCTGCGGCAAATAAGGTCACTACAGGAAGCTTGCAAGGTCCTGGGCATCGACAACCCCCAAGTAGCCGAGTCAGAAGATGGAGATAAGAAAGGTCCAAGAGAGAGATGGCAACGTGTTGGACGACGGAGTCAGGAGACCTCATTCAAGCCAGACTCAGAGACTATAGCTCATGAACGTCAAGTAGTGCTGGCCTCGTTGACTGCTGAATCCGCGTCCTGAGCTGAAGCTTGATCCGCTTGCTGGGTCAGATAAGTGGTCCAAAGCTTTGTCGGGGGGCGGCGAGTGGGCGTGGGGGGAGCATAGATGGCCACAAGATGCACCCTACAAACTGTTTCACCAGGGAGACGCGGATGTACACTGCGGCTCCTGGACAATTTTCCGGGGTAAATATTGTTCTGTTTGTTGGGGTTAGGAAGGGGGGGAGGGGGGTCCGGTATACACAAAGTCTCTTTCCTGATGTTCCCGGAGCATCTTCACTTGCACCTTCACACTGATACATAACGATATGACCTGCAGAGGGGAACTCAGTTTTACTCGGGAGCGGGATCCACCCTCGGGCTGTACCAGATCAATTCACAACCACCTGTCATGGTCACGGAAGAGGTGAAAATACTCACGGTTAATGTTAAGGGGCTTAATAATCCAGTCAAACAGCTTGCAATCCTCTCTTACCTAGAAAATACAGAGGCCGATATCTGTCTCCTGCAATAGACGCATCTCCTTGCTAAGGATTACCACCGCATGAGATTGAGAGCATTCCCCCAGCAATATTTTTCTTCCACAGGGGAAAAGAAGGCGGGGGTGGCTCTGCTAATATCCAATCGCTGCCGGGGGGTAGTAAGGGAGAAAGTGGCTGAACTAAGAGGGAGATTGCTTGCTTACACCATACAATTTGGCTCCCAACTCTTAGTAATAGGTTCCCTATACGCTCCCAATTCAGGACAGGAGAGATTTCTTAAAACAGCTCTGGCAGATGTCATGGCCTCACAAAACTGCATGACTTTAATAGGGTGGGACCTAAATATGGTAATGGACTTGAGCAAAGACAGATCACAGGCCTCTTATTGGCACAAAGGAGAAATATCAGGGGAGGGGAAGAAATGGCTGAAGGAGATGGGTTTCGTAGACATCTGGAGAGAGGCCCACCCAACCTCGACCCAATATACCTTTTTCTCGCACGCACATAGGTCTAATGCGCGCATCGATTATTTCTTGGGGACGGGGGAGATTAACAGGGCAGTCACAGCAGTGAATATAGAACCTATGGCTCTTTCAGACCACGATGCACTGATCATGCATATATCGTTGCCGTCAAGCTCCCGCCAAGCTGGCTGCTGGAGACTTAAAGAGAATATGCTCCACAGGAAAACAGTGAACCAGCAACTTACTAAATGCATTCAGAAATATTGCGCCCTCAACGATACCCCTGACATCGCGATAACGACACTCTGGGAAGCGATGAAAACGGTAGTGCGGGGGGAGCTAATAGCACGGTCGGCGGCCGACAATAGGGAACGCAAGGAATTGAGAGCTAGCTTAGCTGCCCAAGTACAAGAACTGGAAAGAGTACACAGCAGGACAGGTGCGCCCAGGGTTTGGAGGCAGCTAAAAGCAGCTAGGGCACAGTTAGCCGGATTAGATTTGGACAGGGCGGAATATGCGGCGGTTAGGTTGAAGCATTCTTATTACATTGGGGCCGACCGTACAGGTCGCCTCTTGGCCAATAGGTTAAGGGCCCAAAGACAGCGGACAAAGGTCTCCTCACTACAGGGGAATGGGCAGAGGGAGGTCACCGAAACCAAGAGATAGCTCGCACATTCAGGGAGTTTTATGAAAAATTATACACAGCTGACACTACATCAGAATCCGAAACCACAGATTACCTTCAATCTGTTACTATGTCCACACTAACCCCAGATCAGGCAGCAGCATTGGATGCTCCCATCCGAGTCGAGGAAGTAGTTACAGCGATTTCGCGTCTCAAGGTGCTCAAGTCCCCCGGCCCAGACGGGTTTCCTGCTCTTTTCTATAAGAAATTCTGCCACATTCTAGCCCCGGTTTTGACGAGACTATTCAATTCTTTTGGGGGCGCAAATCAGATTCCCGCCACGATGTTAACGGCGGCAATTGTGGTTCTGCCCAAGCCAGGTAAAGATAAACAACACTGTAGCTCATATCGTCCCAACTCTTTACTCAACGTCGATTTTAAACTCTTTACCGGAATTCTCGCCACACGCTTAGGCCCTTGCATGCTAAATCTGATAGAGCCCGACCAAGCGGGATTTATTCAATCCCGCCAATGCGCGGATAATACAAAGAGGGTACTCCACCTAATTGACAAAGCCCACCAAACACACATGGATGCACTTCTGTTGACGGTTGACGCCGAAAAAGCATTCGACCGGGTGGACTGGGGCTTCTTTAGTCATACAATGTCCAAAGTTGGGTTGGGAGAGAAATTCAGGGAGTGGGTGGGCTGCTGCTACAACAGTCCTACAGCGTCCATTAGAGTAAACGGCATTTCCTCACGTCCATTTGCCATTCAAAGGGGCACCAGGCAGGGATGTCCGTTGTCCCCCTTGCTATGCGCTCTCTATATTGAGCCTCTGGCACAAAGGGTCAGAGACAACCCTAACATAAAGGGGATTCCGTTTTGGGGTGAAACACATCCTATTAGCCTATACGCAAACGATGTAATTGCGGCGTTGACGGAACCGAAGGAATCACTCCCCGCCTGTTTAGAAGAATTGGACGCATTCGGCCGTGTTTCAGGCTATCGGGTTAATGTTGGAAAATCGATGATATTGAATTTAAATCCAATGCCCCTTGCTCCGGGCCCCGGGGAGGAATGGCTATCCGGAATTCAAATGGTGGATTCTATTCCCTACTTGGGCTTGGACTTAGCGGCCTCAGTGCGCCAAACAACTCAGCTAAACTATGCCAGGCTAACACAGCAAGCGAAAAAAGATCTGGGCGCCTGCAGTAAACACCACCTATAGCTACTAGGGAGAATAGCGGCGGTAAAAATGTCCCTTCTACCAAAGGCACTCTATCTGTTCCAAACCCTGCCGGCATTGCCTCCCCGGGAGTGATTGTCTCGCTGCAACGGGACATTAATCAATTTGTCTGTGCAGGAGCGCGACCAAGGATGAGTAGGGCTCTAGGATATATGCGGCCCGAAGTCGGAGGATTGGGGATACCAGACCTCCTTCGCTACTATAAAGCGGCACAATTGAGGTACTTAGTGGAATGGGCGAGGCCAGAATCTGAAAAAAGATGGCTTTTCCAGGACAGAGCACTTGCTGGGATTCCTCTCTGGAAGGTCCCCTTTTTGAAGAAGGCTCAACGCCCAGGTGGTTTGATGGGGTCACCAATTACTAAATCCGTGATGTCAGTCTGGGACGGGGTGGCGACAACAAAGAATCTTACTACCTTTCCGTCTCCCTTGACCCCCTTGTTTGGAAATAGCAAATTCACACCCGGGATGTCCGATAACGCCTTTCCAGCATGGCGAGACACTTCCTGTCGTTCAGTGGGTCATCTATTTGACCTATCAGGCATAATCCCATTCTCTCAAATGAAGCTCGAGTATGGGATCCCGAATTTGAGAGATTGAGATATCTGCAATTACGGCATTGGGTACTTCAAAAGGAGATCAGGGAGCAAGGGTCCCGCCTATTGACCAAATATGAAAAATGGCTAATTACCAAACTCTCCGATAAAGGACTGATAACCGACATGTATAACATGATTAGACATAGTCCACAATCACAGGCCACACCGAGTCAAAAGAGGTGGGGGAGAGAATTAGGTGGGAAACTTACACAGAAAGACTGGGAAGGGATCTACTACAGGGCGAAACACACAGCACGTAATGTGGCCAGTATAGAAACTGCTATGAAAATAGCTACCTATTGGTATCTCACACCAGCGTGCCTCCATAGAGGCAACCCACAAAGGAGCCCTACTTGTTGGCGAGGTTGCGACAATGAGGGCACACTACTGCACATACTGTGGGATTGCCCACTGTTGTCTAACTATTGGACTAAAATTCTTGACGAGATAGACGAGCTATTTGACACACAGATCCCGAGGCTTCCGGTTTATGTCACCCTAGGCCTTCCCAACCCAATCACATTCCCACTTAAAAGCATGAGAGGCCGCCAGATGGGGTTAGCATTGGGGGCAGCGCTGCAAAACATATTGTCACATTGGGGTTCCTCCATCTCCCCCACATACACAGGCTGGCTACATAGGCTATGGTATATTCTGGGGATGGAACGGATTTCAGCTACCCTAAATAACACCACTGACTCCTAGTATGGAGCCCATTCCTAACATTGCTCTCGTCTGAGTTCAATGAAATTACCCAGCCCAAATATCTAAGAGTGTTGCGTCTATCGGATCTATGGAAAGAACAACCATCTCCTCCCACTGTTTAGCATATGATGTTACCAACGCGAATATGGGACTTGCTCATTGTGATACAGAGACTACCGGAAAGGGGTGGGGGGGGGGAGTTTATGTTTTTGGTTTGTTGCAGAGGCAAAGCTGTTACTAATGTCATCCACCTTTTGCCACGCAACGGTTTCATTTATAACATATTCTGTGCTAATGATATGCTTCTTTCGGCTACCGGACTACATGTGGATTGTACATTCTCTTGCAATGCGCTACTTATACCTCTGTATTGTTTTTGTATTTTTGAAAATGCTAATAAACACATTTAAACCTAAAAAAGTGAGATACTAACCAGTGGAGAATGGAAATAAACTAACAGACAACCATATGGAACTCTGCCTTACCCCAGCGATGCCAACAAAAAATACGAAATATGGGCAAGATCATGGACTTCAGACTTTGCCTAGCTCACCCAAGTGAACCATTCACAAACGCTTTTTTAAATCATGGAAAGCTTTTGACGCATGTTCTCTTACCTAGCTTACCCTCAGAATCTCTAGGCCTCCAAAACTCTTGTCACGTCTCAATTAAAGTAAATAAATGGCATTTACCAAGGGACCTGTTTATTCTACTCCAAAATCTACTAAGAATACTAAGTACTTGCAGCACAGTTTCAACAAGCGTCCCGCTGGCTAGAAGATGGGGACAGTTGGGAAAAACGTCTGTTGGCCGGTAGAGCGCACTCGGACACGCTCTCGATAGCACTGCTGCAGGGTAGTGGGACTGACAAAGATCTGCCATATGTAGTCCGTCATACAGCAAATATATGGCAACAGTACGTGGAAAAGGTGCTAGGACGTGCACCGTTTCACAGGGAGCTTCCCATATGGATATTAGCTCCTATACGAGCTATGAGCGCACACATGTCCTTCAAGGCATGGAAGGACGGGGGCTGTGAAGTGCTGGCGGACCTCTAGCCGAATGAAACATTCTTATCATACGAACAAGCCTGTGACGGTTTCACACTGGGGCAAGGACACTACCTGCACTACATGGGAATACCGGAGATCGCTAAAATAACATGGCCCGAGTATCCCAGCATCCCACGACCGACCCACACACTGGACATATTACTCACATGTGGATCCGGACATAGGTTGATATCGCTCCTATACTAAGCCATGAGGTTAGACTCATCCGGTCCGCCCCCTCGGGCAAGAGTAGAGTGGGAGTGGGATCTAAACGTACTAATAGAAGACAAGACCTGGACGGCCATCAGCATGCACACAGTATCCTGCAATGCGCGGTTCAAACTGATTCACTATAACTATTTACACCGCACCTACCTCACACCGATGAAGCTGAAACGCATATCTCAGAACCATGCACATACATGCCCCAAGTGCCACGCGGAACGGGCGGACTTCTTACATTTGTCTTGGACATGCCCTGAGCTGCAGCGATTCTGGCCCCGAGTTGTGGCGAAGGTGCACGAAAGTACAGGCCTCCACTTATTGGAGGAGCCACTGCAGTGCCTGCTGGGTCATATACGAAAACCCAAGAAGCGAAAAATGGCGTATAAACTGCTGCAGCTTATGCTGGTCCTGGCCAGGCATAGAATTGCCATTACCTGGATGGGACAGAGAGGCCCAGACATGTTAGTAGGGCTTAGTGATGTGCGAGAGTTGGCTTTAGCCAAAGAGCCTCATATGAAATTAAATCGTAGAGATGACAAGTTGCAGACAGACCTAATGGAGTGGCGTGAATTGTGCTACTCGGCCCTCAACCCCGATGCTCATGAGAATGACCAACCAGAGCCAGAATTAGGAGAGAGAGAGACCCGGGTGGGGTGGATAATTGAGCCCGGAGAACAGTAATTGTATAGGGAATACCTGTGTGACTTTGTTTAACCATATGTGTCTGTTGTAATCCTTTCATCTTTCCTCATGGTCATTTGTAACTCTACAATCGGAGGAGTGCGGATCGCTGGGTTCCTACCAATGTACGGAAGATAACATAACTTCTACTGCTGCTGCAATGTTTTGTTAGTTTGTTTTCTGACAAAGAAAAAACTTTAAAAAATCAAGTAAAAAAAAAAAACAAGAATACAAAGTACATCAGGAAGACAGCTCTACATAGTTGTCCCCATTGGAAGTTTTCACACCAGTGCTTCAAAAGCACCAATGACTTTGTTTAGACAGATGCTCAGACTTCAAGACACTATGCTTTGGCCACAGGTCCACCATGGCAAGAACCCGTTCTTCATCGAAGTAAAGCACTAGAGATACTCACACCTCATTCTAGACTAGCACCTTGGCTAACAACCCCCAATTCAACAAGAAAGACAATGGCAGAACCAGTTTCCCTGCACCAGCAGCAAAACTAAAAAATTCCCTTATGGCAAAGAGAAGAAATATCCAAGATAACTAGGAATTCAGGAAGGAAGCAAAGACATGGCTCTTCCTATGCATATGATGTAGGATCACACTGACCCACATAAGAAATAGTGCCCTCACAAGAAACTTATGGAGATCAGACTCTGGAACTTGGTACTGATGCCAGGAACTAGCAAGCTCCACACAGATTATTCACAGATGAAAATAAGTAACTGAAAGCTTACTTCTTGAAGGAACATTGATTGTTGACATGACCTAAGGGGTGCATGTGCGACCGATTTCAGCGGTCGCAAATGGAGACTCAGGCTCTTGCAACCGCTAAAACGGCTTGTGCAATGTACCAACCCTATTTTGCGATTCTGTAACCGATTACCGACTAGCAAAATAGGGTTTGTGATTAGTTATTAGGAAGGGGTGTGCCAAGGGCGCACCTTCCTAATAGGGAGTCGCAAGGGGATGCATGATTGTTTTGCGGCCGGAATGCGCCTACTCCAAGTAGGTGGTAAGCCACTCGCAAACAATAAGGGGTCCCCAGGGGACCCCTTTCCCTTTGTGACTGGCAGTAAAGCACAAGTTACTAACTTGTGTAACGATATATCTGTAAGAGACAGTAGTTAGTGACAGATTCCTTACCTTAGAATATCCCCAGGCGTCAGGCTGGATCCGGAAAGTTTTGCGTAGCAGTACCCTTGCGCGTCGGTAGGCGGCGTCGTGCGGCTCCGCGTCCGTCGTCGGCGTCGTGATCGCCGGGATGACGTCGCGGGCAGTACTTAGGCGCCGCCCCTGCGCGCTGACGTCAGTTCTGTACACGACTTTCCGCGCCAGGAACGCAGAGCCATGCAAGAAGCTGACACAGGTGTCTGAAAAATACTAGGGCCCTGAAAGGGATGTCCTTAACCCTAGAAATCAGTTCGCAGAACGGGGAGGATGGGTGGGGCGGTAGGAATCTGTCACTAACTACTGTCTCTTACAGATATATCGTTACACAAGTTAGTAACTTGTGCATCTGAAAGAGACACGTTAGTGACAGATTCCTTACCTTAGAATAGATACCCCAGCAATACCAACCCCGGTGGTGGGTCTGCGAACAAAGATCAGACAAGGAAGTCCTGGAGGACAGAACGGCCAAAGAAGCCGTCCCTCCGGACCTGACTGTCAAGGCAGTAATGCTTTGTAAACGTGTGCAGCGAGGCCCTCGTAGCTGCCTGACAGATAACCGGCAGCGGAACACCGCGGCCCAAGGCCGTGGTAGCAGCCGTTGCCCTGGTGGAATGGGCACGCAGCCCAACAGGAGGCTCCTTCTTAGCCAAAGAATAGCAGGTCTTGATGCACAAGGTAACCCAGCGGGAGATGGTCCTCTTGTGCACCGCCCGACCTTTTTGGCGCCCACGTAGCCAACAAAGAGCTGGTCATCCACCCGGAAGTGTTTTGTGCGGTCGATATAGAAGGAGAGCGCACGTTTTGGGTCCAGACGGTGGAGCCTCTCTTCCTCTCTAGAAGGATGCGGAGGCGGAAAGAAGGTGGGCAAAGTGATGGTCTGCCCAATGTGGAAAGCAGTAACCACCTTTGGCAAGAAGGACGGACGCGTCCGAAGAACAACCTTGTCTGGATGAACAGACAGAAAGGGAGGTTTGCAAGATAGAGCCTGGAGCTCACTCACCCGCCGAGCGGATGTGATGGCCACCAGAAAGGCTGTCTTCAGAGTCAGAAGACGAAGAGGACAGTTATGCAGAGGCTCAAAGGGAGCGCACATTAAAAGGTAAGAACCAAGTTCAAGTCCCACTGAGGCATCACAAATGGAACAGGAGGGAAGAGGTGAGTAATGCCTTTTAAGAACCTGTTAACAACAGGGGACTTGAAAAGGGAAGGCTGATCAGGGAGCCTGAGAAAGGCCGAGATAGCACAAAGATAACCCTTGATGGTACCCAGGGCAGAACCCTGTTGGGCCAGAGAGAGAAGGAACAGAAGGACCTCAGAAAGAGGGGCAGAAAGGGGATTCACAGCCTTTGCTGTGCACCATGCCACAAATTTGTTCCACCTGCAGGCGTATACCACCTTAGTGGAGGGACGCCTGGCTGCCAGAATCACATCACAAACTTCGGGAGGCAAGTCGAAAGGAATCAACTGCCGCCGCTCAATCTCCACGCAAGCAGGTGTAGACTGGACAGGTTCGGGTGGAGGACCGTCCCCTGCTGCTGCGACAGAAGATCCTCCCGAAGAGGCAGACGGATCGGGGATCTATGCTCATATTGAGTAGCTCGGGATACCAAACTCTTCGAGCCCAGTCCGGAGCCACAAGAATGACTTGGGCCCGGTCGTGCCGAATCTTCTTCAACACTCTGGGTAGAAGTGGTATAGGCGGAAAGGCGTACAATAGACCGCAACTCCACTCGTGACGAAAGCGTCGCCGAGCGAGTGCCGCCTTGGAAATTCCAACGCGCAGAACTGATGACATTGCGCGTTCTCTTCGGTGGCGAATAGATCTAACCAAGGCTCTCCCCACTGTAGAAAGAGTCCTTGCGCCACTTCCGAGTGAAGACGCCATTCGTGATCCATCATGCACCTGCGGCTGAGTTCGTCCGCCCTGGCGTTCAGGGAACCTGCCAGGTGTTGAACCATCAGGAACATGCCCTGATGTTCCAGCCATGTCCAGAGGCGCAGAGCCTCCTGACAAAGGGTCCACGACCCCACCCCGCCTTGTTTGTTGCAGTACCACATGGCGGTGGTGTTGTCTGTGAACACCTGCACTACCTTCCCTTTGACAGAGGGAAGGAATGCCTTGAGTGCAAGTCGGATCGCCCGGAGCTCCAGAAGGTTGATATGGAGCCGGGACTCCGCCGGAGACCAGAGGCCTCTGATCTCCGCCTCTCCCATGTGACCGCCCCATCCCAGAAGGGACGCGTCCGTCACAACTGTGTGCTCTGGCTGGGGAAGGGAGAGGGATCTGCCCATGACCCATTGCCGGTTCGAGAGCCACCACTGCAACTGTTTTGCAGCCCCCTCCGAGATCTGGACGTGATCGGACAGGTTGCCCTGGAGCTGCGCCCACTGGAACTTCAGGTCCCACTGCAGAGCCTGCATATGCCATCTGGCATGATTGACCAGCAGGATGCAGGAGGCCATGAGGCCCAGCAGCCTCAGGGTCATCCGTACCGAAACCCAGGATAAAGGCCGAAAGATCGGAATCATAGCCTGAATATCCCGGACTCGCCGTTCGGGAGGATAGGCCCGAAACTGCGTCGTGTCCAGAACTGCTCCGATGAAAAGGAGCTGTGGAGAAGGAATCAGATGCGACTTCGGCACATTGATGGAGAACCCCAGCGAGTGCAGGAGTTCGGCCGTAGTCTGGAGGTGGGAGACGACTGCCTGGGACGAGCCCGCCTTCAGCAGCCAGTCGTCGAGGTAGGGGAAGACTGAAACCCCTGCCCGGCGCAGATGAGCTGCGACCACCGCCATCACTTTCGTGAACACCCGAGGGGCACTTGTAAGGCCAAAGGGGAGCACGGTGAACTGAAAATGCTCGGGGCCTACCGTGAACCGAAGGTAACGCCGGTGGGCCGGCAGGACGGGGATGTGGAAATACGCGTCCTGCAAGTCCAACGCTACCAACCAGTCTCCAGGGTCGAGGGCAGTCAAGACCTGAGCTAGGGTGAGCATCTTGAACTTCTCCTTCCGGAGGAAGCGATTGACGTTCCGGAGGTCCAAGATAAAACGCATGTCCTCCTTGTCTTTTTTGGGCACCAGAAAGTAGTGGGAGTAGCAACCACGCCCTACTTCTGGGGTCGGAACATGCTCGATGGCCCTCTTGGTCAAGAGGGCCGTGACTTCCTTCTGTAGAAGCACCAAGTGATCCCCTGACATGCGGTGGAATTGAGGTGGCATGGCTGGGGGGTGGTCTCGAAGGGGAGGGAGTAGCCCCTTCGGACAATGTCCAAGACCCACCTGTCCGAGGTGATGGTGCGCCAGTGGGGAAGGTGATGGCGGACCCTGCCCCCTACTGGCGTGCCGTGCACCTGAAAGGAGGGACTAGGAGGGCTTGGAGGCCGCGGACGGGTTGGAGGTGGTGGCCTGACCCGCACGCTGGTTGCCCGATCCGCCACGGCGGAATCCACGTCCTCGGCCACGCGAAGACGCCTGCTGCGCGGGCCGGTGGCTGGGCTGCTGACGTGAAGGGCGCCCCTACCGTGGCCACGATAGGGGCGAAAAGCAGAAGTCAGCGGAGGGCGTGTAGCAGAAATGCCCAGGGACTTGGCAGTAGCCCGTGAGTCCTTAAAGCGCTCCAACGCATGGTCTGCTTTGGACCCAAAAAGACCGACTCCATCAAAGGGCATGTCCATGAGAGTATTCTGGACATCCCCTGAAAAACCAGTGGTTCTCAGCCAGGCGTGGCGTCGGAGCGCCACCGTCGTTGCAATAGACCTGCCCAGCGAGTCGGCGGTGTCAAGGCCACAACGGATAGTGTATTTGGCCGCATCCCTTCCTTCCGCAATGGCGCGGGAAAGCAGTGCCTGGACCTCCTCAGGACACTGGGGCAAAACATCCGCCACCGAATCCCACAGGGAGTGGGTATATCGGCCCAAAAGACAAGCGGTGTTAACGGACCGCAAGCCAGCACTGGAGGAAGAAAAACCTTTCTTCCCAAACTGATCCAGGCGTTTGGATTCCCTATCCGGAGGAGCGGTAGGGAAGGCGGTTTGGAAAGCGGAGGCTTGGACAACCAAGCTCTCAGGAGTGGGGTGGACAGAGAGAAACAGGGGTCGCCCGGAGCTGGGCGATGGCGTCGTGACACGTTCCGATCCACAGGAGCCCCTGTGTTGGGCTTGGACCAGGCGCCCAAAGAACGTCAGTGAGGGCGTCGTTAAACGGCAGCACAGTCTCCGCAGAGGAGGCTGCCGGCTGAAGCACCTCTGTCAAGATGTTAGGCTTGACCTTCAAAGTAGGGAGTTGGAGACGTAAGGCCCCAGCTGCCCTACGCAACACCGTACCAAAATTGGCTCCCTCCTCCATAGCCACGGGAGGAGACAGCATGCCAGTGTCAGGGGAAGTATCCAGACCACTGGCCTCCCTAGACTCTCTGTCCAGTCCTCATCATACTGACAGTGTCGCGTCAGAGGGTCATCAGTCCCCTCCCAGTCCAACTGGTCCTCCTCTGGTTCAAAATAAGGAGGAGGAGGGACAGTTGGGACCCAAGGTCCCATCGGCGCCGGAGCCGGCGTCGAGCGACGTCGCTCCGGGTCCATGTCCGGAGCCGGAAGGAACTGGGGGACGACGCCGCCCGGAGCCCAGGGCGGCGTCGAGAACGGCACCGGAGACATCGGCGCCGGCGGAGGTGTCGTGAGGTCGACCGGCGTCGATGGGGGTTGTGGAGCCGGGATCGAGGCCGGGGCCGGAGCCGGGATCGAGGCTGGAGGCACGGGTGACGCCGGGGCCGGAGCCGTCGGCGACGCCGGAGCAACCCCATCAGGGCCCGCGGGGCCCGAAGGCGCACCGGAGGGGCCTGAAGGCCCGAAGGGGCGGGCCATGGCCGACAGGAATTCCTGTACCTTGGCCGGATCCGCCCCCGAACCCGGGAAGGGCGGGTATGGCGGGGGCGACTCCACAGGCAAGTCTGGGGCCGCGGGGGCGGGGACGGTGCCGGGAGGGGCCTCAGCCGAGTCGCGAGACCGGCGAGGCGAAGTCCTAGAGCGATGATGCTTTTTGGACTTCTTGTGCTTTGACTTACCGGACGAAGAAGACTTCGACGCCGACGACCGGTGTGCACTCCGCGAGCGACCCCTGGACCTCTCACGCGACCGGGGCCTCCGTGGAGGAAAAATGCCGGGCCTCGAGGAGCTTTCGAGACCGCTCTCGCAAAGCTTTCGGGTTGAGGGCCTGGCATTCGGGACAAGACTCCGTGTCGTGGCCTCGGCCGAGGCAGAAGAGACACTCCCAATGCGGGTCGGTGACGGACATCATCCGCGCACAGGCGCCGCATCGCTTGAAGCCGGGCATCCCTACGACACCTTGAAAGTATTGGAAAAAACAGTGAAAAAATTCACCAAAAAGTATGGTCAAAAAATGACCAGGGCACTGCTCTTCCCGGATCTGCGCTTGCTGGCGCGGAAAAAGAAGAACTGACGTCAGCGCGCAGGGGCGGCGCCTAAGTACTGCCCGCGACGTCATCCCGGCGATCACGACGCCGACGACGGACGCGGAGCCGCACGACGCCGCCTACCGACGCGCAAGGGTACTGCTACGCAAAACTTTCCGGATCCAGCCTGACGCCTGGGGATATTCTAAGGTAAGGAATCTGTCACTAACGTGTCTCTTTCAGATAACGTTGTTTAAAAGCAGGCAGTGGTCCCACAGACCACTCCCTACTTTTAACAAGCATTTGCAATGCAATAGGTCTCGCATTTACGAGAGTATGAGCTATTGGCATTGCAAATGCAGTTTTTGGAAAAGCGCCCGATGCCACGCTTTCACATTAATGTTGGCCACGCCCCTTTCCTTAGACAAGCCGTATCTAAAGAAAGGGGCGTGGCTGTCTTTAAAGTGAAAGAGTTGTATGGGGCCCTTTTACAAAAAAAAAAAGCATCTGTTTGTCAAGTTGACAAACAAATACTTTTTTCTGTAAGAGTGTCCAATGCCGCAGTTTCACTTTAATAGTGGCTACGCACCTTTCTTTAGAGTCGGCTCGTCTAAAGAAAGGGGCGTGGCCGACATTAAAGTGAAAACGCCATACAGGGCGCTTTTACAAACAAATATTTGCAATGCCAGACCTATTTTATTGCAAAGAAGCGGCCCGATTGTCCGGGGCTGCTTTGAAAGTGAAAGCGCGCATGGCGCGCTGAAGGTTGCAGGAAAGCACGTTGTTCCTGCAGTAAAATAGTGCTTACAGACTAAAATAAACACACCATGTAACAACAGAAGTAAAAGAGCCAGTACTCATGGGAGGTTACAAATGAAGGCAAGGCAGTACTAAGGAGGGACTAACAAGCCTATTAATCAGAAGCCAGCATTTACAAAGGACAATGACACAAGCCAAAGAACAATATTGGCGGAGAGTGGGTGCGGCTTCAAGTCCATACTTGAATACAGCATGCCTCGCAGAGCAGCGCTACTCAGGCTCGACCTAAAGCACAAGTTACTAACTTGTGTAACGATATATCTGTAAGAGACAGTAGTTAGTGACAGATTCCTTACCTTAGAATATCCCCAGGCGTCAGGCTGGATCCGGAAAGTTTTGCGTAGCAGTACCCCTGCGCGTCGGTAGGCGGCGTCGTGCAGCTCCGCGTCCGTCGTCAGCGTCGTGATCGCCGGGATGACGTCGCGGCCAGTACTTAGACGCTGACCATGCGCGCTGGCGTCAGTTCAGTACACGACTTTCCGCGCCAGAAACGCAGAGCCATGCAAGAAACTGACATTGGTGTCTGAAAAACTAGGGCCCTGAAAGGGATGACCTTAACCCTAGAAATCAGTTCGCAAAACGGGGAGGATGGGTGGGGCGGTAAGGAATCTGTCACTAACTACTGTCTCTTACAGATATATCGTTACAAAAGTTAGTAACTTGTGCATCTGAAAGAGACACGTTAGTGACAGATTCCTTACCTTAGAATAGATACCCCAGCAATACCAACCCCGGTGGTGGGTCTGCGAACAAAGATCAGACGAGGAAGTCTCGGAGAACAGAACGGCCAAAGAAGCCGTCTCTCCGGACTTGGCTGTCAAGGCAGTAATGCTTGGTAAACGTGTGCAGCGAGGCCCACGTAGCTGCCTGACAAATGTCCTGCAATGGGACATCACGTCCCAAAGCCGTGGTGGCGGCTTTCGCCCTGGTGGAATGGGCACGTAGCCCAACAGGGGGCTCCTTCTTAGCCAAAGAATAGCAGGCTTTGATACACAAGACAACCCAGCGGGAGATGGTCCGCTTGTGTACCGCCCGACCTTTTTTGGCGCCCACGTAGCCAACAAAGAGCTGGTCATCCACCCGGAACTGTTGTGTGCGGTTCAGATAGAAAGAAATCGCACGTTTTGGGTCCAGACGGTGGAGCCTCTCTTCCTCTCTGGAAGGAGGCGGAAAGAAGGTGGGCAAAGTGATGGTCAGCCCAATGTGGAAGGCAGTAACCACCTTTGGCAAGAAGGACGGACGCGTCCTAAGAACAACCTTGTCTGGATGGACAGACAGAAAAGGGGGCTTGCAAGAAAGAGCCTGGAGCTCACTCACCCGCCGAGCGGAGGTGATAGCCACCAGAAAGGCTGTCTTCAGAGTGAGAAGACGAAGAGGACAGTTATGGAGAGGCTCAAAGGGAGCGCACATAAAAAAAGTAAGAACCAAGTTCAAGTCCCACTGAGGCATCACAAACGGAACAGGAGGGAAGAGGTGTGTAATGCCTTTAAGGCACAAGTTACTAACTTGTGTAACGATATATCTGTAAGAGACAGTAGTTAGTGACAGATTCCTTACCTTAGAATATCCCCAGGCGTCAGGCTGGATCCGGAAAGTTTTTTGCGTAGCAGTACCCTTGCGCGTCGGTAGGCGGCGTCGTGCGGCTCCGCGTCCGTCGTCGGCGTCGTGATCGCCGGGATGACGTCGCGGGCAGTACTTAGACGCCGCCCCTGCGCGCTGACGTCAGTTCTGTACACGACTTTCCGCGCCAGGAACGCAGAGCCATGCAAGAAGCTGACATAGGTGTCTGAAAAATACTAGGGCCCTGAAAGGGATGTCCTTAACCCTAGAAATCAGTTCGCAGAACGGGGAGGATGGGTGGGGCGGTAAGGAATCTGTCACTAACTACTGTCTCTTACAGATATATCGTTACACAAGTTAGTAACTTGTGCATCTGAAAGAGACACGTTAGTGACAGATTCCTTACCTTAGAATAGATACCCCAGCAATACCAACCCCGGTGGTGGGTCTGCGAACAAAGATCAGACAAGGAAGTCCTGGAGGACAGAACGGCCAAAGAAGCCGTCCCTCCGGACCTGACTGTCAAGGCAGTAATGCTTTGTAAACGTGTGCAGCGAGGCCCACGTAGCTGCCTGACAAATAACCGGCAGCGGAACACCGCGGCCCAAGGCCGTGGTAGCAGCCGTTGCCCTGGTGGAATGGGCACGCAGCCCAACAGGAGGCTCCTTCTTAGCCAAAGAATAGCAGGTCTTGATGCACAAGGTAACCCAGCGGGAGATGGTTCTCTTGTGCACCGCCCGACCTTTTTGGCGCCCACGTAGCCAACAAAGAGCTGGTCATCCACCCGGAAGTGTTTTGTGCGGTCGATATAGAAGGAGAGCGCACGTTTTGGGTCCAGACGGTGGAGCCTCTCTTCCTCTCTGGAAGGATGCGGAGACGGAAAGAAGGTAGGCAAAGTGATGGTCTGCCCAATGTGGAAGGCAGTAACCACCTTTGGCAAGAAGGACGGACGCGTCCGAAGAACAACCTTGTCTGGATGAACAGACAGAAAGGGAGGTTTGCAAGATAGAGCCTGGAGCTCACTCACCCGCCCAGCGGAGGTGATGGCCACCAGAAAGGCTGTCTTCAGAGTCAGAAGACGAAGAGGACAGTTATGTAGAGGCTCAAAGGGAGCGCACATTAAAAAGGTAAGAACCAAGTTCAAGTCCCACTGAGGCATTACAAACGGAACAGGAGGGAAGAGGTGTGTAATGCCTTTTAAGAACCTGTTAACAACAGGGGACTTGAAAAGGGAGGGCTGATCAGGGAGCCTGAGGAAGGCCGAGATAGCACAAAGATAACCCTTGATGGTACCCAGGGCAGAACCCTGTTGGGCCAGAGAAAGAAGGAACAGAAGGACCTCAGAAAGAGGGGCAGAAAGGGATTCACAGCCTTTGCTGTGCACCATGCCACAAATTTGTTCCACCTGCAGGCATATACCACCTTAGTGGAGGGACGCCTGGCTGCCAGAATCACATCACAAACTTCGGGAGGCAAGTCGAAAGGAATCAACTGCCGCCGCTCAATCTCCACGCAAGCAGGTGTAGACTGGACAGGTTCGGGTGGAGGACCGTCCCCTGCTGCTGCGACAGAAGATCCTCCCGAAGAGGCAGACGGATCGGGGGATCTACGCTCATATTGAGTAGCTCGGGATACCAAACTCTTCGAGCCCAGTCCGGAGCCACAAGAATGACTTGGGCCCGGTCGTGCCGAATCTTCTTCAACACTCTGGGTAGAAGTGGTATAGGCGGAAAGGCGTACAACAGACCGCAACTCCACTCGTGACGAAAAGCGTCGCCGAGCGAGTGCCGCCTTGGAAATTCCAACGCGCAGAACTGATGACATTGCGCGTTCTCTTCGGTGGCGAATAGATCTAACCAAGGCTCTCCCCATTGTAGAAAGAGTCCTTGCGCCACTTCCGAGTGAAGACGCCATTCGTGATCCATCATGCACCTGCGGCTGGAGTTCGTCCGCCCTGGCGTTCAGGGAACCTGCCAGGTGTTGAACCATCAGGAACATGCCCTGATGTTCCAGCCATGTCCAGAGGCGCAGAGCCTCCTGACAAAGGGTCCAAGACCCCACCCCGCCTTGTTTGTTGCAGTACCACATGGCGGTGGTGTTGTCTGTGAACACCTGCACCACCTTCCCTTTGACAGAGGGAAGGAATGCCTTGAGTGCAAGTCGGATCGCCCGGAGCTCCAGAATGTTGATATGGAGCCGGGACTCCGCCGGAGACCAGAGGCCTCTGATCTCCGCCTCTCCCATGTGACCGCCCCATCCCAGAAGGGACGCGTCCGTCAGAACTGTGTGCTCTGGCTGGGGAAGGGAGAGGGACCTGCCCATGACCCATTGCCGGTTCGAGAGCCACCACTGCAACTGTTTTGCAGTCCCCTCCGAGATCTGGACGTGATCGGACAGGTTGCCCTGGTGCTGCGCCCACTGGAACTTCAGGTCCCACTGCAGAGCCCGCATATGCCATCTGGCATGATCGACCAGCAGGATGCAGGAGGCCATGAGGCCCAGCAGCCTCAGGGTCATCCGTACCGAAACCCAGGATAAAGGCTGAAAGATCGGAATCATAGCCTGAATATCCCGGACTCGCCGTTCGGGAGGATAGGCCCGAAACTGCGTCGTGTCCAGAACTGCTCCGATGAAAAGGAGCTGTGGAGAAGGAATCAGATGCGACTTCGGCACATTGATGGAGAACCCCAGCGAGTGCAGGAGTTCGGCCGTAGTCTGGAGGTGTGAGACGACTGCCTGGGACGAGCCCGCCTTCAGCAACCAGTCGTCGAGGTAGGGGAAGACTGAAACCCCTGCCCGGCGCAGATGAGCTGCGACCACCGCCAACACTTTCGTGAACACCCGAGGGGCGCTGGTATGGCCAAAGGGGAGCACGATGAACTGAAAGTGCTCGAGGCCTACCGTGAACCGCAGGTAACGCCGGTGGGCCGGCAGGACGGGGATGTGAAAATATGCGTCCTGCAAGTCCTACGCTACCATCCAGTCTCCAGGGCAGTCAAGACCTGAGCTAGGGTGAGCATCTTGAACTTCTCCTTCCGGAGGAAGCGATTGACGTTCCGGACGTCCAAGATAGGACGCATGTCCTCCTTGTCCTTTTTGGGCACCAGGAAGTAGTGGGAATAACAACCACGCCGTACTTCTGGGGTCGGAACGTGCTCGAAGGCCCCCTTGGCCAAGAGGGCCGCAACTTCCTTGCGAAGAAGCACCAAATGATCCCCCGACATGCGGTGGCATTGAGGTGGCATGGCTGGGGGGGTAGTCTCGAAGGGGAGGGAGTAGCCCCTTCGGACAATGTCCAAGACCCACCTGTCCGATGTGATGGTACGCCAGTGGGGAAGGTGATGGCGGACCCTGCCCCCCACTGGCGTGCTGTGGGCCTGAAAGGATGGACTAGGAGGGCTTGGAGGCCGCGGAGGTGGTGGCCTGACCCGCACGCTGGTTACCCGACCCGCCTCGGCGGGAGCCACGTCCTCGGCCACGCGAAGGCGCTTGCTGCGCGGGCCGGTGGCTGGGCAATGGACGTGACTGGGCGCCCCTTCCGTGGCCACGAAAGGGGTGAAAAGCAGACTGCTGCGGAGGGCGTGAGGCCCAAGGACTTGGCCGTAGCCCGCGAGTCCTTAAAGCGCTCCAGCGCGCGGTCTGCCTTATTGCCAAAAAGGCGGATACCATCGAAGGGCATGTCCATAAGAGTCGACATCATTCGACCACAGGCGTCGCATGGCTTGAAGCCGGGCATCCCTACCGACACCTTCGGAGTCGAGAGACTTCGAGAAAACAGTGAAAAATCACCCAAAAACTTAGTCAAAAAATGACTAGGGCACTGCTCTTCCCGGATCTGCGCTTACTGGCGCGGAAAAAGAAAGAACTGACGTCAGCGCGCAGGGGCGGCGTCTAAGTACTGCCCAAGACGTCAGCCCGGCGATCCCGACGCCGACGACGGAGCCGCACGACGCCGCCTACCGACGCGCAAGGGTACTGCTACGCAAAAACTTTCCGGATCCAGCCTGACGCCTGGGGATATTCTAAGGTAAGGAATCTGTCACTAACGTGTCTCTTTCAGATCCGCCCATTATCCTGCTCCCTATACGCCATCCGTGATAAATAATCGAAGGCAAACAAATCTGGATTGAAGGGCAAGGAGCTGGGGTGGTTTGTTCACAGGCATCGGCCCAGATTGCTGCGCCTTGCTGTTCGCTGTGAGTGTGGCCTGGTGCGAGACATGGCGGCCCTGTGAAACGGCTGGGGCCTTCGCCATAGTGGAGCAGCCGCATGTGGGTCAAGCTGTGTGCTGAGCTGAACCGATAACTCCCGCGCAGCTTACCAATATTGTGAGTGAATCCGAACACCCGCTGGAGCCTGTGTGGAGCTGATCGACACCGAGCCTGGACGTGCGACGCTGTTCTGAAGTGCGGCGGTTCCTTTCCGCCCCTGGCGAATACTGTATAACGCTGGAGGAGCTCTGCGGGGCTATCGCATGGACCCAAGGTGAGGCGGACAGGCTGGACTAATTGCGTGCCCTGGAACTGGCCCCTTTCTAACTGCACTGAATTTGCAATGCGCCGCTGGAGACGTGCGACTGATCGGCGCGGCAGGCCCAGGATTGCTAAGTACCTATGAGAGGCCTGCGTCTATGAACTGCATGTGCGCGGAGACGCCGCAAGACTTCGATCCAGGCACCGCGTCCCACCGCTGCACCAGCCCCCGCTGCACGTGAGTAAATCCACTGGAAGGTATAGTGGTACTGCTGCAGTACCTGCCCACGCAGCGACTCGGATAACGGGGGGCCCATGCTGTTTGCAAGGCGGTATATCTATAAAGTTGCTTGTCCCCCAGTGCGGTAGGCCTGAATTGATTCTCACATTATAGTGCTGTGGGCTATTGAAGGATCGACGCTGTGGGTAGTGCGCTGACGCTGGGTCCATCTCCCCGCCCCAGTCTGGCATTTACACGGAGACTACGTAGTACAGTGGTGTCGCACTTGGGGAGCGCTCGGCCTGCAGGAGCAGGCTTATGCTAACTGCTGGAAATCACGGCGGCTGTCAAAGGGGGGGGAGGGGTGGGGAGTACCCTGCGTGTTGCAGGACAATCTGACGGGCATTGCTCGCAAAGACGCTGGGCACGGCTGCGCAGCACGGAGGGGCAAATATGGGTAAACCAGACAAGAATCAACCGCGCCTCAATTTTGAACTGCGAAAACCTGGCAGGTCGCAGCAAAGGGCTACTTCGGACTCTGAGCTGGATGCACCTTCAGAGCACCCATCGTCACTTGAGGCAACGCTCCTTGCCATGCAGAGCAGTCTGCAATCCATAGATGGCAAAATTGATGCTCTTAACATCCGGATGGATCACATGTCTGCAAAACTAGACAAGCATGCTGCCAGGCTGGGAGAAGCTGAAAAATGCATATCGGATGCGGAGGATGGCTTGCAGCGTGTGGCCTCCAAATCTCTGGATATGGAGAAGGTGCTCGCTGTTATTCAGGCCAAAAATGAAGACTTGGAGGCTTGGTCCTGGCGAAATAATTTACGAATAACTGGCTTACCGGAGTCGACCAATGCTGGTAGGCTGGAGACCTATGTCGAGGACATGCTACGGGAGATCTTTGGGGCGGAACACCTGTCTCAGTTGCTGATCGTTGAAAGAGCCCATCGCTCCCTGGCGACTCGTCCTCCTCCAGGGGCCCCACCAAGACCGATTATTGCCCATTTGCTGAATTATAGGGACCGTGATTCTGTGTTGCGTATGTCTCGTGAGAGAGGCACCATAAGCTATCAGGGCAATACCGTGGCTTTCTATCCCGATTTCACCGCCGCGGTCCAGGCGGCGAGGAAGGAATATCAGCCTGTGAAAAAGATGCTAATGGCGGAAAATGTGCAGTATGCCATGCTGTATCTGGCCCGGCTATGTTTTGGATCGGAAGGCAAAGCCAAGATCTTTACCAGTCCCAAGCAAGCTCTGGAATACGCAAAATCCATCAAACGTAGCAAGCACGCGGCCTCTGATGCACTGGATGAAGAGATCTAAACCCAGCAGGACATTGTGCCTGGATGTATCCATTAGACTCTACAGCAATACGAGACGAGACTGACAGCTTAAATAATCTATATGTTGACACGGATATGGGGGCGGGCCCATGGCGCGATGTATTTTCCTGCCTTTATTCTCAAATCCGACTGATTACCAACTGGTTTGTGAGTATTGTAAATCGATATGCTGAATTGTTTAAATGTTTGTATCCTCCCCTGACCTGATTTTCAAGTAGTTAAGGGAGATTATCTAGGATGCTCGGCCACCTCCCTTTACATCAAGGGAGTTAGATGTGCTCTGGAGTTCCCCAATGGGTGTACCCCGCATTTAACAATGTTCACGTTCTACACTCTGGGTCTTCTTTTTAGTTCACGGGATGGCTTTGGCAAGTTGGGTATGCTAAAGTGGGGAGGGAGAGGGAGATCAGGTTACAGGGGTATGTTGTATGTGGTTAGCTGGAAACCAAGATCACCATTGCAATGCTGCTCTTTGTCCTTGTACATAGGTGAAATACATGTATCATCAGATAGTTTACATGACAACGCTGGATAAGGAATCAATCACTTGCATGACATGGAATATCCGTGGGTTAAACTCCCCCAAAATAATTAGACAGGTATTGGCTTATCTAGATAGGCATGGGGTCAAGATCGCTCTCCTCCAGGAGACACATTTGACCAAACAGACCGAGACCAAGATTGCCCTTAAGTGGGCAGGGTATCGGGTGGCTTCTTCATATTCTTCATATGCAAGAGGGGTCATTACACTCATAAAAAAAGGTCTTGCATTCACCATGATCAAAACTTGTACGGATGATGGGGGTCGATACGCTATAGTTCATGGCAAGCTGGGAAGTTCGCTTATAACCATTGTAAATGTTTATGGGCCCAACACTGTTGAGCCTGAGCTCTTTACAGGCATTCTCAATGTGCTACGCGAGTGGCCTGAAGCGGAAATTCTGTGGGGAGGCAACCTGAACACACACCTAGACCCCAGCAAAGATAAATCAAGTAAGCAGGGCGGACACTCACCTAGGGCGGCCCAGATCATAAACGATGGAATGGTTGAAATGGGACTAGTAGACACATGGCGGCTCTATAATATTGATAAACTAGAAGGCACACATGCATCTGCAGCGCATGGTAGCTGGTCCCGGCTGGATTATTGGCTGTTAAGTGAAGGGGAGAATGCCTGGGTGTCTACCATAGTTGCGTTACCCAGAACTTTATCCGATCACAATCCAGTCAAACTCACCTTACATATCCCGACGAGTGTCCCTCGCCAGTTCACATGGCGGTTCCGCTCTGAAGCTCTGCTAGACCCGCTGTACACTAATACGATCAGAGAAGCTATAGTCCAGTATTTTGACTTAAACAAGAGATCTGTGGATAGCGTTGCGACTCTTTGGGAGGCATTTAAGGCTACCATCAGGGGCACTTGCATTAGTACAACGGCAGGTATACTTAAGGATATTAGGGGTCAAATCACTAGAGTGGAGAAGGGGCTGACAAGGCTTGAGAGGGATTATGAGTTGCTTCCATGCGCGCATGTACTATCCCAAATTAAAGACCTAATATTAGAGCACAACTAGTTGGCAGCTGGAGAGATTCGTTATCTTTCCAAGAGGCATGTAGCTCGAGCATACGGCGAGGGAGGCAGACCAGGGCATAACCTAGCCTCTAAGATTAAATATAGAACCGAGCACTGTTGGAAACGGGGTTACCGAGACCGTTATGGTAGCATGGCGCAAAGCGGGGAAAGGCACGCGAAGGCAATGTGTAAGGCAGTTGTGCAGCACACTCTCACATTAACTCAGAAATGCGACGCAATAACCGGACACCACACCAGGCTTAGATAAGTGAAAATCAGGTTCCTTTATCTTAATCAAGATGGCATTCAACTATTCAAATTATACATTCGGGTAACTAGTGCGCGTTCATTTAAAAAGACCCTTCCCAATTCTGGCCACTAAAAGGCCGCATTAAAATCACAGCACCACTGCTCATTCGGGTGCTCTTTACCAACTAGGGCCTAGAACAGGCGCAACACGGTTTATACATCAACATATATACAGTAGGCCTAGGTACTCTATACAGCCTATGATACACTAGGCGGGAGGGAATCCTACAGGGAACCCCTCAACATGTCCAGCAGCTGGGGGCTACCAAAAAGGGGGAACTTCTTTATCTCCCCGGGAGGCTAGGGTCATAGGATGTGCCTGGCCTGTAATCCCAAAGTCATTAAAGGCCCCCTCCCTCCGTGATCCCTCCTCAAGGGTGGCCCCCGGCCCCCAGGGGCTTAACCTAGAGCCCTAGGGGCCTCCTGGGCTCACCTGCGGTGTTGTGGCTGGCTGCGGGGCCTTACGGCGGACTCCTCTCTGGCCCGGCCCTCTGTGGTGGGGGCGGGGCCCGGCGCGAGTCTTGCGGCCCTCCGGCCGGTGCTGGTTGGCTTTCTCGAGGCTATGGAGCCTCTCGCGTTGTTTCCCCCTTCGTTGGGGGCCGGTATGCCCCTCCTCCGGCCCCCGTGGAGTCCAGGGAGAGAGTGAGGACTCGGTGCGGGAGCCGGCGGTCCTGCCAGTCGGCTCCGGCGTCCCGAGAGGTGAGGAGGTCCTTCCTTACCTCCCGGCGTGCTGGGCGGAGGCGGGCTCTTCACGGCGCCCAATCCGGGCGCGGCGGCGATTCTTCGCGGGGCTCCCGTTGGCAGTGGAGCCCCGGGGACGTCCTCCCGATTGGCTCCGGCTGAGCCAATCGCGTCGCGACCTTCTCTTCCTCCGGGGGCTCCCGATGACAGTGGAGCCCCTCTGGCCGTCGATGTTCGGCTCTGCTGGGCCAATCACGTCGCGGCTTCTGGTGGTTGCCAGGCGACGCCCTCTTCTCCGGCGATTGGCTTTGGCGGGCCAATCCCGTCGCGGCCTTTTCGGGGCGCGACCTGTGACGCGGTCAGCGTCCCCGGCCCCTCGGCGACAGCGTCCACGGGCCGGGAGGCCGCAGCAGGCCTCAGTTCACTTCACGCGGCCCACGGGGCTGCGGCGGCGGTATTCTTGGCCGCGCTGGCAGCGGCAGGGGTCTCGGGCCCGGCGGTGACTTGTGGTGATTTCGGTGAGGCGCGGACGGCGCCCTCACCACTACTATGAATAGGGGAGAGATCCCCGGCCTCAGTTCCCTTCGTCCAAGCGGCGGCGGCCGCGGCGGTGATCCGGTCATCAGGTCAGTGACCAAAGGGGGGGTCAAGTTCTCTCCACACTTGGGGGTTGCAGCGCAGGCGCGCTGACAGCCTTATGCTCAGGCTGTGAAGGGATGGTTCTAGGGGGACAGTCCAGCTGTCTGTATAGGTAGATAGGGGGTGGAGGCCTAGCGCTTAGGACGCAGCGCTTCGCCTCCTGATCCCCTCTCAATGGTTTTCACTTGTAGTCCTGAAATTCTTGGATGCAGTAAAGTCTCTTTATGAACAGGGGGGTTGTGAGTTGGTGATTCTTGGAGGAGTTGAGGTGCCTCCTGGCACGCTGGAGATGGTTCCCTGGGTCCCCTCACACTGGGCAAGATCAGTGGGTGGTGGGCGTTCCTCATCTATCTTACGGCAGCAGGGCCTTGACCCTGTCAGCGGCAGTAGTGTAGGTCTCCCCCTAGGCCCTAAAGTCTGTACTCCAGCGCAGGTTCTCCCAGGTTCAGCGGTGCCTCAACCTAACTAACTCCAGGTTTTCCCTCCAAGCCTCTTATACCCCTAGGTCAGGTGACCCTCCCAAAGGCGGCAAAGTGTAACTCCTCCCACAGCCCGGAAGGTTCTGGAACCTTCCACCTACCTAGCTATGGGGCCCAGAGGCGGGGACGGGATGGCTACTGTATCCCTTGTCCCAGCCTGACTCTGGCGACTAGCGTGTATGTGTGGAAGGCCCTCTGCAGTAGCAGGGGCCTGTGGCAGCCATCTTTGGTGAGAGAGCACCTGCACCTCAGCACTGACCAGCAGTGGCAAGGCGCCCGGAGACCTAGGTCCAGTAAAAATATGGTGGCAAAAATGAGGCGCAGAAAGGGAAAAAAACAGGGTAAGACCACCCTAGGGCTGACAGGTCTAACACGCGTCCCCCCAGCCGAAAGAGGGGAGAGCTTCCCAACCTCTAGGGAGTTCTCTTCACTAAGGCGGAAAAACCGGGAGAGACCGTCAGCGTTGGCGTGGTCTACACCGGGTCGATGTTCCACCCGAAAGTCCATCCCCTGGAGGGAAATGGACCATCTCAACAATTTGGGATTTTCGCCTCTCATCTGCATGAGCCAGCGAAGGGGTCTGTGGTCGGTCTGGACCAAGAAGTGACAACCAAAAAGGTATGGCCTCAACTTCTTCACCGCCCAAACCACAGCAAAGGCTTCCCGCTCGATGGTACTCCACCGCTGTTCCCGGGGGAGTAGTCGTCGGGAGATAAAGGCCACTGGCTGGTCTTGGCCATCGTCATTCAGCTGCGAGAGCACAGCTCCTATGCCATGCTCAGAAGCGTCTGTCTGCACGATAAATTCCCGGCCGAAGTCGGGGGTCCGGAGCACCGGTGCGGTGCACATGGCACGTTTAAGAGTCTCAAAGGCATCTTGGCAGGCAGCCGTCCAGATTACTCTGCGTGGCTGTTTCTTGGAAGTCAATTCCGTCAATGGGCCCACGATGGTTCCATATCCCTTGACGAACCGGCGGTAGTATCCCGTGAGGCCGAGAAAAGCTCGGACCTCTGTTTGGGTCTTGGGGGCTCCCAGGCCATGATGGTCTCAATCTTGGCTTGGAGGGGTTGCACCTTACCTCCGCCCACCAGATGTCCCAGGTACACGACAGATCCCTGTCCAATCTGGCACTTGCTGGCCTTGATGGTTAGACCAGCCCTTTGCAAAGCCTGCAGCACCTCCTGGAGATGCTGCAGATGGTCTTCCCAGCTGCTACTGAAGACAGCTATGTCATCCAGGTAGGCAGCAGAGAAGGCCTCTAGGCCAGACAGCACCTGGTTCACCAACCGCTGGAAAGTGGCGGGAGCATTTTTCAACCCGAAGGGCATCACCTGGAATTGAAAGTGGCCCTCGGGGGTGGAGAACGCAGTCTTCTCCCTTGCTCCTTCCGCCATGGCGATCTGCCAATATCCTGATGTTAAATCAATGGTACTCAAATACCGTGCTACTCCCAGCCGGTCAATGAGCTCATCCGCCCGAGGGATCGGGTGAGCGTCGGTCTTGGTGACCGAGTTGAGTCCACGATAATCCACACAGAACCGAAGTTCTGGTGTGGTGCCCGGGGGGGCCGCTTTCGGCACCAACACTACCGGACTAGCCCAAGGGCTACTGGAAGGCTCAATCACCCCCAGTTCTAGCATCTTTACCACCTCACTCTGGATACTAGCCTTGACCTTATCGGACAGCCGGTAAGACTTGTTCTTCACTGGCGGACTGTCCCCTGTGTCCACATCATGGGTACACAGGTGCGTGATTCCAGGCGTGAGGGAAAACAACGAGGCGTACTGCCCCAAGACCTGGCGGCAGTCCCTCTGTTGCTCTGGGGTCAAGGATGGGGCGAGGACTACTCCCTCTACCGAACCATCCTTCTCATGGACCGCCAGAAGGTCTGGCAGAGGCTCACTCTCTTCCTCCTCACTCCCATCCGTTATCATCAAGAGAGTGAGCTCGGAACGCTCCTGGTGTGGCTTCAGGCGGTTGACGTGGAGCACCCTGTGGGGTTGACGGGGGTCTTCATGTCGACGACATACGTGGTCTGGCCTTTTCGTTCTAAGATCTCAAACGGCCCAGTCCATCGGTCCTGGAGGGCGCTAAGCTCTCCTGGCTCCATGACCCACACCTTCTGTCCAGCGTCTAACTCTACCGTCCGCGCGTTCCGGTCATACCATTGCTTCATGACGGCCTGACTTGCCTCTAAGTTGTCCGAGGCCTCCTTCCACAGCTTGGCCACTTGGCTGCGGAACGCCAGCATATAGCTGACCACATCACGGGAAGCTTCGAGGAAGACTTCTCCCACCCCTCTTTGACAAGACTGAGGGGCCCCCGAACGGGGTGGCCATAGAGCAGCTCAAAGGGGCTGAAACCGACCCCCTTCTGCGGCACCTCTCGGTAGGAGAAGAGCAGACAGGGTAAGAGGACGTCCCACTTTCTTCTCAAGTCCTCGGGTAGGCTCCTGATCATCCCCTTCAAGGTTTTGTTGAAGCGCTCCACGAGCCCGTTCGTCTGGGGGTGGTAAGGAGTGGAGAACCGGTAGGTCACTCCACACTCCTTCCACATGGCCTGCATGTAGGCCGACATGAAATTCGTGCCCCTATCTGACACCACGACCTTGGGGAATCCCACTCGGGTAAAAATCCCCATGAGGGCCCGCGCCACCACCGGTGCTGTGATGGTCCTCAGAGGGATTGCCTCTGGGTACCGGGTGGCGTGGTCTACTAGCACCAAAATGAACCTATGCCCAGCTGAAGTCGGCGGATCCAACGGCCCGACAATGTCAATCCCCACTCGCTCAAAGGGGTATCGACCACTGGGAGAGGTTCTAGAGGGACCTTCACCTTAGTCCCTGTCTTGCCGCTTGCTTGGCAAGTGGTGCAGGTCTTGCAATAAGTGTCAGAAGTGACGCGCATCCTGGGCCAGTAAAAATGTGGGACCAAGCGCGCAAACGTCTTGTCCTGGCCCAGGTGTCCTGCTAGTGGTATCTCATGCGCCAACTCTAGCAGAAAGGCTCGGTGGCATTGGGGGACCACCACGGCCCTTGAGGACCCATGCACCGGAGCCTTAGGCTCACTGTAGAGGAGACCATCCTCCCAGTAGACATGGTAATTACCAGTCTCTGTTCCAGCTGCTTGGGCGTCGGCCTGTTGCCGTATGCCAACAAGCGTAGGGCACTCCCTCTGTGCCCGGCAAAATTCTTCCCGGGTAGGCCCTCCTTCCACCTGCCACTCTGCAGGGGTCGGCAGGTCCCCCACGGGAAAACCAACCACCTCAGCGGACTCCGGGGTCACCTCCGCGGGCTCCCCATCCATCTCACCGGGTGTTTCCTCCCGGACATCTCCTCGTCCAGCAGTGGGCTGGGCCCTTCTTTCAGGCTCCAACCCGGGCTGAGTTCCTGGTCGGGCAGCCATGGACCGCGTGATAACGCAAGTCCATCCTGGTAACCCCAACATCTCAGCATGGGCATTGAACTCTACCTCTCTCCAGGCAGTATGTTCTAAATCGTTGCCCAGCAGACAGTCAACTGGCATGGCAGGGCTCACCGCAACCTTCATCAGACCTGACACTCCTCCCCACTCAAAGGGAACTTGGGCCACGGGGTAATGACCCAGGCTATTATCAGCCATCACTACTGGGTGGAACTCCTCAGGAATCACCTGCTCTGGGGACACCAGCTGACGTCTCACCATCGTCATGCTGGCACCTGTGTCCCTCAGAGCCTCCACCTCCTCCCCGTTCACCAGGACCCTCTGCCGATACTTGGCAGTGTTCTCGGGTACCTGCACCCTTGGGATGATCTCCCTATCCCCCAGGGAAACTAAGGTCAAGCCTGTCCACTCACCTCCCCTACCTAGGGACAACTCCTCCCCAAGCGCTACACTGGCCACCCCGGGGGTCTTACCTCCTGTGGGGGCTGGGGCTCTCTTGCGACACTGGGCATCCCCCTTGTAGTGTCCAACCTCCCCGCACTCGTAGCACCGGACAGTTCTGGGCTGCTGACTCCTGTCAGGGTAAGTGGGTTTCTGGTATCCAGATTGGGATGGGAAACCTACCCCTCTCCCAGGCGGTCTATTTTGGGGACCTTTAAAGAACTCCCTCTTTTTATCTCCCCCTCTTTCTTCTGGGGGAACACCTGTCCACCTTTCGGGGGATCCGCCCCGGCTCCCTTGTGGGACACCCTAGTGCTGACCCACGTGTCTGCCTCCTCTGCAAGCTCCCTTGGGTTGGTCAGCTTGCGGTCCACCAAGTACTGGCGCAGCTCCGGAAAACATTTCTCGAGGAGGTGCTCTCTCAAAAACAGGTCGTACAGCCCAGTGTAATTGTCAACCTCGCTGCCACGCACCCAACCCTCTAATGCCTTCCGGGCATAATCATAAAAATCTACCCAGTTTTGTGTGGTGAGCTTGTGGCTGTTGCGAAACTTTTGGCGGTACTTCTCAGGGGTGAGGCCAAACTTCCTGAGCAGGGCCTCCCTCATGATAGGGTAGTTGGTTCGATCCCCCTTTTCTAAGGTTAGCAGTGTGTCCCTGACTAGTGGAGGTATGTATCTATAAAGTCCTCCTCCCCAGTAGCTCTCAGGAACTCTATGGGCCACCAAAGCTACCTCGTACGCCGTCAACCACTTGTCTATGTCATCACCCACACTAAAGCTGGCCATCACCTCCCTGGGTAGGTAAAATTTGGGCTCCTGTGGAACCCCAGTAGGTACGCTGCCACCATTTCCTTTGCCTTCCATTTCCATTTGCAAGGCTCGGAGCTCCAGTTCTTTCAGGCTAAGCTCATGTACAAGCCTTCTTTCCTCCATGGCTAGCCTTCCCTGTTCTCGCTCCCTTTCCATCTTAGCCAATTCTAATGTCAATTGCCTTTGCTGCCTTCTGTCCTCGAATTCCTCTGGTGACACACTCCCCC
Source organism: Calotriton arnoldi (assembly GCA_963921515.1). Lineage (NCBI taxonomy): Eukaryota > Metazoa > Chordata > Amphibia > Caudata > Salamandridae > Calotriton > Calotriton arnoldi. Next base: position 1,792,444 of record CAWUFW010002724.1, on the reverse strand, counting down.
TGACGCACTACTGCCTGCCCTGGAACGTCTTCCTGGCAACACATTCTCGCTGACGTCAATGTTCAGTAGGCTCAGTTCTCCTGGGTCGTCTGTCTCCCTCTGCTCCTCCTCCTCCCCTCTTCCCTCCGGGTGGGCCATGACCCATGCCCTCAAAGCCTTCTGAAGTACCTCCTTCCTGGCACCTCGCTTGACGGCCACCCCCTCTCTAGGCAGAACTCCTTGAGCTGGTTCACCGTGTACCTCTCTAGGTCGGCTAGCTCAAACTCCATCCTCCTAGGTGGGGTCCCAGACAACTTAAGGAAGGGGTCCTAAATGGAAGGCAGCAGGTCTAACACAGGACTAATACAACTGGCAATTTACAATAGAATTCCTCCTACTTATTATTTTCCTAGGTGTCCAATTGCGGCGCACACTGAGTCACTGTAGGGTGCTGCACAAATACCAGTCCTTATCCCACCGCTGAACACCAATGTTGGAAACGGGGTTACCGAGACCGTTATGGTAGCATGGCGCAAAGCGGGGAAAGGCACGCGAAGGCAATGTGTAAGGCAGTTGTGCAGCACACTCTCACATTAACTCAGAAATGCGACGCAATAACCGGACACCACACCAGGCTTAGATAAGTGAAAATCAGGTTCCTTTATCTTAATCAAGATGGCATTCAACTATTCAAATTATACATTCGGGTAACTAGTGCGCGTTCATTTAAAAAGACCCTTCCCAATTCTGGCCACTAAAAGGCCGCATTAAAATCACAGCACCACTGCTCATTCGGGTGCTCTTTACCAACTAGGGCCTAGAACAGGCGCAACACGGTTTATACATCAACATATATACAGTAGGCCTAGGTACTCTATACAGCCTATGATACACTAGGCGGGAGGGAATCCTACAGGGAACCCCTCAACATGTCCAGCAGCTGGGGGCTACCAAAAAGGGGGAACTTCTTTATCTCCCCGGGAGGCTAGGGTCATAGGATGTGCCTGGCCTGTAATCCCAAAGTCATTAAAGGCCCCCTCCCTCCGTGATCCCTCCTCAAGGGTGGCCCCCGGCCCCAGGGGCTTAACCTAGAGCCCTAGGGGCCTCCTGGGCTCACCTGCGGTGTTGTGGCTGGCTGCGGGGCCTTACGGCGGACTCCTCTCTGGCCCGGCCCTCTGTGGTGGGGGCGGGGCCCGGCGCGAGTCTTGCGGCCCTCCGGCCGGTGCTGGTTGGCTTTCTCGAGGCTATGGAGCCTCTCGCGTTGTTTCCCCTTCGTTGGGGGGCCGGTATGCCCCTCCTCCGGCCCCCGTGGAGTCCAGGGAGAGAGTGAGGACTCGGTGCGGGAGCCGGCGGTCCTGCCAGTCGGCTCCGGCGTCCCGAGAGGTGAGGAGGTCCTTCCTTACCTCCCGGCGTGCTGGGCGGAGGCGGGCTCTTCACGGCGCCCAATCCGGGCGCGGCGGCGATTCTTCGCGGGGCTCCCGTTGGCAGTGGAGCCCCGGGGACGTCCTCCCGATTGGCTCCGGCTGAGCCAATCGCGTCGCGACCTTCTCTTCCTCCGGGGGCTCCCGATGACAGTGGAGCCCCTCTGGCGTCGATGTTCGGCTCTGCTGGGCCAATCACGTCGCGGCTTCTGGTGGTTGCCAGGCGACGCCCTCTTCTCCGGCGATTGGCTTTGGCGGGCCAATCCCGTCGCGGCCTTTTCGGGGCGCGACCTGTGACGCGGTCAGCGTCCCCGGCCCCTCGGCGACAGCGTCCACGGGCCGGGAGGCCGCAGCAGGCCTCAGTTCACTTCACGCGGCCCACGGGGCTGCGGCGGCGGTATTCTTGGCCGCGCTGGCAGCGGCAGGGGTCTCGGGCCCGGCGGTGACTTGTGGTGATTTCGGTGAGGGCGCGGACGGCGCCCTCACCACTACTATGAATAGGGGAGAGATCCCCCGGCCTCAGTTCCCTTCGTCAAGCGGCGGCGGCCGCGGCGGTGATCCGGTCATCAGGTCAGTGACCAAGGGGGGGTCAAGTTCTCTCCACACTTGGGGGTTGCAGCGCAGGCGCGCTGACAGCCTTATGCTCAGGCTGTGAAGGGATGGTTCTAGGGGGACAGTCCAGCTGTCTGTATAGGTAGATAGGGGTGGAGGCCTAGCGCTTAGGACGCAGCGCTTCGCCTCCTGATCCCCTCTCAATGGTTTTCACTTGTAGTCCTGAAATTCTTGGATGCAGTAAAGTCTCTTTATGAACAGGGGGGGTTGTGAGTTGGTGATTCTTGGAGGAGTTGAGGTGCCTCCTGGCACGCTGGAGATGGTTCCCTGGGTCCCCTCACACTGGGCAAGATCAGTGGGTGGTGGGCGTTCCTCATCTATCTTACGGCAGCAGGGCCTTGACCCTGTCAGCGGCAGTAGTGTAGGTCTCCCCCTAGGCCCTAAAGTCTGTACTCCAGCGCAGGTTCTCCCAGGTTCAGCGGTGCCTCAACCTAACTAACTCCAGGTTTTCCCTCCAAGCCTCTTATACCCCTAGGTCAGGTGACCCTCCCAAAGGCGGCAAAGTGTAACTCCTCCCACAGCCCGGAAGGTTCTGGAACCTTCCACCTACCTAGCTATGGGGCCCAGAGGCGGGGACGGGATGGCTACTGTATCCCTTGTCCCAGCCTGACTCTGGCGACTAGCGTGTATGTGTGGAAGGCCCTCTGCAGTAGCAGGGGCCTGTGGCAGCCATCTTTGGTGAGAGAGCACCTGCACCTCAGCACTGACCAGCAGTGGCAAGGCGCCCGGAGACCTAGGTCCAGTAAAAATATGGTGGCAAAAATGAGGCGCAGAAAGGGAAAAAAACAGGGTAAGACCACCCTAGGGCTGACAGGTCTAACAAGCACCATGTCATAACAAAAATTACAGATGATACAGGTAATGACCACTATACACCGCAGGCAATAGTCACACAATTTTGAAACTGCTATGCTGAGTTGTACACGTCGCAAGGTGGTTCCGACCCACAGGAATTAGATGACTACTTGGCAGATATCGCTTGTGCGTGGTTAGCTAAGGGGCATCAAGAGTATTTAAGCCAGCCGATCGAGGCCGCTGATATTCAAGAGGCAATTCGTTCCTTGCCAAACAAAAAGGCACCAGGACCGGACGGCCTCACGTCCGAATTCTATAAAGAGTATGCAGAGGAGCTAGTGCCACATCTATTAGACATGTATGAAGAGGCATATGAATCGGGCAGGCTACCGCCAACGCTTCGACAAGCCCTGATAATCACCCTTTTAAAAAAAGACAAGACACCTTCCCACTGTGAATCATACCGCCCCCTATCACTTATTAATTTAGATGCGAAAATCCTGGCAAAAATTCTGGCCACTAGGCTTCAACCTCTAATGCCGAAATTGGTCCTACCGGATCAATCTGGTTTTATTCCAGAAAGGTCCACGTCACACAATTTGCGCACGATTTTTGCAATGTTTCATTTACTCGACCCCGATCTCCAGGCTGCTGCAGTTATGTTGGATGCGGCCAAAGCATTCGATTCCATTGAATGGAGTTATATGTTTCAAATACTTAAACGCATGGGTATCCCCGAATTTTTTAATAGATGGGTGCGTTTGTTATACACTGATCCATCTGCGTGTGTTCGTGTGGGCGGACTTACATCTGAGCCATTTCAGATTGGCAGAGGAACCAGGCAAGGGTGTCCTCTCTCACCACTTCTCTTCTCTATAATGCTGGAGCCGCTGGCTTGCATAGTAAGACAGCGACACAGAGAGGCCGCCCTCCGATTTGCACATCGTCCAGTAGGCATATCGCTTTATGCTGATGATATGGTGCTGTTTATAAGAGAACCGCAGAGATATTTAGCACCTATACTACGTGAGTATATTAGATTTGGTCGCTTTTCGGGGATCAGCATTAACTGGAATAAATCAGTGGTGGTGCCTCTAACAGCGAATACGACTCCCCATGCTGTGGAGTTCCCTCTCGTGTGGTCGACCGACCCGATCAAATACCTGGGAATATGGGTGCATCGAGATCCTAAGATAGTGGTCAGGGAAAATGATGGCACTGCATGCACTGTGCTGGAGCAAAAGGTGGGCAGATGGACGGGGATCCCGCTGTCCTTAGCTGATCACATTGCCCTCATTAAGATGGTTGTTCTGCCTCGCTTTTTGTACTTGTTCAGTAACATACCAATAAAATTGGCCCAGCAGTTTTTTTACTAAGGTGCGCTCGCTGCTGGTGCAGTTAATCTGGGGAGGAAAACAGCCTTGTGTGGGTTGGAACACACTCACCCTTGATTATAACAAAGGCGGCTTAAGTGTGCCAGATTTGCATTATCTCTGTGCACAGGCGCAATATGCATATTATTGGTATAGCCATCATGACTTTATTCCACATGTGACGGTGGAGGATGGAGATGCGCACCCGATTCCATTAAAGCATATACTGACACATGCACGTAGAGGTACCCCTAAACATGAAATCAACACGATAGACAGTCTATAGGACATCTTGCTGCAAAGCTCCCACTGTATGCCCCATCGCTCCCATTGGCACACCATGCTGCACTCTCAGTGACACAAGAAGAAGGTGCAATGCACTCCTTGAGACGGGCGGGTATAGACACAATGCAGGACCTGTACCCAAATGGTAGTTTTCTCTCCGCAGAGGAGCTGCAATATATACAAAACACGTCGCTGCGATTCAACTTCATATTTCACAGGCTAAAGCTGGCGTTGCAAGCACACTGCCGCACATTTCCTGCAGAGCCACCTATATTGCAAACTTTACAGATGCTATTGGTCAGCCCTACATGTCATAAATTAATCATTAAACTATATAGGGCGGCAAGAGAAGAGAAGGTTGGTGTTATAGATAAAAGCCTTACTTGTTGGAATACAAGACTTAATCCTCCACTAACGCATAAGGAATGGGAATACTGCTGCCAACTAACCAGTGTATTCACGCCAAATGGCAATTTGCGTATCATTCACTTTAAATATATTCACCAAGTATACCATACACCACTTAAGCTGGACAAGTATGGTCTCCGTGATAGTAACAGATGCAAAAGATGTGGGGATCAGGAAGCAGATTTCTGGCACCTAGCCTGGGAATGCAGGCGCGTGTCCGAGTTCTGGGTGGAGGTGTTGCAGCGAATACAGGTTGTGACTACTGTCACTTTACAATGTAATCCGAAGGTCTGTTTATTGTGCTTCACACCGCAGCTGAAGGGCACAGTGGGCAAATTTATTAGAATTGCACTGTTACTGGCAAAGCGAAGGGTGGCGCTGACATGGGAGAGTACTTTGGCCCACTGCCAGAACATTGGATAAAAGACTTGGTATACTGCAGGGAGAATCTTGAATTATATGCGGGGGAGCTACCGTCTTCCTCACGAACCAAGGACATTTGGGAACCACTAAGGCAACACCTACGGACAAGAGACCAACCAACACTCTCGAATAATGAAGATTGATAACGCTATGCATGTATTCTTTCCGACCTGACAAAGATATCAATCAAAATGTGTGTTTTAGAGGGCAAAAAGGTTAAGGGTTCAGCTGACCACATGTTGTTTGTTTTTGCATTGTTACTATTGGATGTGTACATGATATAAAAATCAATAAAAAAAATAAAAAAAGGGTGACAAGCAGTGGTAAGGGTCACGAATCTAAGGTCCCTCTTCGTATGTGAGCTTGTGAGTTACTTTAACACCTTTTTAAAACTATTATTTACCGAAGGATCTAGCCGGGCAAAGCCCAAGTAGGCCATATAAATATAATACTAAAAATAATGTACAAATATTCAAATACATTGCTGACGTAAAAGATACGTCACCAAGGTTTACCTACTCTATTGTACACGTTTAGTGGATTGTGACAGTGGGGGTAACAGTTTGATGTGCTGCCCCAACCTCCCTCAAATTTTGAAAGAGACACAGGACCAGGCCCAGCCAAGAAACGTAACCTATTCCCGTTGAATAGATTGGTAGATCTGTGCAAATGTGCAACTTCGTGCCACTTCAAGTACAGGCACTGCTACGCCGGTACCAGAGGAGCAATACACTGCTCATAATAGCATAACCCACCGGCACAATCCGCACCACCCGACAAAAAGACACAATAATAAAGCAAAGCTCAAGAACTCCGCGACATGCTTAAGCGCATTAAGAGATGACTGGGCCGGCTCTGGTCACCATGCACGGCACTGAAACACTTCCCAAATAGGGCACACAGCAATCCAACATCCTGCCATCGCTGCTATGGTGTACCTTGCTACCTGTGCTTTGAAGTCTTGCCAGGAGTATGGAGCGCTACATATGCAACTATAATAGACTCTCGAAGAAGAGGCCTGATCAGTAAATACTCAAGTATTTGCAGAAGAACTGAAGTTAAGTCAGAGAATGATGGAGCCTGATGAGAGGGTACGGGCAGGGTAGTGTACTGTAGCACAGAGAAAAGAAAAGAAGGCACGGGATTTGGAACGGGACCAACAGGTGTACATCCAAAGTACTCTTTGCAAAGAGAACGCATGTAAAGAGCTAAACTGGTCTAGGAAGCATCTGCGCGCCCTGACCGTTAACAGGTCGTACAGGTTAATACTCTTAGACATAAGACACAGGCAACACTGAATGGACGCAAATTAGAAATACCTAAGTGAGGAATCCTGCATAGGAGCCAGAAAGCTGGCCTTTGGTGTTTCGAATGTGATATATCAGTTTAGCGGGTCATTTTATGCTTCCACTGAGGTAATATGCAATTTGGGTGAATGACGCTGTCTCCGCATACTGACACCAGCAGCAATATTCATTAATGAGGAATTCAGATACTGCTGCCAAGAAGAATGCCTATCGCAGCTCAGAAAGAAGCACAGATAGGAGGCTGCGTCTTGGGAAACCCATTACAACATATGTTTGTCCGATCTGATATTCCCGAGAGCTTGCACGTTGTATTCAACTGACTACCCATAATCAACACACTAACTTACATTACTCGTAAATAATCACCCAAACCACATATTGCAATATTATATTTTTTACCAGCCTTTCCCTCCCTTCGACCCCCCCTCCTCCCCAATAGTACGTGCCGATGAGCTGCTATCCAGGTCAGTAAAGCTACATCACTCTCAATACTTTTGCTGTGTTGCAAAACTCTTGATGGCGTTTTTCACGAGTTGCTCGTGGTTTCCAGAAACGTCCACCCTTCGTTTCTCTGCTCTTTCACATTTTGAAAGCGTGTATGTAGAGACGAGTGGCACTGCTTGTTCTGTCAGAGCCATCAGAGTATGGTTTCGTTCACAGGAGGCACAGTTGAAGGGATCCGATGGGCCTGGATAGGATTATTCAATGTCGTTCATGTCACCGAGGTCACGACAGACTTTGAGCTTCGTGTATGGCGCTCCACGCTACATGTGTGAGGCACCACGGGGAACGAAGTGCTCACTATAAGGCCAAAGAGCTGTAGTTAAACCTTTGACAGGATAGGCTTGCTGACTTCATGTTCATTAGAAATATTCACTAAGATGAGATTTTGGCAAGGACATACACAGAAGCAAACAAAATCTTGCATTCCCCAGCATTTTAACAATCCTTGTGTACAATAAAAAGACTCTGAGGGTTCAGATAATCGGTCTGATGCTCAAACTTCGAGTAAGCACTAGTCAAGAGAGGCCTTCTAGGATCTAGCGACACCAGAGCATATGTGTGAAAGACATGCATTACTGTTCTACCCGCTTACTGTGCTATTGTACGAGGACAAACATATCTTACTGTGTGCCTTATCAAGAACCCAGGATCACTAATTATCACTAGGGCATAAGGAATCCCCTTATCAAGGTCGGACTAGGATAAAAAATAGGCCCGGACAGCAAAGTAAAAGTAGCACCCATTAGCGAACCATGTAGCTAAAAAAGTGACCCATGTTTGCAAATCAGGCCTTGACCTTGCAGAACTTTGAACTTGAGGAGACAAGCTGTATGAGTATTTTACACGGTAGGGGGCAGCAGGCATTTGTGTTTTCTGCAGGCAAAGTTTGTGGTAATATCAGGGAAATCAACAGTAAAAGCTGACCCACTTTGCCATAAAACAGGACCACAACCTGCTACAAAATACCGGCCCACACACTGATCTTTCAGACCAGCCCATCGAGCACTGCCTGATTGACGTATAGGCCAGTCCGGCTGTGCCCCTTACCTCAAATCGCTGCCACGCAGACAGATAATGTGCACGAGGCTTGCCTCCTACTCTCTTGTCATGTGGCATTTATTGAAAACATGGTAGACCTAACTGATGCTACCTTTTTTAAGGGAATGACAAAGGTACTATGTGATGATGATTGTTTGCTCCCTACCAATACCTTAATAATGCAGGGCTGAGGTGAATCAATGGATAGGTATAAAAAAGAACCCTAGTGGACTGTATGGGCCAAGGCATCCTTAGGACGTCCAGCCTGGAAGAAGCGCCACCCTTTTTTCTTATAGGTGCCCGAATTCCGTCGTTGGAGAAGGATCCTGGTCAGAAGTCACCATCGCTCTAATGAACAATGTAATAGCCTGCATCATCATGCAATATTTAGGATGGTCTCTCTATTATATTTGCCAATTCTCTGGAATTTCTTGGGCGTCCACTTGCCCCATGCTCTGGGAACTGTTACATACTACACAATACAACAAGAATGGCAATGGGTGCCCTCACTGTAGCCATTGATGTTCATTACTGAATTTGGCTGGCACTAGGTTAAACCAAAGATAATTAGGGAAAACTCAAATTAAAATCAACCATGGCAAATTAATAACGCCTATTCAGTGCCAGAGGAGGTAGGGACACCACCTTCATTCTATGCCCAGAAAAGGCACATGTGACAATTTGTGCATTAAAAAAACCACTCAAGATGCAAGGATTCTATCATATCCCTTCTACATCCTCGGGGCACACAGGTAATAGCAACAAGGACTTTCTCCACTTCAAAGAAATTTGACAAGAGTACAAAACCTATTTTACAGCACTGGCTTCCCACAAAAATCAAAGTATCTTTTAAATTCCTCACTTTCCTTCACCAATCTCTCCTTGTTAAGGAGACCTACAGTTCGACTCCAATGTGAGGCAATTTGCCCACCATGCCTGGACGCATGCTAGGGGTGCCCGGCGTTACAGCACCGAACCTTCTGGGACTGTATGATGTTCTACAAGCCATCAGACGGCCTACTCTTCCTGACACTGACCACTGCATTGATAACAGCCAGCCTGACATTCTGCTTGTTGTGAGGGCATACCTTGGAGTGATGTTAGAATGAGCTTAGTTGACAATGGAAGCTGGTGCGTGCCAATGTGTTGGGATTATCATAGATAGAACATTTATCACGAAATGGGGGAGATAACTCATCTGGAAAGGCAGTGAGGAACATATTCATGGAGGCAGTGTAGGTAAACGAGGTAGGCAATATAGTGACAACAAAGAAGACATTACAACTGGAGAACAATGAAAAGCAAGGGCTGGCCATTTATAGGGAAAATAACAAAAAGAGAGGAAGGGCCAGAGTATTGCCAGGCAAACTAAAATGATGCTGAAAGAGCAAGACACAGCTTTAGAGAAATAAATGCCAAAAAAGAAGGATAATGGTGTTTGGGAAGTATAGAAAAGATAATTCAATCAAATAATACTAAATGAAAAGGAAAATAAAGATTTGCTCAGGTACAGATTAAACCAAAAGTGATGCACTGCAGGATAAGTGGACAGAAATAAATAACCAGACCGAAATTAAATATACAAAGAAATCTTTTGTTGCTTAATTGTACATCCCATTGCTGCCTGAACGCATTAAGAATCCCCAGCTGCCTATCAAAATCATGGCTCTTTCTCCAGTACTCAAACAATATCTTATGGGATCTGGATGAAAAAGTCATTTCATTTATTTTTCAAATAACATCAAATCACAGCACAAATTGGACCAAAGTTAACCACAAAGGTCTTCAAAGAATAGCTGGAGACACTAGTAGTAGAACAATTTCTACTGCGCAGTGAGATGCACTACAAGCACTTCCCCTTGCTCCCCAGCCACAACATACTTCTGATGTCGGGACCCTCTCGATGGCTCCTTTGGCCAAAAGAGCCTGTACTTCCTGACAGAGCAGGGAGAGGTGGTCCTCCGTCAGCCGGTCTGGAGATGATGGCATTGGCGACGGGGTTTCTAGAAAAAGGATGCAGTAGCCCCACCTCCGCTGAACGATCTGAAGTACCCACTTGTCTGTTGTTATGGACTGCCAGTGGGGCAGGTGACGGCAGATCCTGCCACCAACTGGGTGCCTGTGATGGTACGAGGGCTGTGCGGCTGAGGCTGCCGGGAAGCGGGGAAGGTGGGGTGTTGGCAGACTGTCGCAGCCAGAAAAGGACTGGGGAGTCTGCTGGCTGTGGTGGTTGGGCAGGAATGAAAGTGACTGGTAGCCGCTACAGTAGCCACATAAATGGCGAAAGGCAGGATGGGGTTTGCGTGGGGCCATGGAGAGGCCCAAAGACCTGGTAGTGGCTTGGCTGTCCTTAAGTCATATCAGAGTAGTGTATGATGATGGGGTCGGCACCGCTGGGAACAACATCCCTGGATCGGACTCCTGAGAAGGTCACGGTCTCATGATCAGAGCTGTTACAGATCCAGCACCGGATTCAGGGGGCCCAACGGGAACTGAGGGCGAACCCGCTGGCAGATATCCAATGGGGGCACCCTCCTAGTCCATGGGGTCCGAAGACATTCCAGATGGGTCGGACTGTCCAAAAATGAGGTACATGGCCTCAGAACTCGCAGAGTTGGGCGGGGGTCATTCTGGCTACGGGAAACTCAAGGAGGCACGGAGCAGACCCAGAGGCAGACATTGGTTGGGAGCGAGGCCTAGAGTGACATTGTTCCCTTACCTTGCCTGAAGAATTGAACCAGAGTGGTGAAGTTGAAGGCTGCTTCAACTTCTTCAATTTATTGGACTTTTTGTAGGACTTACCCGACAACTTCAAGCGAGATGACAAGTGCATGGAATGATTCGTGAATGGGCCCGGGACCTTCCTCACGATCAGGAGTGTCATGGAGTCGACCAGCATTGGACGACTAGGAGCTTCTAGGAGCACTCCCTCAGCACCTTCATGGCTTAAAGGGTTCATGGCACAGCAGTAGTGGTCTAGCTTCAAGCACCACAGGCAAACCAGATGGGGGTCTGTCATCCACAGTGCTTAAACCATAGGAGTTTCTTGGGACACAAGTTTCAAATAAAGAGTCTTGACAAAATAACAAAAAAAGTCAGTTAAAAAAAATAACTGGAGGCAGCTCTCTCCATATCTGCCCTGACTGGCATAGAAAGAAAAGAACTGATGTTAGCGTGCTGAGGTGGCACCTAAATATAGGCATCACGCACGTCACTTCCGGTGCGGACAAGGCCGATGAGGAGCCGAATGAAGCCATCTACCGGTGCGCAGAGGTACTGCTCAAAAACTTTACGGACACAGTCTAAAACCTTCGGATAATTCTGAGGTAAGGAATGTGCAGCTAGAAGTCGCTATCGGATGCAGAAGGCCTAGCTTTTCAATGACAAACCTACCCTAGACAGAGCAAACCACACACAACTGCTCAGAGCCAGGATACCCTCGCAGATGATAGTGCACTTTTAAAAAAACTAGAAAAGAAATTACTAAAGTTTTAAAGAGATCTGACGACCCAGCTTTTCTATTTAGCTAATGAGTAAATGCATACAATATTCATTGACTTTGCTGTATGTTTCCTCTAGAATGTATGGACCTCAGGCAAGTGAGATGCTAGAAATTGTCCCTCATTTAGCCATACCACGGTTGAAGCTTTCTACTCACTAGTCCTAATCTAAAACTTATCCAACATAGAAACTCCTGGGGTTTGGTAACCTCAATGCATCCGTTGAAGACAACCTCCAGCACCACCTTTCACATCTGTAATCCCTAGCACTCTGACGTGGCTCACAGCAGCATGAAGTGCTCAAAATGTTTTTAGAACAACAATCTCATAACTAAAAAATAGGTCTCATCAAAATTCTCAAATTACATTCATCGAAATCAGCTTGCAAAGCTCCCCCATAAAAGAAGTTAAAATAAAGAAGTCCTTCCTGTCCACCTGTGATGTCTCGGTCTCTTCAACCTGATAATCCCATTCTTGAAAATGCAATTTTGGGGCCTTGGCAATGTCACTTCCTGTCACAGTGTCTAGAGAAGTGAATAGGACAGAGCTTATTGTTTATGCTCTACACAAGCACATTAGACAACCAATCAGATGCATATACTAGAATGAAAACATTATTCTCATTATCATCAGTCTTGCACCTCTGGTAGCTTTACAGCACTTGAAAGTCCTTAACTCAACAGCCTCATGATTTTCGCACTGTTATGGAAACCTGTGGCGTAACGCAAAATGATCAGCCCCCCCCTGCAGAATGTGATGAGTGGCCCCTGAGTCTACGATATCTCACAAATATTAAGTGGCCATGGGCTGAATGCGGGGCCTCTGAAGGGCTGGGGCCCCCCTGTGCCGCTGTGTTACGCCTTTGATGGAAACTGTCCCATAATTCAGTCATTAGGCATCTATTTTAGGGAATCCAGCAAACCTCACCCCTGCTTGTCAAAAGTTGGGCTTAATTAATTAAGGATTCTTTTAGGCAAATTGTACTCTAGATGTCCAGTATATTCCAGCCCCCTTTAACAGGAACAGAATGGATCCATGTAGAGGCAAACATTTCTCAGCGCTGATCAGCAAGACTGCCACGCCTTTTATTTTTAGGGTTTAATTACAAATCAAAAAGTACCTTCATTGCAGGTGCTTCTACCTTTAAAACTACACCTACACTTGCTATTCATGGATAGGGCCCTAGCTGGGACCTCGTTGGAGAAAGTTCCAATCCTCCAGCGAACACACCGGGCACCCAGCCTCTATAGCTCCCCAGTCATGAGCTCTCTTTTGAGGGTCTTGGATTCGTGCACCCGTAGGAGGAACTTGACCGCTTTTCCCTCCCCTCTGGCACTGGTTGTGGACAACCCTGCCTTCACGCCCGGAACCGGGTCATCCTTCTAGGTGTGGCGAGGAGAAGCTTGTAGAGAGGAAGGGCATTTTTTTTTACCTAGAGGGCCCCATCCCCTTCGACACACTCAAGAAGGACTATTCCATCCCCGAGGACGAACAGTTCCGATGCCTCCTTATCAGACACTGGCTAATGCAGCCATCAGTGCGAGGAGGAGCAGAGCGATCATGGACGCCCTATGAAAAATGGCTCCTAAGCAAACACTCAGACAAGCGCCTCATCTCAGAACTATATGCCCTCCTCCGACCCCCACAAACTGAAGACAAATCCCCGGCCCACAGACGTTGGGAAGCAGAAATAGGTCGAGAACTCTCCAAAAAAGAATGGAATGATATCTTCCACAGAGTAAAACACACCGTCTATAATACATCAAGCACAGAAACAGCCATTAAAATCACCTCATACTGGTACCTAACTCCAGTGAGGCTTCACCGGGGGAACCCAGCCTCTAGTGACAACTGCTGGTGCCAGTGTGGGGTGAAGGGGATACTCACCCACATTCTTTGGGACTGCCCCAAGATATCCTCATTCTGGAACGCAGTCCTCGATAACATTGATACTCACTTCTCGACCCAACTTCCTAGATCCCCATTGTACACTCTGCTGGGTCTTCCTAACCCCCTCACTTATCCTCTAGCATCACGTAGGGGCGCCAGATAGGTATAGCGCTGGGGGCTGCCCACCAGACTATTATTTCGCTTTGGGGTCCACCACCACTTCGACACACCTGGGATGGCTACATCGCCTCTGGGGCATCCTAGGGATGGAGAAACTCACCCTCACACTTACAGCTCGGGGCGACACATTTAGATCTATTTGGAGACCCTTTATAGCCCTGTTATCTCAGGAATTTAGAGAGCTGATTGCCCTCGATATCTGCGAATACTAAGACTCACTGACCGAACCCCAGGCGAAGAGAAGGAGGGCACTTAATGAGCGACTCAAACACAGAACCCTCGACTTTGAATATTACACAGCGACTGGTACCAGGGAAGAGTGGGGGGTTGTGGGATGTGTGAGGGGTGCGGGGGGTTCCTGGGGATTTTTTCTCTTTTTATTGTAAAGTTATGCTCAGTACCAACGTTGCGGAGGGGTTACTCTGGCATCAAGAAATGATTACTATTTTGAGCTCAAGCTGTAACAATAAAAATAGATTTAAACCTAAAAAATACACCTGAGAGTTTGGTATTCATAAAATGGATCTGCCTTTCCACCTTGTGCAGCGCTTTGCATTTTCAGTGGTTTGAGGTTCTGATGCAGAAGCTGCATACAGTGTTGAATGCTGGCCTCATAGCCTTCAAGCCTGTAGCCTGAGCACCGATACTATACCTGCACCGGCTCCTCTTGATCTCTGTAACAGAGCTACATATGCTGATCACATTACAATACACATACATTCAACAGTAGTGCAAAGGGCATCAATGTTTAATGGCATTTTAGGCCCCGTTACCATCCTGGATTTTCAAAGCAAAGTGAGCGATGGCTGATATCCAGTGAAAGAATCTTTTGAGAAGCCATAAAAGTGCATTTTCACTAAAACTGTGTAAAGCCTCTATTTATGGAGCCGCTATTGTTGCTCTAACTGATCAATTCAGACAGATAGCAGGCCGGAGGAACATGTTTTGGTTTGGTTTGGTTTGGAAGAGTCAGAGGAGCTAGCTCAGAAAATGGGAAACAGGTGGGCACCTCCGTGTTAAATCAAGCCGAACCTCTTAGGATAATTCCCTTCAGCTGTGGTATTTGGAAACTACATTAAACGGACGCCCAACAAATGCAAAGAAAGATGACTTAAATAGAGCGAACCAGCATGAGTAATGGCACGGGGTAATTTACATTGTTCTCTCAACATACGTTTACGCGGGCCCATTTTTCAAAAGGGAGCATATACTAGACTTGGACTGGGCTGCTTCAACAATCCTTGTATTTGGAGGAAAACTGATTTAGGACTCTGAATTCTTGCCAAAGAAAACAAAGTAGGAGAATGCGAGCTGGGTTGAGAGGTGAATGCCCCATTATAAATCCGAACACAGAATACAGGCTAACACCAACACGACAGAAGTCAATTATTTGTTTATCAGTGAATAAGTAAAATCTGACAGGCAGCTGGACGATAATCCGTCCAGTTATGTACTATAAAAATGTATTACTCTGGTGGAAATTAATTCAAAGACAATGCAACTCCCGCCACAGTTTTGTTGAAACCATTTCCAAAGTAGGGGAAAGTGTATGTAAACACTGAAAATAAAATATCTATCGCCATCCTACAAACATAATGTAGTGCTTGCCTTGTCCTTGCTAAAGCCGCACAGGTTGGTTTTCCTTTGTGATTGTGATACAGCATTAAACAAGATTACGGAATGAGGATATCTCTTTGAAGAGTTTACTAACAAACGAAATACACTGAGCCCAATTAAATAATTATCCCTTTGAAGCAAGTTATAGGCGGTAATGTAGAACTATACGCATTTTATGACAGTAAAACAAGTGGCTGCTATTTTAATAGATGCGGTACTAATAGTACATGTTTTCTGTAGGCAGTCCTGTTTTTAAGCTGGTTCATTGTAGCATCCCAGAAGACATGAACATTAACATCTTAGCCCCTGATTGTACGCTGTGTGGATAAGTAAGTCAGAAAGGGATACTGCCCCACCAAATTATTAACGGCCTGGTGTTCCTACACCTGAATTTCCAGACCAGATTTACCCGCCGGAAAAAAAACAGGTCACTAGATTTGCTTTAGGCTTTGGCTGCAAGAGGAGCATATCCCTGCCAATGCTCCCCTATGCCAGCACCCTGTCTCCTGACTCCACAGCCCGCCCCACCTCATGCCAGCACCACCACTTTTGCTTCCATTTACCACCAGAGAATTTGGTAAATGTGAGCATAAATCCCCATGGGTTTGGGAATTTCATGCAGAATTTAATCTTGAAAAAAGTACTCAAACAGTTATTCCCCATTATGCGGGTTTAACGGTTATTAAACCATTGGAAAGTGGAGTGCTCCACTGAAAAGAATGGAGTAGCTCAAGGCCAATAATGGTTGGTAACGGCCTTTCGGCTCCAACATGCCAATGTTTGCTTTCCGTTTCCCCCTGTTTAATTTAGAAGTCTACGCTCAGTAGGTGGAGTTTTCTAATCACCTTACAGCTCTTCTACCTAGGGCTATACCAGTTGTTAAAGGCCCATTCCTTCGTAGGCCTGGGCCTATAACTCGTTCAGATCCTTTAACAACCGGTATATCCCTTGTCACGTGCTGAAAGGCTATAAGAGTTGGATCTATGTGCTGGAATATAGACCAGAATTTTTTTTCTAGCCACACTGTACCCTCACGCATATATCCACCTAACCTATTATCTGGCCATAGGTGTGCAATATGAGATCTGGTGAATGTTCCTATCACATTGTTTTAGATATTCACCTGGGGTGGTGAGCCTGTGGTAGCGGCTACCACTGGGGACTTGGGCAAAGCATCTGCGGTGACCATGCTTTTCGGAGGCATCAAAGACTGTCCCAGATCTTGCACTAATAGCACCATAACAATTAACCCCTTACCTTATATTCGGTACCTTTTATGCCCAGGAGGGTTTGATACATGCCAGACTTTCTGGATATCATCATAAAATAACGTTGCATACAATAAGTCTAAACTCATTTACAAAGTGATTATCCTGGAATCCTGACATGGATCCTGCACTCCTAAACCTACTTTGAACACAACAGTGTTTGATACTCAGCCAAAGAATATTTGCAAGGGACAGACTACAATGCAAGGGACAGACTACAATGCAAGGAATCTTCGCCATCAGATTTTTAGTCTCTATTAAGTACCTTCACCTCTTATTTAATCCAGCGCAGAGGCATTTGTAAATCACTTTCTCCCGGAAGTAGCTAAAAGACACTTTGCCTCGTGTGCCTCTATATCTTCAATCAACAGCTTCTGTTGACTGGAGCCCAGGACTGTAATGCCTCCCTTGAGCACAAGTTACAAGACTACTACCCATCTCTGGAAAGACACCCTATGCTTTCAGTTAAGCTGTGCATCCATCTCAATGCAGCATACTGTCAGCATTTCATCGTTCACTAGAAGGAAACAGTCATTCTTCCATGATCATCTCTCAACATTTCTGACACCTTTTTCTCAAGGACGTTTAACCCAGCACAAGGTCCCAGCAGTAGGTGCAGGCAAGCAATTAATGATCTACGAAAGAACACCACATTGTTATCGTCAAAGACTTTAGAATAAATGCATTAATTAAAAGGCAACAGCACGTCAAAGAAATTAAACCAGTATTATTCTCTAATATATTCTCACATCTTCAAGTTCCAAGGATACTCTATTCTCTGCCAGGATATGGTAGTTTAATTATCACACACGCACTAAATTAAATACAACATTATCTTTAACAAGAGCACTTGTTGACGTCACATAAATACGATGATTGTAATTTTACAGGAAAATTTGGCCACGCTTGGAAGTTTCTCTATGGGATTCGATGTACATATATTTTTACTTAAGCTAACATTTAAAACTTGCAAATGTTCCCAAGGGCCGGCAGAGCAATAATCGATAAAACACGTTAGAAAGTTTCATGTTTATGTATTTTTTCAATGAACCATATGGATAGAAGAGAATTGTAGCAATTATAATAAAATTCAGTGTCAGGACACGAGACTTATATTATGCTTTCTTTATCTCAGCAGCCAACCAAAAACCAACACAACACTGCGAAAGGACTTCAACTCCCACGAGTTCAAGCAACTTGAGCAGAAGAAAACGAAGTGTTCATCAATCAGAAGTCTCATGCCCACGATAAAGCCATCTTCAAGCAAAAGCACTTCCTCTTTCTTCGCTGCTCAGCAGTCAGATAAGTGCTTCTCCTTAATTATGACCTTTATGTTTAATATTGTGCCATTTTTAATGTGTACATACATACTACCGATTCATATTAGTTTAAGGTTTCTGTACCCGCTAGGGTAGATTTCTCAGCCCGGCGGTTCCAGTGTTCGAGGAACCCTCACACAGGCTTCTTTCTCTACTATGCACAAGGAGACTCTTGCCTGAGTGGGCGCGTCGACCGCATCTAGCGCGTGTAGAGAGACGGTAGGAACGGCAGCGTGCCTCTAGAGACCCTCGTCTCACTTTCCCCGCTTGCTTGAACGAGGCTGGCAACTGCGGGGGATTCCCTCCATGTCAGACTTCGACCGCTGACTCGAGTGTCCCGGCTCTGCGTGAGTGTCCTCCCCAGCGGTACTGGGAGATCGCAGCGAGAGGGTGCTGAAGGCACCAGAGCCAATTGCAGCCAGCGCATCTCATTTCCTCCAGCATGCATGGAGTTGTGATTAGTCGGTGGATCGCAGAGCGGCCTGGCGTGCACTTTCAAACTCGACATTTCTTGCGGGACTATGCGATAACACGCTGGGTCACCGCTTCTTTATACAAACAGGGTTTATTCCTTAAGCAGGCATTTCACATATACCCAGAAGGGCCATTTCAGGCCTTCGTTGTCACTTCACTGGTCATTCCCATTAAGGCCCTGATCTCCAATGGCAGGTCCCGGGGAGGGAAACCCTACCAGATTGGGGACGGGTGTGCCCCCTTTTATTCTGGATGAGGAGTTTGTGGATGCAGTAGACACCCCTTGCAGAGGGCCATGTCACTCACCCTAGAGCCTTTAAGTAGGCAGAGCCCACTAGTTAATGCGCAGCGCAGTTTGAGTAATCCCATGCAGGAAGTTGTGGCCCCTTCAAGGCCATTAGAGGAGGTGCCTGTTACAAACCCCATGGGCAAGATAAGACTACAGTGAATAGGGGGGCGTGGTTTCGGCGCCGTCTAAGATGGCCGCCTGATCGGGGAGCTCTGCCACACCAGAACGGACTTCGAGCTTCAGATGCGTTTTCTCGCATCATTTCTCAGCGGATAACGGCCTCCCTTCAATCGGAACGTCGCGTCAACATGGTGAGCTATTGGTGTCTTTGAAGCGCGTCGTGCTTCCCCTTCATTTCTGTGCCGTTCCGCTCACCTCATCGCGGCCGCCATTTTGAATGCTTCATTTCATTCCTGTCACATATTCTCCCGCAATGCATGAGAAGCGCATTCCTTCGGCTGCCTGTGTATTTCCTCATCTTAAAGGAACATTTTGATTTTTCTTCATGGCTACCTTCATTTCCAGGTACCTGCTTCACAGATTTGGCGTTATTATCCATATATATGCGCTCTTATCAGCATTTTGTTCCCAGAGGAGCCCCGTTTCTTCTTTTTGTCGGCAGATGCCGCTTTTTGCCTAATTGACCTTTTTTGTCGCTTCTACAGAGGCTCTGCTACTTGGATGTTACTATTTCATTGTATGACGCTCTTTCATGGTTTGCCTCACCTTAGGCTATCCTCATGTTGTCATCTTGAGTTGGTGTCATATATTGCTCTTTTTAAGAAAGTTTATCACAACGACTGGTTTATATTCCTCCTTTGTCACTTTTGGTGCATGACCGGCGTCGCTCTATCTGTTTGACGCCGCTTATGGGAAAATTGCGTAAACCACAATTTATCTTTGTCCCTAAAGAGCGTGCCTCCAACTCTGCTCCATCTTCATTGTCAGTGGTGCCTCTGTCTCTTGTTCCTGGAGAGATGACCGGGGTTGCCTCTACTCGCACTCCCTCATCACAATCCGCAAATAATAAGCCTTCTCCAGCCTCTTCAACTTCTAAACGTCTGAAGCAGGATCCTCCTTCTCCGGATAGGTCGTCTCCTCCCATCTCCATGGAACTGTTGCTGGAGGAGATTCGTGCCTTACGTCCATTTGTGGAGGAAACAAACAGCAAAATGCAATCTCTGGAGGAAAAGTGGCTCTCAATGGAGAATAGAATGTCTACAATGGAGCAGCAAATCTCAGATGTCCAAGGTGACTCTCAGAGACTCTCTTCTTTGGAAAAAGAGGTACGCAGGCTCCAACAGCACACTGAGGATTTGGAAAATCGAAACAGGAGGAATAACCTGCGTATTTATGGACTGCCTGAGGCTTTGGAGGGAGACGATCCTGTCTCCTTCTTCTCTTCCTTTCTGCCAAAATTGTTGGATATGCCACCTTCAACATCCCTTAACATCCAGAGAGCTCACAGGCTTGGTCCTCGCCCTCAGCTTTCAGCTTCTTCTTCAGGCAGACCTAGAGGTGTCATTATCCTCTTTTTGAAATTCACTGACTTACTCTCAGTCCTTTCTGCAGCTAGACTTAAGCGCCAACTTTCTTGGCTTGGTCAAAAGGTCTTCCTATCTCAGGATGTTTCAAATGCCACCGCAACCAGACGGAAGGAGTTCCTTAATCTTCGAACACCTCTTCGTTCTCTTGGAGCTCGCTATGGCCTTTTTCACCCCTGCATTTTTAAAGTGACTTTTCAGAACCAGACTTCGTCATTTGAAGACCCTGTGGAACTTAAGAAATGTATCCATTCCCACACTGCAGGCGACATGGACACTGCTGGCCCTTCTACTGGTTAATCAGATATACACTTATTTAGTTCTTTCTGCAGTTCTCCTTATAGTTGTTGTAGGATTCATTGGTGCATTCCATATGTGTCTCCTCCTACTTTTCATGTTTGTCTGAAAGTATCATTTTAAATTTTCCTCTGGTATCATTGTAGTTTTTGTTGTTTCTCTAATGATTGATTAGTTATTTATCCCTACTGTTACTTCTTTGCACTATTCAGTTTTGTTATTTTTTGGTTCAATTTTGTTAATGTTTTATAATATGTTTCAGTTGTATGGCTCATATTTGTTTCTTCCTCTCTCTCATGTTTGTTAGTAAGTACTTTTTCGAACTCTCTTTAGCACTCTTCATAGACTTAATGGTTGACATGTCATACCCATATTTCTATTCTCCTCATTGTTGCCATACTATTAATGTATGATTCGAATATGTTTATATTTGCTCCTCTTTTTACCCTTCCTATTTTTTTGTACTTATTAATATAGTCACTTGTTTGAATTTTCTCTTTCTTAATCACAATATAGTTATTAGCATTTATCATGGTTAATTAGTTATATATCTCCCCTTATCTATTTACGATTTTGCTATTTTTCTTAATTTTTCATTAATAATCTATAAGCCTTCTCTATAGTTCATATTTGTTTCTGTGTTTCTTAGTCTTTGTCTAAGGCGTATCTTCTTATCATCTCTTACCACTTTTGTTGTTTTCTTAATTCATTTTTATGTTCACACAGGTACCGTTCATCATTTTTAAACTTGTTTGGTCCGTCTACATATCCCTATTTGTTCTGGTGTGGTCCGGACTTCCTGGTTCGGGCGTCTCATCTTCCGCTCGTCGCCATTGCCCCAGTCTTATCTTGTTTTTGTCCCTCTCAGGTATGTTTTTTCAGTCGTCCTTTTTGGATATGTACTGTCTCTCCTTATATTTTTCCTCTCCCTTCTGTCTTCCCTCTATCCTTCTCTGACATTCTTTTCCCTTTTCCCACTTGTCTCTTCTTTCACTCTCCTGTTGTTGCATATTTTGTTCTGTATAAATCCTTAATGTCTTTGCATTCAGAGTTATTTCCTGGAATGTGAAAGGTTTTATTAATCCAATTAAGAGACAGAGAATTCTTTCCCACCTTGCCTCTTATAACCCTGATTTAGTACTCCTACAAGAGACCCATCTTACAGAAATTGAGGCATTAAAATTAAAAAGAGGTTGGGTAGGTACAGTTTTATTCTCTCCTTCTGCTAATAAAAAAAATTGTGTCATAATTTTATGTCATAAAAAATTGAACTGTAAAGTGTTATCGCAAGAAACTGACACAGAAGGTAGATGGTTACTAGCTAAATTGTTAATCAATAATGTTTCTTTAACTGTTTTTAATATTCATGGTCCTACACATCCTGATTGTTCCTTTTGGCCTCTTATTACGCAAAAATGTATCCAATTCCAAAATGATCTTTTCATATTAGGAGGCGATTGCAATCAAGTTGTAGATCCATTTCTTGATCGTCAATCCCAGATTCGCTTTGTTCCCCATAAATCTCATAAACACTTTCTCTACACTATTTCCCAAGCACATCTTATAGACTCTTGGAGACTTTCCCACCCCGATTCTCTGGATTTCTCTTTTTTCTCTCCTCCTCACTCATTCCTTTCTCGCCTAGACTATATCTTTCTCTCTCAATCCTTATCTCAAAATTTGCTATCCTCATCTATTGAACCTATAGTTATCTCTGATCATGCTCCAATTGTAACAGATTTTGATTTGCTCCCTCCGCATCCCAGATCCTCTCGTTGGCGTTTTAACACTTCCCTTCTCTCAGGCCCTCTTTTCTCTTCCTCTTTTCGTTCTTTTGCTAGTGAATTCTTTGCCCTTAACTGTGACCCCAATTCTTCCCCGCACATCATATGGGATTCTTTTAAAGCTACTGCGAGAGGCTTTATTATAGACTTTGCCTCAAAAAAAAAGAAACGTTTCCTTCAGCATCGGAAGGCCACTTTGGCGCATATTAAGCTCTTAGAACACAAATTTTATACTTCCTCGAAGGATTCGTTCTCGCCCGAGATCATACGTGCTAAACTAGCTTTCAACAAAACTACCACTGATAATGCGTCTTCCTTGCTCCTTCGTAGTTACGCTCGTTACTACGGTGGTCGTAACAAAGCAGGGAAGCTCTTGGCGAATTATCTCAAGACACGTAAGGATCGCACCCTCATAGACTCTATTTATTCTTCAAATGGCTCCCTCTTGAATAAAGACCAAGAAATTCTTAATGAATTTAAACTTTTTTACCAAAATCTTTATACTCCAGAATCTCCTCCTTCCTCTTCTATCATTAAGGCATACCTTGATAATCTCTCTCCTTCCTCTACATCTCACCTGAACTTTTCTGATCTGGAAGCAGATCTATCCCTTAACGAATTATCCATTGCCCTAAATACTCTCACTAAAGGGAAGACTCCCGGCCCAGATGGTTTTTCTGTTGAATTTTATTTGCATTTCTCTGATTTACTACTTCCGAAACTTTTAACACTTTTCCACTCATTTTTTTTAACTGGTAAAACAGAAGGCACTTTTCAGGAAGCCACAATTTGCCTCATACATAAAGAAGGCCGTGACCCTAAATACTGTAAGAATTATCGTCCGATCTCCCTGGTTAATGTTGATTATAAATTATTTGCTAAAATGCTTGCCTTACGTTTAGATCCCCTCATGCCTCATCTTATTGGTAAAGAGCAGTGTGGCTTTGTCAAGGGAAGGCTTACCTCTGATAATTCTCGTCTTTTCCTCAATGTTTTAAATAAAATTCCCTCCCTTTTCACCTCTTTGGCTGCCATCTCTGTTGATGCGGAGAAAGCCTTTGACAGAGTTGATTGGTCCTTCCTATTTGCTTCTTTGCAATGGCACGGTTTTGGTCCCAAATTGATTTCACTTATCTCTTTATTATACACTGCCCCCAGAGCTTCGGTATTAGTCAATGGTCGAGTCTCATCTTATTTTCCTCTTCAACGATGAGTTCGTCAGGGTTGCCCTTTATCTCCTCTTCTCTTCATTCTTGCTCTTGAACCCTTTCTGACCTCTATTCGTAATAATGACTATTTCTGGATTTTCTTATGGTGACCAACAGCTAAAACTTTCCGCTTATGCGGACGATATCCTTTTATTTATTTCCGCTCCTGAAACCTCTATTCCCCCTTTATTACATGAGTTTGACTCCTTTTCACAGGTTTCTGGTTATAAGATTAATTCAGACAAAACAGTAATTCTTCCCCTTACAACATTTTGTCTTCCCCACTCCTATTCCTCTACCGGTTTTGCCTGGAATAGTTCCAAAATTAAATATTTAGGTATATGGTTTTCCAATTCCATTGCTTCTTCAGTGAAATTAAACATGTCTACAGTTTTATCCCGAATTGATAAATTACTTTCTTCTTGGAACCCCCTTTTTCTTTCTTGGTGGGGCCAGTTAGATTCAATTAAAATGATGATTGCCCCTATTTTAATTTATACACTCTCCATGCTCCCCTTTCATATTCCTGCCATTTACTTTAAACGTATTGATTCCTGTCTTTCTAAAATTTTTTGGAAAAATAAGAAAGCTAGAATTGCCTTATCCTCTCTTTGCAAGACAAAATCTAATGGTGGTGTGAATTTCCTGATTTTCGTCTCTATCACAAATCTTTTTCCCTTCGACAGGCCTCGAAATGGCTCTTATCTGATCCATCTCCATTTACTCCCCTTTGGCTCTCCATTGAACAAATTTTATTATTACCCTTTTCTCTCAAGGAAGTTATGGCTTTTTCTGCCAACACTTCTCATACCTCCCTCCCCTTATTTAGGCATACTTGTTCCCTTTTTAAACCTTTGGTGCTACCCCATCCCGTCTCTCGGGAATCCTTCTTGGATTCTCCTATTTCGCATAACTATCTCATTCTCCTTAATAACAGACCCATCTTTTGGAAAACATGGAGATTAAAAGGCATCATTTGGGTTAAACACCTTTTCAATGGACTTTCACCATGTTCTTTTCCCCAATTTCAAGCTTTATTCCATTGTCCTCGATCTTTTTTTACAGAAGTTTACTATTCTCATGGCTCTCATTCTTGATGTTTATTATTCTCTTCCCTGTTCTTCTCTTGCTGAAGTTCATAACTCTCTTCTTAAAATACTCTTCTCGCTACCCAAAGCCTCCCTTATATACAAATACTTCTTAGCCTCCAATCCTGATCGAGCTAAATCTAAATTGGAACTCTCTTGGGAATCTGATCTGGGATGCGAATGGTCCATCATCTTCTGGGATAAACTCTGGTCCAGATCTCAAAAAATCTCTCGCTCTGCTTCTCTCACCCAATCTATGTTTTTTCTTTATCATAGACTTTATATTACCCCTGTTTCTATAGCTCTCTTTTCTCCTTCTACTGATTCTAACTGCTGGACCTGTGGTTCCTCTAATGCTAATCTTATACATCTTCTCTTTCTCTGTCCTTCGGTTTACATCTTTTGGGGGAATGTTTGGTCATATATTTCTCGCATATTTAAAGTTCCCATCTCCTACTCTATACCCCTCGTATTCGCTGGCAGCCTCTCTGATTCCTTAGATATACCCTCACATAACCATGGTCTCTTCGATCTCATGCTCGCTTTAGCCTTCCAACATATTTCTCTCAATTGGAAAGACCTTACAAAACTCTCTACACAACACTGGTGGAATAGTCTTTGCCATTTTCATAGACTTGATGTTGCTTTCGCCTCCTCCTGTAAGCCATTGATTAATAGAGATCTTTTTTGGTTACCCCTTACTTCATATTTAGATCAGATTGTTTTAAACAAAAATAATTCTCCCCTAAATTCTGAAAATTTCAAACCTCCTTGAATGTAATTCTCTCTGTTCTCTTTTCTTTCCTCACCCATGTTAATTTAATATATGGAATTAATTGACCATTAGTTCACTCACATTCCTATGTATTTTGTAATGTAATATGCAATCTTCTTTTATATCAAAATGTTAGAATCTTCCCTTTCCCTACCTCTGCTCATCCTCCCTCCCTATTTATATAAAATCTTAAAAATAGCTTTTATTCTTTTCATCAATGTACTAGCCATTTACTCTGTTATACTTCTACTTTGACATTTTGATTCTGTATTGCTAGTGTTTTATTTCTTTATTGACTATCAAATAAAGCTTTTCAAAAATGAAGACTACAGTGAATAAACAGGTCCGCAGATCCCCTCACTCTGACGCCTTTGAACGACTCCGTCAAGCGTTCTTAAAATGCAGAGCCTCTATGCCGGTAGATTGCAGTGAATCAGGACAACCTCGATTTACCCCCGCAGATGCTCCAGGAGCTTCCATCAGAGAGGATGGGGATGATGGGAAATATATAGGGGACCTGTGCTAGGATGACGATTCTGATAACAAGCCAGGCCCTAGTAGACCTTGGAGGCTGGAAGGCAGTCCCAAACGTCCCAGGTTGGATAGCCCTACTAACAATGGGGCTTCCGGGGTCCAAGATATAGTGTTTGATCTGGATGATATTAACCATCCTAGGTCTGCGGACTGGATTCCAGTACCTCAAGTAGCTAAGCAGGTGGCTACCAGAATTAGTAAGTCTTTAGATAAAGAGGTCAGGGGCCACTTTTGGACAGTGTCCTCGCCCATGCCTGGACACAAAGGTTGCCCTAACACCCAAAATTGACAGCAAAATGGGCACATTTGTCACCGAATTTGTGAAAGACCCTAAAAAGGAGATAGATCGCTCCTAGAGAAACTGCCGGATGTACTAACCCTGCTAACAACGATAAAGACTTGGCAGAGGAGGCTAAAGAGTCTGGCGACCTAATTTCTTCCGACCTCTTGTTCAGTGGGCGCAAAGGAGCATATGCTTTTTAAGGAACACAAACTGCTTCCTCTCGTCTGAATGCAGATGCTTCTCCTGATCAAAATCAACCCAAAGTTAGGAGAACTGGCCACTTCAGAGGACAGGCCGGTGGCTGATAGGGGTCTTATTGGGGAGCCATTTCTTAAGAAATTAAGTAAATTTGTCACAACCTTTTCGTCCCTGGACAAGGCAAATTGGCACCCTCTATCATATTGTGTGGGAATGCCTGGTCTTACAACGGTTTTGGGAGTCCGTTGTGGCGTGTATGGTTGAGGTGTACGGCGCCACTGTGACTGTCTCCGCAACATGGTGTCTGCTTAATATCTGTGTCGAAACAGATCTGAATTGTATGGAGCATACATGGATAACCCTGGAATTGGAAGTGGCCAAACTGAATATTGCTAAATTGTGGGAGGGGGAACAGGGGCCACAAATTGGAAACTGGAGGAGGGTCATGGACTGGTGTATGTTGGCCGAGAGAGTGGTATATGAGGGCTGTGGCTGCTCCCAAAAGTGGGCGAAATTTCGGAGGCACTGGAATGAGTACAGGGGCAATATTTGTAACTACTCTGCCCCCACTGATCTCGAGGACAGACTAGCTGGACACACTGCTGGAAAAACAATGTCAACTATGCCGGGGAGAAAGGAATGTTGGGGATATTAGATGTTGATATGCCAATGAAACTGATGGGAATGCCAGTGCACAGCAGTGTTTCAAATATGTTCTTTGTTGAAATGTAAATATAAAAGAGTTATAAAAAAAAAACTGTGCCTGAAAAGAGTATTCAACAAGCGTGTTTTTGAAGGGGCCAGCAGGGGGCACTCGTCCGATTGCACCTTTTCTCTGCCTCCCACAGATATCCAGGTGGCAGTCAGGAACAACAATTACAATACCAGGTCCAGAAACAGTTCGGAGGTTTTTTCCCATCCCAGGGCAGAGTTCGCGGTAGAGGAAGCTTCCGTGGACCAACCAACACCCCTTGGAGAGCTTCAGGTAAGAAGAATCCTTCCCAACCAAAGGTGGGAGGTTGTCTGTGTCTTTTTTGCCACGTGTGGGAGGAGATAAAAGGAGATGTGTGCGTCCTGCAAACCATATCAGGTCTCCACATCGAGTTTTACGGGAGCCCTGTGCAGGCCACACACCGCGGCTGACTCATCTCTCCTGCGCAGACAGGAACTTAATTGCCCTCGAGGTAAGATCTATCTTAGGCAAAGGAGCTATTGTACCAACTTATCTGCACCCTGGAGGTTTTCTCAGCAATCTTTTGCTGGTTGAGAAAAAAAGAAAAAGGTATGCAGCCAGTGATAAACCTGCAGAAGTTCAGCCAATGGCTAGTCTACTGTCATTCCAAGATGGAGGGCCTCCATTTTCTGCGAGACATTCTGCTGCCAAATGATTGGATGGTGAGGCTCGACCTCAAGGACGCTTACTTCACCATTCCTTTATTCCCTCCACATTCAGGTTCCTGCCGTTCATTTGGGGTGGCCAGGTATACTAGTTTGCAGTTCTTCCCTTCAGGCTGTCATCCGCACCATGGTTCTTCACCAAGGTTATGTGTTCAGTGGTTCAATGGCTTCATTGCAAGGGTGTCATAATGATCATTTATCTGGATGATCTACAGTTCCTGCATCAGAACCGCCAGTCGCTCCTCCAACAGTTGGGGATGACACGATTCCCGCTGCAGTATCTTGACTTCATCGACAAATGGAAATAAAAATTCACTTCCTCGCTGTTGAGTGTTTTCCTGGGTTTCCTCATAGATTTGGTCCAAAAGATCCTAATGCTCCCTCACACAAAGCTATCCTTAATCAGGAAAAAACTGCGATGCACAGTGAAAAAAGAGTTTGCCTCCCTTCCCAGGGAGGACCTGGCTTGGCAGTTCGGGCTGGACTGTTCCCATGAGGCACAGGGTCAAGACTGATTTGCATATGGCTGGGTTCAAACTGGAATGGCATGGTGAGCAAAAAAAAACCGATGGATTTAGGCCCAGATCTCTGTACTGGGGTGAATGTATGACATTGTTCTGCATTCTGTCCATCAACTGTTGTTTTTGCATCCCTTCAGTACCTAGCATGGATTGTAGGTCTCATACCATCATCGATTCAAGCAATCTTCCTGGGGCCCCTGCACTACAGGGCTATTAAAGACACTAAAAGCAGTTCACCTAAGGTATGGGCTACCATATCCGGCAATGGTTCGGCTCTCAAGGGAGGCAAGGACAGAGATGCAATGGTGGCTAGACCACATGATGGCCTGGAACAAAAGATCCTTCTTTGGGTCGGTGGCAGGTGTCATAATTGAATCGGATGACAGTCTTGCAGGCTGGGGTGCACAAAATAAATGAAGAAAGAAAGCACAATCTTCGCCTGTATGTCTTTAACAGAATCAAAACTTTCCTTCACGTTAGCTAGGAAATTTTCCATTATACATAATTTCGGACAGAGATTTAGATATTTATGCACAAACAAAACTATACCAGCAAAAACTACTATCTCATAATGTGTTCTTTTATACAGAACAGAAACTTGCTTTACGGTTGCTTACCCTCTCAGTCAGAGTTTCTACTGGCCTTCTGTTACCAATACCAATGGGGGAGATTTGGTCTACCTAATGCCACACTCCTTTTTTCCAGAGTTCGGGTAACGGACTGCATTAAAGAACTAGGCATTGTTTCCAAGTTCAGTTGGCCGCAAAAATACAAAGAAAATGTGAACACTTACATTACCTTTAAGGTCATTCAGAACATTAAAAACATCATTGTGAATTTATCTGATGGTAGATTTATGGTGTTATACCAATATTTCCTGGATATGTCCCAAAAGTGAATAAAACATCAGTCGCTCAGGCTTCTGTTGTAGGTTAGAAACAGCAATGTGTGGTCTCATTTTAGGATGATAATTAATGCTCTCATTTTATTGACAGTAATGAAGTATCATGAAGTCATATTACAACTCAGCTTTTATGTTCACATCAGCAACTCCCCACAGCACATTCACACATGGAGCTTCAAAGATTGCCTTGCTACAAAGCTAGGCTAGCAGTCCCCAATGATCAATATCAAGCAGAGATTTCTGATATTTGCAAGAGGGTTACTGTATGTTTTGGTGTTTATTCATGGGTTGAGGTTAACTTTATGCCGAGACTGCAGTCCACTCCTGTTAGATTAGTTCGAAGAGGCTTCCAAATTTTCAAGGGATCCATTTTTACTCGAGATCATTACCTTTATTTTTATTGTGTGAAAAGTAAGAATTTCACGAAGACAATATTTTTGGAATTAATCAAGCATTCTAAATAAAGCACATGTGCGCCCAGTGTACTAACGCATTTTTCCATAGGCACACAATGGGAAAAATCCTTTGAAACATCAAGCCTGGTGGCATTTCACATGTGGAAACTATGGCAGGGGACAGATTCTCCATTACATCTTGGTGCATCGGGCATGCTGGTTAGCACTGGTGGATGGCAGGACAACAAAAGCCAGACTAATATAAGGAATCGATTATGTTTACCTGATGCACGCAGTCCAGGAATTGCAAGAAGACTGGTGCAAAACCACTTCCCTGACTGTTCAGAGTTAGGTTACTGCGCAGACTGAACTTATGGCCAAACGATAACCACTCCTTCTCCATCAGTATCCGGAAACCTTCCAGGGTCCTGTAGAAGGGATCACCGAGGACCTGTGCTAGAGACACCACCTAGGAGAAAAAGCAGCAGACCATCAGGGCTTCCATCCATGCTGGAAAAAATAATACCATTCAGGAGCAATAATCGCATCCAATACTCAGTGCACAGATTTATAAAATCAGATTTCTGGATAGAACAAACTGCAATAAAGACAGAGGTCTATCTGATGAGGAAACAAAGTGTCCTACAGATCAAAGGAGAGGACTATCAGGCTGAAGAAAACGACTAGGTCACTGAAAAAATTTCGGGATGAGTACTTCAAACTTAAACGACCCTTGAAAAGAGCGCACACACAACCAATATTTAAACTTTCACGCAGGTGACTTTAGTGAAGATCGTACTAACTGGTTGCCTGAGCAGGAAAGAATAAAATATATGGAAAACTAACAACTGAAGAAATTTTATTTTGTTGCAACTGGTTTTCATTGTTTACCCCAGATAGATCATGCACGCCATAGAACAGCACTGCCCACAGCTTGGAGCATAAGCCCTTTTCACACTAAATGTGGTCAGACGTGACCCAAACAAATGAGGCAAGGCAACCTTATCTTAGCTCTCAATGGCGCAGTCACTGTTTTTGGACCATATAATAACACAGCACAACTATTGGTTTTGGAAAAAATGCAAGAAAACAAAAGCGTATTTAAATAGGGTGCCCGTTAAGGACTCGCCTACCTATGGCTTCAACCCACATACAACTGAAAGGCGCCTCTAACCACTTATAGCCTACAGATTATCTGGGGAAAAGAACAAGTTACTTACCTTCAGTAACGATATATCTGTAAGAAACATAGGTTAGTTATAGTTTCCTTACCTTAGAATCTCCCCCCAGGCGTCAGACTGGATCCGGAAAGTTTTTTCTTCAGCAGTACCCCTGCGCGTCTGATGGTGGCGTCGGTCGACTCAGCATCCGTCGGCGGCGTTGTGGTCGCCGGGATGACGTTGAGGTAGCTACATAGACGCCGCCCTCGCGCGCTGACGTCAGTTCTGTGCACGACAAATCACAAAGCGCAGAGCCATGCAAGACAATGACCACTGGTGCACAAAACTAGGGCCCTGAAAGGATGTCCTTAACCCTAGAAGTCAGTTCGCATAACGGGTAGGATGGGTGGGGCGGTAAGGAATCTATAACTAACCTATGTTTCTTACAGATATATTGTTACCGAAGGTAAGTAACTTGTTCATCTGAAAGAAACAGTTAGTTATAGATTCCTTACCTTAGAATAGATACCCCAGCAATACCAACCCCGGAGGTGGGTCTGCGAACCAAGTTCACACTAGAAAGTCCTGGAGAACAGAACGGCCAAAGAAGCCGTCTTCGGACTTGGCTGTCCAGGCAGTAGTGTTTTGTGAACGTGTGCAACGATGCCCACGTAGCTGCCTGACAGATGTCATTCAGGGGGACTCCTCGTCCCAAAGCAGTAGTAGCTGCCGTCGCCCTGGTGGAATGGGCACGCAGCCCCACTGGACGATCCTTCTTAGCCAAAGAATAGCAGGCTTTGATGCACAGAACTACCCACCTGGAGATGGTCCGTTTGTGCACGGCCCGAACTTTCTTAGCGCCCATGTACCCAACAAAGAGCTGGTCATCCACCTGGAATTGTTTTGCGGGATCCAAGTAGAAAGAAAGCGCACGTTTTGGATCCAGACGGTGGAGCCTCTCTTCCTCTTTCGAAGGATGCGGAGGCGGAAAGAAGGTGGGCAAAATGATGGTTTGGCCAATGTGGAATGAAGTAACCACCTTGGGAAGGAGGGAAGGTCTAGTTCTCAGGACGACCTTGTCCGGATGGATAGCCAGAAAGGGAGGCTTAGAAGAAAGAGCTTGTAGCTCACTCACCCTGCGAGCAGAGGTGATGGCCACCAGAAATGCAGTTTTCAGAGTTAGAAGCCTGAGAGGGCAATTATGAAGGTGGCTCAAAGGGAGCGCAAATAAGATATGTAAGAACCAAGTTCAAGTCCCACTGGGGCATTACGAAGGGAACAGGAGGAAAAAGATGAGTAATGCCCTTAAGAAACCTATTTACAACAGGGGACTTGAAAAGAGAAGGCTGATCAGGAAGACTAAGAAAGGCTGAAATGGCCGAGAGGTGGCCCTTGATAGTGCCCAGAGCAGAGCCCTGCTGGGCCAAAGAAAGGAGGAACAAGAGGACCTCAGAAAAAGGGGCAGAAAGGCCTTTGCTGTGAACCATGCCAGAAATGTGTTCCATCGGCAGGCATAGACCGTCTTAGTGGAGGGACGCCTGGCTGCCAAGATTACATCACAGACTTCGGGAGGCAGGTCAAACGACGTCAACTGCCGCCGCTCAATCTCCACGCAAGGAGGTGGAGGCTGGACAGGTTCGGGTGGTGGACCGTCCCCTACTGCTGCGACAGAAGATCCTCCCGAAGAGGCACTCTGATCGGAGGATCGATGGCCATGTTGAGCAGCTCGGGATACCAGACTCTTCGTGCCCAATCCGGAGCCACAAGAATGACTTGGGCCCAGTCGCGCTTGATATTATTCAGCACTCCGGGCAGAAGTGGTATAGACGGAAAGGCGTATAGAAGACCGCAACTCCACTCGCGACGAAAAGCGTTGCCTAGCAAGTGCCGCCTTGGAAATTCCAACGCGCAGAATTGCTGACATTGCGCGTTCTCTTAGGTGGCGAATAGATCTAACCAAGGCTCTCCCCAATGCTGAAAGAGACCTTGCACCACCTCCGAGTGAAGACGCCATTCGTGATCCATCATGCACCTGCGGCTGAGATCGTCCGCCCTGGCGTTCAGTGAACCTGCCAGGTGTTGAACCACCAGGGATATGCCCTGATGTTCCAGCCATGTCCAGAGGCGGAGGGCCTCTTGACATAGGGTTCCACGACCCCACCCCGCCTTGTTTGTTGCAGTACCACATGGCAGTGGTGTTGTCCGTGAACACCTGCACTACTCTTACCCGGACAGAGGTAAGGAATGCTTTGAGTGCAAGACGGAGCGCCCGAAGCTCCAGAAGATTGATGTGGAGCCCGGACTCCGCCGGAGACCAGAGGCCTCTGATCTCCGCTTCTCCCATGTGGGCCCCATCCCAGAAGGGATGCGTCCGTCACCACTGTGTGTTCTGGTTGGGTAAGGGAGAGGGATCTGCCGTTGACCCAATCCTGGTTCGTGAGCCACCACTGCAATTGTCGTGCAGTGCCCTCCGAGATCTGGACGCAATCGGACAGATTTCCCTGGTGCTGCGCCCACTGGAACTTCAGGTCCCACTGCAGAGCCCGCATATGCCACCTGGCATGATCGACCAGCAGGATGCAGGAGGCCATGAGGCCCAGCAGACTCAGGGTCAGTCTGACCGAAACCCGGGATAGGGGCTGAAAGATCGGAATCATAGCCCGAATATCCCGGACTCGCTGCTCGGGAGGATAAACCCGAAACTGCGTCGTGTACAGAACCACTCCGATGAAGAGGAGCTTCTGAGAGGGAATCAGGTGTGACTTCGGCACGTTGATGGAGAACTCCAGCGAATGCAGGAGGTCGGCCGTAGTCTGGAGGTGGGAGACGACAGCCTGGGGCAAGCCCGCCTTCAACAGCCAGTCGTCGAGATAGGGGAAGACTGGAACCCCTGATCTGCGCAGATGAGCTGCGACCACTGCCATCACTTTCGTGAACACCCGAGGGGCGCTTGTAAGGCCAAAGGGGAGCACGGTAAACTGAAAGTGCTCGTGGCCTACCGTGAACCGCAGGTAAGCCGGTGGGCCGGAAGGACGGGGATGTGAAAGTAAGCGTCCTGCAAGTCCAACGCTACCATCCAGTCTCCAGGGTCGAGGGCAGACAAGACCTGAGCGAGCGTCAACATCTTGAACTTCTCCTTCCGGAGGAAGCGGTTGACGTTCCTGAGATCCAAGATAGGACGCAGGCCTTTGTCCTTCTTGGGCACCAGAAAGTAGTGGGAATACTACTTCTGCGGCAGGAGCGCGCTCGATGGCACCCTTGGCCAAGAGTGCCGAAACTTCCTGTTGGAGAAGGGCCAGGTGATCCTCCGACATGTGAAGGTACTGAGGTGTCATGGAGGGAGGGGTAGTCTCGAAGGGGAGGGAGTAGCCCCTTCGGACTATTTGCAAAACCCACCTGTCCGACGTGATGGTCCGCCAGTGGGGGAGGTGATGGCGGATCCTGCCGCCCACTGGCATTTGGTGGCCCTGAAAGGTCGGACTAGGAGAGTTTGGAGGCTGCTGCAGAGGGGGCTGTGGTGGACTGGCCCGCCCGCTGGCCACAGAACCACGCCGGTGGTTCCCACGTCCCCGGCCGCGCTGAGGCTGTACAGCTTGCGCTGGCCTGTGGCTCTGGGCGGGACGTAGTGGGGCACCCCTTCCGTAGCCACGAAAGGCAGACTGCGCAGGGCGGGTGGTGGAGAGGCCCAAGGACCTGGCCCTAGCCCGTGAGTCCTTAAAGCTCTCCAGCGCACTGTCTGCCTTGTCGTTGAAAACGTGACGGCCATCAAAGGGCATGTCCATGAGGGTGGATTGGACATCCCCGGAAAAAACAGTTGAACGCAACCAGGCGTAGCATCGATGGGCTACTGACGTTGAAATCGTCCTGCCAAGTGCGTCGGCGGTATCCAGCCCACAGCAGATGGTAAACTTCGCTGTGTCTCTCCCCTCGGCAACGGCACGGGAGTGTGGGGCCGGGGCCTCCTCCGGGCACTAAGGCAGCACCTGCGCCACCGTATCCCACACAGAGTGGGTGTAACGGCCCAACAGACATGCGGTGTTTACCGACCGCGCGATACAAAAGGGGATGATGGACGGAACGTTTGAGCCAATCAAACACTCACCCCCAGTCAACTGATCTGGGTTTAATCCATCATCATTCTTTAGCTCACTCCACCACCCCAGTTCAGACATGGCCATATGCAAATCAGTCTGACCCTGTGCCTCATGGGAACAGTCCAGCCCGAACTGCCAAGCCATGTCTTCCCTGGACCAGAAACAAGCATCCTAGGACCGGTTTCTGGCATTCCAGCAGTCCCAAGCTGGCAGAAGAAAACATTTTCTTGCCAAGGTGGTTCAACGTTTTGGATTCCCGTTCCGGAGGTGAGGTAGGGAAGGCGCCTTTTGAAGTGGAGGCTTGAACCACCAAGCTCTCAGGGATGGGATGTTGGGAGAGGAAAGTGGGGTCGCCCGGGGTCGGGCGGTGGCGTCGGGCAATCATCCTGTCCACAGGAGCCCCTGTGTTGGGCCTGGACCAAGTGCCCAAAAGGATGTTCGTGAGGGCATCATTAAACAGGAGCAGGGGCTCCGAAGAGCTCGCCGCCGGCTGAAGCACCTCTGTGAGGAGGTTAGTCCTGACTGCCACCATAGGAAGCTCGAGGCTGAGAGCCTCGGCCGCCCTACGCAACAGCCACGGTAGGAGGAGACAACATGCCTAGGTCTGGGGAGGTATCCAGACCACTGGCATCCCCCAGTTCCTCTCTCCAGTCCGGATTGTACTCCAACTGGTCTGTCAAAGGGTCACCAGACCCCTCCCAGTCTTCCTCACCCTCCTCTGGCTGCCAATCTGGTTGAAAATGGACAGGGTGGAACACAGGGACAAAAGTACCTATCGGCGCCGGATCCGGCGTCGGCCCACGCCGGTCCGGCTCCGTGTCCATGTCGAGGTGGAAGCCAGGGTCGACGCCGGCTGGAGCCCCAGGCTGCGGA
Source organism: Calotriton arnoldi (assembly GCA_963921515.1). Lineage (NCBI taxonomy): Eukaryota > Metazoa > Chordata > Amphibia > Caudata > Salamandridae > Calotriton > Calotriton arnoldi. Next base: position 1,756,706 of record CAWUFW010002724.1, on the reverse strand, counting down.
CGTGGTGCCGGTGGAGTCGGCGCCGGTGGTGGTGTAATAAGGTCGACCTGCGCCGATCCGGATCCAGGCCTGGATCCAAGGGGGCCCTGCAGTGCCGAGGCCGAAGCCGCTGGCTTCGAAGGCCTAGGGCCCCCAGCCGAGTCCGCGGGGCCTGAAGGCGCGCCGGCGGAGTCAGACTGCCCAAAGATGGCATGCGTCGCTTCGTAAAATTGACGAAGTTGGGCAGGGGTCGCTCCCGGTCCCGGGAAGGGAGGGAAGGCAGGAGTCGACTCTGAAGGCTCCGCACGCGGAGCCGCGGGAGGGGCACCACCGGCACCCTGCGTCGGCGAAGAGCGACGATGCTTCTTCGACTTCTTCTTGTGCTTCGACTTACCTGACCCCGAGTGCGAAGACTTAGAAGAGGAGTGATGATGATGACTCCGCAATCGGTCCCTCGACCTCCCACGCGACCGGGACCTTGCGCGACGCAGAGCCGACTGCTGGGCCTCAAGGAGCTTTCGGGACCGCTCCCGCAAAGACTTCGGGCCATGGTTCAACAGTCGGAGCACGACTTGGGGTCATGGTCGTGCACCAGGCAGAAGAGGCACACGCGGTGCAGATCCGTCACCAACATCATTCGGCTACAGGAACCGCATGCCTTGAAACCGGGCATCCCTCGTGCACCAGGAGTCGGTTAAAGACTCAAAAACGAAGTCGACAAAAGTCGCAAAAAACTCAGTCAAAAAGTGACTGGGGGTACCGCTCTTCCCGGATCTGCGCTTGCTGGCGCGGAAAAAGAAAGAACTGACGTCAGCGCGCAAGGGCGGCGTCTAAGTACCTACTGCAACTTCATCCCCGCGACCACGACGCCGACGACAGACTCGGAGTCGACCGACGCCACCTTCAGACGTGCAGGGATAGTGCTGACGAAAAAACTTTCCGGATCCAGTCTGACGCCTCGGGGGAGATTCTAAGGTAAGGAATCTATAACTAACTGTTTCTTTCAGATTACTGAATTTGAGGACTGTGTGTTCTAAGAGAATTGCATTTGATAACATCACAGAGTATACGTGAGTAATGAACATAGCTATATACTTTAAATTACTTACAAACTAAACTAGATTGATATAAAGAACTTTCCACAAGCTCATGCAGGGGGCGAATGAATCTTCAATGTGGGATTATAATTTAATATCTTTATTTATTATCTCAACTGAAAACCACACAACATATTACAGAATTCAGAAATAAAATTGTCAATCTACAAATATAGAAAGAATAACGTACTATTACTACATACCTACTGTACAATACATCTATTTGCAAAATGTAAAACATCAACAAGGTACAACTAATTGCAGACTGCCATGCAGAGCAAATATAAGCTGCTACAGGGAGAAAAATAGATGCAGCATCTGTCTGACTGCAAAGAGCCAGCGTATGTTTGGAACCCACAAGTCTTAGACAATGGAAGAAGTTTGGTCTTCCGCAAGGCTGTTGTTTTGGAACATAACATTAATTGACTAGCTGCTCTCTCTCTCTCGTTACAATCTTATAAAGCAGCATTACTCTCATTGGGATACTATTTTGCAGTGTATGCGCACAGTGCCAGGAAACCAAATCTGAATTTTAGGCATCACGAGCGTCGAATCGCAGGTGAAATTATATCAAAGTAAGATTCAAAGCCTAATAAAGTCTTTTTTACGAAATATTCGGATAGCAAGGGAACCTCTTTATCACTGCCTGTTGCTTTACTTGCAAGCAGAGACTTGATACAGAGTCAGTGGACAGTCACTGTTTTGAGATAAGTTACGAGGGCCTTTTAGCCATTCATTTTTAGCGTTTTCTCTACATTTATTAACCACTGGCACTTCCTAGTGTCTTTCACGGACGTGATATCACTCAGAGAATTTATGTTCGGATCTAATCAGCAGGGACTCACGTGAAGTGTGACCAGGATAGAACCGGATGGAAATGGACCACATCTTCAATACAGTTCATGGCTAATTCAAGCATCAGAGATGTAAAGGGAGCCTGGACCTAGGTGTAGTAGAGTTTTGAGGAAATGATTCTCCATCATTTGAATGTCGTGCATTTTGTAAATACCCCATAGCTTTGCACCACCAGTAGCAGCCACAACTACCTTCAGTTTGTATACCCGTAAAAATCAAAACATAACACCAAAACTGCTCTTGTGGCTGAAAGTGGTGACATTAGAAGCATCTTGGACCCGGCAGGGGCCGCGCCTCAGTCCTTTTGAACCTCTCAGCGTGTTAGATACTGTCTCCCACCCAACGCTGATCTCCAGACTTGTAAAGTTTGACACTGGGGGGGGGAAAAAAGCTCTAAACTGGTTATGATCCTTCTTATTGACAGACTCAAGCTGTCCCACCCTATTATTCTCAGGTATTCAGACTGCAATGTGGTGTACCATAGAGCTCGTCATTGAGGCTGACACTATTCAACATCAATATGGATCCAACAGCAGAACTGGTCAGATCATCTGGGTTTCACATCACACATATCCCACGCGGACAATACACAAATTATCATCTCCATCTCAAAAGACTTGGGTAGTGGCAGAGTGGATGCACCATATCTGCCTTAAATTAAACGGGCACTTATTAAACAGAGAGAAAACCGAGGTGTCGAGTTTTGGTAATCAACTCCTGTTTTTGTCATCCAGATGTTTGCCTTCTGGACTTGGTGCTGTTCCTAGCCCAGGTTGCTGTGTTAGAAATCGCGGCCATTTGCTGCTTTGTCCTCAGAGTGCTAAAAAAAGATTCTCCCACCACTTCCTCTTCCATCTCGCAAAACAGTGATAAAGGCTCTTGTTTCATCTCGCCTCAATTACACCAACTCTTTACTATTAAGACTTCCTGACTATTTGTTGAATATGCTGCAGATAGTTCAGATGAGGCTGCAAGTCACTTGCTGAACATCCCAGCTCGTGAATCAGTAACATCATCCGCCCTCACCACACTGCTCCTGGCACAGAAATGAGCCCTCTTTACGACTCTCAGTATCACTCACTGAGCACTGCAGAATCAGGGTCCTCCGTTTAGTAGATACATTGATACTCATGGCACCAGCTCACTCGCTCTTTAAGTTCTTCGCAGTTTCTCTATTGTCGTCGACTTGGGTCGGAAGGGGGACAGGACATGTGCACGCGTACGGCACGGCCTGGACACGAGATGTGCACGCATATGGTGCGAGCAGGAGTTGTAAAAACGCCGCAAACCGTACACGTGCACATCAACTGTCTGTGCCAAAGCTTAACAGACAGGAGATGTGCATGCGTACGGCTCGCGGCGTTATCACAACTCCTGCTCGCACCATACGCGTGCACATCTCCTGTCCAGGCGCGGCGCGCTTGCATGCCCCACTCACCAGGTCTTGAATCCTGCTCCGGCCGCATCATGCGGCATTCACGAAGGCGGGGTGGGCTCCCGCCGGACTAACTCTACTGCTTGCCAGTGCGGGGTGGGCTCCCGCCTCGCTTCTCCGACACGCGGGGCTCCCTCAGCTCACGGGAGCCCCGGACACTTCCTGACGCGCGCTCCATGCCCCGCCCATGTCCCAGGCAAGGTTGCCTGACTTCCGGGTCGTGCTGAGAGCGTCCCGGAGAAGGCTTCCGGAACAGCTCAGGCTGCGGCGGCGAAACACGGGGTGGGCTCATCTGATGAAACATTGAGGTAAGGAAGGCAGGGGATGGGGTAGGGGTGTGTTAAGGGGGTAAACTACATCAGTGGTTTAACTGATACAGTGCTGGTTTGTTTTGTGGGGGGGATGTGTGTAGAATCTTGTGTGTCTCCATTTCCTTCATCTCTGAGCTGGTGTCTGGAAAGCTGCGAGTAAATGATGTAATAGTGTTCATGTGTTGTCTGGAGTGAAAGCTAGGGGGTAATGACAGTTGGCACCCTAATGCAGTTTTTTACATATGGCCTGGTCATGCGCAAGTCTACTTTTACTGGCAAAAACGTCGGAGAGAACTCCAGCTGACGTTCATTCCAGATCTGCCTATCTCATCTCTGATCGCACTTTTTGGGTATGCCAAAGGAGTTTTCAAACCAAACCGCAAATTTGTTGCACTCACCTACCAGGCAAAAGAAGAATACTTATGAAGAGGATAGGAGGAGGTGTTCCCAGGTATTCACATTGGCTTAGAGACCTTACCACCTGCTCTGAGAACGCTGGCAATTCTAGCACACTGCTGCCTCTCACATCTTGACCTAGTAATAAATGGGGATCACTCCGTGAATAGCTTTTCAACCTTAATCAGCATCTGTGACCCCCCCCATGCATCATCTGTATATAGACTGCTGTGTATCTTGATTATATTGATGCATTAACCCATATGATGCAGAGGTGGGTTGCATTTACAATACAATATATTGTGGGATTGATCTCTGCTGTGTCATTTGTACCCTTGAGCTCAATTAAAAGGTGCAGCTGTTCACCATACATGGAATGTGAAAAGGCCTGTATTTGTTTAAAAAGCAAAAGAAAAGTTTCAATTAAAAAAACCCTGTACAAATTAACTGGGGAAAAAACAAAGTTAAAGTGACATTGTATTTAGGCAAGGTACTAGGATTTTAGCTTCTACTAAAAACAAGCATTTGCAATGCAATAGGTCTTGCATTTACGCGAGTTTAAGCTATTGGCATTGTAAATGACAATGCCTTTTATTTATGTTTTAAAAACAAAAACAAAAATAAAAGGCATTGTCATTTGCAATGTCAATAGCTCAAACTCGCGTAAATGCGAGACCTATTGCATTGCAAATGCTTGTTTCTCTTGCAAGGACCTGGAATCATCTCCCTCTTGAAATCAGGACAATTCGAGATTTTTCCATGTTGAGGAAACAAATCAAGCCTTAGTTGTTTCGATGCGGACTCGTCTCTCCTACCTTGTCAACAATGCGATTACGCCTTAGATCACTGAGTGTTTTAAAAAAATACATTAATTCACCCATTCATTGCCTATATAATGAAGAATACAACTCTTTCTAGCGGAACGCCCTTGGCCGGAAACGTTTGCTTAGTTTAGCTCTGGGCTCAAAATCATAAGTTTAGTCTTGGCGGCACTGATGGTCAGACTCTTGCTACAGCAATGTGACTCAAAGTCCTTCAGTAGATGATGCATTTGCACGTTATTTACAGACAGCAGCACCGCATCGTAGCACAGAGGAGAATAACAATTACTTCCCGCCCGCTGTAGCCACATCCAGAAACAAATGAAGGAGGTAACTGCCAAAATCTATTACTAAAAACAAATTAAGTAAAGGGGCCTCTACTCATATGTGGAGAACCCAAACATCATATGGGCCTGGTGCTTTTCACTGCTACTTCACTCTTCAATTAAACATAACCTTCCATGCTTAATCTGGAAATAAAAAAATCGAAAACACGCAAGTTGATTAAAAAAGTGTTTAAAAAAATCAAATTTGAATGATAATATTTGATGAATTTATTTAACAAGCTGGTAAACCCGGTTACTAACATTAGGGCCGATGGATATATGCACTCTAGTCAATTTAATGACAGCGACAAGGTGCACTGTCAAATAACTCACATGAAAAGTTTGTGGATAAACAAATGCAGCAAGGGAGGGTGGTCGAGAAGGGAGAAAGTCAGAAACGGAAAAGGGGTATTAATAGACATTACAGAACGGAGAATTATTCTTCAGATGAATTGTCTAGGAAGAGAAATTTGCTAAACAAGTGTCTTTTTAAAAGTTTCTAGAAACTTGAGTGGTTTTCATTTGCTCAATGATATTCTCTGACTGAGCTCTAAATCAGCAGATATTCATGGACAGTCTGTGCCCACCCAATCTAAAGGGCCCGAGAGGCCTTTATCGCAGCCTGTGAATGCGTTTTTAACAGTTTCTCTGAAATATTAATACTCGTTTCAAATTACACATATTGTGGACTTTTCCAAGCAATGCTATGGAGACCAGTCGACAAGGTTACTCCTTCCTTGGCTGCTGCATCCTGTAGCCCAATGCCAGAAGACAGACTACAGATTCCATCCTATCTTCGTCACTCCTACCATGAGCGACCAGGAGGGGTTTAAGTCTTCAAATGATCTAACAAAGGGGAGATTTGATGCCCAAGCCTTAGAATGAGAGATCTGTAAATGGTTCATTTTCTTATATTTATTCTTCCTAAAATTGCTAGTCATATTGCATTAACGATTATCTTCTTGAAATTGGCAGCATGGGGTTATAAAAAGAAAGTTCAAGGTGGAGGTACTTTTTTTTTTTTTTAATGATCGTTATTGGTTTTTAACAATTTGTACAAGTAATATACGTATGGCGATAATCATATGCAAGCATTACAATGACAGTTGCTTAAGTAGCATAGGTGGGATGTCAAGGATATCTAGTACAGTGAAGGTTAACACTTTGTTAGCATTGGTCATCTTACAATTTTGCAGGAGAATTTATAATCATTCAAGTACATAGGAAAAGGAATTTTTGTTACTTCATAAGCCAATCAAACCATTAACTGTATACGAGTGAAAGAAGGAAAAAAAAAAAACACATAAGGTCGATCTTGTCTGGTTGGTCCGAGTGTAATCTCGGTTGCTGGTGGTGTGGGTCTCGGAGCTTCGTGTATGGCTGGGCGAGCGTGAGAGCTCACACGGTGAGGTGGGGGTAGGGGCATAACCGGGGGACCCGTCCGGGAGACCCAGTAGGATCCTCCCGTCGCAGCTCAATCAAGTGCTGTGGCTGTGCATGTGTGAGGATATAGCACTTAGGGGTCAATTAACCGGGTTACAAGCTAGGTCTGGGGAAGTTGTGTCGCAGCTATCTTGGTCTCTATAAGCGTTAAGTAGTCTTGCCACTGAGTGGGATTGGTTCGTGTAGGTGCGGACGCTCGTGCTGCATTGGATAGCTAATTCGTGTGTTCCGAGACTAGAGCCCTGCGGAGGTCAAGCAGCCATGATTGTATGCTGGTGCCCAGCAGAGCTTTCCATGACATAGCTATTTTGAGTTTGGCAAGGCCCAGGGCCAGATCCAGAAATTTATTAAGGCCTTTGCGGGAGGCACTGCATTTTGTGATTCCCAGCAGGAAATGAGTGGGCTGAGCTACCACCTGGGTGTCTGCTGCTTCAGTGAGTATTGCCGCAATTTCGTTCCAGTATGATTGGATGCGGGAGCACGTCCATACCATATGCGTGAACGTTGCCTCAGAGTCCCGGCACCTGGGGCATACATCGACAGTAGTAGGGTACATTCGGGCCAACCTATGCGGCGTTAAATATGTGTGATGTAAATAGTTAAATTAGGTGTATTTCAACCTGGCGTTTGTCGATATAATTTTAGAGTGATTGATACATTGCATCCATTGTTTATCGGTGACAGTGGTTGACAATTCAGTGTCCCAATATGCGCACAGTGTTGTGAGCAGGGGTACGCCGTCTAATTTAATAGAATTATATATTGCCGTTATTGCGTGTCTACCCCGCCCGTGCGTCAGTAATGTTTGTATGAGATGTGAGGTGGGGGGGGGGGTTCAGTGTGGTCATTATCCCATGTCTGGAGAAATTGGCGTGTTAGCAGTGCATGTAGCATGAACGTCCCCTGTGGTACCTCGAAGTTTGTCATTAGGGCCTCAAAAGTTTGTAGTTGCGAGTCCGCATACATGTCGCCCCAGGTGTCTAATCCTCTTATCTTCCAGGCCCCAAGCTTCGTACCGCCGTGACAAGCAAATGTGCCCGGCAGGACCTCTAGTGGTAGACTAGGGGCATAGGGTTTGGTCCGGTTTTTTGGTAGCACGTATTTAGCCCAGTTGCGTCTGGCTGTCACCATTAGGATATTGCCTCGCTGCTTCTGCAGCACTGTATTAGAGCCTGATAGCCACTCCAGTATTGCCGGTTGTTCCCAGGATAAGGCCACGGTTATTAATTCGATGGTGTTGCTCTTAGCCAGCCATCTCATCGGCCATTGTAGCTGCGCTGCAACATAATAGTTTTCATAGTTTGGTGCACCCAGGCCGCCGTCCGATAATGGTAGGTATACTTTTTTAAGAGCCACCCTGGACCTGGAGTTCCCTCATATCAGGGAGACTAGAAATGACTCTAGGTTTTTAAATAGCCTCTGTGGTAGGCGATAAGGGAGTGTGGAGAAGAAATACAGAAGACGAGGGAGTACAAGCATCTTAGAGATGGCCACTCGTCCCATGGGAGATAAAGGGAGACTCAATTAAAATGGGAGAGCTGCGCGAGCTCTAGCGATAGCACGCCCCAAGTTGCCATCTATCGTGTCTGCACTTGAGTGATAGACTTGGACCCCCAGATATTTAAAAGTGTTGAACGCCCACTCTAATGATGTGTGCGGTGCATTATGTCTTTGGTCTGGGGACATTGGTTTCATTGGAAATATTAGCGATTTGGACCAATTAACTCGTAATCCCGAGATCTGTGCATGCTCATTCAGCAGGTCCATCAACTCCCGCAGCACTTCGATCTGAACACGTAGGTAGATCAGTGCGTCGTCTGCATATAGGGACACTGTGCCACCGTCGATCCACGTGTATACCCCACTCCAGCACGCGTTGGCTCAACTTACATGTCAGCGGCTCCATGGCCAGGGCAAAGAGGATAGGTGACAAGGGGCATCCCTGCCTAGTGCCTCATTCTATCGCAAAGAGTGTAGAAAAGGTGCGGCCCGTCTTTACCCTGGCCTGTGGCTTTGTATATAGCAACCGTATCCACTTTAAGAAGTTAGGGCGAATGCCAAATCCGGACAGTACTGCCAACAAGTAGCGCCAGCTCAACGTATCGAATGCTTTTTCGATATCCAAAGACGCTATCCATGGTATCTCCGGTTCCTCCCTTGCCCATTTTAGCAATGCAAAGAGCCGGCGTAGAATTAGTCCAGTGCTCCTCCCCGGTATGAAGCCATTCTGGTCCTCGTGGACCAGTACGGGGACGACCTCAACCAGTCAATTAGCCAGTAATTTCCCTAAGAATTTATAATCGACGTTCAGCATCGATAAAGGGCGGTATGAAGCCATCTGGAGGGGCTCCCTGCCTGGTTTGGGTAGCACTACCAGTGTCGCCTCTCGCAAAGTGGGCGGGAGTTCCCTCTTTTCGAATGCTTCTGTATACATGGTGGCCAATCGGGGGGTTAGTTGTTCAGAGTATGTGGTGTAAAACTCAAATGGCCAGCCATCCGTCCCCGGGGTTTGCCCGTCGCCAGTTGCCCAATGGCCTCGGAGATCTCGTCCACAGTGATGGGGTCTTCGAGTGAGTCATAGTGTTGTCGCGTTATCTGCGGGAGGTGAACTTCCGCAGTATAGAGGCAGATTAATCGGTGTCTGTGGCTGCGTATAGTGAGGTGTAATATTCATAGAAGGAGTTATTGATCGTTTCGTGGGTGTTCACAGTGGTCCCTACGGGTGTGTGTATTGCTGTGATGGGAGGTTGGGAGGTGTCAGTCTTTAGGAGCCATGCCAGCATCTTACCCGCTTTGTCCCCTTGTGAGTGCCGACGTGCCAGGTATGTTTTGTAGTCCAGTGCGCAGAGATCATCTAGTGCCTCTTTATATGCTAGGCGAGCCTGGGCTAGCAGGGGACCAATCTGGGGATCTGTGGGTATAAGCAATTCGCACCTCTGTATTTCCAGCCCATGAGTTTGGGGCGCGTCTGTGAGTGATTTACGGGAGCCGTATGTAGTCTTAATGGCGTGTCCTCTAAGGACGGCCTTAAATGCATCCCATTCCACCCCCGCACTCGAAGCTGTGCCCGAGTTGGCTCGAAAATATGAATCAATGGACCGTGACAGTGTGGTGCGGTATGATGAATCAGTGAGCGCTGCGAGAGGGAGTCGCCAGGTCGATATCCCGGGCCTTTGTGCCCCCCACGTCAGGTGTAGCTGTAATGGGTTCTGGTCTGAAATTGTGCGTGCTAAGTATTCTGCATGTAGTATGCTGTGTAAGGCATTATCTGAGCAGTAGATGTTGTCTATCCTCTTGTAGAGGTCATGAATTGCAGAGTAATGCGAGTAAGTGCGTATCGCGGGATGTTTGCTACACCATGCATCATGTACTTGCATATTAGCTATCCAGACTCGCATGTGTTGTGCTAATTTGATGGACTGCGCTCCCGGGAGGGAAGGGGGGGGGCGAGAGCGGTCCAAAATGAGGTCCTGCACCCCATTGACGTCCCCGCCACAGTACGTGGGCACCGTACTGTGAGTAAAAACAGTGTAATTGATTGCAAAAATGTTGCTTGACCGGAGTTCAGAGCATAGATGGATATTAGTGCCAGTGGGGATCCGTTCAAGAGGCCTTCCAGGGCCACATAACAACCTTGTGTGTCGGCTCTAGAGTGTGATATCTTTAACGTGACCCCAGGTGCCACCCATATGAGGGCGCCCCTGGCATACCCTGAGTATGTGGTACCGAGAACAGTGCCTCTCCAGAGTTTGCGGAGGGACGCAAGAGTTTACGGGGTTAGATGTGTTTCCTGTAATAGTGCTAATGAGATTTTGTGGCTGCTTAAGTATTGATATACCTTGTGGCGTTTGGCGCACCCTGCCAAGCCACATACATTCCAAGTTAGCAGAGTATAATCCCCGTCAACCATCTACTTGGCAATAAAGAAATGAATAAACACAGGATTACAGTCTTGGTCCAGTCTATCGCCATGATTCAGCCCCCAACCCCGACCTCCACCCCCGCAACTAGAAAGCGTGCAATTAGCCCACACCTTCCGCTCCATGTGGATGGATAGATAGATCGACATTACCAATAAAGTTCTCCAACATCCCACCCAAGGCCGACTTGCCAACGGGCAATTGGCCATCTGCACTGAAATGCAATTTATTCGAGCAAAAAATAACATTGGTGTAAATTACAAAGAGACGTCCCAAAGAATCCACTTCAAATAGCTTAATTGTAGAGAGGCAGAGGGACCAAAGAAGGAGTTAGAAAGTTGGGAATAGGAGTAACGAAAGGAAGGGAAAAGAAGAAGATAAAGAGGAAAATGGCGAAGAGTAACAAAGGTGCTGTATCAGCTACTTATCACTCTCCGCGGGGGCACAGCAGGTCTGGATAGTGCTGGCGGTTGGCCCCCTTATATTGTTCGATCTGGCAATGTTCTTGCTTACAATATGCAGCTTTGTTGTAGACTCACAGATATGTCTCTAGTTATTCAGCCTAGTGCCTCTGCAGTCTGCGGGGTGAGGGCCGGACCGCCCCCAGATAATGCCTCGTATTGTGAGGCAGTAAGGAGTAATGTCTGGTCCATTGCTGTGTCCGAGTCCGAGTCTAGTCTTTGGGAGGATGTGGGGCTGCCGATATGTTCCACTGACTTTATGGCTTGTGCACGTTCTTGAGCCAGCTGGGTTTTCATTGGTCGACGCAGTCTACCCCTGCCGCGGCCCCTGCGAGGTTCCACCAGTTTCCAAGCTTGGCTAGAGTCCGACATTTTCCTGGTGGGCGGTGTGTGCGCTAGCCCTTGTTGATCTATCCAAGCCCAGGCCTCCTCGGGAGTGGCGGAGAACAGAGTATTATCTTTGTGACGAATGCGTAACCGGGCTGGGTATTGCAGTGAATATTGGATTTCATGATCTCTCAGGCACTTCTTGACCTCCAGGTAAGAAGATCTGCGTCGCTGTACCAACATGGTGTAATCCGGATATATATGAACGGTGGCATTATCGACTTGCCATGGGCCCCGGGCTCTAGTTACTTGCAGGATATGGTCTCTGTCTCGATAATTAAATAGCCTCGCCACCACTGGTCTGGGAGGGTTGCCCGGTCGCGGGAGTCCCCCCGGCACCCTGTGAGCTCTCTCAATCGAAAAGAAGAATCTTGCCGTGAAGCATTTCCGTGGAGAACCAGTTCTCCATGTAGAGCTCCATGTTGTGGCCTTCCGCTCGCTCAGGGAGGCCCACTATTCGCACGCTGTTCCTGCGTGAGCGTCCTTCCTGGTCCTCCCGAGAGCCCTTAGATAGTCTACTTCTTTTTGGAGTGATTTCAGCTGATCTGTTGCTGCATTCACTGTAGGGCGCAATGACGCCAAGGTGGACTTCGATTCCTCCACTCTGTCTTTCAGATTCTTGTGGTCTTCCCTCAGGAACCCTATGTCCACACCTAGCAAGTCTATTTTTGGGCCTAAGGTACTCTTGATGTCTAATATCGCTGCCATCAGCTCGTCAAACCGATGTGATTGGTCATTGCGGTCAACAAGAGTTGAGGGCCTAGGGTGTTCTGTGCCTGACCTGGGACTCTGTGTCTGATGGCTGTGGCTGGGTCTTATCTGTCCTGGGCTTGCCCATCTCGGCGATATCAGCGTGCGGTATTGCGTATTTGGTCTGTTCGTGCACTGTGGTCTTCAGGGGGGAAGCTAGTGTTGAGGGCTAGTAACTGTCCGATATGCAGTGGTGGCTCGCAGAGACTCAGGCGAGGAGGCACGGCGCTGCCGGGCAGCGCGCGATGCGTGGATAAAGAGGCCCCTGGGGTCGTCGAACACCCCCAGCGAGTCATCTGGGTGTTCTTGGCAGTGCCCCACCAGGATCGGTGCCACCCGGGGCCTCACGGCGGTTGGCACCCAGGATGTGTGCTACGATCGTTGTGCTGTTGGAGCCTCGGGGGTCCTAGGCCCAACGCGGTGCCTCCTTCGTGTAAGTAGAGGCCCCCTCACCATTGGGGGGGGAGGGGGAGACGGTGTATGGGTCGTGTTCGTGCCCCTCGGCGGCTGTCTCAAGATGGATGCCCTCGTCGCAGGTTCCCACTCTACGGGTTCACAAGACCCCTTGCATTGTTCAGTGACTCTTGTATGGCCTTGTGAGGGGGCCGAGTGGAATACCACACTCTGCGCCGCACCAGAGCCGGGAAACCAAGGGTTAATCCCGCCTGCCTCTCCTCGCCCACAGGGACGTCACGGACAGCTGGGGACGGCTGACGAATCCGGACACGGAGAGGCGGGGACACACCCTCTAAAGGCAGGCCCGGAGGAACAGGAAGGCGCGCTGCTATCGTGCCGGGAGGAAAGGCAGGAGACGGAGAACGCCGCACAGGAAGAGCCATATCGGAAGCAGAGCCTGGAGGAAGACGGGAAGGACGTCGCGGAGAGCTCCTTCACGCAAGACCCCGACGGAGACGGAGAACCTGACTCCTGGACGGAGGAGTGGTGGACACCCCCGGAGGACGCTGGAGAGCCGCCGCAGCTCAGGAGAGCTGTGGCTGAGGCGGTACGTGACTTGGGAGGGAGTGCAGGGAGGGAATAAGAGGGAGGGTATTCGGGAGTTTTAAAGGGTTCACTTAGTGTTTTCACTGCGTGCGTTTGCGTGTGTGTGCCCCTCACTGTCTCCTACACCCACCCCGCTCCCTCACGGTCTCTTTCAACCTTATTGAAGGAATGCGATTGCCTCCTCACGAGTGAATGCTGCCTAGGTGCTGACCAAGTGCGACCGGTCCAGCACGCCTTAGGTGGCTTTACGCCCTTTGCATGAGGGAGGATTGTATAGACTGCCCTGACACCCTTCTTATCTATATCACTGTGGACCATCCTCCTCTCTACCTAAAGATTCGTCCTTAAGGGGCTCCTCTAAAACGGTGAAGGGACCTGTCTAGCCAAAATAGTGCCAAGACAGGGTTGCTAATCGCATCTCTCCTCTTTCTTTTGGTGCTCATCTCCCCTGCGAGCCTTCTGGGACACCCCCTCCGCAACAAGAGAACACCTAGAAAACCCCGGACCGACACTCCAGCCATCGCCCGGAGAGGAAAAGACCCACAACTCATCTGCACTGACTGTTTACTGTTTTGCTGGTGTTATATCCTCCAATAAATCAACAACATTGAGCCTGTAGTTCGGCCTCCTCGCTTCTTCTTCCGCCCATCCCTCTCACAGGCCTGTAAGTCAGAGGCACTCCGGGGGACCCCCTTTTGGCAGTCAATTTACGGGTATTCACCTCCCCCTCCTGGTGCCCTCGTGCGCGGCTGGCAGGTGTGGGCTTCGTGAGTTAAAGTTAGAGCGCTGGTGCGGAAGGTGTTCAGAACACCTGTTGCGTAGTATGGTGTGTGTGCGATTTCTGCGTGGCGTTCGCGGCAAAGGAGCTCAGAAGCTCCCTGTGCAGGATCGTTGCGTTCTCACCAGGACCCCAGTGAGCCCCGCAGTGCGGTTCTCCGTCAGGGTATTCTGGTGCCGCAATCACGGGCAGGCGCGTCCTCTCGTAGGCCGCGCGGCCCAGTGCTACGCCGGCATCCTAGCGGCCCTGGAGCACTTCGCTCCCCACTGCGTCGCGTCCCAGAGGGTGAATTGCAGGCGGAAAATTGGGGGCTCTCCGGTTGGTCCGGTGCGCCATGTGCAGGATCGCTGCGTTCCCACCAGGATCACAATGCGCCACGCGGTGCGTTTCTCCATCAGGGTATGTTGGCGCCGCACTCACCGTGAGCGGGCGCGCTCTCTCGTAGGCCGCGCGGCCCAGTGCTACGCCGGCGTCCTAGCGGCCCGGGTGTACTTTGCTCCCCACTGCGCAGCGTCCCAGAGAGTGAATTGCGGGCAGAAGAGTCGGGGCTCTCCAGTTGGCCCAGTGCGGTCCCAAGAGTTCCTCCACACCTTTCGCCACTTCCAGTTGGTTTTCGGAACAGTCGGCGTAGAGCGACGGCAGCGCATGCCAGGGTGTTGCGTGTCCGGGCTGGGTCTCGGCGTTCCAGGTCCACGCCGCAGGGCCGTCTGGCATTTAGGCCTCTTGTAGCCCCGTTCTCCCTTGTTTCACGACAGCGGTTGGTGCATTCGCTTCTAGGATGTTTTCGCTGCGGGAAACGTTATTTGTTACCAGCACGTGCAGGGTTTAGACAGGATTATTCGGCGGTCCCGGAGCGGAGCTCAGTTCAGCACGTCCGTGCTCGCCGCCATCTTGGCCACGCCCCCAAGGTGGAGGTACTTAAAGTAGCATTATATATTTTGATAAATTTGTTTAATGGCAAATCCTGATTATTAGAGCTGTTTGTAAAACATTCTACTGTTTAATCGATACGCGAGATGAAATGTCCTGTAAAATGTTCAGTTTAGCCATATTTCCTCTGGTAAGGGAGGACCATCTTCGGGAGGTCTGGTGGAGGGGGAAAATGTTTTCAGGCTCACTGGTTGTGTACACCTTAACCAACACATTTAAGCAACACATGGTTGACGGCCCATCAGCTGTCAGTGCAAGAAATATGATAAAACCACAGTATACCCTTCTCATATTTCCTTCCTCCACTAAGTTAGCCAACCTATTTCCTGATTAATTCGAAGCTGGATAGCATTACTGCCGGAATAAGTCTCAGTCCGGAATGATTGCATAAGCACTTCATATCTGCAGAAACCTGAAAGACTTAAAGCCCTCGGAATCCCCAACCAGCTGTAGTGTTTTCCTTTGCAGGAAGCATTGCCGTTCTATTCTCCAAGCCATCACTCTTGCACCCGTGAAAATAATGCTTGTTTTTACCATTGATCATGATTGTCATGTCACTGTGCACCATTGCCCGGCATCATCCATATGTGTGGAAACTGTTTAAAGTTCCTGATTGTGTTTGTAATCATGTGGTAAGGGTGGAGAGAAATGCGGTTGCAACAGGCAACCTTGCATGGTCTTTCTTCTCCAGGAGTCTCATAATCCATTTCTGGGCTCTCCTGCTGTGGGGCACTTTAAAACCCTGTGAAGAGTGGTTGGCCTCATTCTACAGGTCTTGTATTTCCCTTTTTTTCTGTTAAATCTTTTATCACCATACCCTATGTAATAAGCTTGAATAATGTAATGGATAACTCATTTTCTTCACAATGCTGTTTATATCATTGCTCCTTAACAATCGTACTTCCCCCAATGGCCTTGGGATGTAGGCAGGTGTATGTGTATTAGAATCCAAATAAAAAACAAGTTACTTACCTGTACACTGTGGTTCTACAGTATTGATATCTTTTATAGATTCACATGCTTAAATCTTCCCCGTCATCATGGTGGGAGTCCCATGGTAACATAAGAAATAGCAGTATTACATACTCCATAGAGCAGAAAAACTCACTTAAGTAACTTTTCAGCCTCATTTTAGAACATCCAAACTTCAGCCAATCACAGCTTGGACCTCAGAGTTCCCCTTCCCCACAGAGCCACCATACCTCAGATTTCGAGCACAAGTGTAAAGGTATATAAACTCTGAGGTAATTGGTGAGCCTAATCGGCGAGGAGGGAGGGTCGCATGTGAATCTATAAAAGATATCAATACTGGAGAACCACAGTGTACAGGTAAGTAACTTGTTTTTTCTCCAGTATTGAATCTTTTATAGATTCACATGCTTGAATCAGACTAGTAAGCAGTTAAAAAAGACAATAAGCAAAAAGACAATGGTGGCGGGAGGCGAACCATCACACCATGACAAACTTGTAGCATCAGAGAATTATAAGCATTCAAGGGCTCGGGTAGTCGCCACTTTCCTGGTAGAGTGAGCTTGTGCTTTCGCAAGAAGCGGACGACCAGTTTTTCATGGCAGAAGGAAATCGTGGAGGTGACCCAACGAGCAATACTGGCCCTTGTCAAGGACTGTCCTTTCCTGGGTGCAGAGAAAGATCATTAGCTGAGAGGATTTACGGAATGACTCCGTTCTTTTCAGATAAAACTTTAAGCATCGCTTGATGTCCAGAGAATGCAACGCCCTTTCCACTGCCGAGGATGGATTAGCAAAAAATGTCGGTAAAACAATCGGTTCATTGAGATGGTAAGTTGAAGGCACCTTAGGTATGAAAGAAGGGTTAGTGCGCAAGATAACCCTGTCCGGCAAAAACTGCAGATACGGTTCCTTTATAGTGAGAGCTTGGATTTCACTGATACATCTGACTAACGTAATGGCCAAGAGAAAGGCTACTTTCCAGGAGAGGAACTTTAATTGGCATTTGTGTATTGGCTCAAAGGGCGGACGCATCAGTTGAGACAGAACGGTGTTTAATTGCCACAAAACCGTAGGAGGCTTAACAGGTGGAAAAACTCTAAAAAGCCCTTTCATGAATTCTTTGACAAGTCTGTTAGACCACAGAGAAGTTTGCTTTGAACGTCTTCTATATCTAGAAATTGCAGCCAGATGAACTCTTATAGAAGAGTGAGAAAGTCCTGATTTCGCTAAGTGCAATAGATAAGGCAGCACTTGCTCCGGTGAAGAGGAGAATGGATGCAATGCTTGCGAGATACACCAAGTACAGAACCTTTTCCATTTATCTGTGTAGCATTTCAATGTAGATGAAGCTCGAGATTTCTGAAGTATCTTAGTACACTCCTCTGAAAGCCTCAAATCCCCAAATTCAGCGTGGTGAGGAGCCAGGCTCACAAATTAAGAGATGGAATTTGTGGATGAACCACCTGGCCCTGGTTCATGTAGAGAAGATCCTCCTTTGGAGGGAAGAGAATTGGGGCACACTCTGATAGGCGATGCAGCTCTGTGTACCAGAACTGTCTCGCCCACCCCGGAGTGATGAGAATGATCCGGCAAGGCTCTTCCTTAATTTTTTGAAGAATTCGAGAAATGAGTGGAAATGGGGGAAATGCATATGCGAACATCCCCGTCCAAGGAAACTGGAAGGCATCTCCCCATGAATTTTGACGAGAATATCTGCTTGCAAAAAGAGGACACTTTTTGGTTGAGGAATGTAGCGAACAGATCTAATGTTGGGTAGCCCCAGGATTGAAACACCTCCTTCAAGTGTTGGTCGTTGAGCTACCATTCGTGGCACTGTTTGGAGGCCCTGCTGAGAGAGTCGGCCTTCTCGTTGTGAATCCCTGGCACATGCTCCACTCGCAAGGAGATATGATTGGCTAAGAGCCATTCCCATATCTGCTGAGCAAGAAGGGAAAGTGCCCGAGATCTTGTTCCGCCTTGCTTTCAGAGATAAAACATTGTCCTAGTGTTGTCCGTTTTGACGAGCACTGACGCACCTTTGATCAGAGGTAGAAAGGCCTTCAGACCTAGAAACACTGCTTTGAGTTCCAGAATGTTTATATAAGACTCTGCTTCCTGTTTGGACCACTTGCCAAGAACTTGCAGTTCTTAAAGGTGAGCCCCCCCCATCCGTACATCAACGCATCCAAGGTCATCACCGACTGTGGAGCCAAGTGAATGAAAGAAAGACCTAGCGACAGGTTGTCCTTGATCATCCACCAGGCCATGGCGGCCGTCATTGATGCAGAAATCCGAACCTTGTCGTTGAATGAGCCTTGAAACTGAAACCACTGCGCATCGAGCTGTCCTGCAGCGGACGCATGCAAAGTCAGCAATTGGGAATGAGCGCAATGCAAGAGGACATCATCCCCAGCATGGACTTGTACTGCCTCACAGAAGCGTACCTTCTTGATGAGAGAATTTTTGTTGTATCCAAAATGCGCATTATTCTTTCCTGGGTGGAAAAGGCTCTGCCCAGATCTGTGTCGAGACGTGCATCCAGAAAGACCAACAATTTGGCCGGGATAATGGACGATTTTCCTAGATTGACGCGAAGACCTAGAGACTGGAAGAGAATTCGACAAGATCTGGTTGAAACTTCTGCCGCTTGAAAAGACGTAGACTTTATAAGCCAATCGTCCAGATATGGGAACACCTGGTGACCTGAACATCTTAAGAAGGCTGCTATCGGTGCCATGCACTTTGTGAACAACCTGGGCGCTGACTTTAAACCAAAAGGGAGCACTCTGAATTGGTAATGGCGCCCTGCCACTCAATCTGAGAACTTTTCGATGTTGAGGATGAATAGGGATATGAAAATAGGCGTTGAGGAGATCGAGAGATGTTTGAAAATCCCCTTATCTGAAAGAGACACGTTAGTGACAGATTCCTTACCTTAGAATATCCCCAGGCGTCAGGCTGGATCCGGAAAGTTTTTTGCGTAGCAGTACCCTTGCGCGTCGGTAGGCGGCGTCGTGCGGCTCCGCGTCCGTCGTCGGCGTCGTGATCGCCAGGATGACGTCGCGGGCAGTACTTAGGCGCCGCCCCTGCGCGCTGACGTCAGTTCTTCTTTTTCCGCGCCAGCAAGCGCAGATCCGGGAAGAGCAGTGCCCTGGTCATTTTTTGACCATACTTTTTGGTGAATTTTTTCACTGTTTTCCTCTATCAAGGTGTCGTAGGGATGCCCGGTTTCAAACGTTGCGGCGCCTGTGCTCGGATGATGTCCGTCACCGACCCGCATTGGGAGTGTCTCTTCTGCCTCAGCCGAGGCCACAACACGGAGTCTTGTACCGACTGCCAGGCCCTCAACCCGAAAGCTTTGCGAGAGCGGTCTCGAAAGCTCCTCGAGGCCCGGCATTCGGCTCCGCGGAAGCCCCGGTCGCGTGAGAGGTCCAGGGGTCGATCGCGGAGTCCACACCGGTCGTCGGCGTCGAAGTCTTCTTCGTCCGGTAAGTCGAAACACAAAAAGTCCAAAAAGCATCATCGCTCTAGGACTTCGCCTCGCCGGTCTCGCGGCTCGCCTGAGGCCCCTCCCGGCACCGTCCCCGCCCCCGGACATGCCTGTGGAGTCGCCCCCGCCATACCCGCCCTTCCCGGGTTCGGGGGCGGATCCGGCCAAAGTGCAGGAATTCCTGTCGGCCATGGCCCGCCTCTTCGGGCCTCCAGGCCCCTCCGGTGCGCCTTCGGGCCCCGCGGGCCCTGATGGGGTTGCTCCGGCGTCGCCGACGGCTCCGGCCCCGGCGTCGCCCGTGCCTCCAGCCTCGATCCCGGCTTTGGCTTCGGCCCCGATCCCGGCTCCACAACCCCCGTTGACGCCGGTCGACCTAACGACACCTCCGCCGGCGCCGATGTCTCCGGTGCCGTTCTCGACGCCGCCCTGGGCTCCGGGCGGCGTCGTCCCCAGTTCCTTCCGGCTCCGGACATGGATCCGGACCGACGCCGCTCGGACGCCGGTTCCGGCGCCGATGGGACCTTGGATCCCAACTGTCCCTCCTCCTCCTTATTTTGAACCAGAGGAGGACCAGGTGGACTGGGAGGGGTCTGATGACCCTCTGACACGACGGTGTCAGTACGATGAGGACTGGACAGAGAGTCTAGGGAGGCCAGTGGTCTGGATACTTCCCTGACACTGGCATGCTGTCTCCTCCCGTGGCTACGGAGGAGGGAGCCAATTTTGGTACGGTGTTGCGTAGGGCAGCTGGGGCCTTACGTCTCCAACTCCCTACTTTGACGGTCAAGCCTAACATCTTGACAGAGGTGCTTCAGCCGGCAGCCTCCTCTGCGGAGACTGTGCTGCCGTTTAACGACGCCCTCACTGACGTTCTTTTGGGCGCCTGGTCCAAGCCCAACACAGGGGCTCCTGTGGATCGGAACGTGTCACGACGCCATCGCCCAGCTCCGGGCGACCCCCTGTTTCTCTCTGTCCACCCCACTCCTGAGAGCTTGGTTGTCCAAGCCTCCGCTTCCCAAACCGCCTTCCCTACCGCTCCTCCGGATAGGGAATCCAAACGCCTGGATCAGTTTGGGAAGAAGGGTTTTTCTTCCTCCAGTGCTGGCTTGCGGTCCGTTAACACCGCTTGTCTTTTGGGCCGATATACCCACTCCCTGTGGGATTCGGTGGCGGATGTTTTGCCCCAGTGTCCTGAGGAGGTCCAGACACTGCTTTCCCGCGCCATTGCGGAAGGAAGGGATGCGGCTAAATACACAATACGTTGTGGCCTTGACACCGCCGACTCGCTGGGCAGGTCTATTGCAACGACGGTGGCGCTCAGACGCCACGCCTGGCTGAGAACCACTGGTTTTTCAGGGGATGTCCAGAATACTCTCATGGACATGCCCTTTGATGGAGTCGGTCTTTTGGGTCCAAAGCAGACCATGCGTTGGAGCGCTTTAAGGACTCACGGGCTACTGCCAAGTCCCTGGGCCTTGCTGCTACACGCCCTCCGCTGACTTCTGCTTTTCGCCCCTATCGTGGCCACGGTAGGGGCGCCCTTCACGTCAGCAGCCCAGCCACCGGCCCGCGCAGCAGGCGTCTTCGCGTGGCCGAGGACGTGGATTCCGCCGTGGCGGATCGGGCAACCAGCGTGCGGGTCAGGCCACCACCTCCAACCCGTCCGCGGCCTCCAAGCCCTCCTAGTCCCTCCTTTCAGGTGCACAGCACGCCAGTAGGGGGCAGGGTCCGCCATCACCTTCCCCACTGGCGTACCATCACCTCGGACAGGTGGGTCTTGGACATTGTCCGAAGGGGCTACTCCCTCCCCTTCGAGACCACCCCCCAGCCATGCCACCTCAATTCCACCGCATGTCAGGGGATCACTTGGTGCTTCTACAGAAGGAAGTCACGGCCCTCTTGACCAAGAGGGCCATCGAGCGTGTTCCGACCCCAGAAGTAGGGCGTGGTTGCTACTCCCACTACTTTCTGGTGCCCAAAAAGGACAAGGAGGACATGCGTCCTATCTTGGACCTCCGGAACGTCAATCGCTTCCTCCGGAAGGAGAAGTTCAAGATGCTCACCCTAGCTCAGGTCTTGACTGCCCTCGACCCTGGAGACTGGTTGGTAGCGTTGGACTTGCAGGACGCATATTTCCACATCCCCGTCCTGCCGGCCCACCGGCGTTACCTTCGGTTCACGGTAGGCCCCGAGCATTTTCAGTTCACCGTGCTCCCCTTTGGCCTTACCAGTGCCCCTCGGGTGTTCACGAAAGTGATGGCGGTGGTCGCAGCTCATCTCCGCCGGGCAGGGGTTTCAGTCTTCCCCTACCTCGACGACTGGCTGCTGAAGGCGGGCTCTGCCCCAGGCAGTCGTCTCCCACCTCCAGACTACGGCCGAACTCTTGCACTCGCTGGGGTTCTCCATCAATGTGCCGAAGTCGCATCTGATTCCTTCTCCACAGCTCCTTTTCATCGGAGCGGTTCTGGACACGACGCAGTTTCGGGCCTATCCTCCCGAACGGCGAGTCCGGGATATTCAGGCTATGATTCCGATCTTTCAGCCTTTATCCTGGGTTTCGGTACGGATGACCCTGAGGCTGCTGGGCCTCATGGCCTCCTGCATCCTGCTGGTCAATCATGCCAGATGGCATATGCGGGCTCTGCAGTGGGACCTAAAGTTCCAGTGGGCGCAGCACCAGGGCAACCTGTCCGATCACGTCCAGATCTCGGAGGGGACTGCAAAACAGTTGCAGTGGTGGCTCTCGAACCGGCAATGGGTCATGGGCAGATCCCTCTCCCTTCCCCAGCCAGAGCACACAGTTGTGACGGACGCGTCCCTTCTGGGATGGGGCGGTCACATGGGAGAGGCGGAGATCAGGGGCCTCTGGTCTCCGGCGGAGTCCCGGCTCCATATCAATATTCTGGAGCTCCGGGCGGTCCGACTTGCACTCAAGGCATTCCTTCCCTCTGTCAAAGGGAAGGTAGTGCAGGTGTTCACAGACAACACCACCGCCATGTGGTACTGCAACAAACAAGGCGGGGTGGGGTCGTGGACCCTTTGTCAGGAGGCTCTGCGCCTCTGGACATGGCTGGAACATCAGGGCATGTTCCTGATGGTTCAACACCTGGCAGGTTCCCTGAACGCCAGGGCGGACGAACTCCAGCCGCAGGTGCATGATGGATCACGAATGGCGTCTTCACTCGGAAGTGGCGCAAGGACTCTTTCTACAGTGGGGAGAGCCTTGCTTAGATCTATTCGCCACCGAAGAGAACGCGCAATGTCATCAGTTCTGCGCGTTGGAATTTCCAAGGCGGCACTCGCTCGGCGACGCTTTCGTCACGAGTGGAGTTGCGGTCTATTGTACGCCTTTCCGCCTATACCACTTCTACCCAGAGTGTTGAAGAAGATTCGGCACGACCGGGCCCAAGTCATTCTTGTGGCTCCGGACTGGGCTCGAAGAGTCTGGTATCCCGAGCTACTCAATATGAGCGTAGATCCCCCGATCCATCTGCCTCTTCGGGAGGATCTTCTGTCGCAGCAGCAGGGGACGGTCCTCCACCCGAACCTGTCCAGTCTACACCTGCTTGCGTGGAGATTGAGCGGCGGCAGTTGATTCCTTTCGACTTGCCTCCCGAAGTTTGTGATGTGATTCTGGCAGCCAGGCGTCCCTCCACTAAGGTGGTATACGCCTGCAGGTGGAACAAATTTGTGGCATGGTGCACAGCAAAGGCTGTGAATCCCCTTTCTGCCCCTCTTTCTGAGGTCCTTCTGTTCCTTCTCTCTCTGGCCCAACAGGGTTCTGCCCTGGGTACCATCAAGGGTTATCTTTGTGCTATCTCGGCCTTCCTCAGGCTCCCTGATCAGCCCTCCCTTTTCAAGTCCCCTGTTGTTAACAGGTTCTTAAAAGGCATTACTCACCTCTTTCCTCCTGTTCCGTTTGTGATGCCTCAGTGGGACTTGAACTTGGTTCTTACCTTTTTCATGTGCGCTCCCTTTGAGCTCTCCTACATAACTGTCCTCTTCGTCTTCTGACTCTGAAGACAGCCTTTCTGGTGGCCATCACCTCCGCTCGGCGGGTGAGTGAGCTCCAGGCTCTATCTTGCAAACCTCCCTTTCTGTCTGTTCATCCAGACAAGGTTGTTCTTCGGACGCGTCCGTCCTTCTTGCCAAAGGTGGTTACTGCTTTCCACATTGGGCAGACCATCACTTTGCCCACCTTCTTTCCGCCTCCGCATCCTTCCAGAGAGGAAGAGAGGCTCCACCGTCTGGACCCAAAACGTGCGCTCTCCTTCTATATCGACCGCACAAAACACTTCCGGGTGGATGACCAGCTCTTTGTTGGCTACGTGGGCGCCAAAAAGGTCGGGCGGTGCACAAACGAACTATCTCCCGCTGGGTTACTTTGTGCATCAAGACCTGCTATTCTTTGGCTAAAAAGGAGCCTCCTGTTGGGCTGCGTGCCCATTCCACCAGGGCAACGGCTGCTACCACGGCCTTGGGCCGCGGTGTTCCGCTGCCGGTTATCTGTCAGGCAGCTACGTGGGCCTCGCTGCACACGTTTACAAAGCATTACTGCCTTGACAGTCAGGTCCGGAGGGACGGCTTCTTTGGCCGTTCTGTCCTCCAGGACTTCCTTGTCTGATCTTTGTTCGCAGACCCACCACCGGGGTTGGTATTGCTGGGGTATCTATTCTAAGGTAAGGAATCTGTCACTAACGTGTCTCTTTCAGATGCACAAGTTACTAACTTGTGTAACGATATATCTGTAAGAGACAGTAGTTAGTGACAGATTCTCTACCGCCCACCCATCCTCCCCGTTCTGCAAACTGATTTCTAGGGTTAAGGACATCCCTTTCAGGGCCCTAGTATTTTTCAGACACCTATGTCAGCTTCTTGCATGGCTCTGCGTTCCTGGCGCGGAAAGTCGTGTACAGAACTGACGTCAGCGCGCAGGGGCGGCGCCTAAGTACTGCCCGCGACGTCATCCCGGCGATCACGACGCCGACGACGGACGCGGAGCCGCACGACGCCGCCTACCGACGCGCAAGGGTACTGCTACGCAAAAAACTTTCCGGATCCAGCCTGACGCCTGGGGATATTCTAAGGTAAGGAATCTGTCACTAACTACTGTCTCTTACAGATATATCGTTACACAAGTTAGTAACTTGTGCTTTAGGTCTCGCGCCTAGCGTTGCAGTGCGCAGCCCTGCTCACACAGCGCGAGACCTCATGTAGGGGGTTCTGAAAGCTACCCACACGCTCGTGCGTGTGGTTTTGCTTTCGCCGGCTGCCATTGGCTTTAGCGTGGTTTAAAAAAAAAAATAAGGCACGCGATTGGGCAAAGGCGGGCGCATGTCCCGCCTTTGCTCCGCCCATTCCCGTCTGTGTCTAGGACGCGCATCAGCGCGCGGCACAGACGACAGGCTCCCTCCCCCCCCTCCTCTGTGGTGCGCGCGCACCACGCGCAGCTGCGGCATCTGTTTTGCATTGTCGTGCCCGATAATGCAAAACACATGTCTGCACGACGTGCGCAGCCGGGACAGGGGCTTTGTTAATGGCGGCGCGTGTTTATTTTTTGCATCGCGCTTTCACTCAAACTGAAAGCGCGATGCAAAAAATAAACTCAGACCCGCTTTTACCTCCTGTTCCGCTTGTTCCAGAAGCCAGCACGTCGAGCTCCCACTGGTATAGTGTGCATGGCGGGGGGAATTCGCTGTCTGTGAGTTGACTGAAGTTCACTAAAGCGCATACAGCGTTCAGACACTCTTGTCCGTCCGACGTCTTCAGAACTATTAAACTTGTCCTGCGAAGCATTGTTCCGGGTTCTCATTCCAAGTAGCAGTGCGGAGGGGGAAAAACCCACAAACAACGTCAAGCGGACTTTGAGCATTGCTGGGTCCCCAGGCTCGTGAATTAACGCTGATGCACAGAAGAGACATCTCGCACACGTGCTGGAGTTGGGCCGTCACTCGCCCCCACAGCTGCAGCAGCCCATCCCTGCTCCATCCCGTGCCCAGCTGACACGGCTGTCCATGGCCTCGGGCTAAACTGACACGATCCCCGCTGACAATACCGTGCCACCGGCCTGCGAGCCCCCGGCAGCCGCACAACACTGATGCTGCCTGACAGCCCAGGAAAACAAGAGGCGACCTTGACTTTAACCGCCAGTGAGCGCCGCATTAGCGAGGCGGGGGGGTGGGGCCTCAAAAACTTTCATTATTTGCCTTCATCGCACCTGTGCCTCACGTCCGAGGGCTGGGAGCCCGGGTCTGCTTAGAATGCAGCTCCGCTGGTAGAGACCTCACATCTTCCTTAGGCCGCCCGTGTCTGGCTGCTAATGAGACCAGAGTGCGCGAAAAAGGCCGGCGTATGCCAGGGAAGGACAGCGGACAGTGCAGCGGACCAATTACCGTGTGTACTTCACACACTTGTGTGTCAACAACAAAGAGAGACCAAAAGGGCAATAAAGGTCCAGCATACAGGCCCTAGCATCAATAGCAATAAAGAGGGTATGCAGTTCCTGAAGTGAAAGGCGGGAAAATAGCGATGGAAGTATCAATAACTGGCTAACAAAAAGGAAGGATGGGGAATCCTTCCTTTCGGAAATAGTGCCCTCACACACCCAGCCCGCTGGGTGTCATGCTTCATCATTGGGCATGCTCCTCGTCGGGTCGGCGCTGCAATACCCGACGGGCACCCTCAGTGGGGGCTCTTTGGCGGAGATCTTTTATTCCTGCCGTTTGGTGAGGTGCGTGTGAGGGGCCCTATAGTGTAGAAGTGCAGTGAAGTGTATAGTGCTCAATGGAGACAAAGTGAATTAAAACAGGTCTGGGAGAAACCAGGGCAACTAATTTAATATTCCTGACTCCCCACCTGATTAAAACTAGAAATGTGGCAACTGTCTAAAGTAATGTAAAAGGCAGTTGCACTTTAAATCATACGGTCAACATGTTTCTTGCCCTAGTAGTCCCTAATGGATCAAGCGGCAATTCATCAGGACCTAAATCTGGGTTGGAAATCTACACTAAACCATTGGTAATGGGGTATGTTAACCTAGATATTACCAGTCTTGTCCCATCGGTGACGTGCAGTGTTCATGGGTGCTGTAGCCAGTCTAAAAGATGGGATAAATAAAAACAAACCATCTGTTTACAACATATCGATTCCACCAAAGCCATTTAGTAGCATGCTGTAAGCACATACTCAGTATCGTCATCGCTAAATAATAAAAGCGTCCCATCTAATATAGGGCATCAGTTTAACCTTTGTGCGCACAAGGTACCGCACTCGTGATAAGTCATAAATCATGTGAGGTCACAATGCAGCAGAGGTACAACGTGAGAAATGAAAGAAAACTAAAAATGCATATACAATATAAAATCACGGTGAATTAGCAACAACATCCCAGTGTATTGCAGATGTAAAAACTCACCGAAAATTAGTTAAAAGCCAGCCCCATCAGATACCGGCAAGGAATGGACACGTTGATTCAACATGTGTCCTGCATGATGGGGAAATGAGATAAGTAAAACCAGTGGATATGCCAAGGAAATTTTTTTTTTTTTTTTTGGGGAAAGTATCAAAGGGTGCACACCCCGTCTGTTTAGAAGCATAAAGCGGAAAACCACCTCTAGGGTCGGTGATAAACAAGCAATCCAAAGCCTGAGGGTCGTTATCCCCAGGTCATGATAATGACAACACAAAACCAGGAAACCAGACCGAGCATCGCTAGATCCCCTATTGTGGGACCCCGCAACAAACCACGGATCACAGTCCCCCTGCCGTGAAGAAATGTGGGACCTTGGGAGCCCGAATCCAAGTGGTAGCTTGTTACCGGTCCCCATCAAACATGGGGAACAGATCAACAGACCCAGCGGTATCAACCACTGAAGGTCCCAAACCAACGTCGCGTCTTACCTTGATACTGAAGGATCAGGAAAAAGGAAGGGCAGCAATGCAAATACTCACAACAGCTCGCGCCCACTCAGCGGAGGACCTAACCTGCAATGCCGGTTCCGGGAAGGTAACTGCCTGCCCGGTTCTGGCTCCAGTTATCCTGTCAGAAGCGGCGCGCACACCGGGGCCGCCGCGTGGTGAACGGAGGCTGGTGCGGAAATTGGCTCAAGAACAGTGGAAACCAAGGTGGCCATTTTGAAAGGATATTCAGGCGTGCTCTGTAAAGAGTGTCGGTGGTAATGTCAATAGTGACAATTCCTTAAGTTATGGCACGACTCCATCCGGTGAAGGTGGATATTGCTACTGCGACTATGGCAGTTAATAATTAATAATGCCAGTGACGCAGCCCCATAAGTCAAGTGCCCCAAAGGGGTGTGAGATCGCGATATGCAGAGAAGAGGTAGAATTACTGCACATGGTAAAGCAGCCGTGCTTTTGTATCAGTGTACTCTCTACTGGCCTCTTACTGGTACAGTACTCAAGTGTATACCAGGCTTACGGTCAAATGTGTTAAAAAAGGGAGGAGAGACAAGGTGAGGTTACTCCAGGCTGGTGCAGAACTAGATAGCAGGTCAAACTTAGATACCCCCAGGTAGGTGAATGTGTGAAATGACCACTAGGATGAATGACAGATTAGTGATTATTTAAGGTCACCCAGGGAATGTCCTCATTCAGACCAATTCTGTCTGAGCATAAGCGATGTACCCAACGTTGTTCAATCCTGAACAACGCCTCCGGGGTAATAGAGGCATGCGCCTCCAGGACCACCCACCCTAATGTATCGCAAGTATGTTCGTTCGTTAAGAAGTGGGTATAGAGGCGTGTGGTGGTCTTATGACATCTAATGTTGCTTTTGTGCTCTGTTATGCGGATTTTGACTGGTCTCGTAGTCATACCCACATATACAAGGTTGCATGGACAGGATAGTAAATAAATGCAATTAGTGGTGTTACAGTTAGTGTGTCTTTTCATCTTCCAAGTAAAGTTGTTAGGAAAAGTTATCATCTTGGTGAGTCTAGTTTGAGGGCACACTGCACAGGTTCCGCACGGGTAATGTCCAACCACTGGCGGTAAATCCCATAAACATCTTTGGGTAAGACCTGTTTTAAACTTGGGTCTGGTATGTATCAATAGATCTTTCAGATTACTTGTGCGTTTAAATGCAAATCTAGGGGCTGGCAGTGCCAGGTCACCAGTGTTTAGAATATCCCAATGTTTGAGTATGATGTTTCTGATTTGGCTTGAAGCTGGTGTGTAGGAAGTCACACAAGTGATGGCCTCTGAAGGATTTCTGACTTTCTTTTCCAGTAGTGCCTCTCTATTATTGTTTCTTGCTCTTTTCATGGCCATGCAGACTGTCTGCTGTGGGTATTCTCTTTTTCGTAAATCAGATGCTAATCTGCCTGCTTCTACTTTGTAATTCTCAATAGATGAACAATTCCTCCTGATCCGGAGAAATTGCCCGAATGGTAAGTTAGTTTTGAGAGCCCTCGGATGATAACTACTGAAGAGTAGGAGGCTATTGCAATCTGTGGGTTTCCTATACAGTGTCGTATTCAAACAACCTGCTGCCAGATTGATGTTGAGGTCCAGGAAGGGTATCGTGGACTCAGAGATAGTATGAGTGAACTTAAGATATGGATTCAAAGTATTGATCCACAGGCAGAAGTCCCCACACCTACCTCTGTCCCCTTTCCAAAAAATCAGAATGTCGTCAATATACCTCTTCCACATTATCAAGTTGTCTGTATATGGGTTAGATGAGTGAAAGATGGATCTAGACTCAAAGGCTGACACGTAGAGGCAGGCTACACTAGGAGCGAAGGTACTCCCCATAGATGTTCCCTGTGTCTGATGGAAGAGCTTCTTGTTGAACTCAAAAAGTTCTCAGTAAGAGCCAGGGTAGCACATTCCATTATAAAAGGTATCGGTGTAGGTGATGTCCAATTGGAGGAGCTTAGTGCATCCTCAATAACCTCTAAGGTAGCACGTTGGGGAATGTTGGTGTATAGTGCCTCCACGTCTAAGGTGACTAATAAGTCAATGTCACCTGTGTGTGGAAAGTCATCTATGAGTCGTAGCACTGATGTGGTGTCTAAAAGGAAGGCTGGTGTTTGTTTCACTAGTGGCTGCAGGAAGTAATCGCAGAACTTGGATAATGGTTCTAATACTGAACCTATCCCAGAAACAATTGGCCTTCCTGGGACCGGATCAATGCCCTTGTGTACTTTAGGTAGAATATAAAAGTACGGTGTAATCGGGTCTTTTGTCACCAGAAAATCCGATTCTTTTTAGTGATCCATCCCTCTGATTCTGCTGTGAAGGCCATGGCAGAAATTATAGTAGATAGCCTCTTGGTAGGATTCTCACTAAGAGGGGTGTAGTATCTAACATTGTTAAGTTGACGGAAACATTCGGTGTCATAATCATCAGTCGACATTATGACGGTCGCTCCCCTTTGTCGGCCTGTTTGATAGTAATAGAGGTGTCATCAGCCAGTGATTTTACAGCTGCCCACTCTGCATTTGAGAGGTTTTTGAAGGTGGCAATGGGTGTGATCTCCTTAAGATCTTTAAGCACCGCTTGTTCAAAAGTAAGGACCTCATTAGGCACCATCCCACTGTTGGGGGTAAAAGTAGATGGGTTATGCAAACCCGTGTTGATGTTGTTGGGGGAGGTCTATCCGTAAAGAAGGCATTCAGTCTGACTTTACGAAAGAGACTATGGATCTCACATTGGTCTCTGAATTTATCAATCGTGGGTGTGGGAACATATCCCAATCCTTTCTGGAGAACGTCATGTTCTATCTCTGTTAGGTTTCTGTGGGAGAGATTGATTACTAATGTTTTTTCCCCCTCGTCATGCTCCGTGTCTCTACAGTATTCTGGGTTTGTTCTTGCCAGTGTACTTGCTTGGCGTTTCCTCTTCGCCGCCCTCTTCCTCTGCCCCAACCTCTTCCTAAAAAGGTTGGTTATTGCCATTGAAAAATGGATGTGGTCCCAATGGGTATCCCGGAGGCCCTGATGGGAAACCTGGGTATTGCCACATAGGTGGACCTTGGTAAGGTGGTATAGGATAATTATAGTAAGCCGGGCGCGCTGTACGTTTTGAGGAATTACTGCCCCAGCTACCAGTGCTAGAATCACTATTAGAGGAAGAGCCTCTCCTTGTGTCAGTAGCACTTTCATCTGAAGAATAGCTAGATTTGATAGTGGAGAAGTCGGCTTTAAGGTATGGATAAACTTTCTCTTTATCAAATCTTTGAATATCCTTCTGCAATTTACTGATCTTTTGTTTCATCAGGAATTCCCTACTTTCGCTGATTTCATGATTAATCTCAGTGAGCTTACACTTAAAAATAGTGTTTTGAATGGCAGCCTTCAGATTGCCTTCAGCTAGTTGTATTTGGGCCAGGAGAGCATCCGCTAACCTTTTGGCAGTATTGATGATTAATATCAGAAGATCCCTGGTGCATTTCCAAGACACCAGGGACCATTCTTTCTTGAATACAGGATCATCTAAGAACAGGCGTGGAAAATTATGGACAATTAGACCGTTAGGGGCGATATTGGCCCGTAGGTATTCTGTCTGAGCGCTGAGTAATTCCTCAAAACGTACAGCGCGCCCGGCTTACTATAATTATCCTATACCACCTTACCAAGGTCCACCTATGTGGCAATACCCAGGTTTCCCATCAGGGCCTCCGGGATACCCATTGGGACCACATCCATTTTTCAATGGCAATAACCAACCTTTTTTAGGAAGAGGTTGGGGCAGAGGAAGAGGGCGGCGAAGAGGAAACGCCAAGCAAGTACACTGGCAAGAACAAACCCAGAATACTGTAGAGACACGGAGCATGACGAGGGGGAAAAACATTAGTAATCAATCTCTCCCACAGAAACCTAACAGAGATAGAACATGACGTTCTCCAGAAAGGATTGGGATATGTTCCCACACCCACGATTGATAAATTCAGAGACCAATGTGAGATCCATAGTCTCTTTCGTAAAGTCAGACTGAATGCCTTCTTTACGGATAGACCTCCCCCAACAACATCAACACGGGTTTGCATAACCCATCTACTTTTACCCCCAACAGTGGGATGGTGCCTAATGAGGTCCTTACTTTTGAACAAGCGGTGCTTAAAGATCTTAAGGAGATCACACCCATTGCCACCTTCAAAAACCTCTCAAATGCAGAGTGGGCAGCTGTAAAATCACTGGCTGATGACACCTCTATTACTATCAAACAGGCCGACAAAGGGGAGCGACCGTCATAATGTCGACTGATGATTATGACACCGAATGTTTCCGTCAACTTAACAATGTTAGATACTACACCCCTCTTAGTGAGAATCCTACCAAGAGGCTATCTACTATAATTTCTGCCATGGCCTTCACAGCAGAATCAGAGGGATGGATCACTAAAAAGAATCGGATTTTCTGGTGACAAAAGACCCGATTACACCGTACTTTTATATTCTACCTAAAGTACACAAGGGCATTGATCCGGTCCCAGGAAGGCCAATTGTTTCTGGGATAGGTTCAGTATTAGAACCATTATCCAAGTTCTGCGATTACTTCCTGCAGCCACTAGTGAAACAAACACCAGCCTTCCTTTTAGACACCACATCAGTGCTACGACTCATAGATGACTTTCCACACACAGGTGACATTGACTTATTAGTCACCTTAGACGTGGAGGCACTATACACCAACATTCCCCAACGTGCTACCTTAGAGGTTATTGAGGATGCACTAAGCTCCTCCAATTGGACATCACCTACACCGATACCTTTTATAATGGAATGTGCTACCCTGGCTCTTACTGAGAACTTTTTTGAGTTCAACAAGAAGCTCTTCCATCAGACACAGGGAACATCTATGGGGAGTACCTTCGCTCCTAGTGTAGCCTGCCTCTACGTGTCAGCCTTTGAGTCTAGATCCATCTTTCACTCATCTAACCCATATACAGACAACTTGATAATGTGGAAGAGGTATATTGACGACATTCTGATTTTTTGGAAAGGGGACAGAGGTAGGTGTGGGGACTTCTGCCTGTGGATCAATACTTTGAATCCATATCTTAAGTTCACTCATACTATCTCTGAGTCCACGATACCCTTCCTGGACCTCAACATCAATCTGGCAGCAGGTTGTTTGAATACGACACTGTATAGGAAACCCACAGATTGCAATAGCCTCCTACTCTTCAGTAGTTATCATCCGAGGGCTCTCAAAACTAACTTACCATTCGGGCAATTTCTCCGGATCAGGAGGAATTGTTCATCTATTGAGAATTACAAAGTAGAAGCAGGCAGATTAGCATCTGATTTACTGAAAAAGAGAATACCCACAGCAGACAGTCTGCATGGCCATGAAAAGAGCAAGAAACAATAATAGAGAGGCACTACTGGAAAAGAAAGTCAGAAATCCTTCAGAGGCCATCACTTGTGTGACTTCCTACACACCAGCTTCAAGCCAAATCAGAAACATCATACTCAAACATTGGGATATTCTAAACACTGGTGACCTGGCACTGCCAGCCCCTAGATTTGCATTTAAACGCACAAGTAATCTGAAAGATCTATTGATACATACCAGACCCAAGTTTAAAACAGGTCTTACCCAAAGATGTTTATGGGATTTACCGCCAGTGGTTGGACATTACCCGTGCGGAACCTGTGCAGTGTGCCCTCAAACTAGACTCACCAAGATGATAACTTTTCCTAACAACTTTACTTGGAAGATGAAAAGACACACTAACTGTAACACCACTAATTGCATTTATTTACTATCCTGTCCATGCAACCTTGTATATGTGGGTATGACTACGAGACCAGTCAAAATCCGCATAACAGAGCACAAAAGCAACATTAGATGTCATAAGACCACCACACGCCTCTATACCCACTTCTTAACGAACGAACATACTTGCGATACATTAGGGTGGGTGGTCCTGGAGGCGCATGCCTCTATTACCTCGGAGGCGTTGTTCAGGATTGAACAACGTTGGGTACATCGCTTATGCTCAGACAGAATTGGTCTGAATGAGGACATTCCCTGGGTGACCTTAAATAATCACTAATCTGTCATTCATCCTAGTGGTCATTTCACACATTCACCTACCTGGGGGTATCTAAGTTTGACCTGCTATCTAGTTCTGCACCAGCCTGGAGTAACCTCACCTTGTCTCTCCTCCCTTTTTTAACACATTTGACCGTAAGCCTGGTATACACTTGAGTACTGTACCAGTAAGAGGCCAGTAGAGAGTACACTGATACAAAAGCACGGCTGCTTTACCATGTGCAGTAATTCTACCTCTTCTCTGCATATCGCGATCTCACACCCCTTTGGGGCACTTGACTTATGGGGCTGCGTCACTGGCATTATTAATTATTAACTGCCATAGTCGCAGTAGCAATATCCACCTTCACCGGATGGAGTCGTGCCATAACTTAAGGAATTGTCACTATTGACATTACCACCGACACTCTTTACAGAGCACGCCTGAATATCCTTTCAAAATGGCCACCTTGGTTTCCACTGTTCTTGAGCCAATTTCCGCACCAGCCTCCGTTCACCACGCGGCGGCCCCGGTGTGCGCGCCGCTTCTGACAGGATAACTGGAGCCAGAACCGGGCAGGCAGTTACCTTCCCGGAACCGGCATTGCAGGTTAGGTCCTCCGCTGAGTGGGCGCGAGCTGTTGTGAGTATTTGCATTGCTGCCCTTCCTTTTTCCTGATCCTTCAGTATCAAGGTAAGACGCGACGTTGGTTTGGGACCTTCAGTGGTTGATACCGCTGGGTCTGTTGATCTGTTCCCCATTTTTGATGGGGACCGGTAACAAGCTACCACTTGGATTCGGGCTCCCAAGGTCCCACATTTCTTCACGGCAGGGGGACTGTGATCCGTGGTTTGTTGCGGGGTCCCACAATAGGGGATCTAGCGATGCTCGGTCTGGTTTCCTGGTTTTGTGTTGTCATTATCATGACCTGGGGATAACGACCCTCAGGCTTTGGATTGCTTGTTTATCACCGACCCTAGAGGTGGTTTTCCGCTTTATGCTTCTAAACAGACGGGGTGTGCACCCTTTGATACTTTCCCCAAAAAATTTCCTTGGCATATCCACTGGTTTTACTTATCTCATTTCCCCATCATGCAGGACACATGTTGAATCAACGTGTCCATTCCTTGCCGGTATCTGATGGGGCTGGCTTTTAACTAATTTTCGGTGAGTTTTTACATCTGCAATACACTGGGATGTTGTTGCTAATTCACCGTGATTTTATATTGTATATGCATTTTTAGTTTTCTTTCATTTCTCACGTTGTACCTCTGCTGCATTGTGACCTCACATGATTTATGACTTATCACGAGTGCGGTACCTTGTGCGCACAAAGGTTAAACTGATGCCCTATATTAGATGGGACGCTTTTATTATTTAGCGATGACGATACGAGTATGTGCTTACAGCATGCTACTAAATGGCTTTGGTGGAATCGATATGTTGTAAACAGATGGTTTGTTTTTATTTATCCCATCTTTTAGACTGGCTACAGCACCCATGAACACTGCACGTCACCGATGTGACAAGACTGGTAATATCTAGGTTAACATACCCCATTACCAATGGTTTAGTGTAGATTTCAACCCAGATTTAGGTCCTGATGAATTGCCGCTTGATCCATTAGGGACTACTAGGGCAAGAAACATGTTGACCGTATGATTTAAAGTGCAACTGCCTTTTACATTACTTTAGACAGTTGCCACATTTCTAGTTTTAATCAGGTGGGGAGTCAGGAATATTAAATTAGTTGCCCTGGTTTCTCCCAGACCTGTTTTAATTCACTTTGTCTCCATTGAGCACTATACACTTCACTGCACTTCTACTCTATAGGGCCCCTCACACGCACCTCACCAAACGGCAGGAATAAAAGATCTCCGCCAAAGAGCCCCCACTGAGGGTGCCCGTCGGGTATTGCAGCGCCGACCCGACGAGGAGCATGCCCAATGATGAAGCATGACACCCAGCGGGCTGGGTGTGTGAGGGCACTATTTCCGAAAGGAAGGATTCCCCATCCTTCCTTTTTGTTAGCCAGTTATTGATACTTCACACACTGCAATGAAATGATGAGAGCTGCCGACCTTGGAACTGGGGAACCAGGTTCGAGTCTCGGCGCCCGGCTCAACATCCTGTGATTCTGGGCACAACACTTAATCTCCTGTGCTTAAAAATAAATGTGTCGTTGTGAAATGTAATTGGTGCTCATTCAAAGCGCTCCGATACCTTCAGGTTGAGTTCGCGATAAAACTCTAAAACTGCAAAAAAAAATAATACTATAATAACAAGAGAGCCCTACATTTTCTGGTCTGTAATGGCACCAAATCGACATAATATTAGTAAAAGAGACCTACATGTCCACAATGCTTGCCAAATAAAGTTGTCAAAGTCGTGACCTAGCGGGGGAAGAAAACGAAATATATGCTTCTTTATTGGTGAAAACGGATATGTCCCGTTCTGTCCCAGCCTTCCCCATCCCTTCTCGCCTCTTCCACCGGCCCTGGTTGTTTCGAAGGGGCCTTTTGCACCAACTTGGGGCGGTTTCGTCTGCCTAATGGAGCGGGACGGACATCCAGTTTCTTCTGCATGTCGGTTAATTTAGTCTTCGGATTTCAGTGTTTTGGGGGGAGGTCCGCATCTGATTTGGGATGGGTGACGGGCCATCCCTTGATTCGGAGAGGGTGAGGTGTGTGTGGGTTGGGGGAGGTAGACGTTCTACTCCGAGTGTATGTAGTGGCATGTAGGTCGCAGTGTAGAGGTATTGGTGTGCTGAAGAAACTCCTCCCTTGGTACGTGATCTGCCGATAAAGGGTATACAGAAGCAAAACGTCGATTGTGGGTACGAAGTTACTAGATGGGTGTGCGTTAACCCCTGATTCCGGGAGAAAGCCAGCTCCCAATTATGAAGAAGCGGGTAAAGTATTCAGGGAAAAGCTTTTCTCCTGTAGGACTAGGAGCGCTTTCAACTCATGTCGAGTAGAATCCCAGGTCTGGATGTGGACATATGCTTGCATGCTGATGAAAGGGAAATGAGCCCATCTCCCGAAGTGAGAGAAGGAGAAAACTCGCTACCGGTGTGGGAGAGGAATACCAACTCCTGGTGCTTGGGGAGGGGCCTGTCCAGATCATGATGCGGCATGAGATGAACAACGAACAGACCCACGAGGGGTCAGGTTCGGATTGGAAGGGGACATTATCCCGCTGAGGTATGGTCTCATCTTCAGATAGAGGCAGATCCTGCTGGGTGATGAAGAGTGGACGCCAGAAGCGCAGTTCCTGGTAATGTGATGGATTCTGGGGATTCTGGCGCCCTGTGTTTGGGGATTAGCACTGCTTCAAATGTGGGAATTGCTCAGCTGCTGATTTGAAGAGAATAACCACGAGCCTCCTGAGTTGGCAGAAGCCTATCCCTGATGTTAGTAGAAACCTTTCTAAGGATTTAAGGTGAGAATCTCAGGTGCTGACTTGATCTTATGTGGGTAGAGATGCCTACAGATTGGAGAAAACCCCATCTTCAGAAGTGTCAGGTTTACGGGACAGCTACACTCCTAGTGCCATCCTGATTGAAGGATAACTTCAGTTGCTTAACCAAATTCAGGGTTGCAAAAATAATGAATTGCTCTGAGTTGTTTACTTTCGGATATGATAGAGATTTGTGGGGCTCTAATCTGAACATGATTTTATGGTGACTGAAGAGAATTAGATGGTAGAGATTACTCAGATTCCAGCTAAAATCTGGCTGATGTGATTTTTAGACGGTTGTGGTGAAACTTAACTTGATAGATAGTTTTCAATAAATAAGAGGTTTGATTTTCATCGTTGGGTTCCAAGTGACATCCTGGGCAATAAGAATAAAGCTCGATATTTCAGTCATCAGTTGGAAGCCGGATGTTGATCGCTCCCTGTGATTGGCAACTACACCATTCACATCGTTGTTGTGTATGGCCTTGCTCTCAAACACACCCCTCTCTTAAAGCTTTTCCTATAGAGTCGTAGGAAACACATACACAAAAACCACATCATCTTCTCAGCCTTCCCCTTCAAAAGTATTAAGGGAGAAAACATTGAATTTTATGTAATGCTTCAGATGGCCACATCTAAGAAATATAAATAGCATGTATTACTGTTAACTGTTAATGATATTCAGTATAGCGACCTTGCTGAATTGGCATTGCCAGGATTCAAACTCAGGACCTCAAGATCACACAATTTTCATCAATGTATGTTTAATTTACTCAGCCATCTAGTTATCATTCCTTTACAATATGTAAAAAAAGAAAACAAATTTCACATTCAGCCACTCTTCCCAACCACCATCTGCAGGACTAACTGAAGGTAGACAGAGACCAATTTCAGCAAGCAGTGGTAAAGGACAGCGCTTCGTCTTTGCCGACGAATCGGCAACTGGCCGGAGAGTTAGTTACAATAAGACCGCAGAGGCGCCATACAAGATCATCTAGGAAGTAATTTAGGAACTCAGTGCTTGTAAGGTCCTCTGGCGATGCTTCTGGACAGAAGCGCTGCACCATGAGCAACAAGCATTTGCATTGCAGTAGGTCTCGCATTTTTTGGTGAAGCTATCCCTTTTACCAGAGTGTGGTTTTCATTGCTGGGTGCATACAACCTCCTACACAAAGGAGTTACGTGATCAGGTGTCCCAGTGTCCACACACTTCATCGTGTCTTATATGGGGAGCTTGTTACATAAATTATGCAATGTGGCTGCTGTGAGGGCAGGCTCTGCTTCTGGGCCTACAGAACTGCCCGAGGTTTAAGAATTAACCTGCCCACTTGCAGGAGCAGCACACCCCTCCCCACCTGTACTCCCCTGCATTCTCATCAGGCTCTAGAAAACAGTCTTCATTCCATGAGTAATGTTTATAAAAGTAATTTAGTTTGTATACTGTGCCTTCTTGCAAAGGCCCGCAGCATCGCTGTGCTATAGACTTAGTAAAATGAACTGATGATTACCATTACATAAACAGCCCTGATTCTATCGCCTTCATACGGATAAACAGCAGTGCAAAGTTACTTAGATTCCAACTTGTAACTTGCAGACTTCATACAAATAATGAGCACTTGCACATAACTCACTGCGTTATCTTTGCAGACTTGCACTTCTATATTCTGATAAAATGCAAAGCAAAGGGCTGGACATACTGATTTTAGGTATGCAAGCGTCAGGGCGCGCAAACCCCTCCCTTCCCCTCCTAAATCTCATTAAACTTTTTTCCTGTTCCCTTTCAGCGCCCGCTCCTTCCCTGCTTCGTTACCCAGGCTCCCACCCCCTCTTTCTTCTGTGTGTGCATGTATGCTCCTCCTCCTTCAGATCGTCCCTCCAGCCTTCCTCTCTTTCCCTATCTGTCAATCAGAAACCTCCCTTTGAACTGGGAGAAACAAGCATTTGCAATGCAATAGGTCTTGCATTACTGAAAGTTTGAGCTATTGGCGTTGCATTATTAAAAGCAATGCCAGTAGCTCAAACTTTCAGTAATGCGAGACCTATTGCATTGCAAATGCTTGTTCTATTAGAAGAAGAATCTCCTGAAGGGAGAGCATCCTGAAAGATTGACTCTTTATAAACTTGTTCAGCATTCTGAGGTCCATGACCTGCCTCCATTTCCCATTTTTCTTTTTGATGAGAAAGAAGTGGGAATAAAACCCCCGGTTTTGCTGGATGAGGGGTACTTCCTCTATGGCCTGCTTGAGGAGAAGTAAATCTATTTCCTTCAAGAGATCTGGAAGGTGACGGAGCAGAACTTTGCTCGGTGGAACATTTGGAGGATATTGAATGAATTCTAGCGTGTGGCCATAATGGAAAATGTCTAGAACCCATCTGTCTGAAGTAATGGAGTTCCATTTGAAAGCATGCGGAGAAGAAGTGATCGTGGTGTGGGACTATAGCAGCAGGGGCATGATGATCTTCATTGCCTTCTATTTGAGTCTTGGGACTTTCCAGCAGATTGCTGCCTCTTGCGTCCTGCCGGTCTCGAATAAGTTTGAGCGGTGTTGGACTGAAAAGACCGGTTGTATGGCTGGTAGGTACCGCTGCTGAAATTGTGGACGGGATAAGAAGTGCCCCTGACCTCTAGCCCGAAAGGACTGAAAGCGGCGCTGTTGGAGATTGCCTAAGGCTTTAACCGTATCCGTGTCCTTCTTGAAACAAGCACTCCCCATCAAAGGGCATATCTAAAACTTTGGCTTGCACCTCAGGTCGAAAGGTGGTTGCTTTTAACCATCCCTGGCGACTAAGGACCGCCGCTCCTGCCATTTGCCGAAATGCAGTGGATGAAACGTCCATAGCTATTTCAATGAGTTCTGAAGATGCTCTTTCTCCTTCCACAAGAATATCTCTTGCTTCTTTCTTTTTGTCTTCAGGTAGATATTCCAGCAGAGTAGAGATGACTGACCACATCTGCCGGTCATATCTCCCTAAAATAGCCATAGCATTAGAAGCTCTGATGGAAGTAGCCGCCAAAGCCGAGAACCTCTTACCAATATTGTCAAGGCGACGGCCCTCCTTGTCCGGTGGGGCAGTGCAGGGAGATGCTGGATTCTTGGCTCTTCTCTGTGCTGCCTGCATGATGACAGAGTCAGGCCTCGGGTGACCAATGAGGCACGCACGCGAGTCATCTGGAGCCTTATATTTTTTATCCAGTTTCGGAATAACCGCTGGAACTGAGGCAGGTATCTTCATCAATTTTAGCCCTTCTTGCTATAAAAAGTCAATTATAGGAATTGTTCTCACTGAACGTTGAGTGCCTGGTTTAAAATCATATAGAAAACACTCAGTCTGTTTTGTTGGCATTGGTAAGTCGAAACGTTTGGAAGCTCGCTCCAAAAGGTCATGGAATCCCCCAATATCTGCCGGAGGGGAATACGCAGCAGGAGGGTTAGGAGACGGTGGCATAGGGGCTATGTAGTCATCTCATTCATCATGGGCATCTGTGTCTGTATGGATCTCTCCTCCTTCTGGCTGAGCATCCTGAATGTCCTCCTTGATGATTATAGGAGGAGGAAGAAGGGTCTTCTCCCTTGTGGATTTGGGAGTAGTTTGGACCGGAAGAATAGTGGGTACCTCTTGGGGAGGTAAAGGCCTCTGAGGAGCGTTTGCATCTGGAAATCATTAAGCATGTGACGGAGATCCGACACTAGAGACATTGGAACGTTCATTGATGGTTCCCTGAAGTGATGACGCTCCTCCTCTCTATCATCAAAAGGATAGCGTTCCTGAAAGGATTCCTGCCTCTGCATGGCGGATGTATCCCTTTCCTCAAATGAAAATTCTCCTGCCAAATAAGAAGATGGATCATTGCCCTCAATGTCCTCCTCATCAGACTCTTGGCACTTGACCCTTAACTGCGATAGCCAAACATACCTTCATCTTCTGACTCTTGGAAGTCCAGAAGGCGAGCAGGAGGTAAGGGAGAAATCTTTGAATAGTCCTAAATTTGACTGTGCTGAAGGAGACTAATTCTTCCCTCCGTTGACGGTCCCGTCGACGGTGCAACCGTCGATGTGGTTATCTGTGGTACCGTCGACGGTGTGTGGACGGCTTGCATCTGCGGGGACGTCGTCTCCGGAACTGTCGACAAACCGGTCGTCTATGGCCTCGTCGTCGGTGACGACGTTGTTACTGTCATCGAAGCTCCCGTCGTCGTTGCTGCCGTCGACGTCTGAACCGTCGTCGTCGTTGACGATGAAGCTGTCGGTGGTGCAGGAGCCTCTGGTTTTCGTGAGGAAAGTGAAATCTCCGACGCCGACGGTCAAGAAGATTGGTCTCCGACAGGAGTCAGAGAGGCAGACGCAGGAGCTCAAGATGGTTTTGAAGCCTCTGACTGGGATTTCCTGTGCTTATGTTCAGCTTTGTCCTGAGATTTTGATCTCTTAGAGTCCCCATGATGTGAAGAGGGACTGTCATCCTTTCTTTTCTTTGAGGAAGAATGGGCCTTTTCCTCAGGTTCAGACTCCGAATCTGAAGCAGCCTTTTTCTTTTGCAGCCAGAGTAACAGCCTTCCCTCCCTATCTTTGAGGGTTTTTGCTGAAAAAATGTGGCAATATTTCCATTCCCTTGGTTTGTGGTCAGGGTAGAGGCAATACAAACACTGTTTGTGAGGGTCTTCAGAAAATAGCCTACACTTTTCACAGAGCAAACACAAGGAGATGATGGACGGAGCGCTGAAACGTTTCAGACACTCACCCCCAGTCACAGATCTGGGTTGAATCCATCATCGTTCTTTAGCTCACTTCGCCACCCCAGTTCAGACACAGCTATATGCAAATCAGTCTTTACCCTGTGCCTCATGGGAACAGTCCAGCTCGAACTGCCAAGCCATGTCTTCCCTGGACCGGAAACAAGCATCCTGGGACCGGTTTCGGGCTAACAGCCCTCATCAGCCAGGCTAGCTTGAATCCAGTGGCAAAGTGAGCAAGGGACCCACGTCTGGGCATACCCTGCCAACTTAGGGTGAACAAAGCAAACACAAGGAGATGATGGACGGAGCGCTGAAACTTTTCAGACACTCACCCCCCGGTCACAGATCTGGGTTGAATTCATCATCGTTCTTTAGCTCACTTCGCCACCCCAGTTCAGACACAGCTATATGCAAATCAGTCTTGACCCTGTGCCTCATGGGATCAGTCCAGCCCGAACTGCCAAGCCAGGTCTTCCCTGGACTGGAAACAAGCATCCTCGGACCGGTTTCGGGCTAACAGTCCTCATCAGCCAGGCTAGCTTGAATCCAGTGGCAAAGTGAGCAAGGGACCCATGTCTGGGCATACCCTGCCAACTTAGGGCGAACAAAGCAAACACAAGGAGATGATGGACGGAGCGCTGAAACTTTTCAGACACTCACCCCCAATCACAGATCTGGGTTGAATCCATCATCGTATGGCATTGTTCTGCATTCTGTCCATCAATTGTTCTTTTTGCATTTGTCACCCCGAGTGGGACGGGTATGCCCAGACGTGGGTCCCGTGCTCTCCTAGCCACTGGAGACAAGCTATCCTGGCTGATGAGGGGTGAAACCCCGAAACCGGTCCTAGGATGCTTGTTTCCAGTCCGGGGAGGACCTGGCCTGGCAGTTTGGGCTGGACTGTTCCCATGAGGCACAGGTTCAAGACTGATTTGCATATGGCTGGGTTCAAACTGGAATGGCATGGTGAGCAAAAAAACGATGAATTTAGGCCCAGATCTCTGTACTGGGGTGAATGTATGACATTGTTCTGCATTCTGTCTATCAATTGTTCTTTTTGCATTTGTCACCCAGAGTGGGACGGGTATGCCCAGACGTGGATCCGGTGCTCTCCATGCCACTGGAGTTAAGCTATCCTGGCTGATGAGGGGTCAAACCCCGAAACCGGTCCTAGGATGCTTGTTTCCAGTCCGGGGAGGACCTGGCCTGGCAGTTCAGGCTGGACTGTTCCCATGAGGCACAGGGTCAAGACTGATTTGCATATGGCTGGGTTCAAAATGGAATGGCATGGTGAGCAAAAAAACTATGGATTTAAGCCCAGATCTCTGTACTGGGGTGAATGTATGACATTGTTCTGCATTCTGTCCATCAATTATTCTTTTTACACTTTCCACAGGTCCTACAGGGCCTAAACAGCCCTTTTTTAGCTCTGGCATTTCAAAGGCAAAAGGGTCAAAAGTATAAAGTCCAAGAAATACCTTGATAGTAGCTAACGCGGAGACTGGAGGTCAAAAGTTGAGAAGAAAATACTGTAACTGAGCAGAGCTCATGGAGACTTCCTATCACACGGTAAGAAATCTGAGGTATGGTGGCTCTGTGGGGAAGGGGAACTCTGAGGTCTCAGCTGTAATTGGCTGAAGATTGGATGTTCTAAAATGAGGCTGAAAAGTTACTTAAGTGAGTTTCTCTGCTCTATGGAGGTCTATGGTAATGTAATACTGCTATTTATTATGTTACTGTGGGACTCCCACCATGAAGACGGGGAAGATTCAAGCATGTGAATCTATAAAAGATTCAATACTGGAGAAATACAGTTAATCCTAAAATGGCACTGGTCAGCCCCATCAGGTGGTCGGGTGGATCATTGCCCATTATGAACCTGTGGTCACCTACCTAATTTCTGGTCCTGTATTGTTTAGGGCTCATTTGTCAAATACAGGCTTATAGATGATGTTAGAGAAAGTACAGTACCTAGTAGCCTTTCTGGATTGCTTGTTTAAATAGACAAGTCTTCTGTTGATATCTCTGGGAGCTCTACTTCAATCTCCGCTACTTTCTGAATCTTGTTGCATTATAGTTCTTCATCCTTATAATCATCATGTTGTTCTAATACTACCTTTTTTGAAGGTTTAAAAAAAATCTCAAATGGGCTACTATTTCAGTGGATAATCCTGTATTCACAGTTATGTATGTCAGGAAAATATACAATGGCTTCAGAAAAACCACCACATTCCTTTTTCATGACCAGTGGCCAGGTTGACAACAGGAAAGGTATCCGCTGCTGAGATTACCCAAAATGCGTAACAGATGCCGACAAGACATTTGATCAGTTTCTCTTGGTTGGTGGAGAGGGCAAGGTTAAACAATTACAAACAAGTCATTAAGACAATGATAGACACATATAGACTAAGTGAAGGGCTGTGCAGATATTGATGCGGTCAGCTCTTACTCTGGCATGTGGAGTATTGAAGTATTGTTGGAGGTACCTTGCAGCATTATTCGGAAACCAATCCAACATGCCACCTACACACTCACACATAAGGACCACAATGGCATCCCTCTGGGATGTGAACGGCCGACATGATTACGTAATCTTTGCACTAATATTACTCATTGTGGAGATCATAGTCATTTTCTATCTGTTCAGGAAAAGTGTATTGAAAACTAAGAACATACATTTTGAAAGGCAGTGTGATTGTATAGACTGAATCATGCTAGTGGTTAAGTGTGAATAAGCAGGGGGAAGATATATCGAGGACACAGGTGTGTTGGAGCCAAGGGAGTAGACAGAAAATCAAAATACCCTCCACTTGAAACTAAAGCTCTGATGGTGCCAAGCAAATGGGCCGACCATACCTGAAAGAGCTCCCTTGTCTCTTCCATTCAACCATCTATCCATTCATCTTCTCGCCTTTTCTTCCACCCTCTGATATCCACCATTTCACCTTTGGATTCTGTCATTGATTGATTTTTTAAATCTCTCATTCAGTCTTTAACCATTCCATCCATTCACTGGCCAATCCATCCATCCATCATCTATGCATGCACCCATCTGTATATACATCGAGCAATCATTTGACTTACCCATCCATAAAGCTTTTCATCCATCAATTGATCCCTTTATCCATCCATCCATCATCTTAGATTTCCATTTACTCTGCCATCCAGCCATCATCTCAGATTTCCATTTACTCTGCACTTCTTCCATCCTACAATCTATCCATTCATCCTCTCAGATTTCTATTTGCTATGCCATCCTTTCACCTCATTCATCCTCTCAGATTTCAATTGACTCTGCTATTCTTTCACCCACCCATCTATCATCTCAGATTTTCATTTACTCTG
Organism: Calotriton arnoldi; assembly: GCA_963921515.1. Taxonomy (NCBI): domain Eukaryota; kingdom Metazoa; phylum Chordata; class Amphibia; order Caudata; family Salamandridae; genus Calotriton; species Calotriton arnoldi. The sequence goes on along the minus strand of CAWUFW010002724.1, from coordinate 1,711,814 downwards.
CCATCGTTTCACACACCCATCCATCCCTTCTTTTCAGATTTCCATTTGCTCAGCCATCTTTTCACCTACCCATCTATCCATCCTCCCACCTTTCCATTTACTTTGCCATCCTTTTACTCTCTCATCCACCCATCCATCCTCTCAGATTTCCATTTAATCTACCATGCTTTCACCCACCCATCCACCTATCCTCTCACCCACTCATCCACCAAGCCTTCCTTCACCCATCCATGCATCCTTTCACCCACTCATCCAAAAATCCTTTTGCCCACCCCTCATTTCACATTTCACTCACACATCCATGCATCCTTTCAGCGGCCTATCCATCCTTTCACCCATCATCCTTTCGATTATTCATCTATCCATCCTTACCCATCAATTTTTTTTTCACCCACTCATTTATTCATCCTTCTTTTCCTTTTCTATCTATCTTTTCTCTTCTTTATAGCTTTATTTAGCTTTTATCTGCCAAGTTTCAAACATAAGAGGCTCATAAAGCCAGTGCCGGATTAAACTGTGTGGAGGCCCATAGGCAGTCGAAATTTAAGAAAGCTTGATTGTAATTTTCTTTCAAGATCAAATTAATATTATTGTGATCCGTTGTCGCGGGAACCCTAAAAGGAGTGGGGCCCATAGGCTGGTGCCTACTCTGCCTATTTGGTAATTAGGAACTGCATTAAGCACCCTACCCCGGCTGTAGTTGCTAAAGCAGGGGGGTTCACGACGCCCCTGATTGGAGCACGTCAACTGCAATGCCACGTTCTACCGGGTAGCAACCTGAACGCAGTGAATTTCAATACTGAGCCTGCTATGCACTTCCACACGTTCAATAGCAGCAAGTAGGATGTTGGTGGTGCGGACGTTCAGGTGTTTGTGGATCCAAGCACGTAACTAATAATAGTTAGGGTACTAAATCATAAAAAATAAAAAAAAATCTGTTATTTTCTATAGCATGCAAAAGGCCTAAAAGCATCAGAGCGCTTTACAAAGGTCAGTTTCAGTTCAAAAGCCAGAAACAACAATCATAATTTTACAGATCATTTAAACCATTTATATACAAAACATCTATATATATATTTCTGTATGTGTGTATGTATATATCTATATATATACCCATATATACTATACATATATCTTCACTACAAAAAAATAGTTTAAAGAGACATCATAGTTTGCTATGGTAATAATATTTTACTTTACATTAAGAAAAAAACTGAAAAAATCCACTGAATTTTACCAGTTATAGTTACTTCAAGTAGCTATAACTCACGCCCCCATGTAATTTTGTCATCAATTATGTCATTTCAGATGTCATTAGTGAGGTTATCAATGATGTCACAGAACATGTCATGAGTGATGTAATGTGTGAGGTCATAAGCAGTGCATGACAAGGGCAGAAGTTATGCTGAATTGAAACAAATACAGTTAGTGAATTTCAGTGTTTTTTTTAGTTTACAGTCTAAACTGACATTTTCACCTTTGTTTTTTTTCCAGTGAATTTCAGAGGTTTTTGTTTTAATGGAAAGTAAGATATTATCATACCTAACTATAATGTCACCTTAACCTTTGTTTTTTTTAATGAATTTCTCCAGTTTTTTTTTTTAAATTGTAAAATAGGATTTTATTACCATATTGTGATGTGTCTTAGTTAAGCCCATGTAGAAAGCTGCCATCTTTCACCATGAACACGTTTCTTAAGTTGCCTTCCCTTTCACACAATAACCTTTTACACATATTTACGTGCGCGACAATGCTGGAATACTTTCTCTGAAACTGCTTTACTTACAGATTCCACTTCGCAAGACCATTATCATGTCTACTTGAACACCATGTACAAGGCCTGGACACACATTGTGCAAATGTTCTATTTTTCATCCATGAGGCAACACAGCCATCTATAGACCATAACAAAGCTGGCTTGCCTAAGGACTCGCAAGGATGCTTTTCATTATAAATAAACAAGAATTTCCGGGTTTAGTTAGAGGAGCGCTTTGCTGTCATTGGCGAGGTCTCTACATGCTGAAGCTTCGGCCCAGCAGTTTGCTGATATCTCTGAGAAAGGTATCCAGCTTGTGACCAAGACGGGGACTTACATTCTTTCTCTTCAGGTAACCAGGGTTGGATCATCCCGTACAGGGATTCTTAGGTTAGAGACTGCATATTACGAGTACATCAGATTTTCTATATTGTTTTATATGCTTGCATATATACATTGCTTTAGCACGATGGTGGAACTTTTGATTCTGTTGACTGTCCTAGTACATCTAATAACTTTTATCTGCTTCTGTCTATTGATCATTGCAGCACATATATTCTATACAAGAATCACGTAGGTTCAATAAACATTGAGCGATACAAAAGGGGATGATGGACGGAACGCTTGAGCCAATCAAACACTCACCCCCAGTCAACTGATCTGGGTTTAATCCATCATCATTCTTTAGCTCACTCCACCACCCCAGTTCAGACATGGCCATATGCAAATCAGTCTGACCCTGTGCCTCATGGGAACAGTCCAGCCCGAACTGCCAAGCCATGTCTTCCCTGGACCGGAAACAAGCATCCTAGGACCGGTTTCTGGCATTCCAGCCGTCATCAGCCAGGCTTGCTTGAATCCAGTGGCAAAGTGAGCAAGGGACCCACGTCTGGGCATACCCCCACCAACTTAGGGCGAACAAAGCGATACAAAAGGGGATGATGGACGGAACGCTTGAGCCAATCAAACACTCACCCCCAGTCAACTGATCTGGGTTTAATCCATCATCATTCTTTAGCTCACTCCAAAGAATGATGATGGATTAAACATTTGCATATGGCCATGTCTGAACTGGGGTGGTGGAGTGAGCTAAAGAATGATGATGGATTAAACCCGGATCAGTTGACTGGGGGTGAGTGTTTGATTGGCTCAAACGTTCCGTCCATCATCCCCTTTTGTATCAATAAACATTGAGGACATTCCACAGTGTATTCCTTGTATATTTCTCAGAGAATAAGAGAGCACGAGTGACTGATCAAAAGGGTCCTAGATCTGATACTACAATTTCTGAGGGATCAGGGTTGTCATGTTCAGTGCATGCCAGAACCGTTTGCTACCCGCCTAGGTTTAGGGGTGCTGATGGTGGCACTGTGAGCTAACTGGCCTACAGGACAACATATCCTGAGGGGGTGCATAGAATCAATCTGACACCAGCCCAACTGTTATGCCGTCCACAAACACGCAGTTCCTACCATAAGTTGGAAATTACACAACAATATGTAACTATGCCAACCCCATTGCACACGGCCTGTGTGATTGGACACCACACGCAGCCTTCGGCCTGTATGCAGCCAACCCACTACAAACACTAGCACCACCCCTTTTTTATGATGGTTTTCTGATCGTGTGGTAATGGTGCTGAAGCCAGTATGGCCCCCTCATTCCTGTGGGACTCTTGCAGAAGCAGCGGAGTACGGCTGGCTATCGCCAAGTCCTGCGGGATCGCAGCAACCCAAAAAATATAATGCTCCTTTATACGGTATATTTTACTGAGTCCCCATGTCCTGAAATACCGGACGCAACATTTCTCTTTAAGTTGCGGCCAGTCAATCAGGGTGCAAAATCCCAAGGGACTTGAGGGAGCAAGATAGGAAAAGAGGACCTCTCGGCCAAGCTGATTGCTCTATTATTTAAAATTGAATCCAACGGTTCAGATATACTTACATTTTGAAACTTAATTTCTCAAAAACTACATAAAGGATTTTAACCAAATCACAAAAAACACTTTCTGGGTAAAGATCTAGCTTTCTGCCAAATTTGGAGTTATTCAGTTCAGCTGTTTGGTCTGTAGCGTTGCTCAAAACTGCATTTTCTCACCCCCCCTCCCCCCTTTTTTCTCAGCTCCCTCGTGATAGATCACCCCGAAACTTTCAAGGAAGAAGCTGAGGTAAAAGAACATTTTTTGTAAAGTTTAGTGAACCTATGTCAAATATTTGTCAAACATCAACAAAGTTATTAACAAACCAAAAAACGCTCTGTTTGGTAACTAGGTAATAACCATAACTACACAGTGGTGGTCGCAACTGGGTAATTAATATAAATATTTATATTACCCAGTGGCAGTTACTACTGGGTAGTTAAAGTTAGGATTGTGTTTGTATAGGAAATTCATTTTATGGTTTGCATATAGCTTTGGTGCCGTTTGACTAATCTTCACAAAACTCTCCCTCTCCCCCCCCCCCTCAAAAATGTTTTCACCTCAGCTCCTTCCAGGAAAGCTTCAAGGTGATCCGTCAAATGGGGTACGAGAAAATAAAGGGTGGGGGTAGGGTCCCAAAACGTGTTTTCCTCATTCATTTTTCCATAAGAATGTTAGACACAGCTACAGCCCAAACAGCAGTACTGATTTACACCAAATTTGGCAGGAAGCTGGATCATGGTCCAGAAAGAGTGCCACTGTGATTTGGTGTAGATCCGTTAAGCAGTATTTGAGCAATTAATGCTCAAAACCATTGTATATATCAGGCTGCGGAAGAGCCACGGTGCAGACAGATCTCATAGTGAGATCTGATTGGCTGCCACCATATCAACATCGATGCGGCGGCAGCCATCTTAGGCTTCAGGACTCAATCCTGAGTACTAAGAAAAACACAAAAAAAACATAAGGCGGCAGAGTAGGAATATCCAGACGCCCTAGGCCTGGGGTGAAAAACATTTTGTTTTTAAATTTTGCTGGAAATTTACGGACAATCCACAAACCTGCAGTAAAATAAAATAAAAACAATGAAGAGTGTATTTCTAAAAAATACCCCACCTCCTGAGGTGGGCCACAGGCTGGTGCATATGTTATTTAGCAGGAGGGGGGTGCGTGGCAACCCTCCCCACCCTATAAGAAGCACCAGAGATCCCGTCCCCATGGGCCGATATCTTATTAGAGGGAATGGGGTGCACACCTCCCCGCCCCAAGCCTGAAAAGGCCCTGGGGACCACAACCTCAAGGTTGTATAACAATTTAAGGGTTGAGGTGGCACGGCGTCCTACCCAAGCGCAAATTTCTAGACGGGGAGGAGGGCCGTGCTCCCCCCCTCCCAGGGTCATTCAGTGGCCATAGTTACCCCATCTCCCAGGGCTGGCTCAGGTATGGTGTCCTGGGTCCCCAACACCCCAGACACAGTCTAGTTCCCTGCTCGAGCGCACAGGCAGGGAAGGTGAAATGTCGTCCCACCGGGCGGGAGCACAAAGATGCTCCCACACGGCGGGAAAACAAAACTTTTCCCTGGCCATGCTTTCGGGCAGGGAAATAGAATAAATTGCTCCCATGCAATGGGAGCAAAGTAAAAACTGCTCCCACAGAGTGGAAGCAATGCTGGCTCCTGCTGCACCTGGGATAGGTGCAAACAGGGGAGCCGGCGTGGCTACGGGGGATCGGGGCCTAGCGGCCCCAACATGGTACCAGTTGTGGGGTGCCCTTGGTTGGGCACCCCACATAAAACAAAAAAAAAAGAGGAGGCTGGCTCCTACAGAGGCAGGGAGCCAGCGGAGCCAAGGGGCCCTGGGGCTCTTCCAAACAATAATAATGGTTACGGGGGCCCCTGTACCAGGAAATGCTGGCTCCTGCATGGCCCTGAGAAATGGGTCCGCTTGCAGGGATCTGGTGGGGCCCTGGGGCTCTCCCTGCACTGCCCTATTAAAAAAAAAAAAAAAGTGGGTGTACCGAATGCGAGTGAGACATCGAGAAAAAATGTAAAAACAAAACAAAAAGTGTATAATCAATGAGCGGCCACTGCTGCTCATTTATTATTCACTGTTCCTTCAAGGTGGGCCCCATAATGCCCTGCGAGGGCTACTTACATATTGTTTAATTTTGGTGAAGTCCCTAGAAGGGGCAGGGGCACCACCAAACATTTTTTTAATGTTGTGGGGGGCTGCCGGGTGTTCTGCAGCCCCCCCAGCAACATTAGGGTAAAAAAACAATAAGTCTCCTGGGTCAGTGATGCCATGACCCCTGGAGAACTTACCATATTTTATAAAGCAGCTCCAAAGCCGGAGCTTTTGCTCTAAAGTTTAGAGTGCAGCACCCTATAGGGGCTGATACTATGGCTGCATTTTATGTGGCCTGAATATCTATAACAAAAAAATACCAGGCTCTCTTGTAGTTGTTATTATAATTGTATTTTTTGAGACATAAAAATAAAAAAACATTTCTCTGACTATTTATTTTCACATTTTTCAGCCACATAATGTAATAATAAAAACTATATACAAAGAGTCACAGATGAGTACTGCATTGAAAAAATTTAAGTAATCCATATTAATAAACGTTGCAATGTATGTATTATTGAAATATACATTTGATTAACATTATTGGTGATTTTTAGACAAAGACGATAGATCTGCTTTATATATAGGGAGTTGTATGGAGAAGGGGAGGGGAGTTTTGTCACAGAGCCTCGCCATGCACTGCTAATTACCCCACATATTACATCACTCATGACATGTTCTATGACATCATTGATATTATCATAGCAACATTTGCAATAATATCATTGATGACAAAACTGTGCAAGGCAGGGCGCGAGTTATAGTTACCTTTGGGCACGATTTACTTGAGATAACTATAACTGGTGAATTTCAGCGGTTTTGTTAATCTAAACCAGCATGTTTTAACTGACATTTTCACTTAACTATAACATCCCTTCCACCTTTTTTTTAAGTGAAAAATATACATATCTATGTGTATGTATAAGAGAGAGAGAGAGAGAGTGTGTGTGTGTTTTCTTTTCCGTCAAGACACTGGCTGAATTGGATTACTTCAAATCTACAGATTAAAATTTGAACAAATACCCATACCATGCAAGAATGAAAGAGATTAAAATGATCACCACAGTATGAGGGGGTTACTAAACTACATAACAGAGGTAGTCTGAAACAGGTTTTGCCAACAAGTAGCGTGTGAGCTACTGGTAGGTCTCCAGTTACCTTGAAGAAGATCCTGTGTGTAGCCCAGCCTGCTAAATTAGAAGCTTTTGCTTATTGAATTAGCATACTCGACAGAATGATTGAATGGACAAGTACTAACTACTACCTTGAATAACGTTAGTAAATTAGCAGGACACAAGAGTGAATTATGTAAAATATGTTTCTGTGAAGGACAACATTGTATCAAGATTGTATCATTGGTAGCTTATGGGGGCTTGTATGTGATGTAGCTGATACTAAGCTTTTTTGGCAGTGTCTTGATATTATGAAAGCTTGTGGTTTTGTACTTCCAGAAGAGGCAGATTCCTGCAAATTTTCCAACTGAGTTTAGAAGAGCTATCAGTCCCCCTGTCACCTTATGGTATGTTAGGGTCTTCCAACCAACATATCTGTCATATGTTTATTTGACTCATTTAATATTGAAAATGTTTTCTTTTGTAGGGAATTTCTTCTTCTTAAGTTCCCAAAAAACAAGTTTCATCTTTATTTGGACTGTTTGCTGAGCCCTGCAGCCACACTGAACTATCGGCTGCTGCTCTCCACACAGGGAGAGTCAGTGTGGAAGTTAAACAGGATCAAAGATGTGCCACTCCTGCTTGATTTGTTTTTCAAGCGTGCATATAGTTTTCCTACTTCTAAACATGGCACTGATGTCCAAAAATTTAGCCAATGTTCAACACTGGCAAAGCAGAAGACTAATGTAGGACCACAATACAGAAAATAAATACCAAAAGTAAAGACAACCTTGAAAGATGGTTCTCAAAGGTGTGGGTCCCCATATCGCCAAAAGATAATCTTTCAAGTTATCTAAATGGACAAGTATGTGATGAGTTAGCATGAACAGAGGTTAGTTTACTTATTCTTTCTCCAAAGAGTGACCCTCTATGTTCAACATCAAATTTCAGAGGAGGCCTTTAGTGCAAGTCAAGATTTGCTGAGGATGCTCTGCCATCCCTCGTGACAGGGTGCTTCTGCATATTTGTTTGTCTAATATCAACCGTGACAAGCTGTATCTAAATGGGACTGCCCAATATCATCTTGATTTCAGACTTTAAGATCAATACTTTACAAGCTTGAAGGAATCTTGGACACTTCAAGCATCAGAACTAGATTATAGTAAACAGGAGTGCATACCTAATTCCACAATATAAGGGTGAGGAAATGAATGTAGGTAGACAAGTCATAAACCAAGATCCTAAACCTTTTATGGAAGGCAAGCCCAGCGATGTCATATGGAACACACGGAACCATTATAATTGTGATTGGCGGAAGAGGGAGCAAACACTATCATGGGGATAAGATCCCCACCATGATGTGTCTAGAAGGGTTTCCAGCTGGTCTTGTGCAGAATCCTACTTAAGCTTCCACATACCTAACAGGACTGTTGACTGTTTTATTACCCTCCACATCATTTATTTTCTCTACTCTATTATCGACAAAATAATTCTAAACTTTACAAAAGAAAGCAGCTCAACTTTACCTTTAATTAATCTACAATGCGTGATGCAGCTGTCTAAAACATGTCAGTAGACAAACAGAGGATATATGACTAGGGAAGCGCAAGCTGCTTAAGATTGGGTCTAGTGTTTTCGAGGAGTAATTTTACATTGATATTTAACACAGACTTGAACAATACCTTGATTTACGACCCTCTGCCTTATTACACAACAGAAAAAGTGGATGTCACCGTGACTCTAAAAAAAGTTTCAAGCAGTTTACCTGAGTGGTGATATCCCAGCCATCTTCCAACGAAACCATGACAGAGGAACCACACTCGAGAAGTTCAGACACAATCACAGACAATTGCATTATCCTATGAATCTGTTTAATAGGAAGAGAGGCAGGGTTAACAAAATAATGCTCAATGTTCCTAGAAAAGCCAAGCACATTATTTAATATCAAAATTAAATCTGAAAAAAACGCAGAGTGAGTAAATATAAATCAACCACATAATAGAGGTAGTCTACAACAGGTTTTGCCAACAAGTAGCTTGCGCGCGACTGGTAGTTCTCCAGTTACCTAGATTTAGTTCTCCTGTGTGCAGCCAAGCCTGCTAAATTAGAAGCATTTGCTTATTGAATTAGAATATGTATACCAAATTTCAAAAGCGGGTATTCGACAGAAAAATTTGTGCATTTTCACTACTCATAACCTGATGTTTGGAGAAAAGTGGTTGCATTTCTAAAATATAATTAAAGTTGATATTTGAGTGATAAATCGTGTGGCGTTGGGGAGACGTATAACCCATATTATCACCTTGGTGCCAGGGGCATTACAGCTATGGCTATTATGTATTACCCACGTGGAGGCAATCCAAAATGTTAAAGCCTTTTTCTCATTACTGCTGGCAACCCTGCTGGATCCACCGAAGTGATTACTGCAAGTAACCTTGCATTTGGTGGTCACTAATGCAATTTTGCCCGATATGGTCACTTTTACAACACTAATAATATTAGTAGCTCTGGATGATTGTCGTTGAACAGAAGTAGCTCTTATTACAGAGAAGGTTGGAGACCACTGGTCTAGAATCTGTGCTTTGTCGCTGTGTAGAGAATCTCTTACTTTTCCACTTACACCAGGAATTACTTCTAGTAGTTCTAGTTCTCCAGACAAGTTTATCTGTGCAGATTCAATCTACCAGACTAATGTTTCCCATTCAGAATGTTTTCAAACTATATTTATCAGTATTACGAGGAAAACATGGTGATACACTACTGCTCCCATGCAAAGTATACATTACGGAACAATCGATTCTGGCCCTGCCTCTGTTTTTGACGTTTTAGTTCTGAAATGGAAAACTTAGAGCTTTGGATACCAATTATTTTATGCATCAAACCCAGGAACAAGCTAACATTATATGCCAAATTATTATTTAAAGACAAAGTCTTAATTTTTTATCATAACATCCGCCTTATCCAGTGTTTTCATGTGGGTTGGAAAAAAATAGAGGAATTAATTTAAATATTTTAAATGAGGGTGGGCTAGCATCTGAAAACATATTTGGCATCTACCACTTTACTAAAATGAAATCTGCTATAAAGGTATTCTGCACATCCTGCATGCAGCGACTGATGTCTCAAGTTTGTCCTTTGGTACGTCAGCCAATTGTTTGACACATTCCTTCCTGCATTTTATCAGGGCTGGTGTTGCCGTAATAAAATGCATTTCTTCATTCTTATTGGAGACACCATAACACGCAGTGGTTTATTGGTCGGATCAAAGGGGAGCACTCTTTCCTAATTTTAGTACTGAGAGGATTCGGACACTTATGTTTGGCCACAATTCTGGGACACATATGGATACCTTAGCAGTCTGACCAAAAAAATGTACGTCCAGAATAACCTATGATTGATTAACAATGCCTGATAAACACTAATTCTATCCAAAAAGATCTGTCAATTCCAGTTTGTCAGGGCAGAGTTTGGTGTGCTTGTTTTTTTGTGGAATTTATATTAAACTTAAAAGAAATGGAGATATCAGAAAATATGTGTAGGGGTATCATGTAACTACATGACCAGTAAAGTGGAATTACCAAGATGAAGAAATTAAAAATGGAAAAATTAAAAACAGTGGGCAAACTAAACTGTATACGTTTATAGGTCTCTCTTCAAGCAAAGTAAAGAAACAGTGAGTGCCTACTGTTAGTCGACTGAGACAAGCACAGTACTATGAAATGTCCAAACTTCTAAAACAGATGGACGGACATCAATCATTGAGAGGCAATGATTACTTTATATAATGTGAAACATAGAGGGAGCATGATAGTACAACATCTTAGTTCTGCCAATTAATAAAATACAAACTGCTTTAAAAGAAATATGAAATTTATAATCTTCAATTTTGTAGGCAGACTGTTGAACACAGTGAAACATACAATGAAATGTCAGCTGGAAAGGACAATGTGAAATCTTACCTAGTGGGCTTTTTACAGTAATTGTAAAATCTACATGTTATCATTAGGCTGAAAGAATTTAGGAGTCCTCATCTTTAATCACCAAAGTTCACTAGCCTTCTTACTCTGGCATTGATTGTGCACACCTAACAAGGCTAAGCGGTGACCAGTCTATTGGCAAAATATGTTTTCAGTATATGATTCATGGTGAGGAAGAATGAAAAAAGTAATGTGAACAAAAAATAGAGGGCCTTCTCTTGTTCTTAGGATCGTTTTAAATGATACAGCAAAACGTAGTCACATATCGCAGTACACAAAGGAAAACATGACTAAAAAGACAGTTTAGGCAATCAGTAGTGTCTGTGGCATCTTAAAACTGATGACCTGGAGCATTACTAGTTTTAGTAGAACATTTATTATAGTACACGATTACCAAAATCTTCTTTCACTCTCCAAATCTGCACAATGTCCTTCATGTCATCAAAAGTCAATACAAATACAAATTTTCTCATTCATGCATGCTCCTTGACATAATTTATTAAGTCCTCAGAAGGCACTGAATTGTCCCCAAAATATCAATTAAACGCCCTCCAAAAAGTCATGAACTTTTTAGCGCAATGTAATCCATACTAAAGCACCAAATTGAACTAGTACTTGCAGTACTATACCTATTACAAAGTACCTGCATTCAGGTCAGCAGACGGTCATGTACACTAAACATATCTATATAAGCATAACGTTTAGGACACAGCCATATCAAATGCTTCAAAACATCTGTCACTAACCTGCAGGAACCACTCCGATTCCCCAAGTGCTTTGAGGAATGTTATTTCAGAATCAGCGTTAATTGAACTAGGAACACAGGCTCGCATCAACTTTTTAAAACTTGCTTTAACCTGCCGGATATCACTGAACTCGACAGGAACAAATTCACAGTTTAATACGAAGTCAAGCTTGAAGCCCTATGAGGAAAGAGGACAAATAGTATCACAGTAAATCCAATCCAGGAATGACATCAATACAAATTGGTTTCTTTTTTATTCGCTCATTATTTATGCTTTGGAAATGTTTTAAAATAAGCTTTGGATAGATACCACATTCAGATAAGTTCCAAAAACGTCAGTGGAGAAGAAAACATGGGGGCATTATTTGAAATTCTTAACATGTGTCACAACTGCACAGGCACAACATTATTTTCATGATACTATGTATTTTTGTGTATTGCTAACATCATATGTGTCTCAAACTATCAACAGAGACAAATGTAGAGAGATAACCCAATATCTCTAGGAACCTGAGAATTGCTATCAAACTTAGGGAGCCCTGGATAGTTCCCTGGTAAGTGAGGCATTGAACTGGCAGAATATATTTCTCATTTCTCAAGGATCAGTGTGAATGTTGGTATTTAGTGTAAGGGGGTCAGATGCCCATGAGGCAATGAAAGGGTCACTGTCTATAGCCGCAGGAACAGTGTGTGTAGCATGATCATCACTGTACTGTGATGCACGTTTCTCCTGCCGCTTTGGACACTGACAAATTTGTTTCTATTTAATAAGATTTTACTCTCACTAGTCTTCCAAACTAATGTCTGGGTTATCTACTTTTCAATTACCTTAAATTCGTTTTATACTGGCTCACAAGTAAATACAGGGAAACTACACCCTGAAATATTGCTGCCCTGATGATGATCCTGCGAACGCATGCCACGGAGGTTAAAACATCAATTCATTTTTAAACTCTGAACTTTCCATATACCACCCTCTAAGAAGGAAATTCAATAGGAAATGGATTACCTTTAAACCACGTACTGGCTGTTTGAACCATTGGCAGCCACTGTTTTACCACTGAACTGCACCGTCACCTGTTCACTTTTGTAGCACCCTTATTTGGAGTCAGTTTTTAACTGCTAAATCAGTGTTTCTGTTGTTGGTTAGAATACATGTATCCACTTCATTTTGTGATGCCTGTGTTTTTCATGGTTGAAATTACCAACTAATTCATTTTCCTTGGTTACAGTTCAGGGGTATCCAAATAATTAAGGGTGTTTAAAAAAATAGCCCGAGAAGTACCATTGCATTCTCTGATGTTTCTTACTACCAAGCAGGGGCGTTGTGAACACCCCGCTTTAGCAGCTACAGCGGGGGTGGCGCTCTTTATGGGCCTCTTATGTTTCCAACTTGGCAGATAAAAGCTAAACATTAACGCAATAAAGAAAAAAAAGATGGGTTGATAGAAAAGGGAAAAAAGATGAATGGGTGAAAAAAAGGATGGGGTGGATGGATAGATGAGTAGTTGAAAGGATGGTGGGTAAAAAGGAAGCATGGATGTGTGAGTGAAAGGATGGATGAATAGGTAAAATGATGGCTGGGAAAAAGGTTGTTGGATGAGTGGGTGAAAGGATGCATGATGTGCGAGTGAAAGGATGGGTGAGTGGGTAAAATGATGGGTGGGCAAAAGGACGTTTAGATCACTGGGTGAAATGATGGTGGGTGAAAGGATGCATGGATGGGTGCATGGATGGGTGGGTGAGAGTGAAAGGATGGGTGAGTAGGTGAAAAGATGAGTGGGTGAAAGGATAGCTGGGTGGATGTGTGAAAGCATGGTTGACTAAATGGAAATCTGAGAGGATGGATGGGTGGACAAGAGGGTGAAAGGATGGCAAAGTAAATGGAAAATTGTGAGGATGGATAGATATATAGGTGAAAAGATGGCAGAGCAAATGGAAATCTGAGAAGAAGAATGGATGGGTGGGTGAAAAGTTGGCAGAGTAAATGAAAATCAGAGGACAGATGGGTAGGTGAAAGAATAGCAGAGTAAATTGAAATTGGAGTGATGGATGGATGAATGAGTAGGTGGAAGGATGAAAGAAGGGCAGAGTAAATGGAAATCTGAGAAGACGGATGGATGGCAGAGTAAATGGACATCTAAGATGATGGAAGGATGGATGGATAGATGGATGGATGAATGAATGGATGGATGGAAGCATCAACTGATGGATGAAAAACGTTATGGGTGAGTAAGTCAAATGATTGTTCGATAGATATAAAGATGTAATGGGCACAAATGATGGATGTATGGATGGATGGAATGGCCAGTGAATGGATGGAATGGTAAAGATTGGATGATAAATTAAAAAAATGAATGGATGACAGAATGCAAAAGTGAAATGCTGGATATCAGCCGGTGGATGAAAGGGCGAAAGGATGAATGGATAGATGACTGGATGGAAGAGACAAGGAAGCTCTTTTAGGGAGGGCCGGGTCACTTGTAAGCCTCGTCTACAAAGCTTGAAATCAATATTTGTACTGGGGACTCAGATACCAACATTTTCACAATACAGAGAGACTACATGATGAAATGAAATGTCCACACTACCGGAAGGAGAAATTACAAAGCCATGCTTTCTGCACCAACTGTTGAAAATCTAAAAATTACAAAGCCATGCTTTCTGCACCAACTGTTGAAAAGCTAAAAATTACAAAGCCATGCTTTCTGCACCAACTGTTGAAAAGCTAAAAATTACAAAGCCATGCTTTCTGCACCAACTGTTGAAAATCTAAAAATTACAAAGCCATGCTTTCTGCACCAACTGTAGTAAAGCTAAAGCTTGCTCTACTTCCTTTCTCACCATATATATGTATCTTCATAAGTATTTTATGGTTGATGGTTCCCGCCCTGCCATTGCATTTCACAACTATTCAAAGCGTTTTATGCTAGCTACTGTACTGGCGGTAGTGCTGGGGCCTGAGTCACGTGCGGCTCGGTGTGTCTGGGAGGGTTTTGACTTCTCACAGATTGAGTAATGTGGCTATGGAGATGGTTGCCAGTGACAGGGTCAGATTGGATGCAGCCAAATGAAATCCTCATGTGATTCTGATTATCCAGCGGCACTAACGACACAGGTGTTAATGACTGTGCACATCAACTTTGATCCTGGATTTTTATTGCATCCATGACTGCAAAGGGTTTGTTTGATATCATGAGAGCTAATATGTGCCCACAGGGGCAGAAGTTGCACTTTGCCATATTTGCCCCTTGTGGCGGATTATGCGGGGCACATGCATGGAAATTGTCAGTTTATATTTTGAGTCATGTATGGATTCCTCAACTCATGCTGGCCCAATCATGACATGCTATTGCCCACTGGAGTGGAATTCTGATCATGAAGGCACTGTATCATATTTGACCCAGGAGGATCAATATTGGACTGCGACTTTTTGACTTCTGACCCCCGTACTTTAGGGGAATTACTTGAACGTATGAATGAGTGCGGTTACAAACATAAGTATTTTTGTTTATGTTCATGATTCATATGTTATTCATTATTATATTATACATGGTGAACACAGTCAAAAATATTTGTTTCAGATGTATTATTGATATGGATATTCCTTCTTACTATGTTTTGTAATTTCATGTATTTACCACAATTGTGCGACACCTAACGGAGGATTTCTTCAGTTTTTATAATTGCGTCTCTGTCTTTATTTAAGATGGAAGTGAGGCTTGTTACCTTGACAAAGGCTCGTTTTGTCGCGAGATACATGCAACCCTGGATTGCCCGTGTTCTTTGGTTTTCCAAAGCTGGGTCTGGATGTTTAGCGGGGAATAGCGCAAGCGACAGAGCACCCACACGTTAGGTGGATGTGACCCTGGAACAGCGATATCTTTAAAAATTTCAGCCCCACTCCCGAAATAAAAGATAAAAATGTGAATGTGAAATGAGCAGAGTAGCCGCTCATTTCACATTCGCTGCTTCAGCTGAGGAGTGCTCCATAATGGCCTGCAAGAACTTTTTTTCTTTAAAAAAAAAAAAAAAAAAAGAGTTTTTTTTATGCTGGTGGTGCATCTATAAGTGCAGGGGCACCATCAAGGTCTAATCATGTGAGGGGCTGCAGGGAGTACAGCAGCCTCCCAGCAACATTGAAAAACACAGTAAATCTCCTGAGTCACTGAATCCATGACAATGACAGCCTACCTTAGTTTTTTGTAAAGTGTTCCGAGCTGGAGCTGTATGCTCTTCAGCTGGAGTGCAGGGACCTATTGTGGTAGGTTCTATGGTTTCCTTTTGATGCCTGAATTTTTTGTCAAAAGGCTCAAAGACATGTTGATGTATTTTTTTACAAAAGGGGTCTATTGAAAATATTTAATGGCAATTATTTTTATTACTTTCAAAAAAGAAGAGGCGATAGAGGCTTGTCCTCCTACCAATAAGTAATCAAAACACAGGGAGCCACTCAGTTTGCTGCGAAATAACCCTCCACAAGATGAAGAAAACACACTTGTTTTCTTATATAGCTCTCACCTACCAGTGGAGAGGTGTGGTGCAGCGGCCAGGGCAGCTGACTTCGGAGCACAGGGTTCACGGTTCGATCCCCGGCTCCGGCGGCAGCTCAGCACCATGTGACTCTGGGCAATAGCTCACTTAATTTCCACTACGGCCCCCAGCGCCTTGAGACCCGTAAGGGTGAGTAGCTGCGCTATATAAAAACGGACTTACATTTTACATTCACCTACTAGAGTTGCCCCTTGGTGGCATGCTTCATCATTGAGTCCATCCCGTTCCACTGCGTAACGAGGCGTGCTGCGACCTACGAATTACGCTGGTGCACTAACAGATGTTAAGCCAGGTCTGGTGGCTTAGTGGACTAATGTGTCCACTGTAGGGGCCTGTGTTTGACCTCATGGTCACAAGTTCAAATTCCGCCGGGTCCACTTAGCCTTTTATTCTTCTGAGGTCGATAAAATGAGTACCATTGAGTTGGATAACAATAAACATCTGTTATTCAGCACCAAGATACCCTTCTGGGTGAACATGCACTTTACAAATTTACGTTATTAATATGGTGTAGAATGATGACAAAAGGAGAGGGAAGGGTGGATGCAAAGTTTTTGAGAGCAATAAACGCCAACAGCACTACCGGAGTGGTATCAAGGAGGTAGATCGTTAGTCCTGAGGAAAAGCCAAGGGGATCGCTTAAAACATGTCGACCCTTACATAGTTATCCACCCTTCCCTCTCCCGATTTTAAATCATACCGACTAGAGTCTCGAATAAATAACAGTTTACCTACTAGCCAGGTATTTTATAAAATACACCACCCCCTCACCCCCACTCCTATTGTCATAATTCTACATCATATTAATACATCTGTGTGAAAAAAGGTTAGTTATATTTAGATGAAAATATCCACTGTAAAATACTGTTTTAAACAAACAAAACCACTGACATTGTGAGGGAATGAGGGTTGCACGTAAGGAAAATAACCGTAGAACAGGGTGATGGTAGCTCTGGTCACGCTCACCAGCAGAGAGGGACTATGGAATAAAAAGTTGATGAACTATTGTGAACTGCAAAATGGCCCCAGAGCAGAGGGTGGCCCATCAGGACACATTTATACCAGTGTAAAACCAGTGCTAAAAAAAAAACAGCCATTCACCAGTTATCGTCATCTCAAGTAACTATAACTCGTGCCCTAAAGTTGCTATAACTCATGCCCTCACCATGCACGGCTAATTACCTCACACATTACATCACTCATGACATGTTCTATGACATCATTGATAACATCACTGCAACATCTGAAATTACACCATTGAGGACAATGTGTACATGGCAGGGGTAAAAAAACTATAACTGGTGAATTTTATTGGTTTTGTTAATTTAAAGCTATATGTTTCAATTGACATTTTCATTTAACTATAACATACCTTTAACTTTTGTTTTTGTCAGTGAATATATAAGGCTTTTGTAATTTTTCAGTTTGGCATGGATGCCACTAGTTAATCCTATGCTTACAGGCTTTACTGTAAAAATGGCAAGAGACTTTCACTTTCTACCTTGGCATGGATGGCACTGTGCTGTTCATATGCCTAAAAACTTTGCTAGAAAAACAGACATTTGATGTGAGCAGATTGAGAGTGTTGCTGGTGTTGTAGGGTTCTCTATATAGGAGCTGCTTGCCACCTAAACTTGAAAACTTCCAAGAGTTCTTGGATTCCTTTTATCGCATAATTTAAGCGGCACTCCAAGACTGGAAGGGTATTGTTTTGATATAGACATATTTATAAAGCAGAGAACTCTCCGTAGTTTAGGTGGACAGCAGCTCCTGTATAGAGCACCCTACAACACCAGCGGCACTCAATCTGCTCATCACAGGATTAGCACAGTGCCATCCACCCGAGCTGTAAAATGACAAAAGCCTTTTACCACTCCAGGCACAGTATTACAGCTTTGGCTCTGTGCTAATGGGCCCTAGGCTCACCGTCCTGGTGTGCGGGCACACATCTGCACGTTTTGGGCACCGGCCCGTGCCTGCTTCAAAATGTGACTGTACTTCCCCAAACAAGGCTGCCAAGTGGGACCTCCGTCAAGGCTTCCTCCTCGCTTGGCTGACTGGCCTTGAAGGGGGATGGGGCCCCCATAGGCCCAGTGAGGCAGGGGCAGGCCACTGACCTCAGTCTTCGGCCACAACTAGCTGGTCCTGGACAACAATGCCTCTCCAGCTACACGGAGCGGGAGGCTTGAGGGCTCTTCTCTGCCGCTGGCTGCAGGTGGCTGTGAGGTTCCCGGTCACGTGGGAGAGTTCTCGATCTCCTCGGCCCTTGGCGTGGCGTCCTGCTGGGTGGGGCGGAGACGAGCCGCTATGCTCCTCACCCACTGCGGGCTTCAGGTGCGTTGCCCAGTGCCCCTGAGGCACCGGTTCCACTGACGAGCGGCCGCCCTGCAATCTCTCTGCGTGTCCTGGAGCAGCGGGGGGGGAGGTGTCTGAGCCACCAGCAGGGCTGTACTTGGTCATGCTACGAAAAGCGCACAGGGGTTTCCAGATCCATGAACTCCTCTGCAGCGCAGGGGAGTTCCACCCGGCACTAGGGATTTCGTCACAAAACCAGGCACCAGAAATCCCAGAGTACCACAAAGCACCAAAAATCTTGGAATAACACGAAACACCAGAAATTCCAGGATAAAGCGTTCTCGCAGGCTTCCTTTTGGAACAGTCCAGTCCTTCTCCTGCTCCAGGCAGGTTCTTTTTAAATCCAGCAAGTATTTTTACCGACCTGAGACTTCCAACAGGAGGCCAGCACACACAAACCCTTGGAGATTCTCCACAAGCAGGACACCACAGCAGGGCAAAAAGAGTCAGTCTTTTTCGTCCACCACAGACAGAACCAGCAACTGCAGGCCAACTCACCCCTCACTCAGAAAAGGCAGCGCTCCTCACACAGTCCTTCCGCTCTTCTTCTTGGCAGGGTCCTCTTGTTCCTTGAAGTAATCTAAAAATCTTGGGGTTTAAGGTGTAATACTTATACCCCAAAATGTCATTGTTCTCTTTATGGCAAAGGTCTCTGAACTTAGTCCAAACCAGTCCTGTCCTCCCTGGTGCAGCATGACCACAGGGAGCGGAGACAGCATTGTGAAAAAGGAGACACAGCCTATTCAGGTGCAAGCAAAACTCCTCCCACAACTCTTAATGCGAGCCAGCTCTATTCAGCCCTGGGATGAGTCACCCAGGCAAGGCAGAGCACACCTCAACCCCCCCAGTGACTGTCTAGAGTGAATTCACATCCCAGCTCCTGTCACTCAAACACCAGGTGCTGAATACACAAACAGCCAGAGGCACACAGAATGGTAAAGTAAGAAAATGCCCACTTTCTAAAAGTGGCATTTTCAAACACAGAATTTAAAAACCACCTTCACCAAAATGTGCGTTAATAAATTCTGAGTTCAGAGAGTCTAAACTTCATTTTTCTATCTTGTCCTTACTGCAAGTTACACATGTAAAATTGTTACAGTGCAACCCCAATGATAAGCCTATGAGACAGACAGATAGCCTTTCAACAGTGAAAAACGAAATGCACAGTATTTCACAATCAGGACATGTCACACACACCAGTACATGTCCTACATTTCACATACACTGCACCCTTCCCATGGGAGTACATTGGGCCTACCTTAGGGGTGCCTTACATGTAAGGAAAGGGAAGGTGTGAGCCTGGCAAGTGGGTACACTTGCCAGGACAACATGGCAGTTAAAAACTCCACGTGCAGACACTACAATGGTAGGTCTGAGACACCCTTATGTGGGTGGCACAACCAGTGCTGCAAGCCCACTAGTAGCATTTGATTTACAGGCCCTGGCACACACACCGTACACTTTACTAGGGACTTATGAGTAACTCAAATATGCCAATCATGGATAACCAATCATGGTCATAATTTATAGAGAGTATATGCACTTTAGCACTGATCAGCAGTGGTAAAGTGCCCACAATCATATAGCCAACAAAAACAGATTCAGAAAAATAGGAGGCAAAAGGCAAAAAGTTTGGGGATAATCATGTCACAAGGGCCAGGTCTAACAATGTATATAAAACAAAATTATGAATTCACATTTAGGAGACGAGAAACATGATTAATCTGTAAAGTTCACTTAAAACTTACTTCTGGACATATGACAAATTCCTAAACAAACACTTCCCTATCATTAATTCTAATTGTGCTAAGCCTGCAGTTGATTGACCACAAAGCTGCCCTCTGAGTTAAATATGAGCTATGGTGAAAGTTTAAAAAAAAGATAAATTAGAATGAAGGTTCCAAGCCGAGAAGTAACGGCTGCTGTTTTTGGAACAGGCCCAATTGTCAGATGGATCAGCATAAAATATTAAAGAGGGAGAATGTCTTCAGCCCTGCACGGAGCAAAAGGTTAGGTCAAGCACTCAGAGAACCAGTCATGGGATTATCAAGAGTGCCTTTAAGAGCTCTTAAAGGATGTAAATCACAAGGGTGTAATCACCAAAAATTGAAAGAATTCTGCGAATAAACATGTCGCTTTAGAGGGGCAGGTTTTCTGAAGGATTGCAAACAAATAAAACAGTTTGAAGGAAACGGCTTCTGGTGAAAAGTGACGGCAAATGATTACACATGCGAAATGCTTCAAATGAAAGTTTAAGTAAAAAGTTCACTTTGCGATGGAATTAAATGAAAGCAAAATGAAACAATGATTTATTAAGAAACTGCGTTTCTATATGAATTATTGTTTAAATAGACAAACTGTACACCTCAGCGAGGCTGATTATATTTAAAGTATGCAGCCACAAAAGGAACAGAAGTCTGCTGCGGATGGAAAAGACAACCAAATAATTTGGTCATAGAAGTTTGTGCTCGCTCAACACAAATTGGAACAGGGGTGGAAATATGACGGGACATCTCAAACGATATTTTTTTTAATCAATATCTACCGCCTCAAGCATGGCACCGTCACTCTGAAAGCCCTCAATAATAATTTAAACTGTTGGGTGCACAAAAAAATTAAACCGGATTAATAATGTAAGGAAATTATTAACGCAAATA
The DNA here is from genome assembly GCA_963921515.1 of Calotriton arnoldi. NCBI lineage: Eukaryota > Metazoa > Chordata > Amphibia > Caudata > Salamandridae > Calotriton > Calotriton arnoldi. Next base: position 1,690,617 of record CAWUFW010002724.1, on the reverse strand, counting down.
TATAAAACGGAACTCTGGAAGACACCTGAAAGGCACTCTGCAGAAACGCAATGGATTTTTGAAAGGATCAGTACAGCAGATAAGAGCAACAAGGCTAAAGAAACCACAATAGTGCATAATCTAACCAAAGCAAACGGTGGGTACACGGAGTTTGGGTGATGTACTGTTGTGTGAAACAAAGGTTTAGTGAAGGAAAGTGGAGAGTCATAACAATGGCAATATGATAGGCTATTATTGAGGCAAACAAGCTAACTTAGCTAACTAACAAACTATATTGTTAAGACAAAACCCGGAAACTACTGAATGGAGCAACTAATCAAAGTTCACACATAAATATGTCACAAACATCTCACTTACAGTGAAGAGAGCGAATTTTGTTCAGTGCCAAGAGTGAGCATAGCAGTAATCAATCTTATTAAGCAATGTTTTCCAAACTAGGGCATTGCCTCAAAAATCTGAGAGAAAACAACAGAGCTGCTTGGTCTTGAAAGATGCAGAAGAGATTACCTACAGAATCCCTACTGCACTTTTGTATGTGGCCTATTCAGAAAAAAGGTTACAAGATCAGGCTGCAACACTGGCAAGTAAAATCAGAAACCAAATTATATTAGCATGGCTATTAAAATGCAGTTGCCTTTGGCTCCCAACGGGGCTCTCTAAGATGCTTAGTCAACACAAGCCAATGCCTCAACAGCATCACTGCAGCTGTGCATTTGCTGCACCCAGAATAGAAGCAGGGTTAATAAAAAAGGTAACTCACATACTACATAAGTAGTCAATTCTTGTGAAACTTGAGATAAAGCATGGAGGACCACAAACAGACACAGCTTTAAAATTGCATCATACCTTCAAACATGCAATCCTCTTGCTCAATCCTAACACGACTCAGAAATTGTCATGACCGTGTGCCACAGGTGAGTCCTTGCATTGGAAATGGATACAGCCCAAAGACAGGCAGTACAGAGTTACTACAATGAATAACCTTTTCTTACTTAGTCATCTGGTTCATTTATATTCCCAGCTCTTAAACAACAATTGCATAACTGGACTAGCTTCAAGGACACAGAGAGGTACTAAGCAGTTTAGCTAAACTAGGATTTTTACTGCAGCACGCGGAGTATTGCTTACAGAATGTATATGGAATAACCTACACAGCTGCTCCATCCATTATTTTAATTGAAATGCTTTCCTAGAATTCCAGGAAAGCAGTCTGAACCAGGTTTCCCCAACGAAATGCTTGTGAGCTACTGGTAACTTTCCAGCTACCTGAAAGTAGCACGCCTGTGAGCAGCACAGCCTCCTATATTAAAAACTCTTGTTTGGTTGAATTAAAATGTAGACCAAAACTGAGAGAGTGAACTGGAGGCAAGAATGTTTGTATATTTAAAATTCATAAGCTGATGTTTATAGAAAATAGGCAAAACTACTAAAATGTAATTTAAAACTAATTTTGGAGTGATAAATCACGTGGCATTTGGGAGGCTTATTACTAACATTATTACTTTGGTTGCAGGGGTATTGCAGTTATGGATGTAATGTATTACCCATGTAGAAGCACTGTAAATTGACAAAGCCTTTTCTGCTGGCAACCTTGCCTAATGCACTGAGGTGATCACTGCTAGTAATCTTGGATATGGTGGCCACTAGTGTAATCTTGTCTGCTGCAGTCACTATTACAATACTAATAATATTAGTAGCTCTGGATGATTTTCATTCAACCTAAGTAGCTCTTATCACAGAAAGGGTTGGAGAACCCTGGTCTAAACTCCGGTCAAATGAGCATGGGTATGGTTACACAATGACCTTCGTTGAAACAGTAAGAAATACAACATATGATCTTGCTAATGGCGGCATCTAAAGAAGAATCCTTGCTGGACGCATTCTCAAAGACAGGTGGCAAAGGAGCTTGGAGGATGCCTCAACTCTCAGTTTTCTGGGATCCCTGTCTTTTGCTGAGAATAGTCATAGATAAACTCTCTGATGAAGGGATTGTATCCATTGGATTCGAATACTGCCTGTAGAAAGAAGGAAGAGCAGGTAGAGAGAACCCTATACCCTTTCACAGAACAACACCAAGTCCATCCAATACAGAAAAAGCTTTGAGTTCACAAACTCATCAGGAAGAGGAAATGGCTACTAATGAAGACATTTTCAAATGATGAAAATAAAGTTAAGAATTTACATTTAGGGTTTGTCAACAAGATTAAGGATTATCATGTTGAACAGAATGAAGAGCTCAGACAATATACAAGAATAACAAAAAGTAACAAGGTTTCCACAACTGCCATAGTGTAACAGTAAACATGCAAAATAGGCCTTCTCTGAACACTAAGGGCCTCATTACCAGTAGCCCATTATTGGTTGAAAGAGGATATCATGGGGCTAGAATCTTATTCCAGCAGTTGCCCTGCCCCAAATAACGACTATTATATGTCACTACCCCTGGAATGGGGATTAACATTACTTTAGAATATCACACTTTTTTTACGCATGACATTCCTGCTTCCTGGCCCAATATTATCACTTGCTTATGCCAACTGGTAAATAGCAGCAGTGAAGTGCTGGGGACTGAGAGTGGACAGAGGGCGCAGCAGGGCAATGCTGGGGGAAGCGTTATCGGCACACCCCATGGAACAGGAAGAGGGTGGTTGGACAAGACTGGGCTGCACCTCTGCCTGAAGCCCCTTCCTGGAGCCATCCACTGGTTGACCGAGTGTAGATCTGTCCGTGGTTAACCGGAAACCATGTTTCTGAACTGGAGATTATCACTGAGTGCAGAAACATCATTCAGCTTGTAGTGTCCTGGAGCTGTATCCCCTTGGGGGATCCCGTTTTAAGCAACTTATAACAAAGTCCTTAAAGCAAAAAAATAAATCAATCAGGAAGTGAACGGCAAAAATTGCATTAAATTAAAAAACAGGGTACTGAATGGAAGGGGGCGGTGTACTTGAGTCCTCTGCTAGTTAAAACACGAATACCTGCATGAGTGTTAATATTTCACTAAGGATATGGCTAGACACTTGCAAGCCTACCTCAAGGAAAGGGTCTCTTTACGGTCTGACTGAACAACGACAGAGGATAATTTGTGCCACTGGACCCCGTTGCACTTATTTTAGGAGACTGAGTCTTTAGGCCTATCCCCCTTTGGCAGCTGTCCCAAGCTCCGCTGAAATTTTTTCTTGAAGCCCATGAGTGCCGCACTGTTTACATAGCAGTAATGCCCTGTCTTTTGTAGGCCGCCATGCCCTCCAGCGTTCCCTGGGCCCAAGCAGAGAGGACTGCTGCACATGTGAGAGGGGGATCAGGCTTAAGCAATCTCACCTGATCCCGAGAGGAAGGTAGAAAGCACTTCTTGGACGTAGGTGAACATTTCCCCTGCTCCTACCGTGGAGCCATACAGCTTTGCCTGAAGCAGGAGGTGAAATTAGGGAATTATCCTGCCTCTGAGTCCACCTTTTCCCAGCTTGTCAAGCTATGCTGGGTTGACTGGGTTCACCGAGACCACCACAGCCTATTTCCAAGTGGAAAAAAGTGGAGTCAGTGGCGGGTGTCTCCAGCTCCACTCTTCCATAGAGCATGCTTGTATGGCCTCTCTGAGCGCGGTGTCGTATCAGTAGTCTGTGTAACGTTTGGCCTGTAAGTCCAGGCCCCAGCCACCTCCTTGTGTACCATTGTGCAGCTGTGTTGAAAGTTTTTAGAGGCAGAGAGCTGGCCACTGTACCTCTCAGCAGAAAGACAAAACATTACGCCAGAACACCCAGGTTCTCCCATTCTACAGCAGCAGCTGGAAGCGAGTTGAGAGCGCGGAGATAAGCCAGACCTAGAGCCATGGACTGACGAGCAGAAAATGAAGCATCGTGGAGTGGGAGGATGAGTTTAGAGTTCAATGTTGAATGTCTGCAGATGTAAGCATTTGTGAATGCACTTGTATGTGTATGAGTAGGAGTAACCAAGAATGAAAGCAAGATCACATATGCCCTGCTGACCGGGTGTTTAACGCTGCAGCAGATGACGTTGTACTGCATTTAGAAAGGTCTACAATCTAAAAAGTCCTTCAAAGAGTTCAGATCCTAAAATCTTATTTTCTTCCTGCTCCCATCCATTACTGAAGTGTTCAGATTAAATATAATTCTAAAATTGCAGTGCAGCTTCGACGATGTGCTGAATATATTCCTGAGATGTCTGACCCCCTCCCCTCGTGAGGTTTTACACCGCCTCCCTTCCACAGGAGCTTGCGATTATGTGTGCAAAGTATACAAGCCCTCTGAAAACCATTTACTCCATTGAAATGGATCCCTCGCAGCAGTGACTTGAGTTACTGACTGACAGCACTGGCTGCTCTCCATTAGTATACTTGTGAGTCAAGTAATGTTGCTAACACAGATGTCAATCATTTGTGTAGTGTCATTTATTTTCATGATGAAAGCAGGCTCAAAAGCAACGCTGGCATGTTATCAGGCCCATGTCACTTGCAAGAATGTCATCATTATGTTAACTGAGAAATCCTAAGTCTGTTTGGTGACAGACTGTTGGCAAGCAGGACTTGTGTGAGTATGTGTTTGACTGAGTCTCTCAGTACATGCATGTTGCATTGCTGTTTGGCCAGGGTGCAAGGTCTCTCTGTATAAACAGTGACCAGTGCCGCGCTCCTATCAACTCCAGGTGTAAAACTTGTGAAGGGAAAGTAGCACCCAGGCCAACCTGGCCTGTACCGAGCTAAGAAGTCCCCGATTTACAACAGTCAGGGGCCAATCAAGCAGTGGCCAACAGAAGGAGAATGAGAGAGACTGTTTGCTAATAAACACAATTTATGGGAAATGTTTGCCTGAGACACATCTGTAAATACCTTATTCTTGAGCTAGTCGCCGAAAAGCCCTCCGACCCCTCATCCAGGGTAGTAAGCGCTATATAAATGCAATTACAAAGCATATCCTACGAGTCAAGTACGTCACCCGTCTAATTTTGTGAATTTTCTTCCTCCTGTGAGAAGGACTGCTTCAGAGTGTGAAAATCTTGCTTGTCGACATTCTTTCCTTGCCCTGATTCTGAATAACTCATTTGGAATTTGATCTATTGTAATGGTGTTTTACTTCGCAGGTCAGTATTTCGTGGTAAATGATACAGGGCTTATTACATCGGGAGGGCTACCTTTCATCGCATGAATTTACATCTGCATTGCCTTTACATCACAGGAAGGTTGGTATTATTTCCCCTTTTAATTTAAGATATATATTCACATAGTTAAATATATGTGTAAATATAAATGTATATCTATTTTTTTACATTGTTCATATAAACATTAAATATAAGTTTAAATGCTAAAAATAATTTTGAATATACTTTTAATTACATTAATATTAATGTATTTTCACTAATTTAATTCATTTTAAATTAATTTTATATTTCCTATCCCTGAACCCTAAACTCCCTTTACTATACTTAATACTGTTACTACTCCAAACACTATTCATCGCTGATCCCTAAGTAACCCTTAATAGTCCTAAACACTACCCATCAATGAACCCTAAAAACCCTTTACTATCTCTAAACACTACTCATCCAGAATCATATAAACTCCTTAGTTGCCCTTAACTCTATCCCTAAACCTTAAAAAATGTCTTACTACCCTTAAACCTTACTCTTCCCGGAACCCTAAAGTACCTTACTATTCCTAGACACTACCTGTCCCTGAAACCTGAAAACTTCTTACTACACCTAAATACTACCCATCCCAGAACCCTAACAAACCTTTACTACCTATAAACAGTACCTATCTCTGAACCCTAAAAACCCCTTTCCACTCCTAAAAACTAGCCATCCGTGAACCCTAAAAACTGCAAACCTCCCCAAAAAACTACCCATTCATGAACTCTAAAAATCCCTTACAACCCTTAAAACCAATGTGGTAACACTCTTTCTGGTGGATACTCTATCTAAAAGCAGATTCCTCTCTTTAAAATATTCCTAGGGTGTCACGTGGCCCATAGGGACATTGTCGTTTTTCACTAACTTAGCATGAGCTCGTTGCAGCTTGCCAGCTGCTTTGCACACATTACTACACGTAGTTATTTTTTGCAATATTTTCAAAGACTGCTTTCACATGAGAACTCATCGCTGTGTTCGCTCTCTGCATGTTCCTGGGATTTTGACTGAAAATTAGGTGCAAGGTCGAACAACAATGCCCCTTGTTATTTTGTTCTGGCCAGTCCTTAGCCAAAACATACAGATGCAGCTGTTGTTTGGACAGCGTACTTGGGTTTTTAGTGGGGCACACGAATAGGTGACCCACTTGGAGAGGGACCTTTCCAGGGAGAAGAGCACCCATGATGTAGATCAACCATCTATAAGCTAATGTATGGGGTCTGCTGACCAAGCCCAGAGATCTTCTATTATATAATAATACTTCTTCTTAGCAAGGGGAGGGAGGTTAGGCACTATAGACCTTTCTCCATTATCTTTTTATGATGACATCTCCCTTCATGATTTATGGACTGACTGCTATGCTGACAATATTTGTGCTTAGCATTTTCCTGCTTGTTGTGGCTCGTATACTGCATGTTAGAGTATGTTAGTTAAAATAAATATTTTAAACTGTTTCGTCTCTCCGTCAGATCTTATTGTGGACGAAAAGGTGTGTCTTGTTACCGCGGTTCCTGAGAGATCTGGGAGTGCTGTGTTCTGGGGTGTATAATCATTTGTTTCTCTGTGAGGAGTAGGAGAGCATGTGCGACACTATAGCTAGTCGGTCCTGGGTTGGTGGGGACTAAGGTGGTGGGAAGACTCAGTCCCTATACACCAAGGTCCCATTTCCTGCGCATAGTTTTGTATTTGTGCAGAATTCCTGCAACAAGGGCACCAGACCGGATCTGGAAACTCTTCAAAGCAGTACTCCCATGTGCTAGGTGGCGCCATGCGGCTCAGCATTGGCTTCATTACGCCCCGGAAGGGACGGAGCAGAGCAGCATACAAGTGCCATCTATGAGCGCCAAGATCAGTTTCTTACTAGATTCTTTCCGTGCCCTCGAACGCAGAGCACACAACAACTGGAGGAACCAATGTGCAGAGCTTTAAGTTAAGACCTTTTGCAAAGAGGAGAACACTCCTTAGCACTGGGAAGATGGGAGGGCAGAGAGGAAACTGAGGCTAGATAGAGTATCCACCAGAATCAGCATTAATAAAGGTAAGTAACTTGTTTTTCTGAAGGAAACTTCAAACTGCAGATTCCTCACCTTTAGGATACCAAAGCAGTTACCTCCCAAAGGTGGAGTGTCTGTGGCTTGGGCTCAGACAAAAAACTAGTGGAGGACCGAATGGGCGAAATATCCCTTTCTTCGAACCTGGATGGCCAACTCTGCTGCATCCCAGCCATTCACAAGTGCTTGTTTGAGGATGGCGCAACCGTCCATGGGAAGCATAGGAGACAGCTGTGCCAAGTCCCACAATGCATGGGAGTAACAGCCCCAAGAAGCATGTCATGTTCACCGACTGCAAGGCTTGGCTGAGGTAAAGAAAAATAAGTTTCCCAAAGGTGTCCAACCTCTTGGATTCCCTGTCTGGTGGAGTGGAAGGGAACGCATTTGGGTTGACCTTAGAGGTTGAGGCCTGCACAACCAGGCTCTCAGGGTAGGTGTGCTGGGAGAGGAAGCTGGGTCTCCAGGACCGGAATGATGGCATTGGGCAATCATGCAGTACACAGGAGTCCCTTTGCAAGGTTTAGCTTAGGCTCTCTGAAGAATGTCGGTGAGGGCTTCATTGAAGTGGATCAAGGGCTCAGACCAATCCAGCCCTGGGTGAAGCTCCTCAGTTAGGACATTGGTCTTGACCTCGACTGCTGGCAGCTGCAGGTCAAGGACATCTGCTGCCCTACACATCATGCTGGCAAAGGATGCGCTTTCCTCTGAGTACGGGCCTGGAGGGAAAAGCAAAGCATACCAGTGTTTAGGGAAGTGTCCAAACCACTAGCATCACCAAGCTCCTCGTACCAGTTTTCAGCTGGATCAGGGTCCTCCTTAGGACCAAACCCTTCCTCCTCATCTTTCCCTTCACGGAGGACTGGACTATCAAGTGGTGGGAAGTCCAGGGGTTGGTAAGGCCTGGGCAGTGCCGGCAACAACGTAGAATGGTGCCTACTCGGAGTAAGGGATGATGATAGTCTCGCCATCGAGCGGCGATGCCGATGACTACAAGGGAAAGGAAGGAGCCAGGCTGGAAGAAGGGACCCATGGTGGCATCAGTCTCGATCCAGGGGCAGATCCAGAGGGCCCAGCTGATGTCAGGGACAGACCCACAAGCGGTAACCCAGCTGGGGCACCTCGCTGCTCCGTGGGGCCCGAAGGTGTGCCAGAGAGAGTTGGTGAACGGTGTGCAAGGCATTGTAGAACTCTCTTCATGCGTTGCTTCAGGGAACTCGGGGTAGCACTGACTGGATTCTATTGCCACTCCACAGGTAGAGTGCATGAGTGGGGCCTAGAAGCAAGGTGTATGGACAGAGAAGCTGAAAAACGCTTTGACTTCTTTTATTTGTGCTTCTTCCACTTACCCGATTTGGAGGAAGTGGTCTTACAGTGCAAAGACGAACGTCCATGGGAATGGCTCGGAGATCTTCCTCAGTAACGGGACTGGGACCAAGAATGATGCGGGCCTTCTTCCGCTGCGCCACCAGGAGCTTCATCACCTGTTTGTGAGTCACCCTGAGGTGCATCGACTTGCACTTGCTGTAGCCTTGGGGTCATGACTCGACCCCAGGCACCGAGGCAGACCAAGTGAGGATCAGGCAGACATCTGCCTGTGACATTCCCAGCAAGGTTTAAACTCTGTAGATTTTGTAGGGGACATGTCCCTCGCACACTTAGTGCAATAGCTCAAAGTTAGTCAACAAAAAGGTACAAAAAAGATGGGAAGAAAACGACCGAGGCAGCTGTACGGATCCATGCTATTGGCTCGGAAAGAAAGGAACTGATGTTAGTGTGCCAGGGAAGTGTTTATATGGGCAGTGCTACGTCACTTCCTACACGGAAAGTCCAGAGGCGATCTAGGGCACCTAATGGTGCACAAAGGTACTGCTTAAGATTTTCCAGATCCAGTCTGACTCTGGGGAAATATTCCAAGGTGAGAAATCTACAGTTAGAAGTCTCTATCAGAACATGACCACTGACGCCCAGGTCACAGCCTGAAAGATGTCAAGTACAGACACTGCATGCCAATGCAGTGGTGGCATCCTTGGCACTGGTGGAATGGGCCCTCAGTCCTTCTGGAGGCTGAACTTTGGCCAATTTCTAGCAGATTTTAATGTAAAAGACTACCCACCTTGACAGAGTCCTAATGCATCCCGCCTTACTCTTTTTTGCCCCAGAGAACCCCACAAAAGGCTGTTCGTCCACCCAATTATCTTAGGTGCCATCAATAGAAAACCTAAAAGCTCTTCTGGAGTCTAGACAATGGAGTCCCTTCTCCTCCTCTTTTGTGGGGGTGGGGGTGAGGTGCGACAAAGAATGTTGCGAAGGTGATAGATTGTCCAACATGAAAAGGAGTCATGACTTTCAGCAAGAAGGCTATCTTGGTACTCGGCACCAGTTTATCCTGAAAAACGTTGGTGTAGGGCAGGGGTATAGAGGGAGCCTGGCACTCACTCATGCAATGAGCTGAAGTGATCGCGACGAGGAAGACAGTTTATAGGGTGAAAAGAAGCAATGAGCAACTGTGCACAGGCTTAAATGGAGTCCACATGAGAAATGCCAAGACCAAATTAGTGTCCCACTGTGGAATCACATATCGTTTGGGAGGGAACATGTGTTTCAAACCTTTATGAGAACGCATCACAACAGATGATTTAAACAAGGACAGCTGGTCCGGTAAACAGTAAAAAGGCTAAAGGGCCAAAATATTGAATAGGGCCAACTGAAAGGCCTTACTGGGAAAACAAATAACAAAAGATCTGACAGCTTAGCTTGCAAATGGTCTGTATTGTGGAAGCCACATCATGCCACAAATTTGTCTCGGTGCCTGGTGTAAATAGGCTTTGTGTAAGGGTGCCTGACAGTTAGGATGTCTTGCACAACTTAGATTGACAAATCAAATGCTATTAATTGCCGCCGCTCAATCGCCATGCCTGAAGGTGTAGATTGAGCAGGTTCGGTTGGAGAACCCTGCCTTGCTGCTATGGCAGAAGATCCTCCCAAAGTGGTAGCCTGATCAGAGGGCAAAACACATGCTCTTACGTTTCGTGTATCACACTCTTCTGGCTCAAAATGGGGCCACTAGGATGATTGGGGCTGCTTGTTCTTGATTTTCTTTAGCAGGAGTGAAGGAGGCAAAGGCTGGAAGGCATACAAGAGTTCCAGTTTCCACTCCAGCCAAAGTGCATCTCCTTGGGAGAGTCTTGGTGGGAACTTAAAAGTGCAAAAGTTTGGATACTGCACGTTCTCGACTGTGCTGAAAAGATCTAGGATGGGATCTCCCCACTGTTGGAAGACACTGGGTACTACCTCGAGGAGCAGCTGCTATTCATAATCCATCAGGTGCCTTTGTCTGAGTTAGTCTGCCCGGGTGTTCAAGGATCCTGCCAGATGGTTCACAATCAGGAAGATGCGCTGACATTCCAACCACCTCCAAAGGCGCTAAGCCTTCTGGTACAATACCTAGGACCACAGGTCACCACTGCTTGTTGCAGTACCACATGGTGGTGTTGTCCTTGAGAACCTGTACCAGTCGCCTTGATGGATGGTAGAAAGGGATTCAACACCAGATGAATGGCCAACAGAAAGATATGGTGACAGTTTTCAGTCTGAGACCAGAGTACTCTGATCTCCACCTCTCCCAGATGCCCTCCCAACCCAGCAATGATGCATTCTTTACCACTGTCAGCTCCTGATGGGGAAGGGAGAAGGGCCTGCCACTGGTCAGTTTGTGGTTGAGCAGCCACCACTGCAGATCTCGTACAGTCTCCTATGAAACCGGTAAGACATCCAACAGGTTTCCTTGGTACTAGGCCCACTGAGACTTCAGATCTCACTGCAGAAGAGCCTACACATGACACCTAGTGGAGTGGACAAGCAGGATACAGGAGGTTAACAGGCCAAGAAGCCTCAGCACTGGTGTCACAGAGATCCATGACCGAGGCTTGAATATGAGGATCACAGCCCAAATGTCCTGGACTCATTGCAATTTAGGAAAGGACCTGTATTGCACAGTGTCTTAAACATCTACTATAAAAGTAGTTCTCTGTGAAGGAGTCATGTTTGACTTCAGCTCGTTGATTGAGAACCCCCAAAAAGTCAGAAGGTTTGTCGTCCTCTACCGTCATCTGGAGGTGGTTTACAACTGACTGTGATGAGCCTGCTTTAAACAGCCAGTTGTCGAGGTAGCGGTAAACTGGAACCCTCAACTGCCAAAGGTCGGTGGTGACCACCACCATCAATTCGTGGACACCCGAGGGGTGCGGGTAAGGCCACAGGGGAGCATGCACACAAACTCTTGGTCAACTTTGAACTGCAGTTATATCTATAGGACTGCAGGCTGGGCACATGAAAGTACGTGTCCTGCAGGCCAAAGGTTACCATCCAGTCATCTGGCTCCACGGCACACAGGACCTCTACCACTGTGAGCACTCTGAAATTGTCCTTTAACAGGAAGGCATTCAGAGGGTGAATATTTAAGAGCAGAGAAAGACCTCCATTCATTTTGGTAAAGGAAATAGTGGGGATAACAACCCATCTAGTTCTGAGTCCGAAACCCTCTCGATGGCCCCTTTGACCAGGAGAGCTCACAAGTCTTGCAGTAAGATGAATAGGTGCTCTTCTGAAAGCTGATCAGATGTGGGAGAAAGCTGTGATGGTCAGAAAGGAACGGAAAAGCACTGCCTTGCTGAACAATCTTGAGGGCCCATGTGTCAGATGTGATGGACTGCCACCCACAAGGCAGCTGCGCGGTGCTAATGGCAAAACAAAGTGCCTTAGATGCTAACATCACAGTGGAAGGGGACTGGGCAGATGGATGGTGATTTGTGTGTTGCCTGCCTGATCATCGTCCTCAGCCATTAAAAGACTGGGGTAACTGCAGTAGGGGCAGACGGCGTTGGCACTGCCTGTACGACAACCCTCTACGATAGCTTCAGAAGGCCCAAAACTGATGGGGAAACTGCATGGCGGGAGTTGGGAGACCTAAAGAATACACAGTAGTCAGAATTTCCTTAAGGTGTTTTAAGACAAATATGTTTTTTTGCCGAAGAGGCAGGATCCATCGAAAGGCATATCCATAAGGGATGTCGGCACATCTCAGGTAAACTAAGTGGACTGCATCCACGTATGGCGATGAAGCACCATATTAGTGCCAACTGGGATTTGTTGAACGACCTAGGTTGTGATCGAAACTGATTTGGCTCCGGATTAGACATTGGACTCTGCACCAGATCCCCCTCTAGCACCAATGATGTCGGGCTGGAGCCGATGAAAGAGGGCCTGGCACAGGTCTTGGAGCCAGAATGAAGTTGGCACTGGAGAGAAAGGTTCTAGGGGCTCAGTGGGCGCTAAAGATTGATCTGCCAGCAGTAATCTGATTGATGGCCACATGGATCCTCGGGCCCTGATGGGCTACCAGAGGGAGTCAGGAGAGTGCCAAATACTCAACATGACCTTCTTAAAGCCCTCAACCTGTAGCCTCATCGTTGATGGCCCAGGTAACTTGGGAGCAATTGTGAAATCAGCCCTCAATGGGGATGAGAAGCGAAATTAAGTGACACCTGGACACCCTCACGACTTCTCTTTAGATAGAGAGTGGCAGAATGGGATCGAGCCATCTTTGCTTTCTAAGGTGTCGGCTTAAACCGGAAGACTTAGACAGCGAAGATAACCTGTTGCTGGATCAGCCTCGAGAGAAGGAGTGTGTCGCCACTTTTGATTTGAAGAAGCAGCTGGACTTAGGAGAGGTCCATGATTTAACTTCACAGTGGAGGGAAATGATGTGGCCACCCTAGCCTCTTAAGAAAAAAACATTTAGGTTCTTGAAGGAAACTGGGATTTTGCTGCAGTAACCCCCACTTGCTGCTTGGTATTTGATGCAACTTTGACTGAAGTGTACTGGGTTCCTGCTAACCAGGTCCCCAGTACCAGTGTTCTTTCCCTAAAACTGTACAATTGTTTCCCCAATTGGCAAAACCTTTAGCACCCTCTAAGTCCCCAGTAAATGGTACCCCTGGTACCTATGGGATGAGGTACTACTAAGGACAGCAGCATGAATTGTGCCACCCTAAGGGACCCCTCACCAAGCACATGCACGACTGCCATTGCAGGCTGCATGTCGTGGTGCAGATAAAAGTGAAACTACAACATGTCACACATCCATGTGTGCCATGTCCCCTAACACTGCTAGTGATATTTGTAAGTCACCTCTACAGCAAGCCTGAAAGCCCTAAGGCAGGGAGCTGAATATTACATGTGAGGGCATACCTGAATGAGCAGATATGCCCCTATGTTGGTCAGTCCTATTACTGCCAGTACAAGTGATCAGGGAAGCCATCTTAAGATATGTGCTGGACACTGGTGAAAACAAGCTCCCCAGCTACATGATGGCTTCACTGAAAATAGGAATGTTTGGTATCAAACATCTTGTATTGGTAAACCCACACTGATGCCAGTGTCGGATTTACCAATACATGCACCCAGAGGGCACCTTAGAGGTGCCCCCTGAAAACTTACCAGCTTCTGGTGACCTTGCTCACTGATCTCTGCCAGCCTGCCACCCGAGACACTGTTCTGACCTCCTAGGGTGAGAGCCTTTTGCTCTCAGGAGATCCAGAACAAAAGCCTGTCCGGGAAGAGGGTGTAACACCTCCTCCCACAGGATGACCTGCTGATTAGCCTCCATGGGCTGGCAATCTTCAAAGAGTTGGAACCTTTAGAATGCAAATCAGGCTCCCCTCAATGGAGAAGAAGCCGCCCCCCTTTATCCAGGACCCTCCTTGGCACCTGGACAGGCGGTAAAATTAGCTAGTCAGGTAGGTATGCCACCTCCAGGCTAGTACCACCTCTAAGTTGGGCTACTGTGAGGTGGACATGAATTATTAGAAGCAGCCATCTTTGTGATGGCATACTTAGGAATTCTGGGACAGGGTTATGCCGACTTCCCACAGGAAATGGTCATTTAGGGGGCGCAGTGACCTCAAGGGTCAGTAGCCCATTGGCTACTACCCTACACTCTACTAACACCCCTAAATTCAGTATTAAGGGCACTCCCTGCCACCAGAGAAGCAGATCCTGATGACCTACGAAGAGAGAGGACACTGAAGAGCCGCAAAAGCAGAGAGGAGAGAAGAAGCAGCTGACCTGGTACCAACCCTGCCGGCCTGTCTGCGTCCCTCGTCGAAAATTGCGCCAAAGTCAACTTGCCTGAAACTGTTGACTCCAGAAACCTGGGAGGACTGCCTGCCTTTGAAAAAGACTCAAGACCTCCAGTGAACAGCAGACCTGTTCTGAAGAAACTCCACAAGGCAATACCCTGAGGCCTCCGGAACCGCCAAAACTGGACACCAGAAGCCACCACTGCTCCCGTCGCCTCCGGCCTGAGTTGAAGTGGGCCAACGGTGCAAACAAGGTTCCCCAGCCCTCCAGAGCTCGAGTCCATTGTGGTTTCACCCCTCCTGGACTCCACAACGTCGCCTGCAGCCTCTGCACGCCAAACCCTCAACCCAGACTGCTCCGGTAAGGAAAATCCTGACGCCTTACCTCTGCACCCGTCAGGCCTGGGCCTTGGAGAAGAGGACCAACAGTATCCCCCCTCCCTGAGCATTGCAAGGCTTGAGACCACTTCCTAGTTCAGCCCGGCTGGCTTCCTAGCCAGAGTCTGCAGCCTCTTTTTACAGTGACCGATCCCCATTGAAACACATTGGGTTCCAGACGCTGATTTACATCCTGCACCCGGCCACCCTTGTACTCCTGGTACTGCCTTAGGCCTTGCCCACCACTCACACGAACTCCTGGAGACTGGTCCTGTAAGTCGATGTACTGTACCTGTTTGCAGAATTTGTTATTCCTTCCATAGGATAACATTGCAGAACTCCGAAATTGCACTATGCCCACTTTTTAAAGTGAAAAGAATTTATATTCAAAAACATACATACCTGAATCATTTTTTTCTGATGCCTAAACATATATACAGGTACTTGGTATTTTTATAAATTGGTGTGGATCTCCTTCTTGAGTCGTGTGTGTCATTTATTGAGTATTGTGTGTATTTGCAAATGTCTTGCACTCCTCTGTGTTAAGCCTAAAGCTGCTCACCACACTACCCTTAAGGAACAAGTTACTTACCCTCTGGTAACAATGTATCTGTAAGAGACATATATTAGTTATAGATTCCTTACCTTAGAATTACCCCCAGGCGTTAGACTGGATCCGAAGAATTTTTCTTCAGCAATACCCCTGCGCGCCGGTAGGTGGCATCGGTCGACTTTCTACGCCAGAAGCGCAGAGCCATGAAAGACACTGACCACTGGTGCGCCACACTAGGGCCCTATAAGGGTGTCCCTAACCCAAGAAGTCAGTTCGCAGAGCGGGGAGGATGGGGGGCTGGTAAGAAATCTATAACTAATATATGTCTCTTACAGATACATCGTTACCGAGGGTAAGTAACTTGTTCATCTGAAAGAGACTATTAGTTAAAGATTCCTTACACTGGCGTAACGAAAGTTGAGGGGGCCCCCCTGCAAGGTACATGGAGGGGCCCGCTTCAGATTGAATCCGGAGCTCTCAGGCCCGACTACTGTGCTGAGGGGGCCCCCTGAAGCTCAGGCCCCCCCGCACCGTGGGGGATGCGGGGGCCTGTGTTACGCCACTGATTTCTTACCTTAGAATAGATACCCCAGCGATACCATTCCCGGAGGAGGGTCTGCGAACCAAGTTCACACCAGAAAATCCTGGAGGACAGAACGGGCAAAGTAGCCGTCCCTCCGGACCGGACTATCCAGGCAGTAATGTCTGGTGAATGTGTGCATAGAAGCCCATGTGGCCGCCTGGCAGATATTGATGAGTGGACCTCCCCGCGACAAAGCAGTGGTTGCTGCCGTAGCTCTAGTGGAATGAGAGCGCAGCCCCACTGGAGGTTCCTTTTTAGCCAAAGTGTAACAAATCTTGATACAAAGGACTACCCATCGAGAGATGGTACGCTTCTGCACAGCCCGACCTTTTTTGATACCCACATAGCCATCAAAGAGTTGATCGTCCACCCGGAACTTCTTTGTGCAGTCAAGGTAGAAAGACAACACACGTTTTGGGTCCAGACTGTGGAGTCTCTCTTCCTCCTTGGAAGGGTGTGGAGGCGGGAAAAAGGTGGGCAGAGTAATAGTCTGCCTGACGTGAAAGGGAGTGACTACTTTAGGCAAGAACGAGGGTCTTGTTCGAAGCACAACCTGTCCGGATGGACTGAAAGGAAAGGAGGCTTAGAAGAAAGAGCCTGAAGCTCACTCACTCTGCGAGCAGAGGTGATGGCAACAAGAAAGGCAGTCTTCAGAGTCAGAAGCCTGAAAGAACAGTTGTGAAGAGGCTCGAAGGGAGTGCACATACGGTAAATCAAGACAAGATTCAAGTCCCACTGAGGCATTATGAAAGGAGATGGAGGAAAGAGATGAATAATGCCTTTAAAGAAGCGACTAACAATAGGGGACTTGAACAAAGAGGGCTGATCTGGCAGCCGAAGAAAAGCAGAAATGGCCACCAGGTAGCCTTTAGGAGTGCCCAGAGCAGAGCCCTGATGGGCTAAAGAAAGAAGGAATAAAAGAACCTCAGAAAGAGGGGCAGAAACGAGATCCACAGCCTTTGCTGTGCACCATGCCACAAACTTATTCCATCAACAGGCATATACCGTTTTAGTGGAGAGATGCCTAGCTGCCAAGATGACGTTACAGACTTCAGGAGGAAGGTCAAAAGCTGTCAACTGTCGCTGCTCAATCTCCATGCAAGGAAGTGGAGGCTGGACAGGTTTGGGTGGAGGACCGTCCCCTGCTGCTGCGACAGAAGATCCTCCCAAAAAGGCAGTCTGATGGGAGGATCGATGGTCATGCTCAGGAGCTCGGGGTACCAGACTCTTTGTGCCCAGTCCGGTGCCACAAGAATGACTTGGGCCCGGTCGCGCTTGATCTTCTTCAGCACTCGGGCAGAAGTGGTACAGGCGGAAAGACGTACAGGAGGCCGCAGCTCCACTCACGACGAAAAGCGTCACCGAGAGAGTGCCTGCCTTGGAAACTCCAACATGCAGAACTGCTGATATTGTGCGTTCTCTTCGTTGGCGAACAGATCTAACCAAGGTTCTCCCCACTGCTGAAAGAGAACTTGCACCACCTCCGAGTGAAGACGCCATTCGTGATCCAACAGGCACCGGCGGCTGAGTTAGTCCGCCCTGGCATTCAGAGAACCTGCCAGGTGTTGAACCACCAGGGTAATGCCCTGATGTACCAGCCATGTCCAAAGGCGAAGAGCCTCTTGACAAAGCGTTCAGGACCCCACCCGCCTTGTTTGTTGCAGTACCACATGGAAGTGGTTTTGTCCGTGAACACCTGCACTGCCTTCCCCTTGAGGGAGGGAAGGAATGCCTTCAGAGCCAAGCGAATCGTCCGGAGCTCCAAAAGGTTGATACGGAGACCGGACTCCGCCGGAGACCAGACTCCTCTGATCTCCGCCTCCCCCAGGTGATCCCCCGATCCCAGGAGTGATGCATCGATCACCACTGTGAGGTATGGTTGGGGAAGGGAGAGGGATCTGTCTCTGACACAATCCTGGTTCGTTAACCACCACTGCAGTTGCTGTGTAGTCCCCTCCGAGATTTGGACGTAGTCAGAAAGATTCCCCTGATGCTGCACCCACTGGAACTTCAGGTCCCACTGCAGAGCCTGCATATGCCATCTGGCTTGATCTACCAGCAGGATGCAGGAGGCCATGAGGCCCAGCAGCCTCAGGATCATTCTCACCGAAATTCGGGATAGATGCTGAAACATCGGTATCAAAGCCCGAATATCCCGGACTCGAGATGGGAGAAGACTGGAACCCCAGATCTGCGCAGATGAGCTGCGACCACCGCCATCACTTTCGTGAACACCCGAGGGGCACTGGTGAGGCCGAGCACGGTGAACTGAAAATGCTCTTGGCCTACCGTGAACCGTAGGTAACGCCTGTGGGCTGGCAGGACAGGAATGTGAAAATAAGAGTCCTGCAAGTCCAATGCTACCATCCAGTCTCTAGAGTCCAGGGCAGACACCTGAGCCAAGGTTAGCATTTTGAACTTCTCCTTCCGGAGGAAGCGGTTGAGGGCCCTGATGTCTGAGATAGAAAGTAGACCTTTGTCCTTCTTGGGCACCAGAAAGTAGCGGGAATAGCAACAATGACCTACTTCTGGCAGAGGTATCCTCTCGAAAGCTCCCTTGGCCAAGAGAGCTGAGACTTCCTGGCGGAGAAGCGCCAGATGATCCTCTGACATGCGATCGAGAGACGGTGGCATAGAGGAAGGGGTAGTCTCAAAGGGGAGGGAGTAGCCCCTTCGGACTATCTGCAAAACCTACCTGTCTGACGTGATGGATTGCCAGTGGGGGAGATGATGGCGAATCCTGCCACCCACTGGTCGCTGATGGCCCTGGAAGGTCAGACTAGGAGGGTTTGGAGGCTGCTGCAGGGGGGGAAAGGGTGGACTGACGCACCCGCTGGTTCACAGACCCGCGTCGCTGGGTCCCACGTCCGCGGACACGCAGAGGCTGGGCAGCTTGCGTGGGCCGGTGGCTGGACTGGGTCGTACGTGGTGGGGTACCCCTTCCGTAACCACGAAAGGGATGAAAGGCAGACTATGGGGAACGGGAGGACGCAGCGAGGCCCAAGGATCTGGCCGTAGCCTGAGAATCCTTGAAACGCTCGAGGCCGCCTTGTCACCAAAAAGGCGACGGCCATCGAAGGGCATGTCCAGCAAAGTTGCCTGGACAACCCCCGAAAACCAGACGTCCTCAGCCAGGCGTAGCGCTGAAGGGCTACCGACGTGGCAATCGTTCTGCCCAGAGAGTCGGCGGTGTCCAGTCCACAGCGGCTTATGAATTTTGCTGCATCTCTCCCATCCGCCACTGCCTGGGAGAGAATGGCCCGGGCCTCCTCCGGACACTGAGGCAGCACCAGCGCACCTGTATTCCAGACTGTGGGTATAGCAGCCCAAGAGGCATGCAGCATTCACGGACAGCAGCACCAAGCTGGAGAAAGAGAACATACGGTTCCCAAGATGATCCAGCATCTTGGATTCCCTATACGGGGGTGAGGAAGGGAATGCGCCCTCGGAAGAAGAGGCTTGGACCACCAAGCTCTCGGGGGAAGGGTGTTGGGAGAGGAAAATGGGATCGCCCGGAGCCGGGCGGTGGCGGCGGGCAATCGTCCGTTCCACAGTAGCCCCTGTGCTGGGCTTGGACCAAGTGCCCAGAAGGAAGTCCGTGAGGGCTTCATTAAAGGGCAAGAGGGGTTCAGATGAAGTTGCCGCCAGTTGAAGCACCTCTGTCAGGAGGTTAGTCCTAACTGCCACTGTAGGGAAGCTCCAGGCCCAAAGCCTCGGCTGCCCTACGCACCACCACTGCATAAGAGGCTCCTTCCTCTGTAGCCATGGTAGGGGGAGAAAGCATGCCACGGTCTGGGGAGGTGTCCAGACCACTGGCGTCACCCAATTCTTATCTCCAGTCCGGCTCTTCCAGCTGGTCTGTTAAAGGGTCCAGCGACCCCTTCCAGTCCTCATCACCACCCTCAGGGCGATAGGGAACACCTGGGATGAACAAGGGCACAAAAGTACCTTCCAGTGTCAGATTCGACATCGGCCGATGTCGATCTGGCTCCGGGTCCATCTCGGGGTGAGGATGGGGACAGCGTCGGCCGGGGGCAAGGCCGGCGCCGGGGTGTCGTCACTGGGATCAGCGCCATGGAAGGTCGAGTAAGGTTAATCGGCGTTGATCCAGATTCAGGCCTAGATCCATGGGGACCCTGCGGTGCCGGGGCCAGAGCCGCCGGCATCGAAGGCCCAGGGCCCCAACCGGCTCCGCGGGGCCCGAAGGCGCGCCAGCGGAGTCAGGCTGCCCAAAGATGGAATGGAGGGCTTCGTAAAATGCACGAAGCTGGGCAGGGAATGCCCAGGCTCCCGGAAACGGGGGGAAGCGCTGAGTTGTCCCTGAATTAGGCACCGGACGCAGAGCCTTCGAGCGATGACGCTCCGGTTCCCGTGTCGCGTCGGCCAACCGACGGGGAGAAGGCAAAGAGCGACGGTGCTTCTTTGCCTTCTTCTTGTGCTTCAACTTACCCGAGGGATGCGAAGACTTGGACGAGGTGTGGTGGCTCTGCGACAGGTCTCGAGACCTTCCCCTCGAGCGAGACTGGGAGTGACGCGGAGCAGACTGCCGAGCCTCCAAAAGCTTTCGGGACCGCTCCCGCAAAGACTTCGGATTCATGGCCCGACAGTCGGAGCACAACTTCGGGTCATAGTCGCGCTCCAGGCACCAGAGGCACACGAGGGGCGGATCCATCACGGACATCAGTTTGTGACAGGAGTAACAAGGCTTGAATCCGGTCCGACAATGGGACATCCCTCCCACACCAGGAGTAGAAGACTCGAAAAAAGACGTCGACAAAAGTCGAAAAAAAGGTTAGTCAAAAAATGACCGGATCTGCGCTAGGCTGGCGCGGAAAAAGAAAGAACTGACATCAGCACGCAGGGGCGCCGTCTAAGTAGGCACCGCAACATCATCCCGGCGACCACGACACCGACGACGGACACGGAGTCGACCGACGCCACCTACCGACATGCAGGGGTATTGCTGAAGAAAAATTCTCTGGATCCAGTCTGACGCCTGGGGGTAATTCTAAAGTAAGGAATCTATAACTAATAGTCTCTTTCAGATAGAGCACTTTGGGATTGTATAGCAAGCCCCTGTCCACTCATAAGGGAACCCCTGGACTCTTTACACGGTATATCAACTTTTTGATATATCACATAAAGAGTCAGCTTCCTACACTATCTGTACTGCACATTAAGAATCAGCCATCTCAAATATATGTCTGCATACTCCTATAGCTACCAATTTATTCTTCCAATTAGCACCTTAATTACATGTCTAAGTCAATCACTAACAGGTTTCAGCAGAAAGAGACCTGCTTCTGAAATATTGTAGGAGAATATGACAGAGCCACAGCATCAATTTGGAACACTTGTAGGCTGAAATGCAGATCAATATCTTTCAGAAACATAAGCTATGTACTTTGAGAGTGAGCATCTTGTCACTGTGGTCAGGGAGATGGTGGTCTAATACTAATAATAGGGAAACACTTACATAAGGTTTGATTCCAAGAGTGATCATGATGGAGATGATTTGAAAGATCAAATAAACATTACTTTTCTATTTAAAATTGAGCTGGAATTCCACACCTTCAAAATCTACTTCTAAGAAGCCACTAATCAGGTGTTATTTGGACACGTGTCAAATTGTGAGAGAAATCTATACAATTAACTGTAGGCAAGCGTCAATGGCAATTCAATTTAGCACTAATGGCCATATTCATGTGGTCAAAAACCTCACTCAAACATCAGTCATCTTTTCTTTCACAACAGGCATTTCAGGGCCAGGGGCAAGTCAGCATGACCAACATAAGTCCCAGCTTGACAAAAAAAGGAAAGGTTTCCAAAATATGGCATACACTATATTTTGTTAAAATCCATTTTCCTTTCAATTATAGTATTGCAATTTACAATTGGCACTCTATCTCCACTGTAAACCATAGCACTTCTCCACATATAACTATGCATCTATCAGAACCATCGACTGAGATTAACTTATAAAAACTGGATGCATAAATAAGAATACTTTTACTCAATTTAAGTAACTATGGAGTATCCAGGATACCACTAGGGATTAGTGCTGAGAGTATGTGAATGAATATGCCCGTTGATCATCATCTCACCTTCATCCAACGTATATTTTAATTAAAGAAACCCAAAGTCAACTATCTTTTCTTCACCTCATATTACCACCAAAGCACAGCAGCCCCAATTTGGATTGTTCTGCATGATTACCCCAGACAGAAGCATCAGAATGCAATACATCTTTTTCACCTATATTAACCATATGTTCTCACCAATTTGTATGTTTTAACAGTTATTGAAACCATCATAGTCTTACAGCCATTAGCTATGGATGTCAGAGAACTCAGTGGATTTCAATTAATATAAAGACCCTTAACAGCTTTAGTAAATATTTTACATTTCAGAAATAGCAAGGTTTAGGAATTCACTAAGAGGCTTTAGAAGTACTTTGCTTCAGTTTATACCATCTCAGTCTCATATAGTACTCTCGTAGCAAAAGCAATTTTGTTTATATTTAGAAAAACCCTGTTCCTTATCCAGAGTTCTCATAAAGAAGATATATTTGGTCACTACATATCCCCACATAAAAGGAATAAGAAACTTGTAGATCAATTTAAGATGCTTAGTCAAAGGGATACTCAAGTTAATAATATATAGATATTTTGAGTGCGCACAAAATCTCAGAATTCATTTTCACCCACAGTAACAGCTTCAAAACCTCTTTCGCTCTGTATTTCAAGTTAGCCTTTGTCAAAATGGGAGTAATATTCAGTCAGTCTCATCAATCTCAGTGCATCCCTCTCTGGCTGAGCTCCATAGCATGTCCCCTCTTGAGACTCTTTACATACCACTAGGAACAGTACAGTAAACAGTGAATTGGAATCATCTCAGTATATTCCAATTTATTTTTATTTTTTCCATATTCAGTCAAACATTGTATAGGATCTGTGACCAACTAAACCAGGTCATCAGCTGAAAATGATGTTTTAACCTCCATATAACACCACAAGATAGGACACAGTGCATTTCCTTCTAGAGGCTGAAGTCAAGGGATCTGTGGTGATGGAGTGAGGTTTGCAAAAATACATCCTCATGAAATTAAGGAACCCCATAATAATGTATTGACTGCATAGATTAACCAACCCTGAATACACACATTCACACATGGGGCATACGCATTTTACCTAATATACTAAACCATGATGGCATGAGCACGTATTAACTGTTTGAGCTTTGAAAAATCGTACTAATGCTTGTTTATGCTATGTTGTACATTGCACATTTTGCATGTTGTGCACAAATAACGAAAAAGTTGCTTTAAATTAAAAGCGTTCGCTAGGAATTAGTTAATACAGGGTATTAGTATGGTGGGAGGTAAACATAAGGGGTTTTATTTCATGAATTAATATTCTTTTGTGTTTATTTCCTTTAGTACGAGATTGGGCCTGCATGAAAATGGCCTCTTGTCCGAACCAGCATGTGGTTGTCTTGGTCTGTACGGAACACGCATGCGCCAAATGTTTTGCCTGCTTACGAACTGCAGAGTGCACCAGCTGATGTAATCCGTGTGAAGGCCATGTTGACCTGTGTCCTATTGTTTACTTGCCAAGACGCGACAGCGACTGTGGGAACTGCCATCGCTACGTGCAATTTGAATGTGAAGCGGATGTCATAATACGAGAATGTTGCAAAATGTATAACTATTGATATTAGTAGTATACGAATGTTTTTATCCTTAATACTTCCTTTGTTAAAACCGGTATGGGATGGATTTGCGGGGAGAACTGGATGAGGAGACCCTAACATGATTCGTGACAACCAATCACAGGCCGAGTTTCTACTGACACTGCAACATTGTAAGATAGTGAGCTAGGCATTAGGGTATAATTGATATACCAATTAGGGGTGTGGCAGAGCATCGAGAGAGAGAACGCAGAGAACATCTAGAACATCGAGAGGGAAGCGCACCAAGACAGAGAGAGCGGACCAGCACAGAGTCAGAGAGCATCTTAGGTACGAGAACGTTGCGGGAGTGCTTGGGAGGAGACTGCGTCCGAGGAGGACTAGATCAAAGGTAGATAGAATTGGGAGATTATCTTTTGTCTGCTAGTTTTATTGCAAGACTTAGCTGCATCTGTCCTGTTAACTTTGTCCTCCGAGCCTATCTCTGGGGACCCCTTGCCACAACCTCGGCCAAGGAAGTGGCTTTCCTGATTCTTTGGTGGGTATCACCCTCCTTAAATGCTTTAAATTTGCAATATATTTCTGCAAAGTATTTATGCTGTACCTTCTCTTCCCCATTTCCTACGCACGCTTTGATGTCGATGCAAATGATTAATTTTGATTACATTGCTTGATAAATTGTTCTCTTATATGTGATCTTGTGTGTGCACTGACAATCTGAATTATGAGCATTTAATTTCAATAAGATAAAATTATTAAACGAATAAACGATTCTGTGGTTATTTAGTTAAAGTATTAAACTGTTTAGTTAATCATAGTCACCATCAACTCGTCAACTAATGGTCCATCGACCAAAAGAGGACAGTTGAAATTAAGAATAGCTAGGAATATATAACATTATTAATGTGAAGTATAGTACATAATAAACTGACAAACTAAACCCCCCTAAATCCAGAGCCCGTCTTCAGGGATCATTTATGAGTAATGTGTGATGGGCCCCGTTGTTTGGTAAGTGGTTTATGTGTGAAGAGATTTTCCTGGTCCCTGGATCGTGAAATAGGGGTTGCGCTGGATCAGTTTTTCTGGTAGCAGAATGATGGTTATTATTGATTATTTTGGTGATTTATTGATTATTGATTATATGTTTAACATTCTATGAAAAGTGAGTTAGTGTCGTGTTTCTATGTAGTTGTTGGAACACAGATACAGAAAGGTATCTGGGAAGCCGGCAGTAAAAGTTAGCCTGAAATGAGGCAGAAGAAAAGTGCGAGAAGTGAAATCACACGGGAATAGGTGTATTGTCTGTTTAGTTAGTGATAACATCCATGTGTTATCTTAGGGACTATTTAGCATGTATGTAGAAAAAGAGTGAGATAGCGAATGGTCCACCTGTGAAACTTTGACCTTATCCCCAGAAGAGTAGCGAGACTTCCTTTCCAACAAAAGGTCCTCTTGTGAAACTTTGGCCTTATCCCTAAAGAAGTAACAGGTCCTCCCCTAGCTTGGATGAAGGGAAGGATAGCGGAATTGTTATACCCGTATTGAAAGGAACATTCTTTAAAGTGAAAAAAAACTATCTCTTTATTTCGTAAATGGACAATGTGGTATTGTTTTATGTTGTGACTAATAAGTTATTGTAAAGAAAAAGAACATAGAAAAGTGCCGATAATTTTTGTAAAGGGAGGGTCAGCAGTAAGAGGAGAGGCTGATGTCACAAAAAGCTGCGCTGGCATTGGTCAGGCTGCAGAGGTAAGATAAGCTCAGATTGGCTGGTTGATGTGAGCCGCGCTGGTATTGGACAGAATAGCAGAGACGTAGAAGCTCCGATTGGAAGAGTTAGAGCGTGTCGTGCTGACATTGGTCAGGTGTCTAGGGAAGCAAAGGAAGTTGATTGGTGAATTATAGCAGATTCTGTTGACAAAGATTTGGATTTGAGTGAAATTATTGATAATTAGCAAAAATGTATTTCGAACAGCCAAGACAGGAGAAATTGACTTTGTTTGGAAAAATTAAAAGATTCTTTAAAAAGACAAACCCGTAATAACGAGAGAAGGAGTTCCTATCCCTCCACCAAAGACACTAGCGTCTTATATGATGTTGAAATATGGTTATCACACATACATTTGGTTAGAAAATTGGGTAGAATATACTAAGAATGATGGTGTGCTAGCTTTTCCAGAGCATGGTTCTTTTAATTTGGCAGTTTTGCGCAATTTGAGAGACAAGATGATGGCATTAGATCCAAGACCCAGACCAACACAGTTTGAAGCATTAGTAGAATGGGAAGATGAAATGTATGAAAGGGAAAGGCATAGAGGTGGCAGAAGTAATAGATTTATGTTTGGAAGATTTCATGATGAAAGGCATGAGGACAGAATGAAAAGATGGAGAAATGGAGAGATAACTGAAGGATTGTATCCAGTTTTAACGGTAGGAGAGACTGCAGGATGCAAATGCAAGGAGAAAAGGAAACATTTAGAGCCATTTGGTTATGGATATAACCCAAATGAATCTGATGACGAACTACTGGATGATATATTAGTTAAACGACCAACCGCTTATCAGGAAAATCCGGCGATGGTGACACCAAATGCACCATCAATGGAAACCCCAATGACACCTCAAACGACACTAGTTCTAACCGTAAGCAATGTAGTGCAGGAAGAAGAAGCAGAATTGGCAATAAAAACAAAAGAGTTAGTTGAGAAATTAAATCAGATGAATATGAAGATAGATGCAATAACTGTGCCAGTCACTATAGGTCCAGCAATACCTGTATTTGAAAATAGACTTATCCATGAACCTTCCTTGACTATCCCACTAAATTCTGCAGTAACATCAGTTAGCAGTAGAATTAACACCGAAAGTGTTCAAAGTGAACAGCCCACTAACGCCACTAGGTTAACACCTCCGACTAATTTAACAGTGAATAAAACACCTACAGGAGTAATGCAGTTACAGCCAAAAAGAATAGAGCTGGAGGAAATCCCCAGAAGTGAAGTTTCAATAGGTCCAACAACTGAAGAGTTAGATGATTGGGTGAAAGGGTTACAAAGGAGAAAAACACAGCCACAACCTATAGATGTATGTAAGTTGAGAGTAGATCTGGAAGAAATGATCCTTGGGACCATAAGTCCAGACAGGCTAAAGACTTATCAGGATGATGAACTGATGTATCTCTGTAAGAGTATTACTTGGAAAGCGAGAAATCTACATGAGAGGTTAGTAGAAGCTGCAGATGAATTAGGAGTAGACATGTGGAGATCAAAAGTGTTGCAGAAGACATATAGAGTGGATTTTACTGAAAAGGATATAGAAAATATGAATACATCTGGTAGACGATTGCAAATAAAAGAGTTAATAGTTGTTTTGAGAAAATGGGGAGACGTGGAGAGATGGAAGGTTAGATGGATGAGGAAGAAAGAAGAAACAGCTGCAAAAGAAATATATTTACATCCAGTAAGAGAAGCAGAAAATGTAGCTCTTGAATGTCCCATGAGAGAAGTTCCAGGAGGAGGTTACGTGCATGTTCCGTGGTCTAGACAGGATATATTGTCTTTTACAAATGAGTTTCCCAGGTTGAGAGAAAAGCCAGTGGAATGGTACAAACAAGTTGAAAGGTTTGTGAAAGTCTCAAAAGTGTTGCTGAAAGATTTAGATGGATTATTTGAAATTGTTGTCCCTGCAGATTTATGGACTGAATGTAAGATTACAGTAGATTGGCCAAAAGAGGAATATCCCAGAGATCCTAAAACAGGAGCACCTTCTGATGAGGTGATGAAAAAGTACAATCAGGTGATTACTTTTTTGAAAAGTAAAATTTCCCCTAAGGAAACTGATTGGGTAAAAATAGATAGAACCACCCAAGAGCCGAAAGAGTCTGTGCATGCATATTATGAGAGATTATTACAGGTTTTTAAGCAGTATAGTGGTTTTGAGAATATTGGAGACAAGGATATGGGTCAATTTTGTGTATAGATTTGTGTACGGATTGAGACCTGAGATTAGTCAGATGATACAGCAACACATGTTGTGTTGGCAGGCCAAGACAATTGATGAGATCCTAAGGTATGCAAAGTATTGCAGCGATGACATTGAGTCTCGCCATCGCAAATTAAAAGAAAAAATGATGTGGGCGCAAGTAAAGGTAGCAGAGCAGCAGGAAGCCCAGTTGAATTCTCAGCCCACAACCCAAATGGGAGGAGTTAGTCAGAATGCTCAAAGACCCAGTGGAGCGTAGAGGTATGGGACAAATGAGCAGGGAAGAGGCGAAAAAGAAATGTCCTTGTCATGCGTGCGGAAAGTATGGACACTGGAAGAATAAGTGTAGATCAGTTCAGAGGACTAATGGAGGAAATCAAATTTTAACCCCACAGGTGCAGAGTGAGGTAGGTGTGCAACAGCCACTGCAGCAGCAGGTAGTTACTACCCAGTATCAGGTCCCGCAACCACCTTTGCCACAGAATGTAAATGCTCAAAGATACAGTGCAGATACAGGGTTCCACGGAGGAGACCAGGTTGGTAAAAATACTAACACGAATGTGATTCCCCAATTTTGGATGCAATGTGATGGAAGTGATGTTGAGTCGAATCAATGACGCTGCCTGAGGGGGAGGAAGAGTGCGTGCTTGGCGCTACTCTAGAGGTAGATCAGTCAGGTCCATTTGTTGATGGAAAAGTGGAAGGTAATGATATCACCTTTCTTGTGGACACTGGTGCTACCCGCTCTACTGTGAGAGCAGCAGAAATTCCAAACCTACTCCTCTCGGGAGAAACTATCCAAGTAGTAGGAGTCTCAAATAAACAGATTAATACTCCAGTTACTAAACCAATTGAAGTGCATATTGGTCCATTTAAAGACATGCATCGGTTCGTAGTGTGTGACTCAAGTCCGGTAAATTTGTTAGGGAGAGACTTGTTGTGCAAGATGAACTGCACTAGTTACTGCACACCGGATGGTATTGCATTCCAGACACCTGATGAGGATGTCGCTTTTAAAATGGTGCTAGCAAAGCAAGGGACAGAAGTGAATGAGTTATTTTCGCTTCTTACAGACAAAAGTGTGCCTGAAGAATTGATGAAGGTAGTGAATTCAGATGTGTGGGATTTCACAGGACAAGAGATTGGGTTAATGAGAAAAGTAGACCCGATTAAAATTACAGTGAAAGACGGTGCTAACTATCCAAATACACCACAGTATAAAATGAAGCCAGAAGTAATAGCAGGAATAGCTCCTGTAATTGATCAAATGATTGAGCAAGGAATTTTAAAAGAAATAATGAGCAGTCCTTGTAATTCACCTATTATGGGACTGAAAGAGCCAAACGGAACCTATAGAATAGTGCAAGATTTGAGAAAGGTGAATAAAATTGTTGTGCCTTGTTGCCCAGTTGTGCCAAACCCAGCAGTGATTCTCTATCAAATCCCACATGATGCAGAATGGTATACCGTGATTGATTTGTGTCATGCATTCTTTTCGATTCCCTTGCATCTGGATAGCCAGTATTTATTTGCTTTCCGGTTTGGAGACCGTGTTTTGGCATGGTGCCGAGTTCCTCAAGGGTATACGGAGAGTCCTTCAATTTTTAACCAGATCTTGAAAAAGTGTCTAGAAGATTTGAGAATGTCTGGCAGGTCAGTTCTGGTTCAGTATATTGATGACCTACTGGTGGCATCAAAGACTCGAGAAGCCTGTATTGCAGTCACTATTGCTTTACTGAACCATTTGGCAGAAGGTGGACATAAAGTGTCCCCTGCAAAATTACAATTCTGTCAGCGAGAAGTCCAATACTTAGGTCACAAGATTGAGAAGGGAGTCAGAAAGGTAACATCAGAGCGTATTCGTGTGATCAAAGACATGAAACCACCCACAACTCAAAGAGAAGTGCGAATGTTCTTGGGAGTGGTTGGATATTGTAGACAGTGGATCGGTGGTTTTTCACTGATGGCAAAACCTCTATAGAGGCTGACAAGGAATGATGTGAAAGACCCAATTGAACTGGATGAAGAGAGCATGGAAGCTTTTGTTAAATTGAAAGACAGTCTGTGTCAGGCACCTGCATTGGGGATGCCTGATTATTCAAAAGATTTTGCATTATATTGCAGTGAAAGAGATGGGTGTGCGCTTGCAGTTTTAACTCAGAGACATGGAATGGCGAGACGACCTGTGGCATATTTTTCTGCTACTTTGGATTGAGTAGCTGCCGCATTACCTGGATGTTTGAAAGCAGTAGCTGCTACATGTGTGAGTCTGGAACAGAGTGAAGGGATCATAATGGGTCATCCTGTGAGAGTGTATGTGCCACATTCAGTTGAGATCCTCTTAACAAGAACACGGACTCAGCACCTCACCTATAGTCGGCTGACTAGGTATGAGAGAGTGATTCTGGGTGCAGAAAATGTGACAATAGTGAGATGTACAACTGTGAATCCTTCCACTTTATTGCCAGATGCTTGGGATGAAGAAGTGAGGGATGAAGCAGAACATGATTGTTTGAATGTGACTGAATTTTGCACAAAGCCCCATCCTGATATTAAGGATGTTCCTCTTGAAGAATCTGATTGTGTGTTGTTTGTTGATGGTTCATGTTTATGAACTGAAACAGGTGTGTTGAGTTCTGCCTATGCCATCTGTACTGTAGTGGCAATCCTGGAAGCATCCTCTCTAAAAGGGGTAAAATCTGCACAAGTCGCCGAATTGGTGGCTCTAATTCAAGCCTGTAAATTGGGAAAAAGTCAGATGGTGACTATAATTACTGATAGCCAATATGGCTTTGGCATTGTGCATGATTTTGGAGAACTATGGCTGCAGAGGGCATTCCTGACCTCTTCGGGGTCCCCCATCAGGAATAGTCAGTTTGTAAAGGAATTGCTTGAAGCATTACAATTGCCAAAACGAATCGCAGTGGTCAAATGTGCCGCACATAAGTCAGGAGATGATTATGTGACTCAAGGCAACAGATTTGCTGACCAGGTAGCACAATATTATGCAAAGACTCAGACTTCCATAAATCGGGGAAAAACAAAAGAAAATATGGTTTGTCAACTTATGTTTACTAACACCATTGAAACATGGGATGAAGTGAGACAAATGCAGGAAGAGGCAGGTGAAGAGGAGAAACAGGAATGGGAAAAGGCAGGATGTAGAAGATGAGCAGATGATGATGTATGGGTGTACATTGATGGGAGACCAGTCATGCCAGATAGTTTACTTTCTCATATGGCAAGGATGTATCATGGGATGACACACATCGGCCGAGATGCTATGGTCAGATCATTCAAACAAACATGGTTTAATACCAAGTTCAGGACTATTGCAGAGAGTCTCTGCCAAAGATGCCTGACGTCTCAACAGCAAAACCCAGGAAGAAAAACAATAGTTAGTCTGGGAACAATTGGGAGAGCAGGAGGTCCTTTTACCAGACTACAACTCGATTTTATTGAATTGCCCCCATGTAATAAGCTCAAGTATGTGTTAGTAATTGTGTGTTTGTTTTCCCGTTGGGTGGAAGCCTATCCCACAAGGAGGAATGATAGTTTGACAGTGGCAAAACTTCTGTTGAGTGAATACATTCCTAGATATGGTTTTCCAGTCACTATGGAAACAGATAGAGGAACACACTTTACTAGTGAAACAATGAAACTGATTTGTGAGGCATTGGGCATTCAACCAAAACTTCGTTGTGCCTATCGTCCAGAGGCTTCTGGAATAGTAGAGCAGATAAATGGCACAATCAAGAACAGGTTAGGCAAAGTGTGTAAATCCACAGCACTGAATTGGCCTAACGCTTTACCCCTAGTTTTGATGAGTCTCAGAAGCATTCCTGACAAAATGACAGGATTGAGTCCACATGAGATCTTGATGGGAAGAGCAATGAGACAAGCATTTATACCTGCCAACAAATTGATAAATATATCTGATGATCTCATCCTTGACTATTGCAAAGGATTGGCTGATGTGGTACGTTCTGTGTTTCATCAGGTTGGAGCAGACGCGACCACCACCCAGGAGACTCAAGCCCATGACCTGAGCCCTGGTGAGTGGGTTCACGTGAAAAGGCATAGAAGAGAAACTTGCCTGGAGCCCCGCTGGGAAGGACCAGATCAGGTCATATTGGTGACAACTACAGCAGTAAAGTGTGCTGGTTTACCAAATTGGATCCACGCCAGTCATACTCAGCGAGTCCCAAGTCCACTTGAAAACCGAGTAGAGCGGCATCTGGAGATCTCAAGTCCGAGCTCGGAATCAGAAGCCGAAGTACAAGAGACTGGTGAGGCTAGAGCAATAGACTTTGAAACCGGTGAGCCTAAACCAAAAGACTCTGAAGAGCGGTTTGATGATGAATTGCTTAGCACAAGTCAAGTAGGGTGGACACCAGCTACTGGGACTGAGGAAACTACTGTTGAACAAGAAGGAAGAAAAAATTTAGTTGAAGAGGGAAAGTGTAGAAAGGAGATAGGTGAAAGAAATACAGAAGAAGAAAAAGAAAATGAAGAAGAAAGCAAACTCAGAGTAGGTGCAAAGAAACAAAGGTACGAATTGAACAAAGAAGAAGAAGTACAACCAAAGAGGGCAAAGAAAGACAACCATTGGCCAAGCAGAGTTAAAAGACTGAAATACAGGGTGGTGAAAGGAAGACCCGAGAATAGGCCACAACAGATAAATGAAGTTTCAAGTCAGATAGAACAGGGAGAGTCGGATGACAAATCAGTGCTGCGACCAAAGAGAGTGAGAAAACCAAACAAAAAGTTCAAGTCACCTGACTGGATCTACATAGTGTTGGAGGAGATTGAAGAAGAAGATTTAAACAAAGAAAGAAACAGCACTGACAACGAGCAAGAAGAAAGGAGTGATCTAAATCCACCTTAAGAGACTGTAAACAAACAAAGGTGCCACGTTGTTGACTGAAGAAATTTCTGAAGATCTAGAAGACGTCATGAAAAAATTGGATTAGTTCAAATAAAAGAAGGGGTAAAGAGGAAAGCTTTTGAAGTGTGGGATCACACTACATTTATTTTTGATTTTTAGAAATATTTTAAATAGATTTTTTTTAGAAAAACCATTAGAACTTTATTAAGATTAATATTACTATGGCAGATATACAAGTAACAAGACCCAGATGTAGTTTTATGCGTAGGTGTTATAAAGCTTGTTTTTGTCTATTTTGTATACTGATAGTGTTTTGGGTGATATTAACAATAGTAATACCTTTACATCTGATAGAAGAAGATACACCTCGTCCTTACAATTTGACAAGTCCAAAAGTAGACACTGACATTAAGCAAACTCCTATTACTCACCTGAATCAAATAGATGCTAGTAGTTTGCATTACGATAGATCAGTTACTAATTTTTCCCTGAATGTTTTCACTAAGTTACTCTACGAGTATGTGGAAACAATGGATGTGAGTGACTGTTATGTGTGTATACAGTTACCATTGTCTGTTTCAGAAGGTGTAACCTACCATCACCTTCCTTTGACCTATGGTGTAACTTGTAGTGTCTTATCAAGTTTATTGTATAGAACAGGTAAACTGGATTACTATTATTCTAATGTAGATACAATCTTTTCTAAAGTCACAGTAATACCCGAGTTAAATAAGATAGCACCTGCACATGTCATGGGAGATTTTTCCTGACAACAAAGCCTTTAGATATAGAATACGCTAATAAAAATAATTTAACATGTAGATTGAAGAAGGAAGAGAAGATATTTTTGGAGATGGTGGCAGAGGGAAGGGTTAAGTTTCAGAGAAAAGCTGTTGAAGAAAAATTACAGACACCACCTTGGGTTTTCAGAGAAGGCAACTATGACAAAGGCGAGACTTATGCTGCAATGGCCCTGGATTGGTCTCAGAAGGGAAAATTATGCTTACGTAGGGAAAAGACTAACTACAACAATTACTTCATTGGTTCCAGTGAATGTGAAGATACCTACAAAATTATTGGTGGTTGGGGATTAAAGGGAGGAACTGACCCTGTCCTGCCAGGTATATATTATGTCTGTGGGAGGAAAGCCTATTATCGGCTACCAGATCACTGGTATGGAACTTGTTATCTTGGGATTGTCTTTCCAAAAGTCTACCATGTAGACAAAAGTACAAATGGAATCCATGAAGTAAAACAAGGACTAACACGTGTAAAAAGAGAACGTTTTCAGAAATTGTAGGTGATATATTTGGAGCATTGATACCTGGAGTTGGAGTTACACTGAATGCATATAAAATTCGACAATTGTCCACAGTGGTTGATCGTTTATCAACGGATACTGCTGGAGGATTCCAGATGATTGACACTGAAATGATTGCCATGAGATCTATGGTTATGCAAAATCGACTTGCCCTTGATATATTATTGGCAAAAGAGGGTGGAGTCTGTGGAATGCTGAAGGTTCAACATTGTTGCACTTACATTCCAGATAAGAGTAAGAATCTGAAAGGATACATTCAGAATATCACAGAGTTGCATAAGGAAGTAACACAACCAGAGGTTGACGGTGTCTGGGAGAAACTAAGTAAGAGTTTCTCTGATATAAGCAATTGGTTTTCTTCTATAGGTAGTTCCTTAGTAGGAAAAATAATAATACCAATAGTTTCTGTAGCTGTTATGATATTCACAATAAGAATGACTTATGTTTGTGTGAAGAAAAGACGCAAAGAAAAGAAAGAAAGAAAATTAAGTAAGGAACGTAAAGAAAGGAAAAGAGAGATAGATGAGATAGAATTGGAGGATTTTAAAGAAAAGTTGTACGTAAAATGTAAGGAGCAAGGGCCGGAAGACAAAATAACAGCTATATAACTTGGCAAACCGTATGTTTAGGGATTTTTGGATGGTAAACCATCAAAGAGGGGATTAATGGAGTGAGGTTTGCAAAAATACATCCTCATGAAATTAAGTAACCCCATAATAATGTATTGACTGCATGAATTAACCAACCCTGAATACACACATTCACACATGGGGCAAACGCATTTTACCTAATATACTAAACCATGATGGCATGAGCACGTATTAACTGTTTGCGCTTTGAAAAATTGTACTAATGCATGTTTATGCTATGTTGTACATTGCACATTTTGCATGTTGTGCACAAATAACGAAAGTTTTTATTTTTATTTTATTTTTATTTTTATTATTTTTCTGTCAATATAACACGATGACAATAATAAAGGAGAAAATTCTCAATGACATTCGTCAGACATGGTAAATTGAAATACAATCAATGGCATTGTCGCACAAGGTGAACTCATAACATACAGTACATTTTTCCTTAAATAGGAGGACAACTGCTCATGCAGGGATATTCATTACACTCGATAAGGTCAGTGACGTGTCTATTGTACATGAAAGCACTAAACATTGGGCCAGTGGTAGGTTGTCACATGGGAA
Source organism: Calotriton arnoldi (assembly GCA_963921515.1). NCBI lineage: Eukaryota > Metazoa > Chordata > Amphibia > Caudata > Salamandridae > Calotriton > Calotriton arnoldi. Next base: position 1,655,693 of record CAWUFW010002724.1, on the reverse strand, counting down.
GGCGATATCACTGCCGCAACTCTACATAAGTGCAAGTGGGTAATGAAACACAATACACATCACAAAAGCCTCACCATACCAATGGTACACATAACAGGATCTAAGGTCCGCTCGAGCACCCCACTTGTGGTATATGCCTGATATGCAAAGAGCCCTACTGTTCCAGCGTTTCTGACTCATCTGGCAGGGACCCTGCAGATCGAGCAATAAGGTAGCTCTGCAGGGGACTCCATATATTTCTTGGTTTTGAGGCCCTAGGTAACAGTTCAGCATACAGAATCAATTGGTCCTGGCAATATATCAAGTCGTCCAACCATTCCTTGAACTTTGGCGCCCGCCCTCTACCCCATCTGCAAGCCACTCTACGTTTAGCTAGTAATAATGCAATGGCAATATATTTGCGACAGGACTTTGGGATAAGTTTAGTATAGCCTAACAGTGCTATTAATTGCGTGCATTCTAGGGTAATGGGAACCATCTGGCGTAGGGCATCAAATATTTGGGCCCAATATTCATTCACCCCAGGACACTCCCAGGCCAGGTGTAAAAAATCGGCACCAGGGCTGCCGCATCTATCACAACTGTCCGTAGTTTTTAAGTTGAATCGAAACATTTTGACCGGAGTGTAATATAGGCGTTGCAGGTATTTATAATGTACAATGCGGTGCCTAGAGCTGGCCGAGACCTGTTCAGTTTGAAGGCAGCAGTATAACCATTGGTTATCAGTTATCTCCTGTCCCAGCTCCTGACTCCACTTAACACGAGAAGAGCGGAGAGGTTCCGTCTGCTGCGTGCGTATAGTGTGATAGAGCACGGAGACCAGGTGTCCCGGTGATGTAGCTCGCAGCAGCATATGCAAAGGGGTAAATGTTGGGAGCTCATGAGGATAGGCTGGGGTGATAGATCGCATACCCTGGCGTAGTCTGACATACAGAAATAAATCCAGCGAAGTTGGTCGTAACCCTTGGAAAAGGCTCTCAGAGGTGCGGAATGTCCCATTTTGGTAGAGGTCTCCCCAAGTGGTGATTTTGGTGCGTTCACATAATTTGAGGAACCCTGTTTCTTGTAAGAGTGGCATACGTGGATGATAGGAGAGTGGGAAGAGCGGTGAGTATAACATCGGACATTGAAGGAGAGATAAAATGCGACGCCAGGCGTCCACTGTGCATGTGATCGTGGTAGGCTCAATGTCACATGTGCGGGGAGGCATGTTCAGCACGCCATTTAAGGGGATTGGGTCCGCCAACCAGTGTTCAGCTGCGATTTGAGGCATATATCTAGGGGGATGGAGCCAGTAAAACGCATAGTGAGCCTGTGCACATACATAATACAGTTCGAAATCTGGCACATCAAACCTTCCTTGAGCGTACGGCTGAGTGAGAACTTTCCATTTCAATTTAGGTTGTTTGCCTCCCCATATCAGCCTCGTCATTTCGGACTGAAGTGTTTGGAAAAAATGTCGCCTGGGATTGTAGGGGATATTTAAAAAAAGATATAGTATTTGTGGCAGGACCACCATCTTGATCAATGCCGCGCGTCCCGCCAGGGTCAGCGGTAGAGAGATCCATCGGGTGACGTTTTCCGTAATCCGATATATCGAGGTGCCATAGTTGAGGCGCATCAACTCGTCTCTATCTCTAGTTATGACTACCCCAAGATATCGTAGGTCCGAATCGCACCATTCCAGCGGCAAGTCCAGGGGGAAACGCGAGGCCGCAGAGGTCAAGGGAAAGATTTGCCACTTTCCCCAATTTATATGTATTCCAGAGAGCTTACCAAACACTATGAATTCTCTAAGTAGCGGGTTTAGGTTGTCTTGTGGGTGCCTCACATACAGCGTTATGTCGTCAGCGTATAAGGATATGAGGATGTGTCGCAGGTTACAGCGGAGAGCTATATCCTGGTGATGCTGCCTCAACTTCGACGCCAACGGTTCAATTGCGAGCGAGAAGAGCAGGGGTGAGAGCGGGCATCCCTGCAGCATGCCTCTGGATATGGGAAACGCGTCAGATAGATGACCATTAATTAATACTCTTGCCGTTGGCAGCCTATATAGCAGCTGTATCCAGGACAGGAATACAACAGGAAACCCCATGCGCTGCAGTACTCCATAGAGGTAATCCCATTCGACGGAGTCGAATGCTTTAGTGGCATCCAGGAAGACTGCCGCCAGCGGCAGCTCCGGAGCCACGTTCTACAAAATAGAGAACAGAGTACGAAGGTTGCTCTGCCTGGAACGAACCCTGCCTGATCTGGGAGCACTAATTTTTCCATTAACAGGGCCAGCCTTTTCGAAATAATCTTCGCCAATATTTTGGCATCGCAATTAATTAGTGATAACGGCCTATAAGAATCACATTGTAATGGTGACTTTCCGGGTTTAAGTAGTGATGTGATGAGAGCTTCCCTCATGGACGGGGGTAGTCTGCCAGCTGCAAGGGATTCCTCATATAATTCCTTTACTATTGGAGCCAACAGGTCGACGTAAGTTTTATAGAACTCGGCGGGCAGCCCATCGAGGCCCGGGGCCTTCCCGGATTGTAGCTGTATGATGGCCTCTCGTATTTCATCGAGTTCGAAAGGGGCACTGAGAAATTCCCTCTGTGTGTCACCCAGCCAGCCAAGTGCAATGTCACCAAGGAAGCTGTCTAATTCCAAATGGTCCCTGCGCTACGAGGTATATAATGTCGAATAGTGTGCGGTAAATGTAGATAGTATGTCAGTAGTGTCGCGCTGCAGTATCTCTCCTGGCCCCTTGATCTCTAAGACACAATTGGAGAAGCGTGGGCGACGTATGATTTCAGCAAGCATCTTACCTGGTCGCTCCCCCTCCCCATATTTCCGGGCCACCCAAAATTTCCCCCAGAACTTCGCTTCACGGTCTGCGGCCTCAGTGTATTCAGAGAGTTTCCCACGAAATGCATGTTGGATATCCTTGTCCCCACCCAACCCCAGCTGCTTCTCCAGGTCCTTGAGCTCCGTATCTAATCTTCTGATCGTATTCTGTATGTCCCTTAACACACCCGAACCTTTGGAGATACAAAACCCTCGCACTGTCACCTTAAAGGCTTCCCAAATTGTTTCTACGTCATCTATGGAACCTTTATTCCTGTGGAAGAAATCTTGGATTTCATCTTCCAATTCGCTGTGGAATACAGTGTCTAGGAACATTAAGGGCTGCAGTCTCCAAGTGCGACGTGGTTTGTTATACCCAGGAGGGGCAACTGTGAGCTTGACCGGGGAGTGGTCCGAATATGTTCTGGCCAGGTGCGTGACATTTCTTATCAGGGGGCCTAATCCTCTAGATAATAGGCAATAGTCTAACCGTGCCCAAGATGCAGCTTGCGCTGTGAAATGTGTGCCCTCCCGCTCATTTGGGTGAGAGTATCGCCAGGCATCTAATAGTCCTATCTCCGCTGTGATTCCCTGCAGGGCGTGGTAGGACCTGTTGTAATGATGTGGTGCGGGGTTTGATCGGTCTACAGCTGGGTTGAGAGCTACGTTAAAATCCCCACCCCAGATGATATGCGTGGACCCTATGTCGAGTATTTTCCCCCATAGCACAGTGAAAAACTCGGGAGAGTCTACATTTGGGCCGTAACAGCTCACCAGTGTGACAGAGTCCGTGCCCAACCTTCCCCACACAATGGTGTATCTTCCATTATGATCCAATAATGTACCTGCTAGGGCGAACGGCGTCTGTTTTTTAATAAGTATTGCCGTGCCTCTGGCATATGAGGAATACGAGGAGAATAGTCGATGATCTGCCCATTTCGTAGCAAAGGTAGTGGGGCGCAGTGGATGAACATGTGTTTCCTGGATTAACGCAATATGTATGTGGTGTCTATCTAAATATGCCAAGAGCTGACGACGCTTTCGCGGGTCCCCAAGTCCCCGCACATTCCACGTAATTATCTGGAGATTCCGATGAGTCATCGAATCAACCATGAGTACCTGAGGTATGTAATAAGTAATGACCTGCCTCCTGTGTACTGTATGCCACTGTCATTAGAGTACCATTTGTCTGTCTGTCATAGTTCAGTGCAGCAATTAACAACAACCGTATCTGGAGATCCGTCTCCCCCCCTACCCCAACCCTCCCACAACAGCACCCCAATTGTGCCGGAATGACATTTCCCTCCCGAACCCCAACATTTCCCAAACTGGTCGAAGCGGTCAACCCAGACCAACGTTGAAAATAAGCGTGTGTGCGTGCGTGTGGGGGATCCCCCATAGTGGGGGAACCGCTGGTGCAGCACATTCCCCTCCCTGCTCCCGGCATTCCCACCCAGCTGCTGTAGCAGTAGGTGAGGCCGCTGGGATGGCAGTGGGAGGGTGCTCGGCTCTGTGCCGTGGAAAAGAAAGTACTATTGTCCAAACCTTACCGGTTACACATTATATATCTGGTACTCGCCTCTGGAATGCCAGATACACTTATCCATTGTCTTAGCAGACTATAAGTTCAGTTTCTTCCAGATGCGGGGAGTTGCCCTCTTGCAGCGCATGGTGGGCGATAGGGAGTCAGCGGTGGGGTAGTCCCGCTGCTCCGGGACCGTGGGCGTCGAGCAGTAACAACTTTATCCCCCCATCTTCATGAGTCCTCCTCCAGCTCCGGGGAGCGGGACAACGAGGAGTGGTCATCGGAACTCCGTCGAGGTGACAGTCGGTTAACGCTTTTGAGAAACTCTTCTACTTGATGTGGATTCAAAAATATCTTTTATTTACCTTGGTGTGTGACCCTTAATCGCGCAGGGTACAGGAGTGCAAAGTCAATTTGCGCCTTGCGGAGCTGTTGTTTCACTGGGATGAACTTGCAGCGAGCTTCCTGCACCGCAACAGTGAAGTCAGGATATATATTAAAGTTCATTCCTTCATATGTCAACGCCTTTCCTTCACGTGCTAGGCGAACTGCGGTGTCCCGGTCTCGATAGTTAAGGATCCGGGCAATGATAGGGCGAGGAGCACTGCCTGGAGGAGGTCGAGGCCCGAGGGATCAATGAGCTCTTTCCACAGTCAAGTGTGGGGAGAAGGTGGTCGCTCCAAAGGTGTCACGTAGGAGACGCTCGATGTAGTCCTCCATGCGACCAGTGTTCGTGGTTTCTGAAATACCTAGGACGCGAATGTTGTTCCTACGGCTCCTAGCCTCAAGGTCCTCATTCTTGGAGGCTATTACTTTCAGGATTTTGTCCATTTGTGTCACTTGCTTTTGCATTTGAGCCGCAGCATCCTCCGAGTCTGAGATCCTCCGTTCTGCTTCCTTGATCTTTTCATCATGCTTCTCCACCTTCAGCACCAGGAAGTCTAGGCGACTGTTCATTGTGTCCATTTTGCCTGATAAGGAGGTGAGACTCTGCTGCATCGCTAGAAGAAGCGTTTTTACCGCATCATCGGAGGTGGAGGAGTGTGCTTGAGGTGAGTCCTCTACATTTTGTGCTTGCTCCTCAGCACTTGAGCGTGTGACTGTCTTTTTCGCATTGAATGTGAGCTTAGATTGTCGTCCCTCCGGCTTCCCCATTTTGGATGTTTGAGATACAGTAGGCCTTACGTTTGGATGTGCTGCTTGGATTTCGGCTGCTTTACAGTATGCAGTGACTATCGGCAAGAGCCCACAGACTCAGACCAGGGTAGGTGCCACCCGGGCTCGTCAGCGGGTCTTAGTAATGGGAGGCAGTCCAACCAGCACAGCAGTTCACTCCGAAACCAGCTCCCTCGATGGGAGATCAACGCCTCAGTGCTGGAGGAGGCTAAGTTCCGTGGGCGCGATGAGTGGTCAGCGGAGGCCCCCACCAGTATAAAACAGATTGAGGTTTTATCTCTAGGCGGCACAGTTGCCTACATTGCATGGACCGGTTCTATATATGCAGCCTCTGATCGTGCCAATGTGCATTGCCCTGCCGTGTATTGTGCGGAGCTCCCCCGTGGCAGACCATCGCCGGAGTCTAAGGTGAGGGTGGATGTAGAGTTGGCGACAGCTCTGCACAGCGGACCCCTCTCAGTCTCCCAGGATTAGCGCTGCATTCCGTCGTAGATCTACGCAAGTGTTCACTGAGGTGCAGATGGCTCTGCGACTACCCAATCCTGCGCCATGCGGCAAGGGACAGAGCTTCCGAGCCTGCTTGTACCATAGGGTATAGGAGTTCGTGCTTTAGAGTTTCGACCAACTCAATTTCTTTGAGGGACACCCACCAGTCTTACGGCTGCTTCTGTCTGCCGCAACACGTGCCTGCTGGTGTGCGATGGCGTTTCTCTGGAGAATGACCCCTTGATGTGCTACTAATGTGCTATTAGTCCGTGGGTTATTGCAGCCAAGTATGTCAAGCAAATTCACGGTCTTGTATTTCCAATGGGGCCAATAGCTTGTGCGCTGCCAGGATTTGCGGGGAGTCTGCTGCAGCGTCTAGTATGAGATATGGCGGCGTGCGTTCAATGCACTGGCCCCGCAGCTGCAGCAGTTCTCGGTGAGTCTCCGCCGCGGTTCACCAGCCTTGGGTCGGGACCGAGGCCGCAGCGCCTAAGCTCTGTTGCTGGGAAGCGACGGACTCGTGCGTGTGAGCGGCGCGCTGTGTGTGCCGATGCCGTTACTATGGGGGGGTATAGGTGTCTTCGTCACCTTTTGCTCATGCGTTCACCCACCTTTGATTAATTCATGACTTGCCACTGCTCTGTATATCTGCTGCCATCTCATGTAGGAACAGGGGCGAGTCGAGTTCTGGTGGTTTTTCACCTCGGTGGGGTCCGCAGGGTTTTGGCGCCAGTCCGCTCTTCAGAGTCTTGGCCCAGCACCTCGTGTGAGACCGGGGACTCGCGTCGCCGCACCAGCCGCGCTCAGCGCTGCCCAACACCTCGCCGGATCCCCGCTGTGACGTCGGCCACGCTCCGTGGGAGGTTCCCGGGCTGCAGTCAGGCTGAAACTTGCACCGGAGTTAGTATACACCTTACGGTACAGCTGCTGTGTTTTGTGGGCACTTCCTTCCATGGAAAGTAGGATAAATTCAGGATCTTGATGCCGAGCTACCGGTGCCTCACAGAGGAGCGGCCATTTCGGTTGTGCGCCACCTAGCGCCCCCAATAACGAAAAAGTTGCTTTAAATTAATAGCGTTCGCTAGGAATTAGTTAATACAGGGTATTAGTATGGTGGGAGGTAAACATAAGGGGTTTTATTTCATGAATTAATATTCCTTTGTGTTTATTTACTTTAGTACGAGATTGGGCCTGCATGAAAATGGCCTCTTGTCCGAACCAGCATGTGGTTGTCTTGGTCTGTACGGAAGACGCATGCGCCAAATGTTTTGCCTGCTTACGAACTGCAGAGTGCACCAGCTGATGTAATCCGTGTGAAGGCCATGTTGACCTGTGTCCTATTGTTTACTTGCCAAGACGCGACTGTGGGAACTGCCATCGCTACGTGCAATTTGAATGTGAAGCGGATGTCATAATACGAGAATGTTGCAAAATGTATAACTATTGATATTAGTAGTATACGAATGTATTTATCCTAATACTTCCTTTGTTAAAACCGGTATGGGATGGATTTGCGGGGAGAACTGGATGAGGAGACCCTAACATGATTCGTGACAACCAATCACAGGCAGAGTTTCTACTGACACTGCAACATTGTAAGATAGTGAGCTAGGCATTAGGGTATAATTGATATCCCAATTAGGGGTGTGGCAGAGCATCGAGAGAGAGAACGCAGAGAACATCTAGAACATCGAGAGGGAAGCGCACCAAGACAGAGAGAGCGGACCAGCACAGAGTCAGAGAGCATCTTAGGTACGAGAACGTTGCGGGAGTGCTTGGGAGGAGACTGCGTCCGAGGAGGACTAGATCAAAGGTAGATAGAATTGGGAGATTATCTTTTGTCTGCTAGTTTTATTGCAAGACATAGCTGCATCTGTCCTGTTAACTTTGTCCTCTGAGCCTATCTCTGGGGACCCCTTGCCACAACCTCGGCCAAGGAAGTGGTTTTCCTGATTCTTTGGTGGGTATCACCCTCCTTAAATGCTTTAAATTTGCAATATATTTCTGCAAAGTATTTATGCTGTACCTTCTCTTCCCCATTTCCTACGCACGCTTTGATGTCGATGCAAATGATTCATTTTGATTACATTGCTTGATAAATTGTTCTCTTATATGTGATCTTGTGTTCTGCACTGACAATCTGAATTATGAGCATTTAATTTCAATAAGATAAAATTATTAACCGAATAAACAACTCTGTGGTTATTTAGTTAAAGTATTAAACTGTTTAGTTAATCATAGTCACCATCAACTTGTCAACTAATGGTCCATCGACCAAAAGAGGACAGTTGAAATTAAGAATAGCTAGGAATATATAACGTTATTAATGTGAAGTATAGTACAGTACATAATAAACTGACAAATTAAACCCCCCTAAATCCAGCGCCCGTCTTCAGGGATCATTTATGAGTAATGTGTGATGGGCCCCGTTGTTTGGTAAGTGGTTTGTGTGTGAAGAGATTTTCCTGGTCCCTGGATCGTAAAATAGGGGTTGCGCTGGATCAGTGGCAAGGCTGAACAGATATGGCCAAAGTGCCCCGAGTCTCACTGCTCTAGACAAATATCGTCACCCTTTAATTCCTGTAAAATGTTGTAAACAAATTATTGAATCCCACTCAGAAATAATTATTTTTTAATATTAACTCGAAATATATACAATTCAGATTAACATGATTTCCCAGCATCAATGATTCTTACAGCCTCTATTTGAATTCAGTACATGACTACTGCATTCCAGAATATTGTTACTCTCATAGCGACTTTTTATAATGCTGGTCTGCAAGTCAGCAATATTTTTTAAAACTATGGCTCTAATCTGGCAGCAAAATGTTTGTAATGACTATGACATCAATTTATAAGAGTGAGGTAGATATGCAACTAATGCATGGGGTTGTATCCCTCCATGGTTTTGAAATCAACTAATATGTGTAACTCACATCTTTCCAGAGGGCTATTTCTAGATAGACTTTTGTTGTATAAAAACATAAAATAAATAGGGGCTAAAACATTAGAAAAGTTTGCTAAATATCTGTTTTGATGGTTTAAAAGTTTAATTGCAGTATGCACCTCAGTCAGCAGGATGGGTGGCTACCTATTATGCCTGCCTCAGTATGTGTAACAGTGGGAATAAAACATTTCTCAAACCAATAACAATCTTAGTCATTGTACTCGTTTTCTCACAACATTTTCTTTATTATAGAGTTTACCTTCCTAGTATCCTCTACTTCTTTAAGTCTACAAACGAAATGTTTCCATTTTCCATCAGCACTTGCGTACAATACCTCTTTTCGCTGATCTCATATCCAATAAATGGTTGAACTCATTCATCTTTCAGCATCTCAGAAACTTACAAGGATGAGCAGCAGGATACAGTTTCTACAGTTAACTAGGTCATAGAAAAGCAGTCGTTAATTTAGCTGGTGCTTACTGGATTCAGCCACGGAAAAGCACTTGCACATACTGTGAAAGCAAGTCCATGGTTGTTTTTAAACTCTGAAGGTGATCCCTAAATTTCTCTAAGCACACCATTTTAAGTGCCACATCAAAGAGCAACAGGAAGCTGCCCACAGTTACAGAGCACAAGACAAAGGATTATATTTTTAATTCATCAATTATAGGGCAACTTGTAATTATAATATCACATACTGCAAATTCAACCCACTATACCTTTCATGTATCACAGGCATTTTATGGAGGCAAACTTACCCTTAATTGAGATTTTTCCCCAAAAATGTAAAGGGCAGCTTGGCGCTTGAGAAGGTGGTTTTGAAAAGAAGCACTGTCCGTCACAGAGGATGAGTGATCTCTTCCTGCAAGTCTTGCCCCCACGTCAACATGAGGAGTAGGAGAGCTAATAAACCGATTGCTTGAACGAAGACTGGCCCAAACACCTGGACGTTTTTGTGTAAAAAAAATGTTAGGTCACATGAAGTAATTTTTTAGCTCTATTGTGTTTAAGTTTTACATAAAGAACAGGAGCTCAAGTGCTATTTGTCATTTTACTTTTTGCTCTTGAAGTTTTATACAAATGTCATTTTCAGAGATATCCAATCAAATAAACATGCTTACGTGAAAGTATTAAGCTTTTACCACTTCACAAGTAACGTAAAAACAACTGCAAAACGTTTTTCATAATGAAGGACAAAATAATACAGTAAATCAAAAATGTAAAACATTCTAAATCTAAAATGTTTAATTAAAAAATAGAAATATTTAAAAATTCAGATGCCAACTAAGAAGTATGTCAGTCATGGAGGTTTATAAATGAAATTTTGAGACTAATTTGGAATCATGAAGTTACATGCAAATGAATTAGGGCGAATGGTGATGGAATTCTATCAAGAGATCCCTTAACTTGGCTGCTTGAAGAAGTTATATATTATAAAACATGCACTATTTTACTTAACAATATGGCAAAACCACATCGTTTCCGTCTTCAAATGAGCATGGGTAATAAAAAAAGTATTAACCCTTGCAGTCTTTTTGTTTTTGTCAATTTTACTGCATGTTACCAACCAGTAATAGTTTAGTTTTTTATATTAATGTAGCTATAGACCCACAATTAACCAACGACAAAATGGAATACACCTTTCCACAATTTCAATTCACCTATACTTCACGATCGGTGTACCTTTGCGTTCTCCATCAATCCATATGAACTCATTATGCTTCACTGATACACCCGCCTCTCTTCCTGCTCTTGAAATCTTACAATTGCATCACCTTATATTTTGTTGCAATATGGCTCTGCGTAACTCGAATCTGTACTGATAATTGTTATTCATTATTTTTAAAAAATACAAATACATCATTACTGACATTCCCTATCTAAATTCAAACTATTAAAGGTTCGCATTTTAGGGTGAAAAACTGTCTTTTTAATACACACCTTAAACATACTCTCTAAAAACAGTCCTGCATCTCAGACCATATTATCTGCCGAAATAACATGGCACCGGGAAACCAAAGGTGCTGTCTAGTTTTCCCATCTAATCAAAATGGGCATTGCAGATTTGGCATAATAATGTGGTTCCTCCACGGACAGTTTGACTCAAATTGTTTCTGCCATGCACTATTAGCAGTTTAAAAGTTACACAGATTCACGAAAACTGAGGAGAGTGAGGCCTGTCAACCTCTTAGTATGCCCCTTTTTCTGTCTGCTTGCTTACTGTGCCACTATATTCCCCTCTAGGACAAAGATGAGACGGGCAACTATGCGAGTCCATTGTGTCTCCACCCAAGTACACATTCTTGAGACAGTAAACTCCATCTGGCTCTTTGTGACGTGCATTCCCCACCCCCCATTTCTGGCAGATCCAAACAAACATTAGAGTCTGCACATTTAAATACTGTATCAGGAGGATGCTTCTTTACCCACTGATGGGTGGATAAAAACATGGTATTTGTAACAATAAACTTGACAATAACAAAGCTTACTTAACGTGCATAGGCTCACCCTACAGTTAGAACATCACTATTGTGCAGGTAGCACGAACAGCCTAGCTGTGGCTACCTCCACATACTGTAATGAAGGGTCACATGGTTCACAAATGGTCCATTACGTTGTCAGATGGCGGAATGGTGATACGGTATTCGGGATGACGGAGTCATGAAATATATCAGTACCTTGATGGTGGACTCCTCCCTTAGCTGTTGACTTTGGATTGGAATGAGGGAAAAATCTATCTCTGTACCCGAGTACTGTCAGAGTAAAGTAGAGAGAGATGAGAGAAGGGATAGCATATTGGAGTCAAGGTTGTTATATGAAAGTGAACATGAAAAAGTACTTTGAAGCAAACAATGAAAAGCATTATTAATTGTGCTAGAAATATATCCTGTCCTTCCTCTGTGATGCACCTGCTCATACAAATATCTTGTGTAGTGTTTATACTACTATAAAACAAAGGTGACATGTAAACTGTATTAAAACCTGCATCGTTTAAAATTTTTAAACATTCTAAAACATAAAAGCTTTGAATTTTTCATAGTTTTACATTTTTTTAATTCATAAAAAGATTTCAGACTTTCACAACTTCAGAAGGGTTTAATTTATTTCAATCATTCTAGCATTAAACATTCTTTAAAACAAATTTGTATTCAGCAGCTCTAGAACATCCTTTCTGACCTCTCGAAAACAAATTAAAAGAAATTACAGCTCCTGATAAATGGTAACATAAATGTATTTATATAAGGTTGTCACTACTGCCGTTTTGTATGTACACAACATTTGAACTGTGCAATGCTTGAAATGCACCCACAGCATTTAATCCTGCTTTAAGAAAAACAGCCATTAAATCAATGCAATTCCAACCTGAGAAAGATCTTATCATAGCTCTACTTTCATAAACTGAATTATTATTATATTTCTCGAGCGCACTGTTACCTAGGAAGGTGTCCTTGCACTAATAGTTGCTGGCAGTAGTATATGATGCAGCATAGTGGTTATTGTTTATAAAGCCAGTTTTGAGAGCTTTATTGAACTTGAGCAAATCAGAGTTAAAACGAAGAGGCAACCTGTTGTCGAATTATTTTTTATGCTACTTATAGTGCGTTTTTGAAAAAATATATCAATTGACTTCTGCATTGATATAGCCAGTCTCCATAACATGAACTTCTCATCAATGTATACATCAGTGGCGGCTCCTCCGCTATGGCGGAGGAGCGTCGCCCACTGCTTTTAAGCAGTGTGAAGAAGAAACATAAAATGATAATAACCTTAAGTTATTATCATTTTATGCTTCGTGTCCTGCTGCTTTGAGGGCGGGCGGGGCTGCTCTGATCTCGGAGCAGGGCAGGGGAGGAGTGGTTTGCCCACTCCTAAGTGCGCAATGACTGTTTGGTCGGCCCTCTTGGGCCGTCCAAACCAGTCATGAGCACTTTGCCCACCCCTCCAGCCCTTGGCTGAGCGCCATGTCACGGCGCTCAGACCAATTGCAGCGTTGTGATTGGCTTAGGGGAGGGAGGCTGGCAGCCTGCTTCCTGTTCCTGGAGGGATACAGGAGAGCAGGAGCAGAGACGTGGGACCTGGCCTAAAGGTAAGTTTAAGCTTTTGTTTTTTTATTCCCATCCCACCCACCTCCCCGCGATCCCCTGTGCATCCCCCTGCCTCACCGCCCCCCCTTGAGACACCCATGCCGGCCACTGCTGGTATACATTCTCCTGACCCCGCTGTTGCCCAGCCAATACCGTCACCTTGCTCCTCCTCCCCCACTTTGAGTCACAAATAAGTTCAAACCTCTATGATAGCCTCCATTGACAGACCCCTTCATTGTCAGAGCTTTACGATGCCCTCAGGTCCTGATCCTGTGTCCCTTGTCCTTACCAGTTTGGTCCGCAGTGCTGACTCCACTCCCTGAAAGATTTAATCCCCTCCGAGTCCACCAGCTCCCCCAGCATTCATATCCCTATCATATCCCATCATCAGTGCCCAGATCATTTCCTAACCTCTTTCTGTAGGTCGCCTTTCCACAATGGCATGTGTGTGGTCACCTTGTTCCTCCAACCCAAGAATCAGGCCACTTTATCCCAGGAATCCAGGGTGACCCTAGTTGGTCCCAGGAGGGACCTCCTCTAACAGTTGCTATATATGTAATGGATGGATGAATTTTCTTGCATTTTTGTTCCCTCTAGCACGGTTGCTGGGTTGTCTCTTGGGGCAAACCCCTAGTCATTCATCGTCAGTAGATGGGACGTCTTCCAATATGCATTGATGTCTAGTAAGGCCACCCCTGTTATATACTAATCTTTCTAAAGACTGTAGCGCAATGTGAGGTGCACCCCCATCCCCCAGTAAAATCCTAGTGATCTTACTGATCCTGTCAAAGTATGTGCCTGGGATTATGAATGGTGTGTTTTGTAGTACATAGAGAAATTTGGGCAGTTTGACCATTTTCAATATGGCCACTCTCCCCTTCAGGACAGAGGAAGTTTCCTCCATTTCTTTGAGTCCGCTTGATACTCCATGAGGGCAACTTCTAGGTTTCGTTCCAAAAAGTGTTATTTTAATCCCTAGGTACGTAAATCCATCCCAAGTGACTTGTAAATTATGGTAGTCTCTTAAACTTGGGAAAGCCTGTCACATCAGCCCGTATCCCACACCAGCAAGCCAGAGGTTCTATGCATAATGCAAAAGATGGGGGGAGGGAGCAGACTCCCCTGCCTGGTGCCCCTTCCCATGGTAAAGGAGGTCAATAACTCTCTGTTCACCCTCACTGCGGCTGTTGGTAACCTGTAGAGCAGCACTACTCATTTACAGAAATAGATGCCAAATCCAAATGCCCTAGGCATCTGGTAGAGAAACCCCAATCGAGTCGAACGATTTTTCAACGTCGAGTGACAATATGGCTAGCGCTTCCAGAGTCTGCTCAATCTCATCAATCCAATTGTGTAACCTCTTAAAAGTTAATCTGTGTCGCCCTTCCAGGTTTGAACCCTGTCAGCCTGTTCTAGCGTTGAGCTGCCTGGACCAAAAATGCTCTTCCATCGAGTCGAGAGTGGGTGAAATTTGGAACCATTAGAAGACTGGCTTCTGAAGAGCGCATTGTCCGCAAAGCAACAGCTTTGTGCACCAAACATAAGGATTTAAAGTTGATCCTTTTAGAGTCAGCAGCCAATGCAATTTTTCGAGCGCTTCAATGGCGGAGGAGACATGAAGGAGAGACAAAACTAGCTATGCTGTGGCTGTCTAAATCTTATACAGCAGTCTCAGTAAGTGGTCCGGAGAGCCCAGGAAAAGAGAATTACCATAGTCCAACTGCTCCGGATCGCTGCCTGAGCTACCAATAAACGCATGCTCGTAGGGAGTAGAGGCAGAATCTTGCTGAGCATTTTTAACAGAGCCAAGCACACTGAGGACAGTTTACTGAATTGTGAACATAGTGACAATTCTGCATCGAATTGAATAATTTGGAGACATTAATTTCAAGCCTTCACTAATTCCTCAAGATAATGCTGCCATAATCAGCATCATCACTGCAGTTCTCCGTTCTCAATTTTCCAAACAGACCCCTGTCTACCGCGGACTACAGTCTTGATATTGGAATTGCTAGATGACTACAACAATATTTTCGTTGGACTACCTATGAAAATTACCAGGCTGCAAGGTCTTCAAAATCAAAGCAGGAAGATTGGGGCTTAATTTCCACAAACACAATGAAATACTGCCATAATTGACACCTTTCATTGGGGTCCCTGTGAATTAAAAGAGCAAGTTTAAAGGTAAGAGCACAATGCACAAAGAGTAGTGGGGTGAAGGGCCAGGAAATGTCATAGCCCACTACCTGTCATCTAGGAACCATCAGTCGATGAACCAACAAGCGCCTTAAACACCAACACCTTTTTCGTCCTTTCCTGTGCCCCAAGGAAAGTGCGACTGCATGCAGTTTAGGGAGCACCTAAAATCTAGTTTTCCATGAATGTCCATGCAGAGAAGGAGTTGCATACTGAATAATGTTGGCCACTGCCCAGTCCCACACCTGACTGGACTCTAACCTTCTCAACCCTGTATCAAAAAGATAACAAAGATAACTGAAAGACAATGGACAGCTCTTTATAAAACCTATGAATAAACAAATTTTAATTATGCGTCAAGTACCAATGAAACTTCACAACATGTTCCAATTCAGGACTGACTAATCAAGAAGTTACCTTCCACTACTGCTGTGGTGAGGGACCTTTTCTGTGGCACAGATGCCATGACCTCAGGCTTGTCAGAATGTGTCTATCAGTGACATATTTCAAATAGCCAGAAATATGGGTCTCCCAGTGATGCACCTTGAAACTGGGGGGGCTCAGGTTTAGATCTTGACCTCCAATGGAGCAAAGACTCACTTCTGGCAGACAAAGTAATTTTAGATTAGTGATGCACAATGTGCTGTGGCCACAACATCTGTGCCCACACCTTATATTGAATCCTGGTTCGAACAGGAAGGCAGTAAAAACTAGAAATGATTTTATTTGGTACAAGACAACTACAACTGTTTTTGGAATACAACTCAGTTGTATGGCTTTCCAATAAAGCTAATATTGAACAAATGTAGGTAGATGTATTCCTTCTTTAAAGACACTAGGAGATAATCTGTACAACAGTCAATGACATATATACCATTCATCTTAAATCGTTGCCAGTTCGTCTTTTTAAATATGCCTTCTATTTACTCTTCGGTCTGGCAATGTTATGGTGCCTAGCATTTTTAATAAAGCCTAGTTGATATAGAAGATAAGGCTCTCTATATATAGAGAAGTGTCCCGTAATGGCCAAGGGAAGTGTTGTCCAGAAGCACAAGTTACTAACTTGTGTAACGATATATCTGTAAGAGACAGTAGTTAGTGATAGATTCCTTACCTTAGAATATCCCCAGGCGTCAGGCTGGATCCGGAAAGTTTTGCGTAGCAGTACCCTTGCGCGTCGGTAGGCGGCGTCGTGCGGCTCCGCGTCCGTCGTCGGCGTCGTGATCGCCGGGATGACGTCGCGGGCAGTACTTAGGCGCCGCACCTGCGGCGCTGATCGCCAGTTCTGTACACGACTTTCCGCGCCAGGAACGCAGAGCCATGCAAGAAGCTGACACAGGTGTCTGAAAAATACTAGGGCCCTGAAAGGGATGTCCTTAACCCTAGAAATCAGTTTGCAGAACGGGGAGGATGGGTGGGCGGTAGGAATCTATCACTAACTACTGTCTCTTACAGATATATCGTTACACAAGTTAGTAACTTGTGCATCTGAAAGAGACACGTTAGTGATAGATTCCTTACCTTAGAATAGATACCCCAGCAATACCAACCCCGGTGGTGGGTCTGCGAACAAAGATCAGACAAGGAAGTCCTGGAGGACAGAACGGCCAAAGAAGCCGTCCCTCCGGACCTGACTGTCAAGGCAGTAATGCTTAGTAAACGTGTGCAGCGAGGCCCACGTAGCCGCCTGACAGATAACCGGCAGCGGAACACCGCGGCCCAAGGCCGTGGTAGCAGCCGTTGCCCTGGTGGAATGGGCACGCAGCCCAACAGGAGGTTCCTTTTTAGCCAAAGAATAGCAGGTCTTGATGCACAAGGTAACCCAGCGGGAGATGGTCCTCTTGTGCACCGCCCGACCTTTTTGGCGCCCACGTAGCCAACAAAGAGCTGGTCATCCACCCGGAAGTGTTTTGTGCGGTCAATATAGAAAGAGAGCGCACGTTTTGGGTCCAGACGGTGGAGCCTCTCTTCCTCTCTGGAAGGATGCGGAGGCGGAAAGAAGGTGGGCAAAGTGATGGTCTGCCCAATGTGGAAAGCAGTAACCACCTTTGGCAAGAAGGACGGACGCGTCCGAAGAACAACCTTGTCTGGATGAACAGACAGAAAGGGAGGTTTGCAAGATAGAGCCTGGAGCTCACTCACCCGCCGAGCGGAAGTGATGGCCACCAGAAAGGCTGTCTTCAGAGTCAGAAGACGAAGAGGACAGTTATGTAGAGGCTCAAAGGGAGCGCACATTAAAAGGTAAGAACCAAGTTCAAGTCCCACTGAGGCATCACAAACGGAACAGGAGGGAAGAGGTGAGTAATGCCTTTTAAGAACCTGTTAACAACAGGGGACTTGAAAAGGGAGGGCTGATCAGGGAGCCTGAGGAAGGCCGAGATAGCACAAAGATAACCCTTGATGGTACCCAGGGCAGAACCCTGTTGGGCCAAAGAGAGAAGGAACAGAAGGACCTCAGAAAGAGGGGCAGAAAGGGGATTCACAGCCTTTGCTGTGCACCATGCCACAAATTTGTTCCACCTGCAGGCGTATACCACCTTAGTGGAGGGACGCCTGGCTGCCAGAATCACATCACAAACTTCGGGAGGCAAGTCGAAAGGAATCAACTGCCGCCGCTCAATCTCCACGCAAGCAGGTGTAGACTGGACAGGTTCGGGTGGAGGACCGTCCCCTGCTGCTGCGACAGAAGATCCTCCCGAAGAGGCAGACGGATCGGGGGATCTATGCTCATATTGAGTAGCTCGGGATACCAAACTCTTCGAGCCCAGTCCGGAGCCACAAGAATGACTTGGGCCCGGTCGTGCCGAATCTTCTTCAACACTCTGGGTAGAAGTGGTATAGGCGGAAAGGCGTACAATAGACCGCAACTCCACTCGTGACGAAAAGCGTCGCCGAGCGAGTGCCGCCTTGGAAATTCCAACGCGCAGAACTGATGACATGGCGCGTTCTCTTCGGTGGCGAATAGATCTAACCAAGGCTCTCCCCACTGTAGAAAGAGTCCTTGCGCCACTTCCGAGTGAAGACGCCATTCGTGATCCATCATGCACCTGCGGCTGAGTTCGTCCGCCCTGGCGTTCAGGGAACCTGCCAGGTGTTGAACCACCAGGAACATGCCCTGATGTTCCAGCCATGTCCAGAGGCGCAGAGCCTCCTGACAAAGGGTCCACGACCCCACCCCGCCTTGTTTGTTGCAGTACCACATGGCGGTGGTGTTGTCTGTGAACACCTGCACTACCTTCCCTTTGACAGAGGGAAGGAATGCCTTGAGTGCAAGTCGGATCGCCCGGAGCTCCAGAATGTTGATATGGAGCCGGGACTCCGCCGGAGACCAGAGGCCTCTGATCTCCGCCTCTCCCATGTGACCGCCCCATCCCAGAAGGGACGCGTCCGTCACAACTGTATGCTCTGGCTGGGGAAGGGAGAGGGATCTGCCCATGACCCATTGCCGGTTCGAGAGCCACCACTGCAACTGTTTTGCAGTCCCCTCCGAGATCTGGACGTGATCGGACAGGTTGCCCTGGTGCTGCGCCCACTGGAACTTCAGGTCCCACTGCAGAGCCCGCATATGCCATCTGGCATGATTGACCAGCAGGATGCAGGAGGCCATGAGGCCCAGCAGCCTCAGGGTCATCCGTACCGAAACCCAGGATAAAGGCCGAAAGATCGGAATCATAGCCTGAATATCCCGGACTCGCCGTTCGGGAGGATAGGCCCGAAACTGCGTCGTGTCCAGAACTGCTCCGATGAAAAGGAGCTGTGGAGAAGGAATTAGATGCGACTTCGGCACATTGATGGAGAACCCCAGCGAGTGCAGGAGTTCGGCCGTAGTCTGGAGGTGGGAGACGACTGCCTGGGACGAGCCCGCCTTCAGCAGCCAGTCGTCGAGGTAGGGGAAGACTGAAACCCCTGCCCGGCGCAGATGAGCTGCGACCACCGCCATCACTTTCGTGAACACCCGAGGGGCACTGGTAAGGCCAAAGGGGAGCACGGTGAACTGAAAATGCTCGGGGCCTACCGTGAACCGAAGGTAACGCCGGTGGGCCGGCAGGACGGGGATGTGGAAATACGCGTCCTGCAAGTCCAACGCTACCAACCAGTCTCCAGGGTCGAGGGCAGTCAAGACCTGAGCTAGGGTGAGCATCTTGAACTTCTCCTTCCGGGAGGAAGCGATTGACGTTCCGGAGGTCCAAGATAGGACGCATGTCCTCCTTGTCCTTTTTGGGCACCAGAAAGTAGTGGGAGTAGCAACCACGCCCTACTTCTGGGGTCGGAACATGCTCGATGGCCCTCTTGGTCAAGAGGGCCGTGACTTCCTTCCGTAGAAGCACCAAGTGATCCCCTGACATGCGGTGGAATTGAGGTGGCATGGCTGGGGGTGGTCTCGAAGGGGAGGGAGTAGCCCCTTCGGACAATGTCCAAGACCCACCTGTCCGAGGTGATGGTGCGCCAGTGGGGAAGGTGATGGCGGACCCTGCCCTCTACTGGCGTGCCGTGCACCTGAAAGGAGGGACTAGGAGGGCTTGGAGGCCGCGGACGGGTTGGAGGTGGTGGCCTGACCCGCACGCTGGTTGCCCGATCCGCCACGGCGGAATCCACGTCCTCGGCCACGCGAAGACGCCTGCTGCGCGGGCCGGTGGCTGGGCTGCTGACGTGAAGGGGCGCCCCTACCGTGGCCACGATAGGGGCGAAAAGCAGAAGGCAGCGGAGGGCGTGTAGCAGAAAGGCCCAGGGACTTTGCAGTAGCCCGTGAGTCCTTAAAGCGCTCCAACGCATGGTCTGCTTTGGACCCAAAAAGACCGACTCCATCAAAGGGCATGTCCATGAGAGTATTCTGGACATCCCCTGAAAACCAGTGGTTCTCAGCCAGGCGTGGCGCCGGAGCGCCACCGTCGTTGCAATCGACCTGCCCAGCGAGTCGGCGGTGTCAAGGCCACAACGGATAGTGTATTTGGCCGCATCCCTTCCTTCCGCAATGGCGCGGGAAAGCAGTGCCTGGACCTCCTCAGGGCACTGGGGCAAAACATCCGCCACCGAATCCCACAGGGAGTGGGTATATCGGCCCAAAAGACAAGCGGTGTTAACGGACCGCAAGCCAGCACTGGAGGAAGAAAAACCTTTCTTCCCAAACTGATCCAGGCGTTTGGATTCCCTATCCGGAGGAGCGGTAGGGAAGGCGGTTTGGGAAGCGGAGGCTTGGACAACCAAGCTCTCAGGAGTGGGGTGGACAGAAAGAAACAGGGGTCGCCCGGAGCGGGGCGATGGCGTCGTGACACGTTCCGATCCACAGGAGCCCCTGTGTTGGGCTTGGACCAGGCGCCCAAAAGAACGTCAGTGAGGGCGTCGTTAAACGGCAGCACAGTCTCCGCAGAGGAGGCTGCCGGCTGAAGCACCTCTGTCAAGATGTTAGGCTTGACCGTCAAAGTAGGGAGCTGGAGACGTAAGGCCCCAGCAGCCCTACGCAACACCGTACCAAAATTGGCCCCCTCCTCCGTAGCCACGGGAGGAGACAGCATGCCAGTGTCAGGAGAAGTATCCAGACCACTGGCCTCCCCTAGACTCTCTGTCCAGTCCTCATCATACTGACAGTTGCGTGTCAGAGGGTCATCAGACCCCTCCCAGTCCTCCTGGTCCTCCTCTGGTTCAAAATAAGGAGGAGGAGGGACATTTGGGACCCAAGGTCCCATCGGCGCCGGAGCCGGCGTCGAGCGACGTCGCTCCGGGTCCATGTCCGGAGCCGGAAGGAACTGGGGGACGACGCCGCCCGGAGCCCAGGGCGGCGTCGAGAACGGCACCGGAGACATCGGCGCCGGCGGAGGTGTCGTGAGGTCGACCGGCGTCGATGGGGGTTGTGGAGCCGGGATCGAGGCCGGGGCCGAAGCCGGAGCCGGGATCGAGGCTGGAGGCTCGGGCGACGCCGGGGCCGGAGCCGCCGGCGGCGCCGGAGCAACCCCATCAGGGCCCGCGGGGCCCGAAGGCGCACCGGAGGGGCCTGAAGGCCCGAAGAGGCGGGCCATGGCCGACAGGAACTCCTGTACCTTGGCCGGATCCGCCCCCGAACCCGGGAAGGGCGGGTATGACGGGGGCGACTCCACAGGCAAGTCCGGGGCCGCGGGGCGGGGACGGTGCCGGGAGGGGCCTCAGCCGAGTCGCGAGACCGGCGAGGCGAAGTCCGAGAGCGACGATGCTTCTTGGACTTCTTGTGCCTAGACTCACCGGACGAAGAAGACTTCGACGCCGACGACCGGTGTGCACTCCGCGAGCGACCCCTGGACCTCTCACGCGACCGGGGCTTCCGCGGAGCCGAATGCCGGGCCTCGAGGAGCTTTCGAGACCGCTCTCGCAAAGCTTTCGGGTTGAGGGCCTGGCATTCGGGACAAGACTCGGTGTCGTGGCCTCGGCCGAGGCAGAAGAGACACTCCCAATGCGGGTCGGTGACGGACATCATCCGCGCACAGGCGCCGCATCGCTTGAAGCCGGGCATCCCTACGACACCTTAAAGTTGGAAAAAACAGTGAAAAAATCACCAAAAAGTATGGTCAAAAATTGACCAGGGCACTGCTCTTCCCGGATCTGCGCTTACTGGCGCGGAAAAGAAGAACTGACGTCAGCGCGCAGGGGCGGCGCCTAAGTACTGCCCGCGACGTCATCCCGGCGATCACGACGCCGACGACGGACGCGGAGCCGCACGACGCCGCCTACCGACGCGCAAGGGTACTGCTACGCAAAACTTTCCGGATCCAGCCTGACGCCTGGGGATATTCTAAGGTAAGGAATCTATCACTAACGTGTCTCTTTCAGATCCCGAGGTTACAGGTCAGATGATTCAACTAAGTTTGGATGTACCGATCCCATGCTCTTTGTGGGTACCCTGTCACATAGACTCTGAGGTATTTGAAGCCGTCTCTTAGGACCTGTAGGTCAGAGGCCCATTGTAATGCCAGAGCGGGGCAATCTATGGAATAAACAGAGGATTTGGCCCTGTTGATGGTGGGTCCAGAGAAACTACCAAAAATTTGGAGAATCCGGAGAACCCAAGGTCCAGATTTCTATGGTTCATTAAATAATACTAGGATATCATTAGCGTATAAAGCTATCCTGTTGGAAGTACCCGGAGCCCATTCCAGGCCTCTGACCAGTGTGCCAAAACTTAGCCATCCCATGAGGGGTTCAATTACAATGGAAAACAATAAGGACAACAAAGGGCTCCCTTGCCTCATCCCCCTTCGTACAGAGAACACGTCAGAGAAGGAGCCTCCCACTCTTCTCCATGCCATCAAGTCGGTGTACAGTAATCAGACCCAATGGATAAATTTGGGCTCAAAATTCCTTTTACCTAAAAAGCAAAACAAGCAGCCCCAATGGACTGAGTCAAAGGCCTAGTGAAAGTCGGCTAGGAGGATAGCATGAGCTTCAGGTATTCTATTCGCCAAGGGCAGCACATTGAAGACTCAACAGATATTATGGCTGGTGGCCCGAAGGGTCATAAAATCTGACTGTTATGGGTGGCCCAGGGAGAGTGTTATCCGAATCAAACGATCGGCCAGTGCCTTGGCCTAGATTTAACTTCAATATTCAAGAGAGAGATGGGGCGCTACGAGGAGCAATGATCGAGTGGATGGCCGGGCTCAGGGATACCACGATTTTGGACACCCAGAAATTAGGAGGGGGGTGCACGGGTGCACCCATCCTCTGGGCTATGATGAAGATCTTAAAGTAGTGGATGGAGTATTTGAGCCTTGTATGTTTTAAAAAAAACTCAGCTGGTTACCTTTGAGGCCCGGGGTTTTACCGGAAAAAAGTTGAGTCAATGCCACTTCTAGTTCTTCCCTCGTAATGTCTCCCTCGATTGAATTTCTACCTGCCGTCATCAGGGGAGATGGTATGGGGGAGGAGGAGTAGGAAGGTCTGCTACAAATTCCCACAGGGCGGACCTGTCCGTCGGTGGTTGAGAGTATAAGTCTATAATAGGAGATGAAGCATCGTGCTATGTCAGTGTCACAGATCCTCCTATTACCCTCTGTATCTAAAACATAGGCAATGGACTTGCAACAGGTAGGGTTAGTGCAAAGCCAGCCTAGTGTTCTTCTCACCTAATCTCCTCAGGTGTATATGCGGCTCTGCGTGGCAAGCCAAGCTGTTCTTGCCTCATTTCACTTCTACCTATTTTTAGAAGATGAGGGCCATTAGGAAATTCATGCTTTTCCTGCCTGAGGCTCATAGGAAAACGGTAGTCAATGCGTTAGTCACGTCCCCACTGGACTACGCAAACAGCCTTTACCTGGGGCTACCTTCTTATCTACTGCGCAGGCTCCAACTTATCCAACATGCCGCAGCAAGGCTAATCAGGTGGGTGCCTATGCGCCACCATATCTCGCCGCATTTGAGGCAACTTCACTGGCTTCCTATTACTAGAAGGATCGAATTTAAAGCTCTGACCCTGGTCTTTAGGGCCACCAGAAACCTGGGGCCAGGTTACCTCCAGGAAAGACTGCAGCTGTACCAACCAAATCGGGCCTTGAGATCCGACAACCAGCGACTCTTGACAGTCCCACGTTATCGCAAAAAGAGATCGGGCGGCAGATCTTTTATGGTGCAGCCAGCTAAACTTTGGAACTCCCTCCTTCTCCATCTGTGTCTACTCGAATCAAAAACAGAATTCCGGAAAGCCTTAAAGACCTGTTTTTTTAGGCTGTAACCTCTGCCCATCCTGCCTCACACATGATTGTCTGCTAGAGCCGGGACACCTCCGTCGAGGCAGCTGTGCGCTTTAGAATCTCCACATTGACTCACTCATTTAGGAGTGCCTGCCAGAGGACTGCCTGTCTACTTAAGGAATCCCTAAGAGTGGAAGGCAAGCTGAACACTCCAAACTGCCTCTAATTCTAGGATACAGTCCCAGGGTTAATCACCTCCTGTTGCTGTCGTCTACAAGTACCTGTGAGATGGCTAATAATGTGCCCTCGTACAGTAGTTTCAAGTGCCTCCCTGAGTGCGGTTGGAGTCTTAACTGAGCACTTGTTTGCTACAAGATATTGTTCCATGGTTTTCAGGATATACATCTTGGTCTCAGCCTCTTGCAGCCACCAGGCATTCAGGCACCAACCTGTTCGTGACCCTCCTGGGCCCAGTCACAACCGCAATTCCACCAGGGAATGGTCAGATGAACCTATGCACACCCCTCCACCCTGTGTGACTCAGAGCACAGCAAAAGAAAGTAATCTAGTAGAGAGAACGCTTTGTGTGCTCCAGAATAAAAGGTGTAGCAGCAGGTTGTAGAGCTCTCCAAATGTCTGCCAGACCCAGTGCTTCCAGAAATCTGGCCTGGGGTGACAATGTCACGGGGCTTTCCTCCCACCTCCCTGGACCAGTCCCCAGTCAATTATCCCACTGAGATGTCCACCCAGTATCAAGAGTCCCGTCAGAAATTGCACCACCAGTGCCCCGATGGCTCTAGGAAAGTCCATTGTGAGAGGTAGGGGGACATAGGCACTGAGGGCAGAAATGGGTCAAACAGGAGCCCCAATGTCGCCACATACCTGTCCTGATTATTGTGCCAAACACGTGTGACCTTCAGGGGTAAATGCCTGCAAATCAGTATGGCCACACCCCTATGGCCGCCCGCACAAAACCCATGTGAAACACCTATGAGTGGCACATCCGAGCCAAAAAGGGACATCTGGTGCCCATCAAGTGCGTTTCCTGAAGGAGGAGAATGTCAGCGGAAAAGCATTTGGCCACTCTCCATTTCACACCTCTTAACTGGATCTACAAGATCGTTAAGATTCCAAGTCAACAGGCGAATATGGCCTCCCAGCCATGCATCTCTATGGCCAGCCATGTGGGAGAGTGTGTGCAGGAGCAGAGAGCGTATAGAGGTCAGTGCCGGCTGTGACCTATGTGGACATGTCTGACATAAGTAAAAGCATAACAGATAAGAAGAAACAACAGCAACAACCCACCCACCCCATACTTCGACAACTTGAAGTACTGGTCGTGGAATAAACTAGGAACAGTTGCTATTTGGGTAAATAAACCCCAACGGTGTTCCCTTTTACCAGCACCCTTCTAACTGTCCCAATAACACAACCCCAAAGATCGAAAAGAGAGAATGAAAATAAAGCAAATGTTCTGAAGGTAGGCCACGTCTGTCGAAGATCACTCTAGCACTATGATGGATCATCAAAACACAGGGAGTAAGTTAAGTACATAAATTGGTCACCAGCCTTCAGGCATTGGCTACGGAGATAGAGGTTTTGTGTCTACAGCCTCAGGCTTCATAGATGCTGAATGTTGAAGCCTTGGGCTGCCTGAAGCAGTGTCACCTCCGAGCTCGCTGGGAACACTGTGACAGTTGCCTGCATCCACGATCACCCCCGGTTCTCTCGTGGGTCCCGGCGGGCTGAGTTGTCTCACAACGGAAGTTTGGCCTCTCCTCCAGCAATTTCCATGTGACCTCCAGTGTCTAGAAGAAAAGGGTTTTATTCTGAAAGCTTACCTTCAAGTGGGCTGGAAAGAGCAACCTACATTGTAGCTGCATCAGCCACAAGTTTTGTTTGACCACCAAGAAGCTACATCATTGTTGCTGAACTTTCAGCATATAGTCCGGAAAGATCATGAATCGAGTAGAATTACAGGGCAAGGCCTCATATTTTCAGGAGGCCTTAAGGATCGTGTCCCGGTCCCCAAAGAAAAATGTGTGGGCAATAATAGGGCATGGAGGGGCCCCTGGAGGGGGTTTTAGGGCTAAGGACCTACGGGCCCAGTCTACAACGAAGCGGGCCGAGATCTCCTCTTTAGGAACCCTGGTCTTCCGCCAGGTCACAACAACTTAAGTGGGGACGCTCTCTCTGGCACACCCACAATCCTCATATTGTTTTGGAAGAAGCATTCCTCCGAGTCTTCCACTCTTGTCTCCAGTTGATATACAGTCTTCAGAAGCCCTGAAACAGCATTTTGCAAAGTTCAAAGAGTACTCAGTCTCTGATATTTGTCCTTCGGCCTACGTGACCCTCACTGAAGGTCTTGCTGTGATAATGAAACATCCACTTTTCCAGGAAGATCATGAATCTTGGATGGCTTGCAGAATACAGGCCGTTTGATTAGGAGGATCACTGGCTGGAGGAGGAGGTTCCTTGTCTGGGTCAGTTGTGGGTCTGGTAAACTTGTCGATGCACCCCTGGGAGGCCTGAGCCCCATTCTGTTTGTCTTTCCCCATACCAATGTAGGGGCAATCTCCTCCATCTCCAGATGTCCCCACTTATTAGCAGCCTTCAGTAAACTTCTACTTGATTACTTATGCCGACCAACTCTCGTGGGGTAGGCCTTCAACCAGGACTCTCCAGTCATATCTGACCTGGGCTTTTCTTTCAATCTGACTCCAGGTGTACCCCATCTCCTTACAGTCAGCCTCAAGGCCTCGTGCCAGGAGTTTCTTGGCCTTCCTCTCTTCTCTTCCTTTACACTTGACGGTTCTAGGTCAGGACTTGCCTGCTAGTTTTTGATGCGGGCTTGCAGAGTGTATGACATAGCCACTCTAGCATCTTTTCATGATTTCTTCATTAGCAGGGAGCTGGAAAGTCTACTGCCATAGGGCAATGTTGCTGATGGTGTTGGCCAAAGGATTTAAAGGATTTTCCTCAGACAGGTGTTGATGTAAACTAAGGTATACAAAAAAGTGATGAATGGAACGCTCAGCTCCCCAGTCTATCGT
Organism: Calotriton arnoldi; assembly: GCA_963921515.1. Taxonomy (NCBI): domain Eukaryota; kingdom Metazoa; phylum Chordata; class Amphibia; order Caudata; family Salamandridae; genus Calotriton; species Calotriton arnoldi. Next base: position 1,628,733 of record CAWUFW010002724.1, on the reverse strand, counting down.
TATTTTGCACAGAATGCCACCTCAGTATAGACCCAGTCATGCAAATCAGTCTTGATCCTGCTACAAAGGGAACAGTCCAGTCCAAACTCCTAGGTCAGGTCCTCAATGAAATGGAACACAAGCAATCCAAGGCCAATTTTGCCCTAGTTGGGATTCATGAGCCAGGTATAGATTGTTTCAGTGACAGTGTGCACGGTTTAGTATACTACATCTGTGAAGAGTCCACAGATGTACAAGTCAGTCGCCGCCAACCCCAGCAATATACATTTTCCAGAAAGGTCCCAGCCAACCCCAACAGCGGTGGGGCAACAGATGGAAATGTCTCCTGGGAGGAAACCACCAAAGCTCCAGCGCATCGGCCCTCAGGTTGCCCCTGCTGCTGTCACATGGGGCCACACCCTGCCCTGGCCAAATCAACTGTGGCCTCCTAACTCTCTCCGCATTAGGCCAGCAGTTAGGTGCTACCCCACCCCCAAAGCAGGTCCTCCATGGCAGTCTCAGCAGGCAAACAAATTCCCGGCTGCGGATCATTGTGGCGGCTAGGTCCCAGTGGTCCACTCCAATGCAGCCCGCCTCAGAAAGGTCAATGTGCTTCACCTACTCAACAGGGTCTCAGCAGTGCGCCCTCTTCTGGCCCCTCGCGGTAAGGCAAGGCCAGAGGCGGGGCCCTCCAGCAGTTCCTCTGCAGCAATCGTGGCAGGCAGGTAAATTTCAAGCCGCAAGACTGTGGCCAGCTCCCATGTTAGCCTTATCTTAGCTGACCCACACGTTCTCTCGGATCACCAGGGTTAGGCCGCACTGATGGTTTGGCTCTTCTCCAGCTGTCTTCATGGAGAGAGCCGAAATGGATGGAGAGGAGGGCCAGTTCGCCTCCTTCTGATGTCTGTGTCATCTTTGGGTGCCATACAGCTCAGCTGCTGGTCTACGCTGCCACCAGCAGCGCCAAGGCTGATGATTCACATATGGCAGTGAGCTAACCCAATTGTCTTCTGGCAATCTTGGGAAACTAGCGACCTGCAGGGATGTACACCACTCGGACCCCATTGTGCCTCTGATACTGAAGGATTAGTGGAAGAGTGCAGGCAGAGCTCAGTGGAGAGCAGCTGTCATGCTCGGGATCATGGCCACCCCCCCCCCAATTCCTCGCCTTTTGAATAGAAACAAAAGCAGTACCTTGCAAACAGAGCATCTGAGGAGTGAAAAATCACACTAGGAAATCCTGCAGGACCGAGTGGGCAAAAAGGCTCTCCCTGCAGACCTGAGAGTCGAGTCAATAATACCTGGTGAAGGTGCAAGTGGACGTCCAAGTAGCAGCCTGGCGAAAGATCAGCAACGGAACACCCCAGGCCACGGCTGTAGTGGCAAGCCTTGGCTCTAGTACAGTGAGTCCAAAGGCCCACAGGAGGCTCCTTCTTTGCCACGTCATAACATATTTTTATGCAAAGGTTGATATATCTAGATAAGGTCCTTTACTGGACTACTTCCTCTATTAATAGTGGTGATCCCCACAAAAAGCTGGCCATCTACCCAGTGCTCCTTAAATTTATAAATATAAATGCGAAGGGCTCTCTTGGGGTCCAACTGATGAAGTCTCTCCTGCTTCTTAAAGCAATGTGGTGGAGAGAAGAAATGTACTTCCCCACATGGAAAGGCAATGCCACCTTCACCAGAGAGGGTGCCAGAGTCCGAAGTACCAGCTCGTCCCGAAAGAAGGACGGTATATGATAGTTAATCTGACGGCGACTTCAGTTCACTAATATGACGACGCCAAGTAATCGCAATGAGGAAGACAGTCATAAGGGTTAGAAGCCTCAAAGAACTGTCCATTGGTACAAAAGATGTCCACATTAACACTGTAAGAGCCAAATTGAGGTCCCACTGCACTAAAACGAAAGGCGGCAGGAGGAAACATACATGTAAGTCCTTTAAAAATAAAGCATCTCTAGAGACTTAAATAGAAAGGGCTGATCAGGAAAACACTGTGAGGCAGAGAAGGCCGACAAATAACCTTTAAAGGCCAAAGACAAGCTAAACAGAAGTACATCAGAAAGTTTATCCTGCTGCGGACTGACCCGACGGCCCTTGCACCAGGCCACATACTTTGCCTAATTCCCAGAAAAGATCAACTTCATGAACAAAACAGAGAGAAGCCAAGATAACACCCACTTATTCCTTAGGTAGATCAAACTGGCACAGCTGATTCTGATGAATCTCCACGCATGAATTGTGGAGGTTCAGGAGTAGAACCCTGCCCTGTTGTTCAGAGAGCAGATCCTTCCAAAGTGTTAAAGGGAGCGTGGGGCAGCCTTAACATGTTAAAGTACAACACCATCCGAGCCCAGTCTGGGGGTTATCAGGATCAGTTGAGTCTAGTCCTTCCTGACCTCCTTTGTGACACGGACAGGAAGAGGCAGAAGCAGAAACACAAAAAGGAGACTGGAGTCCCAAGGAAGGGGAAATATGTCTCTCATGGAAACCTGAAGTGGAACTGTAGAGTGCCAAAAGCTCAACAATGAGTATTCACAGGAGTAGCAAAAAGATCTACCCAAGGCACACCCCACTGGGAAAATATGCACAAACTACTTCTATGTGCAGATGCTATTCGTGGTCAGCCAAGTGGCATCTACAGAGTTCATACACGCTAGTATTCAGGGACCCTGCCAGATGGCTGACAGTCAAGGAGATCCCTTGCAGCCCAAGCAACCGCCGCAATCTCAGCCCCTCCTAGTACAGCACAAGTGACCCCCACACGCCCGGTTTGTTGCAGTACCATACGGCGATCATGTTGTCCTTCAGAACTTGAACAGGGTGGCAATTATTGAAAGCAGAAAGCCTGTGAGTGAAAGCTGATGGCATGTAGCTCCAGAAGATTGATGTCACGTCTCTGTTCCAGTGGAGGCCAGAGGCATTTGATCTCAAACTTTTCCAGGTGGCACTCCAAAGCTGATTTATCCATCATCTCCGTGAGCTCTGGATGGGGTAGGGAAAAGGACCCAGCAAGTTAAGTATCCTTAAGATCCTTAAGATCTTGGGCTGCCTAGTCTGACACACAAATGTGGTCCAAGAGGCACCCCACTTCCAAGCCCACTGAAGGCAGAGGTTCCATTGCAGATCTCGCAGGTGTCAATGGGTACGAGGCACCAGCAGGATATATGCGGCCAAGGGAACACAAAGCCTCAGAACTGTCAGAGAGAGAGAGTGCATGAAATATCAAGATCACATCATACATGACCCAGACTTGCTGCAGGGGTGAAAAATCTTTGAATGCACTGTGTGCAGAATGACCCCTGTAAAGGATATCCTGTGCACTGGCCAAAGACAGGATTCCGGCTCATTGCTGGAGAACCCCATGAAAGATAGCAGTGATATAGTCATTCACAGGTGACCTGTGACTGACTGTGAAAACCCTGCATTCGACAGGCAGTTGTAAAGGAAGACTTGTACCTTCAATCTGGTGACAATGGGCTGCATCTACCAAAATTACACTTCGTAAATACCTGGAGGGGAGGGGTGTGGATGAGGTGAGGCCGAAGGGCAGGAAGATGAAGTTATACGTTTTTCCTTCCCATAATGAAGCGAAGGAAGCACTTGTGGGACTGCAAGACAGGTACACGAAAGCATGCATCCTGCAAGTTCAATTACACCATACAATTCTCAGGCTCTAAGGCGGAGAGAACTTGGATCAAAATCAGTATCCTGAATTTAGCCTTTCAAAGGAAGATGATCAAGAACTGAAGATCAAATATCAACCTGAGTCCGCCGTCTTTCTTAGGCACCAAAAATAAACAAAATTAGACTTTTTGTCCTTCTTTTCAGGGACTGTCTTTATTGCCCCTTTGGCCAGCAATGACTGACCTCTGTAGAAAGGACAAAGAGGTAGTCCACTGAAGACTAGCTGGGCAGGTAAAAACATTCTGCTCACTACTGACAGAGGGTGACTCCCAAAGGGGGAATCACTGCAGCTTGGCAGCAACAGGGAAAGAGGAAGAAAAGGATTGCCAATGTTGTTGGTGGCCCTGATGTCTGCCACCCTAAAACCTCCTAGGGCTCAACGGGCTGAGGAATGGGTGGAGATGGCTGCTGCCGGCACCAAGCCAGGTCCTATGAGTAACTGCTGAGCTTCAGCCATTGTTAATGGAACCGATGGGCCAGGGTGAGCAAGCCCAAGGAGGGGGCCATAGTATGTTCATCTGTATCCGCCTATACTTTGAACAGTTTGGAGCCATCAAAAGGCATACCCTTGAGGAATGCCTGCATATATCCGATGAAATCCGTGGAGCACATCCAAGTGTGATTACAATTGACTAGTGCTCATAGCATGGCCCACATAGCCTGTGGTATCCATACAGCCCGTAAAATGCACTTGCCAGCATCATGTCCGTCGTGGACCATCTGGGCAAAGGTATTTCAATACTCCTCAGAAGCACCAGACTTGTTTCTTGTGCTCGGCAACATACTTTATTTACCTCAAGCTCACTGATGGCCTTCAGATGCATTAGGGAGTATTTGTCTCATGACTCTGAATCATGCTTGAATCAAAGATCCCAAAGACAGACGTCATGCAGGTTCATAACAGACATCTGTTTCTTGCAGGTGTCTCATGGCTTGCAGCCTGTAGTCTTCAAGGGAAATATTTCCCTAAGACACTAAAAATATCATTTTGGAAGGTGGCAAAGAATACAGAATTATGAAAGCAAAGCTCCACATCCACACCAAAGGGCAGAGAAAATCACACTATAACCACACATTTAGTCTTGATATATTTTACCAGGTTTTTCTTGCCACAATTTGTCTGAGGGAAAATAACAGGGGTGTGATAACTATTACATAACTTGGAATTCCAATCACAGAACAAATTCCTGTTTATGCAAGTATCGAAATTCATCACCTATCTCGGAATGAAGGCTATAGTGATTGTGATGATCCACAGACTCAACTGTACGAAGGGGTAGCTCACCACTGCTTGTTTCTTGGAAGATCAGCAGAGACGTGAGATGTGTATACTAGAATATGACCTTAAGGTTTTGCTCAAACTAGTGATTCTTATGGTCGAGAGAAAACATGGAAGCCTGAAGGATGATCCCCCATGAAGCAATTACTACAGAGTCTCACGGAAGCGCCACAGTTGCCGCACATACCAGCCACGACTGACCAAGAACTACTTCAACAGTCTTAACAAGGTTCCTGAGCAGAACAGCCGGATGTTTCTCTCAAGATAGCAGAAGCATTCACCACTGCCCTCATCTGACCAAATGTGCCAACACAACTTGCTGATTCTTTCACAATGCTTGAGAGGGTTGCCATTAAATAAGATGGGCAGTGAAAAAAAAGGACTTTTATATAGTATTACTTATGTCCAACCAAATGCAAATTTCTTATCTGTCAACAAGGTAGGGATCAAAAACAATACTTACTTCTAGAACTAGACAATGAAGGATGGCTGTAAACAAGGATCGCAACAAGGGAACACTCTAGGGTGCAAATCTCGAAGATTGCAACCACTGACAAATCAATGAATACCCACCATCAATAATGCTCACATGTATAGTCCAAAATCACGCTGCACTGATAAAGGAAGCATTGGATAAAGCTATTACATTCCATAGTGCCAAGTATAACCCCTCACCTCCCTGGTTCCAGCCGGGCAGGCAAAAGGAAGGCAATACAACTGAGAGAAGAGGGAAAACCCAAAAAAGGGCTGACACGCAAGAAAGGGAGCCGATGAAGTAGTGAGGGGCAGAGCACTACGTACACAAGCAGTTGTTTTAGCAGTGCATACTCTTATTTATTTAGGTCTCTGGAGTTGGGCCCCCAGGCCGGCCTGCCATAGGAGTTGTGATAGATAAGAAACTTGTGGTGAGTCCACAGAAAAATCTACCTCATTAATACACCTGTTAAATGCTTTAGAGAGAAGAAATAATCTGGAACAGCAGAACGGGTTTTGTACATTATTTCTAACAGACGCCAGATGACAATTGATAACAAACCATGCAGAACAATGGTCCGATGGAGGTTCAAAGCTTTCAATACCTTTTAAAAATATATATATTTTATTACTTTTAAGAAAAAAAATACATACCATATTATAACTGAATTGAGAAGATGTGCAAATTGCATGGGTGCTAATTGTAAGTGAGAAGTACATCAAAGAACAAGCGAAAGCAGAACGAAACAAACATATAAACATGAAACATAGTAAAAGAAACAGCTCAGGACGAAGAACAGATGGGGAAGTGAATTTGTAAGACAAACCAATTAAGACTCTATAAAAAAATCTTCTCCCACAGGGATCAGGGAAAACACAGGAGACTTGGATCCCAAGGATGCATAGACGAAACCAGTTTTGTGGAGCAGTTTTAATATACCTATCGGTGTAGGAGAGGACATTGATGTCGTGGGAGCGGATGATGCTGGCTAGAGGGATCATGTATGCAAAGAAGTGAGATAGTATTAGAAGAAAGAGAGGGTTATAGCTGTGAAGTAGTCCCTCGTTAAGTTCAATAAAAGCAACTGAGTTGAGGAGGAAGGATACACCTAAACAACAGTAGCTCTATGTGAGAGATAAATACTCCACTGGGCTGGGAAAACAGATTCTATGGCCAACGACTGAAAAAGGATGGTCAAAGAAAGCCAGTGGTTGGAAAGGGCAGATCCATAACCCACTCAATGTGTATTTTTGCCAATAGGTCTTTATAACAGCTGTGCTGTCAAAACCCAGACCTAAAAATGAATACAAAATTCCCTCAATTGAAAGCTCTGACACCTCCTTATAGCATTCACAAAGGGAAACAAGCATTGGCATAGCCAATAGGTCTCGCCTTTGGGGCCTTATAAGTGTTTAGCCAGAGCTATTGACTTTGCCAATGTCTTCAAGCTGTGCTGTAGAGAAGTGTGGCTGCTGTGCAGCATGCTGAAAGAGTTATAATAAAAAGTGTCAGAAGCATTTTTGTTACTTTATATATGACCAAGAAGGCATTATGTAAAACTGAACGACCATATTAAAAAAAGTATTTACAATAAAAAATTTCCTCAGTTTTCTTTTGTTCTTGCAATGCTGGCAACTTGTTTCTGCCTATTGCAATGGTTGTTTGTTAAAGCTTTTTTTTGAGGGGCATAAACAATCGGAGGGTGAAGGTTGGGAACTAGTACCTGTATTATAACACTAGCAGCGGCCAGACGCTAGGGGAGAATCAACAGATGCCATATTCCGAGAGCAGGCTGAGGTGGTGCTGAGTGATGCTGAGGTGGTGGTGGTGGTGACTGTTGCGGAGACGATGCTGAGGTGATGCTGAATGATACTCAGGTCTTGCTGAGTGATACTGCTGTGGTACTGAGTGATGCTGTGGTGGTGCTGAGTGATATTGTCTTGGCGCTGAGTGATGCTGTGGTGGTGCTGAGTGAAATTGTCTTGGCGCTGAGTGATGCTGTGGTGGTGCTGAGTGATGCTGTGGTGGCCCTGAGTGATGCTGTGGTGGCCCTGAGTGATGCTGTGGTGGCCCTGAGTGATGCTGTGGTGGCGCTGAGTGATGCTGTGGTGGTGCTGAGTGAAATTGTCTTGGCGCTGAGTGATGCTGTGGTGGTGCTGAGTGATGCTGTGGTGGCCCTGAGTGATGCTGTGGTGGCCCTGAGTGATGCTGTGGTGGCCCTGAGTGATGCTGTGGTGGCGCTGAGTGATGCTGTGGTGGTGCTGAGTGATATTGTCTTGGCCCTGAGTGATGATGTGGTGTCGCTGAGTGAAGCTATGGTGGCCCCGAGTGATGCTGTGGTGGCCCCGAGTGATGCTGTGGTGGCCCAGAGTGATGCTGTGGTGGCCCAGAGTGATGCTGTGGTGGCCCAGAGTGATGCTGTGGTGGCCCAGAGTGATGCTGTGGTGGCCCAGAGTGATGCTGTGGTGGCCCAGAGTGATGCTGTGGTGGCCCAGAGTCATGCTGTGGTGGCCCAGAGTCATGCTGTGGTGGCGCTGAATGATGCTGTGGTGGTGCTGAGCGATGCTGTGGTGGTGCTGAGCGATGCTGTGGTGGCCCTGAACGATGCTGTGGTGGTGCTGAGCGATGCTGTGGTGACCCTGAACGATGCTGTGGCGATGCTGAGTGATGCTGTGGCGCCGCTGAGTGATGCTGGGGCGGCGCTGAGTGATGCTGGGGCGGCGCTGAGTGATGCTGGGGCGGCGCTGAGTGATGCTGGGCGGCGCTGAGTGATGCTGGGGCGGCGCTGAGTGATGCTGGGCGGCGCTGAGTGATGCTGGGCGGCGCTGAGTGATGCTGGGGGCGGCGCTGAGTGATGCTGGGGCGGCGCTGAGTGATGCTGGGGCGGCGCTGAGTGATGCTGGGGCGGCGCTGAGTGATGCTGGGGCGGCGCTGAGTGATGCTGGGGCGGCGCTGAGTGATGCTGGGGCGGCGCTGAGTGATGCTGGGGCGGTGCTGAGTGATGCTGGGGCGGTGCTGAGTGATGCTGGGGCGGCGCTGAGTGATCCTGGGGCGGCGCTGAGTGATGCTGGGGCGGCCCTGAGTGATGCTGGGGCGGCCCTGAGTGATGCTGGGGCGGCCCTGAGTGATGCTGTGGCGGCCCTGAATGATGCTGTGGCGGCGCTGAGTGATGCTGTGGCGGCGCTGAGTGATGCTGTGGCGGCGCTGAGTGATGCTGTGGTGACGCTGAGTGATGCTGTGGTGGCGCTGAGTGATGCTGTGGTGGCGCTGAGTGATGCTGTGGTGGCGCTGAGCGATGCTGTGGTGGCGCTGAGCGATGCTGTGGTGGCGCTGAGCGATGCTGTGGTGGCGCTGAGCGATGCTGTGGTGGCGCTGAGCGATGCTGTGGTGGCGCTGAGCGATGCAGTGGTGGCGCTGAGCGATGCTGTGGTGGTGCTGAGCGATGCTGTGGTGGTGCTGAGCGATGCTGTGGTGGTGCTGAGCGATGCTGTAATGGTGCTGAGCGATGCTGTGGTGGTGCTGAGCGATGCTGTGGTGGTGCTGAGTCATCCTGTGGTGGTGCTGAGTCATCCTGTGGTGGTGCTGAGTCATTCTGTGGTGGTGCTGAGTGATCCTGTGGTGGTGCTGAGTGATGCTGTGGTGGTGCTGAGCGATGCTGTGGTGGTGCGGAGCGATGCTGTAATGGTGCTGAGCGATGCTGTGGTGGTGCTGAGCGATGCTGTGGTGGTGCTGAGTCATCCTGTGGTGGTGCTGAGTCATCCTGTGGTGGTGCTGAGTCATTCTGTGGGGGTGCTGAGTGATCCTGTGGTGGTGCTGAGTGATGCAGTGTTGGCCCTGAGTGATGATGTGGTGTCGCTGAGTGAAGCTATGGTGGTGCTGAGTGATGCTGTGGTGGCGCAGAGTGATGTTGTGGTGCTGCTGAGTAATGCTGTGGTGGCGCTGAGTGATGCTGTTGTGGCGCTAAGTGATGCTGTGGTTGTGCTGAGTAATGCTGTGGTTGCGCTGAGTAATGCTGTGGTTGCGCTGAGTGATGCTGTGGTTGCACTGAGTGATGCTGTGGTTGCACTGAGTGATGCTGTGTTGGTGCTGAGTGATGCTGTGCTGGCTCTGATTGATGCTGTGGTTGCGCTGAGTGATGCTGTGGTAATGCTGAGTGATGCTGTGGTGTTGCCGAGTGAGAGATAGAGTGAAGATATAATGCCCAATTAGAGAGGGTGGTGAGAGAGAAAAGAGAGAGAAAGGGTGTACATAGAATAAAGAGTGGAGCGGGATAGAGGAGAGAGAAAGAAGGGGAGAGAGAGTGAATGAAGGAGTTTGAAAGAGAAACAGATAAAGGGGTGAGAGAGAATGAAAGGCTAAAAAGATAGAGAGGGGAGAGTTAATTAAGTAGAGAGAGAATTAGAGAGGGGAGAGAGAGAGAAGGAGAGAGACAATAAGAGTGGGGGGTGTGGAGTTTAAATAGAGTGAAGAAGTGACGCGGAAAAAGTAACCTTAAATATAGCTTTGTGCGAATAAATATTTTTTTTTAAAAACAGTGAGAGACAAAAATACTGGTAATTAGGCTGTGACTCCCAATATAAAACAAATAGCGATATAAGGTGAAATCAACCCACCGAAGCAATATTTCTAACTAGACAAAACAAGCATTGGCATAGCCAATAGGTCTCGCCTTTGGGGCCTTATAAGTGTTTAGCCAGAGCTATTGACTTTGCCAATGTCTTCAAGCTGTGCTGTAGAGAAGTGTGGCTGCTGTGCGGCATGCTGAAAAGTTATAATAAAAAAGTGTCAGAAGCATTTTTGTTACTTTATATATGACCAAGAAGGCATTATGTAAAACTGAACGACCATATTAAAAAAGTATTTACAATAAAAAATTTCCTCAGTTTTCTTTTGTTCTTGCAATGCTGGCAACTTGTTTCTGCCTATTGCAATGGTTGTTTGTTAAAGCTTTTTTTTTGAGGGGGCATAAACAATCGGAGGGTGAAGGTTGGGAACTAGTACCTGTATTCTAACACTAGCAGCGGCCAGACGCTAGGGGAGAATCAACAGATGCCAGATTCCGAGAGCAGGCTGAGGTGGTGCTGAGTGATGCTGAGGTGGTAGTGGTGGTGGTGGTGGTGGTGACTGTTGCGGAGACGATGCTGAGGTGATGCTGAATGATACTCAGGTGTTGCTGAGTGATACTGCTGTGGTGCTGAGTGATGCTGTGGTGGTGCCGAGTGATATTGTCTTGGCGCTGAGTGATGCTGTGGCCGCGCTGAGTGATGCTGTGGCGGCGCTGAGTGATGCTGTGGTGGCGCTGAGCGATGCTGTGGTGGCGCTGAGCGATGCTGTGGTGGCGCTGAGCGATGCTGTGGTGGCGCTGAGCGATGCTGTGGTGGTGCTGAGCGATGCTGTGGTGGTGCCGAGACATCCTGTGGTGGTGCCGAGTCATCCTGTGGTGGTGCCGAGTCATCCTGTGGTGGTGCTGAGTGATGCAGTGTTGGCCCTGAGTGATGATGTGGTGTCGCTGAGTAAAGCTATGGTGGTGCTGAGTGATGCTGTGGTGGCGCGGAGTGATGTTGTGGTGGCGCTGAGTGATGCTGTTGTGGCGCTAAGTGATGCTGTGGTTGTGCTGAGTAATGCTGTGGTTGTGCTGAGTGATGCTGTGGTTGCACTGAGTGATGCTGTGGTTGCACTGAGTGATGCTGTGGTTGCACTGAGTGATGCTGTGGTTTCACTGAGTGATGCTGTGGTTGCACTGAGTGATGCTGTGGTTGCACTGAGTGATGCTGTGGTTGCACTGAGTGATGCTGTGGTTTCACTGAGTGATGCTGTTTTTGCACTGAGTGATGCTGTGATGGCGTTGAGTGATGCTGTGATGGCGTTGAGAGATGTTGTGTTGATGCTGAGTGATGCTGTGCTGGCTCTGATTGATGCTGTGCTGGCTCTGATTGATGCTGTGGTTGCGCTGAGTGATGCTGTGGTGTTGCCGAGTGAGAGATAGAGTGAAGATATAATGCCCAATTAGAGAGGTGGTGAGAGAGAAAAGAGAGAGAAAGGGTGTACATAGAATAAAGAGTGGAGCGGGATAGAGAGAGAGAAAGAAGGGGAGAAAGAGTGAATGAAGGAGTTTGAAAGAGAAACAGATAAAGGGGTGAGAGAGAATGAAAGGCTAAAAAAGATAGAGAGGGAGAGTTAATTAAGTAGAGAAGAGAATTAGAGAGGAGAGAGAGAGAGAGAGAGAAGGAGAGAGACAATAAGAGTGGGGGGTGTGGAGTTTAAATACAGTGAAGAAGTGACGCGGAAAAAGTAACCTTAGATATAGCTTTGCACGAATAAATCTAAAAAAAAAAAAAACAGTGAGAGACAAAAATACTGCTAATTAGGCTGTGACTCCCAATATAAAACAAATAGCGATATAAGGTGAAATCAACCCACCGAAGCAATATTTCTAACTAGACAAAAAAAGCTTGCATTTCAATGCTAATCGCTGTTGTTTTTCATGTGACTGTAGTCCAGGGCCCTCAGTTGGTAATGTGAGCTGCTGCTGCGATTGAAACATCAGAGTCCAGAGAGTTAATGAGCCATGACGAGGAAATGAGGAAGAGATAGGAAACCCAGATGCCAGCTGCGCGTGCACGCTATCGTGAACTCAAGCTGGTCGCCAGCTGAAAGCCAGTGTTTGCACTTCCAAAACCCGCTTACTAATACTCTCGGCCAGACCAGCGCAAGCGCTGGTGCAGGCCGAGACCTAAAAATACAAACGAAAGTGGCATTTTCATTCCAAAAGAACCCTTTTTGCTTTGGAATACTCTACATACTCATTTTCTGTTTTAATATTAGACAATTTCACGCACAACCATCCTCAGTAGATTTGGGTACTGTACATTGATTTTGACCGCCCATGTGCAAAAAAGTTCTTTGTCTCTTCTCCTGACAGTAGTGACTGGCCTAATATGGGGGAAATAACAGGAGTAGTAATTTTCCAAGCAAAATCTGCCCTCATTTTGCTGCCCATCTCAGGATCATCTCATGCTAAGGCAACTAATTTAAAGCCAGTCCCTGGCCATTCACAACACCACTTTTGCCTTATGTGGGCAGGTGTACCGATTTCTTCAAAAGATCAGATTGAAGGGTGGGGCTGTGGCCCAGAAAAAAAGACTCAGCAGAAGCATGTAGGTCCACCTCTTCATCATGATCTCCCCAGCCCAACAGCTGGACATTTGTCAACGTTCAGGCATTCTCTAACTTCTCCCAATAGTCCTAGACATCAAAAAATGAAGTTGTTGCACAGAGCTGTAAATTGACAAACAAATTGTTGGTCTTTTGTTGCTTGGTCATTAAAGCTTCAAGTGCTACAGTTCCCTTCTCCACTGCTGACAAGGATGTCTCAACCACCAAAACCAACACCCTTGTCAATATGACCTCCAACCTGCACTCAATGCCCATCACTGTTGCGTCAATGCAATAAACCTTCTTGTGAAAACTCTCCAGTGAAGCCATTTCAGCATTCTCTCCTCTGAGACAGGATGTGTTATTGACAGTCTCCACCCCATGCACTCCGATAGCAGGATTAAGACCAAGGAGAAATAAATGTTCCATGGATGTTGGAGGCCTCGTGTGCGTCTCCAGTGCGGTTTGTGCCATCCACACTGACAGCAGGTGGGATTGTGTGCCCTCAGAAAATGCAGGGATAGATGGACTATATCCTGGCCACAGCCATCTCAATCCTCTGGATTGCTGAATCAAGGGGTCCATGCCATATCACCCACATCCAGCACAGATTTCTCGGAGTAATTGCAACCCTGTCTCCGCTCATCACATCAGAGCAGCAGCAAGCCCCTTCTGCCAGGGTACCTACTACTATTGCCAGGTTGATATGCCTGCTACCTTGTATTAGTAGCAGTGCAGGAGAAAGGGCTACATCACTGATCCAATCCACAGACACATAGACTCTTGCAATTTACTTCTCCGCCCAAGGGGGCCAGTGCTGGCTCAAACGCCAAACAAATGCTTTGATATTAACAGAATTCCACTGATCTGTTGGGGAGGCAGACTGCAGCACGAAATACAGGCAGAACCGTCTCGCTCAAAGCTTGCATGACCCCATCACTTCCAGTGCCTCTATCAGTGACGGTGCTGAAGTATTTGTGCATTAGAAATCATGGTTAGGGACATGAGACACAATGTGTGGGCTAATGTACTGGAGTCAACAAATTCAAAAATATTCTAGGTGTTAATTTATCTAAAAGCACCAAAACTGTAATCCTACATTACAAAACAGCAGAGAAGGCTAATATGATGGCGCATGTCCTGTTACCACAACAGGGAATTGCTGCTGAGGGTCTTTTCAGTGTATTGTGTTTAGTTCCAGAATTAACCTTTAGGCACAAATTAGTTATGGTCGTAAAGATAGCTATAAGACCTATACAAGGCATGTAGCAAAGATATTATGCATTCGTCCACAGTGCCAGCACATCATCTCTTAGCACCAAAAGAATTACTAATGGCTTTGTTTGTCTTCAATAGCGTCAATACAGTTTTTATATAATGTATTATGTCACTTGTGCTAAAAAGAATAAGCATAAAGCTATAGGGATAAACAAATCATAGTTATTAACTTTCAGATGCCTCAGTTGGGTCTGGGATGTATGAAAAAATAAGAAACACAAACAAGGTATTGTGCAGGGATTACACAAGTTCTTAACATATTTTATAACAAGGGATCTGAAAATATTCTGCAATCTGATGCACAACCAGACGGCGACAAACAACCTATATAAATGTGAAGAGGAAGGATAGTACAAACTTTAAGACAGCATAGGAAAGGACAGATTAGAAAGGGTCATGAAGAAAAGGTGCAGTTAAAAGGTGGGGGGGAGCTGGAGGGGGAATAGCCCTTCACTTGCAAGACAAACTCCTATTATTTTGTCACCTAAAGTCCTTCGGCATAAGGTGCTTGAATGGAGAAGAAGCAATTTAGCATTCATTATTTACAATCTATGGATCTATGGGGGAGCATACATTTTAATGAAGCTAATGAACCAATACAAACTATCATTTAGAGAGTAATATTTGGTGTAACTTGCATTATCCCATATTTTTATGCGAGTGGTGATGGTCCAATTAACTAGTAAACAGGCTGGCTCAGTGGATTAGTTAGAAAAGGACCCAGTACCTAGTAGAGACTTGATCTGCAGTCTGTTCTAGATATTTCCTACTAAGGGTAATGTGATCTCTGCCAAGCAGAGAAAGGGAACTCTGTGTTATTTGTAAGGCTACTGTATTAGAATACTCGAATTACGAGTTCAGTCCTACTAACCTCCACGTGCAAAGCTATTGGACAGACTCACATCCAATTGTCCTGGGACAACCTGTTTAACCACAGTGGACATTCTTGAGGCCCTTCTTTCACTTCCTGGAGTTAGTGAAAAAAATAAAAATGAAATGCAATAAAAATTCAGACAAACAAGACAAAATACAAGAATGCATGGAACACAATTTAAGCGACAACTGACAATCTGAATACATATCAAATTTAGGAAAGGTTAGTCTCCAGCATAGTAACCTTAGATTTCTGCAACATCTGTTACCGCTGTGTGGGAATATCGCAACAATGCTGAAAGTGCTGGCACTTACGTCAAAGCTTTCAAAATTGAGGCAAGGATGCACTTGTACATCTCTCCTATGTGTACTGCCTCACGCTAATTTCATATAGCGCTAAACACCTTTCAATTCATCAGCTGTCAAAAAGACTACACAAGATCAGCTGAAGCTACATTTTAGGAAGGCACTTTACTAGCAATGGAGCAAAGTTAGCACTAAAAGTGCAAAACCTACTTCAGTGCTTTCTTTGTTCCCAAGTTGTAGTATGTAAAATGATATCACGGAGAGAGGTGGCTTTATAGGGAAGGGTTGGGGCACTGGTCACTGTATATCAACTGTGCAAGCTGAACATTTACTGTGGAAGTGGAATCCAGAGAGTAGTGCTGGCATGAGGGGCACGGACAACCAAGGTGGTGAAATTACTGATTACTGAAATGAAGACATTCCCTGGGAAAGCCAATAATGTTGCTTCTATCTGTGGTGAAATGAACATGGCCCTCTGGTGAAAGGAGGCTTCCTAACTAATGCAGATTATGCAAATACTTAATGAGTAATGGGAGTGAGCAATTATCTTCTATATCGGTGGCAATGGGTGCAGGACATGGGGGCACAGCAGTGATTTTTGGAAGAAGGACATATGCTGGATGAATCAGTTGTGGCCTAATGAGATTGAGGCCTTTAATTTCCAGATGACAGCATTGGGGTAAAAGTGGTGTTTTATTTAGTCTTTAGCTGAACCTTCTCTACCAGCTGACAACTTGAAAGAGACATCTACCCCTCACTCTGCCAGACAACTTATGAGTTAAATTGTTACTGGTGGGTTGGCACAAATGGTCTAAGGATTACCCTGGTCCAAACAATCGGGTTGAGGTGGTGACTTTGGACAATGTTGTTGAGGGGAAGAGTGTGTAGTGGAAGGGTCCCAGGATTGAAATCCCTGCAGGTGGAGCATCATGATCTTGTTGATTCTAACCCCGCCATGACAGGTGATGCCCGTTCTCATTTCTTGCATTTGCTGTAGCAGTTTCAAAGAGCTGGTGTTATAGGAACAAAGCACTCACTTGTGCTCCTCTATCTCACTATCTTTATCTTTGGCATAAGTCCAAATACAGCCCACAAAGTGTTTCTTCCCACATACTATGAAACAAGGGACTGGACTTGCGAGCACCTAACACTTTTTCTTTGTTTTTCCAATTAAATTAACATATACATGGCACATATGGGACGAAATAAAAGATATGAATGCTGAATAAGACAATGAGTTAACTGAATAATGAATGGATGAATTAATGCATTAAGTTTGAGGGTTTTAACGTAAATGTAACAGACTTGCGTGGGCTGAGGGTGAACTAAACAACGTTCCAGTAAATAAAGCAAAGTAGTATAAGCAGACA
The DNA here is from genome assembly GCA_963921515.1 of Calotriton arnoldi. Lineage (NCBI taxonomy): Eukaryota > Metazoa > Chordata > Amphibia > Caudata > Salamandridae > Calotriton > Calotriton arnoldi. Next base: position 1,612,325 of record CAWUFW010002724.1, on the reverse strand, counting down.
CGCTTTTGAAACCACATGCACCCACATGGTAGATTACCGTCGCCAAAGGAACTCGATTTTATCACATGGCAACTAAAATAAAATCTGAATTCACATACGAATCTTTTTATTTTTATTGATATATTTCAATCCAAAGTGATTTCACGTGCAAGTATGTTAAGAATCATCGCTCTGTTTATTTGATCTGTAAACTGTACAATGTGTGTGCATGTTTTCTAGTATAAAAAGAAAGAGTTCCTACATGCTTAAGGCTGAAGGCAAGGGTATCAAGGACATGGCAATCGTGTCTACTATTTTTAACTCAACCACTTCAATGGCAAATTGGATTTTAGGTGTAACAGGCCACCTGCATCTAAGATCTGAAAATCACAGTCATTTCTGCTCATTTTAAAGCAGTTTCCATAAGTACCTGCCCCTGCAATAAATCAAGGAGATGTGCAATAAAATATGCTTTCCACATAAACATGCACACTGACAAACCACACAGCTAAATCACTTATATTTGTTGGTTGTAGATGACAGTGACTTGTCCATATGTACTAACTTTTTTCCCGAATTGGAGTTTGCAACCACAAAAAGGGTTATCCTATGTATCAATTCCATTGTAGCGGTCAGTAACGTTTTACTGACTCCTAAAATGGAATTGCGAATACATACACATATAGTATTTGGAAGTGGAATGTTTTGGGCATCCCTTCCAAATACCTATACATAAAAATGTATACCCTATGCATAAACGAATTACAAGTGTAATTCTGGTAGAAAACCATTGAAAAGTTAACTTCATTCAAGTTGGGGTGGCAACTAATCCGCAAATGGGAAGGGGGCACTTTGCCCTTTGTGAATTGTGGGAAAGGTTTCTGGAACAGTAGACAATGGTCCAGGTGACGACTGCCAACTCTCAATGAAACTGTAAAAAAAATGTGCTGTTTTTTTTTTTTAAACAGTCCGATTTCCTTTAAGGAAATTGGGGTGCTTAAAAAGTATTTAAATGCTCACCCTTGCAGGTTACCATTGCTGTGGCTGTATCCAATGAAAGTGAGTCGCAATTTGCAAGCACCTAAAAAATATAAATTAAGTAGATCAGATTGCAACGCACTTAAGATTCGAAATTTTTATGAACCAACCCATTCGTACATAGGTCAGTTTGCAAAATGTCATACTGGATCCAAAAATACAGGCCGCAAACTGCAAGAAGTTTTTGCACCAGTATAATTCTACATCTGGCCCATACAGTATATTCTCCTATGAAATTAGTAGTGTAGAAACACGCGCGCATAATCCCAAAGGTTAAGCTATCCTGAAAACAGTTACCTGCAAAATACAACATTTTAGTAGGTGCAATAAAATAAGAAAAAAAGTGTCCATTGAAATTTAAGAATCGCACAGCCAGCTCTATATCAGGGCATGAAAAGCAAAATGGCCAATCTAAAATTTAAGATATGGAAATCTGATGCTAAACGTTCAGTAAAGTAAGTTCAACCATCATTTTCACAACTCCTATCCCTGTTTCCTAAGAAAATACTCTCCTGGGTCAGGAAAAAAGCAGAAGAGGTGGCAGTAAATTTTTAAAGAGCACCCAAAATTTAATTTGAAAGATTTCAAGTAAAATCTTAGAAACATTTTGCAATCTAAAAGGTGTGCCAGTTAATTAGTTTTGCAATCAAAAAACAGAAATCTGTTAAAGATGTTCGCCAACAAAAGTCTGGTTTCGGGAAGTGTGAGATGAGCTTTAAATACCCTGGTAGTCACACAGGCTTTGAAGGTTAAAAACCGAAGAAGTTCAATGACACGTTGGGGAATAAAGCAGAAGAAAACAAATTTGAAGACCACTGAAAAAATACTGACAGCTGCTTGCATATGCGCATAAATCTAGAGCAAGTGGCGTTTATTGATATTTTTACCGCAGACTGAAAACTGATATTGGCACAGTTATCATGTAAGAGTGACAGGTATAAAATATATTACTCTTCCGCAGATATCACCTCATCCCATCCTCTGCCTGATTTCAAAATAACCTTTGTCTTTCTCTCAACAAGCGCCAGTAAACTCTACAGTAATCTTTACTATAATCGTGTATACATGGTTGGACTGAAATATAGGATTTAGTGGCAAACTGCAGGATTAGGACTGCAACCCTGCCCCCTTGAATCCACAGAAATCTTAATTGTTTCACCCTGATAGATTTCATTCAGCCTCAAACAGTTCACCCTAATTATATTTATAAAGCATGTGTTGATATTTTAAAATAGTAACTTGGACATTTGATCCCCTCATTATTTCATATTAGGGAACATTTTGCAAATACTATGAAACATGGTCAAAAAGGGACTAAAATAAAACAGACTGACTAGGAAAACTCTGCCTCTGTCCACCTTTACTGGGACGAGAGAGAGAGAGAGCTGTAAGACCCCCTTTGCATTCTTGGAATGAGGTATAAGTGTTTTTAGGAGGGGTGTGGCCAGGGAAAGGAAAAAGAAGGGTTGTGGGTGGACCACACTACAGAGACATTGAAACATTCACAAGTCAGACTGCAGAACATGCACATGGTGAATGGCTCTAGCTCAGCGAAGATAACATAAAACACACCATTACCAATCGTTACCTGGAGATAAGGCAATCGCTGGTCTGCTTTTGATAGTACTAGTGATATTCTGCTTGAAATGAACAGAAATTGCATTCACCAGGGCCTGGAGGTATTTTTCTTGTTCGATACTGCTCGATGATTCAAGGGATGAGACGGGAGCTTTACGCACAGGAGAAAAAAACAGAGGAGCGGGTCACATTAGAATACACATTTTAATCAGTACTCAATGCAAGAAAAGCGGTATCAGTGCAATCCTGAGGCACAAAAAGCAGTTTGTGCATGATTCATATTAGACAAAAGACAGTGGCGTAAGAAAAGTGATGCCCACCCCCCCTGCAGAATGTGAAAAGGGGCCCCTGAGTTTCCCATATCGCTCAGATATTCATTGGAATTAAGCAGAAAGGGCCCCTCTGAAAGTTTTGATGGCCCCTGACATAGCTGCCAAGGTTTCAGATTGCTGTGTGTGACATTTTTATAATGTCAGTGTAATTATGAGTGACATTTCAACAACTATGAGTGACACTTTCTCCCGAACAAAATCAAGCAATAAAGACGAGGGAAACATATAAATATTAGGAAATCACACCCATTTGAGCAACAAGAAACTCTAAGAAGATTTTAAAATTGCCGGAAAGCAGCAGAAATGGAAGGGCACACACATAGCTAGGGGTCACAATTCGGCCGCAAAGTGTAATTTTTTTCAAAAAGACACATTGAGCAATTTAATAAAAATCAATTAGCTGATTACAGCACGGAGCCACCAGCTATTATTAACCTGTGGCTGAGAGTAAGTTGCATGGCTATTCTAAGCACATAACATTACAATACAATGAGGCATGATTGGGAGGGGGGTTAGGACAAGCCTCAGGAGAAGAGACTGACTGAGGTACACATAGCCTACCTATGTAGGCTGTATTATTTAAAAAAGAAATTTTCTGGGACACTGACTAGCAGTAATAATTCTAAAGCTCAGCGTCCGACCACCCTGGCCAGGGTCCAGTGAGTTGCCCGCGCTATGACCTACGAGTACTTGTACCAATGTGTGTCATGCAGCAGGCTGTAAGACTAGTCTAAAAAACATATATGGCACAGAATTGTTTACTTTAAGACATTCCAGCTATTTGGCAGAAACATGTCGAACCGCCACTAGCCCGGGCCAGTAACCCGCGCTACCGGTCAGAATGGCATCATTAGAGCACTCCCAGGGAGCTCCTATGCCCGAACCAGCTGCGGTGTCTGCTGCTTTGCTAGAGAACATGCTTGTGGTCCTCAAACTGCTTACTTCTGCACACTGGATACCACGCCCTCCTAGCTGTCCTGCCTGCAGCTGCCTAGGACTCAGACAGTTTGCGGGGCTCTTTGTGAACTTGCCTTGCCACCTTGCACCAACCCCTGGCTAGACTCGTAGACTTGCCCTGGTTGCACTGTAGGGCTGCTCTTCAGCTCTCCCACGGAAGCACCAAAATTAAATATGCCTGCTATGATCCCCCAGCCACAACCCCTCTGGCTGGGAATAACCCCTGCAATGATGCTCTACGTCGCTCCCCACTCCTGGCTGTGCACCACTGAATGCTGCCGGCGCCTGTCCTGGGGAGCCGCGGCGCCCGACTGCTGCTGTACCAAGTTGTTCGGCCTCATGGAAGCCATAATGAATGCACCGGCGCTTGCTGCAGCAGTATTAGAATAAATACGCCGCACTCCTAAAATTAAATTAATTTGATAGTGTTATTGTGACTGACAAATAGTGAGTTCACTTACAGTGTTCGTCTTCGCACTCTTCTCTTCCCCCAGGCTAAGGCAGCGTGACTCTGTACCGGTGACGACAGGCCCTCAGCCTCTCACCGCGCTCTCTTAACTGCATCATGTTGCCTCGTGTTGGCCGGCCCGGGCTGCCGGCGTGACCATTTAGCTCCTGAGCCTCCCCCACATCGTGGGCGGCCCGGCTGGGCAGGGCAGGTCAGTCTGAGTGACTGGTGCGAACAGCAGCGTGCTGCGGGGCGAGCAGCACCATGATTCCCCCAGGCCGCCCACGAACAAGTGAGTAACACTCGGCAGATGGGCCAGTCCGCAGCAGAGGGAGTCTCACAACATTTAATAACTCCCGGCTACACTCTCTGAAAGCAGGACGGGACGTGACGTCCTCCTGCGATGCTACACTGAACGGCGGGCCGGGCTATGACGCCACTCAGGCTGTCAAGTGACTCAGAGCCCCGCTGCGCACCCCGCAGGAATAAAAAAAGATACATTGTAGCAACACTGGCTGCCACTCTCGGAGGCTGAGCTTGAGTTGCTAGGAGCCTACAGGAGCAGCCCGTGCAAGCACTGATCCGCGCCGCCAGCTGCAACACACTGTTTACAGCGCGCTTTCTGTGACAGCTCTCAGTCTGTGCATTATGCGTGACAATGCATTTCAGTGCGGTGATGCGGAGCACCACACTGAAATGCGTTAGTCTAACGCGTGATGCGTGATACTTGACAGGACTGCCCTCAAGCGTTGGGGCCCCATCTGCGTCGCATGGGCTGCAGGGGTCTGCGTAACGCGCCCCTGACAACAGAAGGCCATAGCTTTCAATGCCAAGTGTGGAAGCATAGTCAGTCTGAAAACTACTAGAAATTGACAAACGTCCGAGTCATGGTGAATGAAGGTTTAGTAATGCTGCATTTAACCATTAGAAATATGCTACTAAGCCTGGGAATGCCTCCTCTTTTTATTCTGATTCATCTACTTATTGTATAGGGATGGCTTTAAATTAAATGCTGATAAATTTAGTAAATGGCACCTTTTAATTAAGTACAGCATCCACGCTGTGGATATATGGTGTGACTGTGAGAGTATATGAATTACTGTTAACACAAACGTGTACTTGTTAGTTACTACTTTTCTGCCTTCATCGCATAGTGGCTTTTCCAAAAACGCATTTACCCCAAAGTTTCTGATAAGCAGCCCATTTTTTGCTTTGCCCGTCACGCTTAGTAGAAAGTATTTGTTTAAAAAAACGGAACACTATGTTGCATTACAGTACCATATAATTCCGGTAGAAGAATGAACGTTTCATTTCGTGTGAATTTCAATGGACAAAGAGGCATTCGAAAACATTTGTATGGCCTTGGCAAGTAGTCGATGTTTTTTTTAATGTATTATATTTTGCAAACTTATTAACTATGCAAAACAATAACAAATGTATCATAAAATATAGGAGTGACCCAGCAGTCCAGGTAAACTAGCCCTGGAACTGAACTGCATTAAGTTTTAGAAAGGTGTGTACATTTGATCAGATGAAATGATTATACTGGGTGCAAGACAGCCAATGGGTTAGGTTGTTCTGACTCATTGTCCTGAGATGTATGCCGTTATTGGCAGATGCAAAATGTGAATGACACTTAAACAAAACAATGGTTCAAGGGGGCTGACCCTCCCCCCAACACACACACACACACACGTATGTATAATCTATGTTATTGTTTTTGAAAATATGAGGCTGGAGGCACAGCAAAAGCTGCCCCAAGACCAGACCTAAAATATCGATGTAACAGCATGTATTATGAGGCTTCAATCTTCGAAATACATACTGAGCATGCCTCCAGTACAGCTACTAAAGAAACAGTTGTTTAAGTTTCGAAACACTCAGACAGACAGATGTAAATGGCATCTGAAAAAATAGTTGGAGGCCTCTTTCTACCAGACAGGTCAATTAAAACCAGACATTGCCCCTACTACCTCCCTGCAGGATAAAATCGTCGAGAAATTCTTGCAATGCGCTTTCCCTTTCCGTAATCTAGACTCGAGGGATTTTATGAGACCCACGCTAACAAACTAGCAGAATGGTAACAGGAAGTGGTATATATTATTGTCTATGTGTACTGCGAGAGATCACTCATAGATTTCTGGTCAGAGAAAGAAGAAAAATTAGAAAACTATGTGCTCAGATATGCACAAGCAAACAATTTGTACATAACAAAGAAGTTTGATGACATGATTTAAATCTATTAAAAATATACTTCTTGGGGGGCACAGCTAAGCCCAACAAAATGGGGAATGCGTATCTCTTGGGCTCCCCGCTGGCACGCACATTTCCAGCCCCTGACACCCATGGCCATGGGCTTCATCTCTGCAATCCTGCCTACCAATCTCTAGAGATAATTCTGAGCCTCTGGATGAGCCTGTTGCAGCAGGGGTGCTCGGCATGGGTGCGCTCAGCCCGAGAATGAGCAGTATGCGGAGCACCCCTGCACCGCGCGGCCCAGGTACTGTCGCATGCTGCCATCAGCTTCTTACCGTTAGCAACCCCACCCGATTAAGGTGAGCATGAGGCAGACATGCACCAGCTCAACTCTCTTTAATTGCCAGGAGGAACTGGCTGCCGGGATGTGCAGCAGGAATAGCCTGCTCTGAGAGTCGGCCAGGACCAGACTCCGCAATGGCCCTCTGAGTTGAGCCACCATTTTCTCCCAACTAACCCATTCCAGCACACCAATGGAGAGTGTTGGGTCCCCAGGTGCACCCTAGAACTCAAAACATCCAGGACCCTGAGATGCTTCTGGAACACCAGTGTGAGCAGTTGATAAATTATGAAGGTCCCACACAGCCTGAGGACCGACGCACAGTGCTGCTAGCGCCTCTACTATCGGTGACCCTACTGGTAAAGGTGAGTGGGCGGAGGGGAGGCTGTGCTCCTGCGGGGCTCTCTTCAATCACTGTAAAGAGTGGAGCAATCAGGACATGTAGCGGGGCTCAACTGTGCAGCAGCCTCTTGGATTTGGCTGCCATTTTCTTGGGACGCAGACACAGATATTGTTACCCTGGTGACAAGGACATTGGTCCTTTACTGTTGGAGCCAACCTCCCTATAAGTTACAAACCTTCATGAGAGCTTAAACCTAACGTTCTAGCCCAAATGATGGCCTGGGCTGGTGCGTCCCTCCTGGTGGGGCTCCAAGGGACTGGATTACTACCTACCCTGCCTTCTGGCCTCAAGAAAGTTACACCTGGAACATTATCTAATAACCATACCCCGGGTGCACCTCTGTAGGCTGACCTGCAATTGGACTTAAAACACTAACACAACCCACCCCAATTGGTACCATTAAACTTATGCCTTTTATCAGTTGGGACAGGTGTCACCGGCAAAGCCCCCTAAGGCCACGGGAAGGAGCCCAGCTACCTTCGATCTTGCCAATACATTGAACTTGATTACGCTAACTTGCACCCCTAAAGTCCCTACTAAGTATAGCGTAAGCGATCGATCTTTTATTTACCTAAAGTGGTCGAGGAGAGGAAAACAGCTTAAACAGATATCAACAAAGTTGTCATGCCTGATAAGATCACGGACTCCGAAGTGCAGTTTGAATATTTATTATAAGGCCAAAAACAACTGGATGTAAATACATCTCAATAGCAAAGTATAGAGATACAGAAAAATTAATACAGAGCCGATCTTTCTAATATAAGTAATGCGGCCCAAAAGACAAATGATTATAAATTCTAAAATCCCAATGCAACACAAAATAGATGCAATATTCAGCTCTCGATTCATTGAAAGAAATTAAAATCTTTCCCTACACTATTCTATATGAGGGCCCTTCCTGTCTCTCTTGTATCGTTCCCCAATGGTGTCAGCACGTGTGACTTCCTAAGAAGTACTCACGTCAAATGGGTTGTTTAGCTTAAGGCTATGGAGCTCGCTCTAAGATGCTCCGTCTTCTCCGAAAGCAAGCAGAAGTCTGGTCTCTCTGTCCTTGCGCATCATACAAAAAGATGGGATTCAATCAACATTGCGTCACTTTTTCTAAAAGTTTCCACTGGACCTCTATACAGTAGCTGGTTCTCTTTCATGAAGCAAAATTAATTAAAGGTATCTTCTTCCATTATCTTCTTCCAGTGGCCTTGGCTTCCAGACAGACCCGATACACAAAACATCCTCCCTTCTCGCTTCCAGTTATCTTCAAAGGCATTCCGGATCTCTCCTTAACTCTGAAAATAATGATGTGTATTTCTGCACCTGCAACAGGGTGAGAACACTCTAACCTTGAACACAACACTCATTTAATTCATTATTTCTCGAGAGCAAGGAGAATCTTTTGGGCCTATATTTCAGACAACTTAAACAAATCACAATTACGATATATAAAATAATATTGTCCTGCACATTATGCATGAAGGAATCATAATACATACAGAAGTCTACTTAATGCGTTCGCTAATTCAACATTACATGATTCAATTAAATGTTTCTTAATAATCAAAAACACTGCACACAATACGAATATATGAGAGTGCATTTTAAACCATGAGTATAGTGCACTCGTACAAATAGAGTGCTATCTGCGCTCTATCAGTTCCCCCCTCTTATGACTAGTGTCATAACACCAATTCTCTTTTCTGTTGTAGTTTCTCCTAGTAGAAGAGACCGACCTAAACAGGAGCTGTAGCTTGCTGTCCCTGTCTGAATCGTTCTAACCCTTTAAGATGTTGGCAATGTCTGTCCTGCAGTTGCTGAAGTTGTAGCTCTCTCTTTTTCAACACAGTCTCCTGATGTCTTGCCCTTTGCCATTTGTAAGCCTTGATGGCTCCTAATAGGACGATTATTCAATTGACAGCTATTATAATAGGCTTCAAAATATATCCCATTATTCCTTGTCCTAGACTTCCAAACCAACTGCCTATCTTGCCAAAGCCTTTCCCCACTTGCTCCCAGAGTCCTTCAGCAGCCATCTCACGTAACTCTTGGTGTATTTCTGAGATATTGTTGATGTATTTCCTTATATCCCGACTGTTGTCAGGAATATAAGTGCAGCACAGTTGAACTTTCAACAATTTGCAGACTCCTCCGGCTTTTGCTAGCAGCACATCTAGGGCAAGACGGTTTTGCAAAACCATAGCCCTTATCGAAACCATCTCCCCATCTACAAGTAGTAGAATCTGAGCTGTATTTATGGACAGCTTATCCACTAATGTTGCCAGCTTTCTGATTTTCAAATCATTCAGAATCACACCCATACTCGGTATCATAGCTCCAAATATGTCGCCAATCACTTCTCCTGCACTCGCACCACGTTTCCCTCTTTGAGGTCTCCTTTTCTCCAGAGGCTATAAATCATTCACATGGAAAATCTTGGGAATACCACAGCCAGATAGCAGGTGCCGTACCAGTTCTTGGGCAACTTCACATAGGCATTGTTTCCACACACAAAATACACATTAGGCACTACCGTTATTTTATCCAGTAATGCTTTTCTGATTGATTCTTCAATCAAGAAAACATGCTCACAATCACTCTCACCCACAAATATCTTATCATAATATGTGGACGGGTGTCTAATGCACAATTTTCCTTTCTGCTGGAAATCCAATGCTATGGGTCCAAAACTCCCCTTTGCTTTATGATCTAATTCTTCTTTGGTCCATGGGGTAACCTTGTGCTTTGGATCTGGTCTAAATAGAGTCTGTCTATGTCGATCTTCTATCTGATCTATGAACTTCTTTTTGATGTCAGTCAACATACAGGTTAAATTGTGTCTATGGGCATAGGACGTATCTAATTTGATGGTAAGCACGAAATACTTTGACATTCTCTCTACTTCCTTATAATAATCATATTTATTCATGTATTTCAGAACGGGGACTTCCGAGAGTACCACATCATAATTAGAGAAATAGTACTCGAAGTGTGCCTTGCTATAAAACATGCTCAATAAGACACTACATGTAATGCCATAAGTCACAGGCAAATGGTGATATCGAATGCCTTCCTCTACTGAGGCAGGTAACTGCATACACACATAGCAATCCTTCGCTTCCATGGTATCCACATACTCATACAATAATCGAGCATACGCATTCAAAGTGAAATCACCCTTTGACAGATCAACATGCAGCCTACGACTGGTTTCCTTAATCATTTCTAGGTCTTGGGCGTATGCATCCTCATCTATCCCAGAGCTTGGTGTAGTGAGTGTTGTCTGTACCCTGTTCTGTTCGACATTCTGAGATCCAACTAGAGATACAACAATCACTACAGTTATAACAATAAGCACCACTACAATGAGGGTGCCAATGATCCACTTCTGTTTGCGTGTTGATTTTTCAAACACCATGGTTTCTCTTGATCTTTCCAAAGCACAAAAGGGAAACACAGGGGCCGATTCCGATTCGGGCCGGAAATCTCACCGACCGAGCCGGTCCTGGAGAGATTTCCGACCGAATCGTACCCTAGCAGTCCGACCGAACGAGTACGATGCGTTCGTGTGCAATCGGACTCGATTCGGTCGGACTCCCATTGAAGTCAATGGGAGCCGGTCGTACAACGCGTACGCGGGCTCCCATTGACTCAATGGGTGCGAGGCGAACAAGGGCGCCCCCTACAGCGGGTACGCGTTGAAGCGGGTTGCGCCGTACATGCACAGGTAGGGGGGACCCATGGGTCCCCCCTGTGTGCGACTCGCGCGGCTAGGCGTACAGGGGTCCGACACGGACCCCCAAAGTGCGGCTCCGACTGCTCTTTGAGCCGGACGGCGCGAGTCGGTCGGACTGCTCGAGGCGCGCATCGTACTTACCCGGCCGGGAACGTCTCCATTGCGCGGTGCGAGGCGTGTCCGTGCGAGTCGGTCGGAGCGGTCGGCTTTCGCGAACGAGTCGGTCGGTGCGGTTGGGTCTCGCGAACGAGTCGGTCGGAGATTTCGCATCGTACTCGCTCGCCCGGACGCACGAATCGGTCGGGAAACAGGGCTCCGAATCGGATCCGGTAAAGCCGAATCCGATTCGGAGCCCTACCGGCCGAGATCGGAATCGGCCCCACAGTCTTTTTCTGTTTCCTTGTTTTAACAATGTCTTTCTTGCTTCTTTCCTTTCATGCAATTGATGTCAGAGTTCTATCGGTTGATACTAAACCTATTGAAGAGATGTAGACAACCCTACTCCTCACTCCATCATCTACAAGAAAAGTCCCTAAATTTAAATCTTCTTAATCTGGGGTCTAGGTTATCTTCTTTCTAAGGCCTAATGCTTTCTTTGATTACAGTTCAGGCTTCATCATTAATGACATTTGATCCAAGGATTTCGAGAACAAGTTGCAGAATCTCTGCACGGATGTCTCCCAATTCTAGCGCGGTGAGCCGTCGGCCAAATGCAGGGAAAACAACCTCATTAAGGATAAGGTAACGCAATCCACTCAGTCTTGGAGGATTTGGAACTTGCAGAGTTAGTATTCCAAACGCTTCTACACCTGGGACTAGTAATTTTATTTCAATCGAGAGGGTGTTCTCTCCGTAGCTCACTGTACCAGGTCCCAACCTCCCGGACTTCGCTGGACCCTGCATCTGCAGCCAGGTATGTCCACTCAGGAGATGCGTATCTTCGATATGCTGTTCTTTCTCTTCGGGAACGTCTCAGACCATCCGGTCTTTCTTCCACGTCACTTTGATCTGATTCAGATGTTTCAGAAATTGGAGTGAGATCTTTCTCAGATGCAAACCGTATATTCAGCCTTTCTTTTCTTGCTGGCCACTTTTCTGCTCTAGCATCTGGTCTCCTTTCTTCCTCTTGATCTGACCTTTCTGCAACAGACAGTTCACTTTGATCTGAGGCACCGCTCACTTCTGCAATATCCTCTATTTCAGGATCTGGACTCAGTTCAGGAGCATTCAGCTCTTCTCTTTCTTGCTCACTTGGCTGTTCCGTTTCCTCCGAAACTCTTACAGCTGAGTCTGTGCCGTCGTCGTTGTCTGTATCAGGTCCACACATGCTCCTCGGACCCAGGGAATTCTCCTCTTCTGCAGGCACTTGAACTCGGCGAGTGTGGGAAGCGTGGATCCAATCCGGCAATCCTCCACACTTCACAGCGGTACTTGTAACCAGTATCACTTGGTAGGGTCCTCGCCAGCGAACATCAAGACAACTCTTCCTTACGTGCTTACGAACGAGCACCCAGTCACCAGGATTAAGATCATGCAGCAGGTCTCTCGAGGTGGATGCAGTCGTAGCCTCGACCTGGTGGGATACAGAAGTAACCACATCAGCCAGTCCTTTACAATAATCCAACACTAAATCATCAGTGATGTTTATCAATGCTGTAGCTGGCACCATAGGCAAATGCATAGCTCTTCCAGTTAAAATCTCGTGTGGAGACAGCCCTGTCCTTCTATCAGGGGTGCTACGTAGACTCATTAGCACCAGGGGCAACACATCCGGCCACTTCAATGAAGTGGACGAACACACCTTTGCCACTCTTGACTTGACGGTGCCATTAACCTGCTCTACTAAACCTGAAGCCTCGGGCCTGTAGCTACAATGCAGTCTTTGATCAATATTTAACGCAGAGCACAACAACTTCATTATTTCACTGTGGAAATGAGTTCCTCCATCTGTTTCCACTGATGTTGGGAAACCGTACCGCGGGATCAGTTCTCTTAATAACAATTTGGCTACTGTAAGACTGTCACATCGTCTAGTTGGATATGCTTCCACCCACCGTGAAAAGATACACACCACTACCAAAACATATCTCAACCTATTGCACCTTGGCATCTCTATGAAGTCTAACTGTATCCTGTTGAAGGGACCCCCAGATTTTCCAATGTGACTCTTTCCAACCACAGTTCTTTTTCCAACATTCATCTGTTGGCAAGTAACACACCGGTGACATACTGTTTCAGCCCACACACGGAAGCGTGGATTAAACCACGTCTGCCTGAACACTCGCACCATAGCATCTCTTCCCAAGTGAACGGCTCCATGAATTTGCCTTGCCATCGGGCTCAGTAGACAATTGGGTAATACTGCTCTTTCATCTGTGGATACCCAAATGCCATCATCTCTTTTTGTGCAACCTGCCTTGACCCATGAAGCAGCTTCTTCTTCTGTGACTTCATCCTGCAATCGCTTCACCTCATCCCAAGTATCGGCTATAGCTAACATCATGCTGAGCTCGGTCTCTTCTGTGCTCTCGCCTATATATTCCCCATTGAAAATACAAACATGTTCAGCGCAAAATCGTGCTACTTCATCTGCGTAATTGTTGCCCTTAGTGACAAAGTCTTCTCCCTTTCCATGAGCGGCACATTTAACAACTGCTATCTCTTTGGGCTTTTGCAGAGCTTCCAATAGTTGGCGCACATACTCGCCATTACGTATAGGTGACCCTGAGGACGTGAGAAACCCCTCTGTGACCATAACTGCCCAAAATCATGAACCACACCAAATCCATATTGACTGTCAGTATACACAGTCACTCGCAGATCAGCTGCAATGATACAGGCACGTGTCAAAGCGACAATTTCGGCCACCTGAGCAGAGAATACTCTATTTAAACAGGCAGCTTCCACTACTCCCATGATGGTGCACACAGCAAACGCTGCTCTCAAATACCCTTCATTGTCTCTTATGCATGAACCATCAACAAAAAGGATCAAATCAGATTGGGGCAAAGGTTCATCGACAATGTCAGGTCTGGGTTTGGTGGATAGGTCAGTAACATCTAGGCAGTCATGCTCTTCACAATCCTCATCTCCTTCCTCCTGCGGAATAGGTAACAATGTAGCAGGGTTCAGAGTGGTACAACGTCTCAGGGTCACATTATCAGCAGCCAAGATAACCTGCTCATACTTAGTAAGTCTGTTGTTTGTTAAATACTGTGTTTTCGTTCGGGTCATTAACAATTCTACAGAATGGGGCACATAAACAATGAGCGGATAACCCATCACTATGCTTTCACATCTTTCAATGCTGACACCAGTTGCAGCAACGGATTTCAGACATCCGGGCAACGCAGAAGCTACAGGATCTAATGTAGCTGAGAAATAGGCTACTGGTCTACGGGCAACCCCATGTGTCTGCACTAAGACTGCTAACGCACATCCTTCCTTTTCACAGCAAAAGAACGAAAACGCTTTGTTATAATCCGGCATTCCGAGAGCTGGAGCACGACAGATACTTTCCTTCAGCTCACGGAAGGCTTTCAAGCACTCGTCATCCCATGGTACCGGATCACTAACATCCTTTCGAGTCAGTTTCAACAGGGGCTTTGCTTGCAAGGAAAAATTTGGGATCCACTGTCGACAATAGCCGACCATTCCCAAAAACATGCAGACTTCTTTTTGTGTTTTCGGAGTTTCCATTTGCAGAATCGCCTCTATGCGATCCGGTGACACCCTTCGTTTTCCTTTCTCAATCCGGTGACCTAGGTACTGAACTTCAGACAAACAATACTGCAATTTGTTTGGAGACACTTTGTGTCCATTCTCTGCCAAATGATTCAGCAACGCCACAGTATCAATCCTGCAAGCATCCTCAGTCTCTGAGGCGACCAAAAGGTCGTCGATATATTGCACTAAGACTGAGTTGTGGGCCATCACCAGTCCCTCAAGATTCTTTTTCAGACATTGACTAAATATAGAGGGGCTTTCTGTATACCCCTGAGGGATTCTGTTCCATGTTAATACACGATCGTCCATCCTAAATGCAAATAAAAACTGACTTTCTTCATGCAATGGTATAGAGAAGAATGCGTGACACAAATCTATCACTGTAAACCATTCTGCTTTGCATGGTATCTGGAATAGAACAACAGCTGGATTCGGTACCACAGGACAACATGGGATCACAATTTTATTAACCCGACGCAGATCTTGCACTATTCTGTACTTTCATCTTGGCTTTTGCAGTCCCATGATAGGTGAATTACAGGGACTACCTCTTATCTCCTTCAGAATACCTTGTGCAATCATAGTCTCAATCACAGGTCTTATGCCGGCCACAGTTTCTGGAGTTAACTTATATTGTGGCGTTCGTGGGAATTCAGCATTAGGTTTGATCTGTATCTTAACCGGCTCAACTCCTCTCATCAAACCTACATCCTCGCCCGTAAAATCCCACACTTTCGGATCAACTGAGTCTCTCAAGTCATGTGGCAATTCTGCTGTTGTGAGCACCACAAACATTTCTGCACACAGACTCATGTTAGCCATTTTAAAATCAGCATCGTCATCATATGTTTGCAATTCCACCCCTCTCGGAGTGCACGATATAGTACAATTGAGCTTGCACAGTAGGTCTCGTCCCAAAAGACAGACCGGACTTGAATTGCACACTACAAATTGATGTTGATCCCGAAATGGTCCTATTGTCACGGGTAATTCGTTTGTCAATGAATTGGTCATTTTCTGATTACTAACCCCCACTACTTGAATCGATCGTCCTGAAAGAGTTAAATTCGGGACTATTTCAGTTCTCACTGTAGAGCGAGCAGCTCCGGTGTCTAATAAGAAGGTAACAGGATATCCATTCACGTCTGCATCTACAAACGGCCCACTCTGATCTACTTCTAGAATCGCATCTAAGGTGCATTCCTCGTGCAACCCCCTCTGGCACTCCCGTGAATCTTGATGTTTATCAAATCGGTCTTGTATTTCAAAATAAGGCATCTGATGGTATAACTGATTCTCAATGGTATTCTAGGAGGTTGAGGTACTTGCACTTGTGGCTCATATCCTCCTCCATACATAGACCTGGGTCTTGTCACAGTATTGACAGCCTCGGTCAGCTGTCCCTCTCCTTCCATCTGTATCTGATTTGCTGGATTTGATCTACACTCGCGCTTCCAATGCCCGATTTTGTGACAATAATGGCAGGCAGTGACTCTTTTCTGCTGAGCCACCCAGTCACTTGTACCTGAATCCATTCCTCTTCCTCTACCCTGACCAGGTTGGGTCACCACCTGTTGTCCCATTCCTCTTCCACCTCCTCTACCTCTACCTTGACCTCCTCCAAACCCTTGCGTCATATCAGCGTTTTTCAACTGCACCAACATCAACTTGTCCTTCAATTTCTTCTGTGTTGACTCCACTTGATCACTGCAATATTTAGCATAACGCAGAATCTCGTCCACCGACTTATTCTGCCAACATATCAAATGCTGCTGTATCATTAAACTAATGTCAGATTTCAGTCCCAACACAAACTTTGAGACAAACTGTCCCATATCTTTCTGTTCAACTAGGCTGCTTAAGAGCCAACAACACTCGCTCGTAGTAATCATGTACTGATTCTTTAGAGTCCTGGGTAGTACGATCAATCTTCAACCAATCAACCGTTTGGGGAGCTACCTTCGATTGCAACCATGTAATCACTTGCTCATACTTTCTCATAACATCAGGTGAAGGACCATGAGTCACTGCATCTCTAGGTGGCTCTGCAGTGGGCCACTCAATGGCAATCTTACATGCCGCCCACAAATCCGCAGGTACTACTATATCAAACAAGGTGTTCAAATCAATCCACAATACCTTCGAAATCTTCACAAACCTATCTATTTGCTTGTGCCACTCAACAGGTTTTTCCCTCAGCCGAGGGAAATCATTTGTAAATGCTGCCAAATCACCCCTGCTCCATGGCACATGTACATACCCTCCATTCTGTAGCTCTCTAAGGGGGTAATTTCCTGCAGCTCCTGTCCCTCCACCCGGAGGCAGAGTATTCCCTATTCCAGTCTGGAAGCTTTTCTTTTTGGCCCATTTTTCTTTCCATCTGTCTAAATCTTTCCATGTCCGCATCCCCATCACTAGTTCTCTAATTTGTGCTTTCAATCCGCTCGTTCGCTTCTCTTCCAAATCCTTATCTGTATAGTTTAATCTGCAAGAACCATGTGTCAGCTTAGTTTTTGACAAATCAACCTCATATCTTTGTGCCAAAAGCAACAATGCATCATAAGCTTGTTTGGCCTTTCTTCTCATGTCCTTTGCTACGAACAGTAGTTCGCTTGAGTTATAAGTATCAATTTTAATCAGGGGTAGATTACCTTCGATCACCTCGTCTAGCTCTGCCTTTAATCGTACCACATCTAACATGGGCACCTTTATTGCGCTTTTTAACACTTTCTGAATTTTCTCTTTTCGTGTCTCTTCTCTGTCACAACTTTGGGTTCTCCTAAGAACTGCACCCTCTTCTGTCTTTTCATCCGGGCGTCTCCCTCTCTCACAACTTCGACTTCTCCAGTGGTCACCTGCACAAATCACCTGTGGCCCAAACAATACTTTAGGAGCTTCTTGTCTCCTGCTTATCTCTTCCCTCGGCATCATTGACTCTCTCACTGGTTGAAACCACATTCGAAGGTCAGACCTAGAATTCGCTAGAGCACCTGTCCGTCCTCGTTCTGTCCCACTATCCATTCTGGATGGATCAGCTGTAGCTGGCAGTGGAGTACTAGATTCTACTGGTATCCGACAGAAACCTGTCCCACTGATCGCGAGGCTCCCTCCAGAAATTGTCTCTTCCCCTTCACTTATGTGCTGATGACTGTCATCGGTTCTTTCTCTAGGAGTATATATCGAAACCACTGGCCCTATTGTGACTGGTACAGACAAAGCATCTGGCAACTGCATGTTTCCTACAGGTGGTTCCGGATCAGTGTTTGAATACCTTCTTCCTCCAGACCCTCCTGGGATGCGTACCATGGTAATCTGGCCTCTTACTCCTGCCGTTGGTTCCCCAGAATTCAGTCGTCCTGCACCTAACTGCTCTTCTGATGGGTGCACCCTCTCTGTCTCTACTCTAAACTCGCAAGGTGGAGGGCGGTCCGCTAGCAATCTGTCGAGAAAGCTGTCATCTGCATCACTGTCCTCCCTCTGTCTTCTTTTTCCCTTCTGCCCCCTCTCCTACAGTAAGAAGTGGGTACAAGCGTTCTCCCTCTATAGTATCTACTCTCCATCTCTTCAACTGAGCATCCCATCTAGCATCATGATATGCCTTCATTGCTTTTCTCATCCTCCCATGTGAAGCCTCTCTCTTTTTTACTAGAGCTGCTCTCATCCATGCATCTAATGCCTCAAATTGCGTGGGTCTAGGGGGCGGTTTCAGTGCATTCATCACCCCCCTCAGCTGGGTCAGCACCTCCATACGAAAAGACCCATAACGAGGGAAGCCAATTCACCCTCTTTCTCTGTAATTTTATGCAAATTCTGAATCCACACAATAGTATAAAGTCCTACATTCGTTGCCATGTAATGTGCCGGTGGGTCCTCTGGCGGGGCTTCTTCCCCTACCCGAGTCACTACTCCTGTGTCACCTCTACACAAACCTCGCAATACCCTATAACATCTCATTTTGAAATCAATCAATTGCAAGCTCCAAAGTTACGCTGTTCCACTGCTAATGCACTTCCACCAATCCCAACGCGGCGTTACACCAACCAACCTATCACAGCGCGGCGCACCCTGACGTCACTTCTCACTCCTTGCAGCGGCTCACCCGCCTTTACAATTTTATCGCAAACTCGCTCGCACACATTCGTATCACAAGTAACTGTATAACCAAAAGTTATTGAACCAAGTAACTGTATCTACACAATAACTTACAGTCACATAAACAAGTAATTGTCTGACACTGAAGATCGATAGAACACTCTCACAAGAACATTCAGCCGTAGTGACCGCCGACCTGCGTTGGTCACTCAATCGCCATAGTCCACCCCGGTACCTGAGGCTTTCTACCGCGACCTCTTCCTCATTCACACAAAGGTCCCTAACACAAGTGGATCGTTGATAGCGCTTCACAACGCCCACGTTTAATCAGACAATTACAATACAAAACTATCCCGGGATCTTGGACTTCTCTTGAGTCCGCTTACCAAACTTAAACCAAAAAAACCACATTCACTCAACATACACCCCAACTCAGCAAGACATCACCCACTTACTCATTACCGCAATCTAACACAAGTCCTTTCATACTCATGCCACCACTGTTTCTGCCGCACCGTCAACGTCCGCCAGTCTCCGGTCTCCTCCGCTCCACTTCAGGGCTCTCCGACCTTCGACCCTACTCTGAAGTACTCCCCTCACCTTGGAGGTCAACCACTTTAAAGGTAAACCATCCTCTGCTACCATTTGATTACGCTAACTTGCACCCCTAAAGTCCCTACTAAGTATAGCGTAAGCGATCAATCTTTTATTTACCTAAAGTGGTCGAGGGGAGGAAAACAGATATCAACAAAGTTGTCATGCCTGATAAGATCACTGACTCCGAAGTGCAGTTTGAATATTTATTATAAGGCCAAAAACAATTGGATGTAAATACATCTCAATAGCAAAGTATAGAGATACAGAAAAATTAATACAGAGCTGATCTTTCTAATATAAGTAATGCGGCCCAAAAGACAAATGATTATAAATTCTAAAATCACAATGCAACACAAAATAGATGCAATATTTAGCTCTCGATTCATTGAAAGAAATTAAAATCTTTCCCTACACTATTCTATATGAGGGCCCTTCCTGTCTCTCTTGTATCGTTCCCCAATGATGTCAGTACGTGTGACTTCCTAAGAAGTACTCACGTCAAATGGGTTGTTTAGCTTAAGGCTATGCAGCTCACTCTAAGATGCTCCGTCTTCTCCGAAAGCTAGCAGAAGTCTGGTCTCTCTGTCCCTGCGCATCATACAAAAAGATGGGATTCAATCAACATTGCGTCACTTTTTCTAAAAGTTTCCACTAGACCTTTATACAGTAGCTGGTTCTCTTTCATGAAGCAAAATTAATTAAAGGTATCTTCTTCCAGTGGCCTTGGCTTCCAGACAGACCCGATACGCAAAGCATCCTCCCTTCTCGCTTCCAGTTATCTTCAAAGGCATTCCGGATCTCTCCTTAACTCTGAAAATAATGATGTGTATTTCTGCACCTGCAACAGGGTGAGAACACTCTAACCTTGAACACAACACTCATTTAATTCATTATTTCTCGAGAGCAAGGAGAATCTTTTGGGCCTATATTTCAGACAACTTAAACAAATCACAATTACGATATATAAAATAATATTGTCCTGCACATTATGCATGAAGGAATCATAATACATACAGAAGTCTACTTAATGCGTTCACTAATTCAACATTACATGATTCAATTAAATGTTTCTTAATAATCAAAAACACTGCACACAATACGAATATATGAGAGTGCATTTTAAACCATGAGTATAGTGCACTCATACAAATAGAGTGCTATCTGCGCTCTATCAAACTCTTTGGATCACAACAGCAAGCCCTGCTAACTGCTGTCACTTGAGAGGCCACGGATTCCTGCTAGACCTTAAGTTAAGTAACAGCCGGAACCATGGCAGGGGGGTGTGGCAAAAAAAGACTAATATTAAAGCCTTTCTTCAGAAATCTTTCCAACATAGGTTAAAAGATGAGGAACTATCTCTGGCAACTCCTGGGGGCACAGGTGAAACCTAGGAGGGCCAGGTGCAACCTATCACCAATGACTTACTCCTCTGTTTATTCCAGGAACTTAGAGAAAACATTAAAGCGGTCAAAACCGACCTCCAACAAGACATCCGTGCCCTCCACCGACACGATGATATTGGAGAGGGGGGTGCCCAGACGGAAACCTCCATCAACAAAGAAGGTGAGGACAGCGCAGCTCTGCAACAACAGATCCTCCAACTCAAAGACCAACACACCTTCCTACAAGAGAAGTATGAGGACCTTGAAAACAGCTTGAGCCATTATAACATTTGCATAAGAGGAATACCAACCAACAACACAGACGCTGACCTGCCAGAATACCTCACAGACCTCTTCAAAGCCATTCTCGAGAGAAGCAGCAGTGATACCATCCTCATGGACAGGACCCACAGAGTCATTCCCCTTCACAGAGCCAGAAAACGAACACTCGCTGTCCTAACTCTCACACACTGCTTTACTGACAATAGAAACCAGCAAAGTCCAGCTCCTGAAACACATTAGCCGACCCTCTGAAGATAACCAAAAGGATAACGGCTCGACAAGCGATGCGTTCAGCACTGCTCTCTTTCTCAGCTTGAGGAGTCCAACCATTTGTAGGGTTGGACACGGCCTGGCTCTTTAGCCGACTGCCTGAGGCTGGGTCGGGGTCAGAGTCTAGGACTGCCATCAACCAACACCCTTTCAAATGTCCTCAAAGAGGAGGAAGGTGATTGTCCACCTTGGAGACACAACTCCATACTTTGGTAATTCAGGAACGTTTTATTTCACCCTTTATTGCACACTACAGTTTGATGTTTTACAGTTGGAGGAATTGAGGGGGTGGGGGACGTTGAAGCCCAGAGACCACTTTCTCTTACGAACAATTCCTCAATCTGTGGTTGGGAAGGCCGAGACCCTAGCACTGATACCACACGACAACTACTAACCTTACAATGCTAAAGATCGTAACATAACATCAGAAGCTTTAATAATCGTTCCCAGAGATTGGGTGACTTGGGAGAACTCAACTCAGACAATGCCAGTGTTTGTCTCCTTCAAGAGGATGGGCACATGCAGATTTAAATCCTGCACATACCCACTCAAATACCATGCCTCCTCCCGCTCCAAAAAAACCAAGGGGTGGCAATCCTCTTTGCCAACCCTCACTACTGACTACTCTCACTACTCCACAGCACACTGCTCAAACTCAGTTTGAGCTAATCCTACTGGATTGAGGGCTCAAGCACTCTCTAGCAGAGGCTGACCAACTCCCTCAGAATCTCTCTCGGATCATGGTCCTATAACTATCACCCTTCAGTGGGACCGACTTACACCCAAGCGATTTGGGGGCTCCTGATGCTTAAATGACACTCTCCTCTAAGACCCAGTGGTTCTGACCAAGATCCAGGAGAAACTCAGGGAATCCTAACACTAAACGATACAAGGAAAATGGATAATGTGAGTGGTCGCTCTCATCCAAGGAACAATTAGCCAGGAGGCTGCACACCTTAAACACATGCAAGAGCTAACCAGGTCTTATTTAGCTGTGGACCTAGGGGAACAGCAGTACAAGCGCACACCTTCTAACAAGAATTGGCAGAAAGTGCTACTAGTGAGTGTTCAGCTTCGCACATCAGCACTAGATAGAGCTAACTATATATCATCACCAGGATGGAAGCTCGCTACCATGAGGAGAGAAACAAACTAGGCACCATGTTGGCACACAAACTATGGGCTTATCAGGCCCGGAGACTCATTGGCAAAATCTGAGATAATAATGACATTGCACACAACACCACCGATGGCAAAATTCAGACCATATAGTCTTTCTATCAATCACTATACACAGACTCAATCACTCTCCCTCGACACTCCAGTACATCTGATGAGTTGGATGAACCCAATGCTGCTTCAGAGATATTAGGGGCTATCAACCAACTCAATCCCTTCAAGACCCCTGGAACAAATGGGTATAACCAAAAAAGTTGAATGGCGCACTCAGAAACATATCCATTGAAGATGTGAGGCGTGCATGCATTCTGGATATGGATTCAGGTATCTACTTGGGGGGACACTATAGCCCCACTCAGTATTTGACCTTTTTTGTGCCTCTATCATGAGCATTTGTTCTTGCCAGACTTGGCTTAGGAACATGGATACAAATTAAATCAAATCGTGGAATCAGGAGATACTAATAACTATAACAGAAGAGTCCTGATGAAGTTCAAACGCCATTTTGACCTAAACCCGTTTGCTGGATATTCCACTGATGAATATTATGCAATATATGAAAATGAAATATAAAAGAAGAATTATTTTTACAAAAATCAAGATTTGTGGGCTTATATGTTTCTGGAAGCACCATTCCACTTTTTTGTTTCAAATCTGATTCTGCGTGGCAACGTATCACGCAATGGCTTGTACTGGACATGAAGTGCACCAGGCTCTAAATGATTGGAACTGTATGTGAAGAGCAGTTATGAAAGTCCGCTGTTGGGGTTTGGCTTCTTTGAATACTATTTTATAACCAAAATGCCCCTCAGCTCCTTCTTGTTCCCACCGCCGTAGTTAACGACCTAACCACAAATAAAAAGGCTACCCAGAGTATGACCGAAGCTTTAATTACATTAATACCCAAGCCCAGTAAGGTCCTGACCCCTTGCCCTTCCTATAGGCCAATCTCTTTTCTTAATTTGGGTCTCAAGCTTGTTGCCAAAGTACTGGTTAATGGGCTGGATAAGCGGTTATGCAATCTAATCCATTCAGAGTGGTTTTGTTCTGGAACAAGCTAATAGCGGTAAGACCAAGCAGGTTCTGCATCTTTTTGACATTGCCAGAAAAAAGGGTAGAGCAGCGGTCTTCCTGTCACTCGATGCTGAAAAAGCATTTGACAGTGTGGACTGGGCTATCCTCTTTGATGGCTTGAGGGACTTTGGCTTGGGATCTTAGCACCTCTGTTGGATCTCTGCCCTTTATTGCCCCCTCAAGGTGAGGGTCAGTGTGAATGATCAAGCTTCAGCCCTCATATTTAGCCATTAGGGCACTCGTCAGGGATGCCCCCTGTTACCTTTTCTCTTTGACTTTTTCTTAGAACCCTGCATACATAAAATTAGGGATCAACCACGGGTACATGACGTTTCATTTTGCTGTAATACCTTTAAAGTGTCCGCTTTCACTGATAACTATTTCCTCCCCCTCGGGGGCGGAGCTTGCCACGCTCGAAGATGGCCGCTGCCTGAGCGAGCTCCTTGGGCCGTGTTAATAATCCTCAAGTATCCTGTGCCAAATCTACAAGAAAATGCCCAGAGAGCCATCCGACGATTATGCTGTGGAAATACCCATATTAGCCCCGGAAAACCGAACATTGAGTGGCTGCAGAAGAAAGAACTGGCGCCGACGCCTGTGTCTGCGGAGCGTGGCCTACGCTGAGCACTGGCATGCACTGCGCCCGCGGAAGAGATGGAGGCCCCTTGAGGTGGTCCGGAACACTCGCCACATAAGGTGCCTGCCTGGCGACAACTGCGGGGCCCCAGAGGTAAATGTGACGAGGGCAGAGGCTGGAAAGGCCCGGCTGGGCTCGTCCGGGAGGCTCGCGCTGTGCGCCGAGACTGGGCCCGACGTGCGCGCTGCGAGGATTGGGCCGAAAGATACTGATACCGACCCACGGCCGCACCAATAGCTGTGGGTGGCTGACGGCACTGCAGAAGGCCGTGAAAAAACGTAAGAACAGCACGGGCTTTGGCGGTCACCAAAGGTACGGCCTGTACGCCCCTGGGAAGCGTCAGACTCAATTGATTCAGGCAGGCGTGCGGGGTGCCAGGTGCGGCTGGGAAAGGTTAGCGCCCACAGATATACCTGCATCTTGCTAAAGCCTGCACTTTCTGGCATTGTGAGCCCAAGACCTCCACTAAGCTAAATCATTGTGCCGCCCTGAACTGACCTACGGGCGTCCATACATAAAGTGAGTGACGCCACTGCTATATGTCACAGTCTCTGTATGCATGCCGTTAGAAGTTAGACGTACACGGGGCGGTCTCCCCTGCCCTCGCCAGATAGGCTGGTTAACTATACATCCGAAGTGGAGAGACCGAAGAGTGATCTGCGCCCTGCGACGGTGTGCAGTGGGCCCCATCAATGCAATAAAGGGAACATAGAAAGACCCAGAGACACCGTTAAATTCAGGTGGAGTATCCTGACTCAGTGAGCGTTATCACCCACATACCAAGCTGAGCCCCTGGGACCTGCTGTTCCTTACACCCTCCCACCTCGGATTTGCTTGCATTCAATATGGGCAAGACGGACAGGCTGCAACCCAAATTGCACTTTGACCAGAAAGGTGGAGCGGGCACGCGCGCTGATGATCGCAAACCTTCTGGAGCAGCGGGCCCCTCTCAAAATGCAGAGGTAGGGGACGACTTGCGTCAGATACTAGCTGCTATGCAAACAACGCTCACTGCTATAGATGGGAAAATAGATGCACTAGTGTATCGTGTAGACCGTATGTCAGAAAGAATAGACAAACATGCTTAGCGTCTAGATACGGTCGAACGCAGAGTATCGGATGTTGAAGATTCGCAAAACGCGTCAGCCACCATACAAGGCAAACTTGAAAGAACACTGACATTGCTCCAAAATAAGGCCGAAGATTTAGAGGCTCGCTCCCGGAGAAATAATTTATGAGTCACAGGGATAGCAGAGTTGACAAACATAGGAAACATGGAGAGCTATGTGGAAAAGCTTCTCATCGACTTGCTGGGCAGAGTCCTTTTCAGAAATGTTCATAGTGGAACGGGCCCACAGATCCCTGGCCCCTCCACCGCCCCCGGGAACGAGACCACGGCCTACATTAGCTAGGTTACTTAATTATAGGGATCGGGACGCTGCCCTGCGCCGCTCCAGAGAACTACAGACATTAAAATTGGATGGCGCCGAGATCTCAATCTATCCGGACTTTACAACCCAGGTGCAGGAAGCGAGGAAAACATGCGTACCAGTAAAACGCAAACTCCAGGACCTTAAGATTCCGTATGCAATGTTGTACCCAGCGCGTCTAAAAATCACAGTGGATGGCAAGCCGAAAATCTTTGGAGACCCTGGAACACTCGTTGGAACACGACGACACTGGCTGAGAATTCAATCAGAAGCGCCTCAGGGTAACTGAGGAGGACAGCGTCAGATAAGTCCAAAACATAGACTGTCTTTACACTGTTATGCAATTGCTCAACCCTGACCAAAATGCTATTTAGCCACTCTCCACCGGGCAGGATAGCTTGAAGAGTTAGACTGTAGATAATCTTTTGGATAGAATGGTATAGATCTATAATTCGTATAAAATGGCACATGCACATATTTGAATACATGGCCCCGTGCGTCCAACCGCGGGAGAATTCAGCGGGCCGCTACCACCACCCACGTGTGCACCACACAAAGTAATGATTACAATGTTGGGGTTGTTCTTAAAGGGAGGGGGGAGGTTGCAGAAATGTATAAATGTCTCCGATACAATTGGGGTACCGGAGTGGGAGGGGGGGAGGTCTGTGGGATATGGGAGAAAATGTGGTCAATGATGCATGCTCAGACATTATGGTTGTGGATATGTTCAACATGGCACGCTTTAGACGCAGACACATCCGAATTGTACTGCCCGAGACTGAATATGGCGCACGATACTAGACCCCTTACATTACTCACTTGGAATATCAGAGGTTTAAATAACCCGCAGAAGACACGGAGGGTACTGGCTTATTTAGACCGACATGGTGTGGAGGTAGCTTGTCTTCAGGAGACTCACCTCACAGGCGCATCTGAAGTACGAGTGGGAGCTAAATGGGCATCATTTAGAATAGCGTCCTCGTATTCCAATTATGCACGGGGTGTTCTTATATTGATCAAGCGAGGCGTTCCATTTACTGTATTGCACACACAGACAGATACATTATTGTACAGGGATCTTTGGAGGCACGAAATTAACAATAGTCAACAGTTATGGTCCGAATGTTGATGAACCGGCCTTTTTCGCACAAATAGGGGCGAAGTTGCAAACTCTGGAACCCACACAGATAATATGGGGAGGAGATTTTAATACATGTTTAGACCCGACAGTTGACTGATCAACTCTGAATGATAAATACGGTAAGCAATCAGCTCAAACACTTAGAGATGGAATGGCGGATCAAGGTATGATCGATCTTTGGCAGCTGCGGAACCCAAGACGAAGGGAGGGTACCTGTACTTCTACACATAATACGTGGTCCCGCATAGATTATTGGATAGCGACGCAGAGAGCCAGTACCTGGACGAGGTGAATTGAACACTTGCCCAAGACCCAATCAGACCACACTCCTGTCAGACTAATACTGGATCTCCCCAAGCACACACCCAGACAATTAACATGGCGCTTTCCGGCGACTGCTCTATTAGATCAAGTATTTAATGAAGATCTTCGTACAGCTATAACAGAGTATTTTGAACACAATGTAGGGTAGGCTGATAGTGCCCAAACGCTGTGGGAAGCGTTTAAAGTAATCATTCGTGGGTTTTGCATCAGCAGGCGTTCAGGGGTACTGCGAGACATCAGACAGCAACTAGCTATGGTGGAGAAAGAAATAAGAACGCTAGAATTAGAATATACCCAAGCCCCGAGATCTTGGCCGATCTCAGGGATAAAATGACTACATATCAGGAATTTGCGGACAGTGAAGTAAAGTACCTTTCTAGGAGGCACATAGCGCGAAACTATGGGGAAGGAGGGCGACCGGGTCGCGCGTTAGCCAGTAAACTACGAAACACACGTGCTCCCCCACATATAACACAGATTACAGATGCAAACGGCGAGGCACGGTACGATACACCTGCTATTATAGACAGATTCTCAGAATACTACACACAGCTATATACCGCACACTCCACTATCTCTGACGACGACTTAGGTAAATATTTTGAGGACATCGCCTTGGCCTGGCTCTCGGACCCGCACCGAGAATATTTCATGCAGCCAATTTCTGAGGGTGAATTAAAAGAAGCGATTGGATCTCTCCCCAATAGTAAAGCTCCGGGAACTGATGGGCTGCCTAGCGAAATATACAAAGAATACAGTGACATACTGGTTCCACATCTCCTAGCCATGTATGCGGAAGCATATGACAACGGGATCCTCCCTCCTACGTTGCGAGAGGCGCTGCTGATCACGTTGCCTAAGCCAGACAAAGACCCTGTACAATGTGACGCATATAGGCCACTGTCCCTCATAAATACGGACGCCAAAATTTTAGCCAAAGTTATTGCAACCAGGTTGCAGCCATTAATGCAAAATCTAGTGTTACCGGACCAATCAGGGTTTATCCCCACACGGTCAACAATGCAGAATTTACGCACGATCTTTGCAATGTTTCACCAATTAAACCCAGAAATGCCTGCAGCTGCAGCCCTCTTGGATGCAGCCAAAGCATTCGACACCATAGAATGGTAGTTTATGTTTTCAGTCTTGCGAAGAATGGGGTTTCCCTACCCGTTTTTTAAATGGATTCAGTTGCTCTGTACCAAACTGTGTGCTGCGGCTGAGGATAAATGGTGTCACGGCTCCCCCTATTCAAATCTATAGAGGAACTAGGCAGGGGTGCCCATTATCGTCCTTACTGTTTACATTGGCGCTTGAACCGCTAGCATGCATGATCAGGCAAAAATACGCATGTACAGCTTTAC
Source organism: Calotriton arnoldi (assembly GCA_963921515.1). Classification (NCBI taxonomy): domain Eukaryota; kingdom Metazoa; phylum Chordata; class Amphibia; order Caudata; family Salamandridae; genus Calotriton; species Calotriton arnoldi. The sequence goes on along the minus strand of CAWUFW010002724.1, from coordinate 1,583,829 downwards.
AATTCCAACTGCGCCCTGTTAGCATATCCCTGTATGCGGACAATATGGTACTATATACCGGATGTCCCGAAGTTAACCTAAACATGCTCATACGGGAATACATCAGATTCGAACGCCATTCTGGGCTGAGCATAAACTAGACAAAGTCGGTGATAATACCGCTTACACCAGCTACTACACAATTTCAGTTAGATTTCCCCTTACAATGGCAAACGGAGCCAGTTAAATATCTAGGGATATGGGTGCATAGAGACCCTGAATTGGTAATACGGGAAAACTATGGCACAGCCCTCACAAAACTGGAAGGTCAAGTAGATAAATGGATCCGGATGCCACTGTCCATCGCTGACAGGATAGCTATACAGAAAATGGTGGTGCAACCGAAGTTTCTGTATCTCTTTGCAAATATACCCATTGCCCTAACACAACAATTCTTTACAAAACTAAGATCCTGCTTGGCTACACTCACATGGGCAGGTAAGCAACCTAGAGTGGGGTGGGAAGAGCTCACTAGGCCATACACACAAGGTGGATTTGGGGCCCCAGACTTGCAGCTTTATTATTTGTGTGCCCAAGCACAATATGCACATTATTGGTTACAGCCACATAATTACGTTCCACATATTGCTGTGGAAACAGATATAGCCCACCCCACATCATTAGTTACATTGGTGACGAAGCCGAAGAGATGGCTGCCACATGCTGTAATAAACCCTGAAGCCACTACAACAACGGCATGGCATTTGTTAATGCGCCGTGCACATAAATTCCCGACATACGCCCCTGCGCTACCGTTGAGGCATCATTCACAAATAACGGTGATGCAAGAGTAAAAAATGCAGACCCTCTTGGGACAAATGGGTTTATCCGTTATGAGCGATGTCTTTCCCAATGGTCAATTCATAACCCAGACAGCGGCACTACCTACTACAGATTGCACGCCACTAATGGTGTTGGCCTACCTCAGATTACGCGCTGCCATAAAAGACATCTACCCCACGTTCCCCCAAGAACCCTTAACACACAATACTTTGCAGACGCTACTTGTCTCACCTACGCGACATCGCCTTATCAACAAATTATACAAAACAGCCCAGCAAGAGCAATATTGACCGCATGAGAAATGGAACAATACGCTAAATACCGAATTAACTACAGAAAACTGGGAATATTGCTGCGCGCTACTACAAATACTTACACCAAACTGCAATCTACGAATTATTCATTTTAAGTTTATACAACAGGCCTATTACACACCAACACAATTACATAAATACGGCCTTCGAGACAATGACAGATGCACACGCTGCAACACTGCGCAGGCGGACTTCTTGCATTTAACATGGGCATGCCCACGGATATATAGCTATTCGCAGGAAGTAACTACAACTGTAGGTGAAATGCTGGGGGAACCAAGCCCTAATACCCCACAAGTATGCCTTCTTGGCTTGTACAGGGTGAAACACGCACCTCGACGCAAATTAATGGCCATAGCCCTGCTATTGGCTAAAAGGCAGGTTGCCATGAGATGGGGAAGTAAACATTCGCCATTTAAAAAACATTGGTTGGCGGACATGGTATATTGCAGGGAACAACTGGCAACATATGAGGTAAAACTGCCTAGCTCCTCTCGTGCCAGGGAATTTTGGGATCCATTTGTGCAGTATTTGCGGGCTGATACTGGGGAACAGCAAGCATCAATCGAATAACTCAAACGGTTAGCCTGTGACCAAATTACATATGTTAAATGTGTAAACTGGGTATAAAGGTATGTAATAATGTGTGCCCTCTCTGTCTTTAGAAATGTACAAATGCAATTATATTACAACCACTGTCTGAGAATATGTCATGCTATGTTGTTCGAAATTGTTATGTATGATGTATCAAGAACTGTCCTTATTTTTTCCTTCCTCTGCCATGTAATAGACCACCAAATAAAAAGATAATAAAAAATAAAAAACTATTTCCTCCCCCTCACGGAGCCACAACAATTGTTAAAGGCCCTTAATTTCAGGAAGTGGCTGGTCTCCAAATTAACGTGGCTAAGTCAGAAGGCCTGATCCTAGTTGTGTTGAGCTCCTTAATATGGTTGTTGAATAGCACAACACCATTCCGCTGGTCTCTAGACTCCATCAAGTACTTCATCCACTTGATGCCCAATCTTTTCTCATGCTCTAGGACCAACTTTGAACACCTCCTGTGTGAGGCTAAGCCCTCGCTGGAGGTGTGGAGGAACCATTCCATCTCCTGGGTGGACGCCACTCTGCACTCAAATTGATCCCGCAACCCCCACACCATCTATATATTTCAGTCTATGTGCCTTCCTATTGGGAAGGAGGACATCTCATTACTGCAGGCAGTTTGTATGAATTATATCTGGGAGGGAGGTCGTTCGAGACTTCCCCTAAAGAACTTTATCAAGCACCCTAAGGAAGGTGGGCTTGGGTCCCAAACCTTATACACATTATCAAGCTTCTCAGCTACGTTACATGATCAAATGGCTGAGAGGACAGACAGATAAACAATGGTGCTATGATCACTAAAACTTGTCAGCCAGACCGTTGAAGGAAGTACCATGGGTCCCTGGAGGTATGAGAGGCTGGCTCTTATACGTCTCTCCCGTTACCAGGGACAATTGCTCTTTGGGACTCAATTGCACGCTGGGGGTCTAACCTCTTACCCTCCCCTCTCACGACCATCATAGACAACAAAGACTTCACACCAGTTACATCAACTCATGGCTTCCAGATTTGGAGGTTTAATGATTACTTTCACCTTCAGGACTTCTACATAGACGCAGGCCTAATGTCATTTGAAGAGCTCAAGCACGACTATGGGATTCCCAGAGTATGAGCGCTTTCACTACCTCCAGATTAGGCACTCGGTCACACAAAGCTGTATCAAAGCAAGGGCCACCAGATTCCTCCCACCTTCTGAAAAATTCCTCCAATGCCTCGCATCACCTAAGCACCTGGCTTAAAAAATCTTCAATATTTCTTAACTCTCCAGTGATCACATGCAAGTCATCTTTTCTGTTGCAGTAGAAGAACGATCTCAGCATAACCCTCAATGCCAAACAATGGCATACGATATTCGTCCAGAACATCAACTTTTAGCATCATGCTCGAGGCAGAGAGATCTTGCAGAAATTATTATTCCACTGGCACCTCACTCCTGCTCAGCTTCATAACATTAATCCCACCCACTCTGATATCTGCTGGCTTGGTTGTGGGGCTACAGGTTCCCTCATACACATGCAGTTGTCATGCTCACTTCTGGGGGACTTTTGGGATAGGATCTTCTCTGTAATTTCTCAGATTTAAGACTAAGACCTAGATAAGCTCCCCAAGTTGTCCCTATTTGGGAGGCCATGAATGGCCTCTATTCACTTCACTCGGCAGCTGGTAAAAGAATTTCTATCCTCTTGCTGATGGCTAAACATATTATAGCATAGACGGTCTTGGTAGAGGGACACCTGGCTGCCAAAATAACATTGCAGACAGGAGGAAGGTTGAATGCTATCACTTGCCGCTGCTCAATCTCCACGCAAGAATGCATAGAGTGGACAGGTTTGGGTGGAGGACCCTGCCCTGCTGCTGCGACAGAAGATCCTTCGAAGAGGCAGCTTGATCGGAGGACAAATGCTTGTGCCCAGGGGTTTGGGATACAATACTCTCCATGCCACACCCAGGCCACTAGCATTACTTGGGCCCCGTCGGTCTTGATCTTTTTCTAGAGAGGTATCAGCGTAAAAGCGTACAGGAGTCTCGCGTTCCACTCAATGCAGAATGCATCTCCGAATGAAACACGCCTTGGAAACTCCAATGCAGAAAAGTGCTGACATTGGACTTTCTCAGCGGTGGCAAAAAGATCAAGCCAGGCTTCTCCCAAATCGCGGAAAAGACCCTGCGCCACCTCCGTATGTTACTGTCATTTAAGAGCCACAAGGCATCGACGGCTTAGTTTGTCCGCTCTGGCATTCAGGGAACGCACCAGGTGATATGTCATCACTTGGTGTTTCAGCCACATCCAGAGACGCAAAGCCGCCTGGCACAGGTGCCACAACTCCACCCCACCCAGCTTGCTGCAGTACCACATGGTGGTGGTATTGTCCGTGAGCAACTGCACCAGCTTTCCTTTGATGGAGGCCAGGAAGGCTTTCAACACCAGGCGGGTAGCTCTCAGCTCCAGAAGGTTGATATGGAGCCTGGCCTCAACCGGAAACCAGATGCCTCTGGTCTCCACCTCTCCCAGATAGCCATCCCATCCCAGAAGCGATACATCGCCCACCACTGTAAGTTCTTTGTGTGGTAAGGAGGGGGCGGGGTCTGTCATTGACCCAATCACCATCCTCCAGTCCAATCACCATCCTGCAGCCCCTTGCAGATCTTGTGCAGTGTAGGAAGGTGGAATCTGACTGCATGGTTACCCCCACTTTTTTCCTGGTGTTTTGCTGGTTTTCGACTTAGTCTGACTGGGATCCTGCTATTCAGGACCCCAGTCTATCTGCTTTCTCCCTAAAGCACAAGTTACTAACTTGTGTAACGATATATCAGTAAGAGACAGTAGTTAGTGACAGATTCCTTACCTTAGAATATCCCCAGGCGTCAGGCTGGATCCGGGAAAGTTTTTGCGTAGGCAGTACCCTTGCGTCGCCGGTAGGCGGCGTCGTGCGGCTCCGCGTCCGTCGTCGGCGTCGGGATCGCCGGGATGACGTCGCGGGCAGTACTAGACGCCGCCCCTGCGCGCTGAACGACAGTTCTGTACACGACTTTCCGCGCCAGGAACGCAAAGCCATGCAAGAAGCTGACATAGGTGTCTGAAAAATACTAGGGCCCTGAAAGGGATGTCTCAACCCTAGAAATCAGTTCGCAGAACGGGAGGATAGGTGGGCGTGAGGAATCTGTCACTAGCTACTGTCTCTTACAGATATATCGTTACACAAGTTAGTAACTTGTGCATCTGAAAGAGACACGTTAGTGACAGATTCCTTACCTTAGAATAGATACCCCAGCAATACCAACCCCGGTGGTGGGTCTGCGAACAGATTCAGACAAGGAAGTCCCGGAGGACAGAACGGCCAAAGAAGCCGTCCCTCCGGACCTGGCTGTCAAGGCAGTAATGTTTGGTAAACGTGTGCAGCGAGGCCCACGTAGCTGCCTGACATATATCCTGTAACGGAACAACGCGGCCTAAGGCCGTGGTAGCAGCCGTTGCCCTGGTGGAATGGGCACGCAGCCCAACAGGAGGCTCCTTCTTAGCCAAAGAATAGCAGGCCTTGATACAAAAGATGACCCAGCGGGAGATGGTCCTCTTGTGTACCGCCCGACCTTTTGGCGCCCACGTAGCCAACAAAGAGCTGGTCATCCACCCGGAACTGTTGTGTGCGGTTGATGTAAAAGGAAAGCGCACGTTTTGGGTCCAGACGGTGGAGCCTCTCTTCCTCTCTGGAAGGATGCGGAGCCGGAAAGAAGGTGGGAAAAGTGATGGTCTGCCCAATGTGGAAGGCAGTAACCACCTTTGGCAAGAAGGACGGACGCGACCTAAGAATAACCTTGTCTGAGCCTGGAGCTCACTCACCCGCCGAGCGGAGGTGATGTCTACCAGAAAAGCTGTCTTCAGAGTAAGAAGACGAAGAGGACAGTTATGCAGAGGCTCAAAGGGAGCGCACATTAAGAAAGTAAGAACCAAATTTAAGTCCCACTGAGGCATTATAAACGGAACAGGAGGAAAGAGGTGTGTAATGCCTTTAAGAAACCTGTTAACAACAGGGGACTTAAAAGGGAGGGCTGATCAGGAAGCCTGAGGAAGGCCGAGATTGCACAAAGATAGCCCTTGATGGTACCCAGGGCAGAACCCTGTTGGGCCAGAGAAAGAAGAAACAGAAGAACCTCAGAAAGAGGGGCAGAAAGGGGATTCACAGCCTTTGCTGTGCACCATGCCACAAACTTGTCTCCACCTGCAGGCGTATACCACTTTAGTGGAGGGACGCCTGGCTGCCAGAATCACATCACAAACTTCGGGAGGCAAGTCGAAAGGAATCAACTGCCGCCGCTCAATCTCCACGCAAGCAGGTGTAGACTAGACAGGTTCGGGTGGAGGACCGTCCCCTGCTGCTGCGACAGAAGATCCTCCCGAAGAGGCAGACGGATCGGGGAATCGACGCTCATACTGAGTAGCTCGGGATACCAAACTCTTCGAGCCCAGTCCGGAGCCACAAGAATGACTTGGGCCCGGTCGCGCCGAATCTTCTTCAAACACTCTGGGTAGAAGTGGTATAGGCGGAAAGACGTACAACAGACCGCAACTCCACTCGCGACGAAAAGCGTCGCCGAGCGAGTGCCGCCTTGGAAATTCCAACGCGCAGAACTGCTGACATTGCGCGTTCTCTTCGGTGGCGAACAGATCTAACCAAGGCTCTCCCCACTGCTGAAAGAGACCTTTCGCCACCTCCGAGTGAAGACGCCATTCGTGATCCATCATGCACCTGCGGCTGAGTTCGTCCGCCCTGGCGTTCAGGGAACCTGCCAGGTGTTGAACCATCAGGAATATGCCCTGATGTTCCAGGCATGTCCGGAGGCGCAGAGCCTCCTGACATAGGGTCCACGACCCCACCCCGCCCTGTTTGTTGCAGTACCACATGGCGGTGGTGTTGTCTGTGAACACCTGCACTACCTTCCCTTTGACAGAGGGAAGGAATGCCTTAAGTGCAAGTCGGATCGCCCGGAGCTCCAGAATGTTGATATGGAGCCGGGACTCCACCGGAGACCAGAGGCCTCTGATCTCCGCCTCTCCCATGTGACCGCCCCATCCCAGAAGGGACGCGTCCGTCACAACTGTGTGCTCTGGCTGGGGAAGGGAGAGGGATCTGCCCATGACCCATTGCCGGTTCGAGAGCCACCACTGCAACTGTTTTGCAGTCCCCTCCGAGATCTGGATGTGATCGGCAGGTTGCCCTGGTGCTGCGCCCACTGGAACTTCAGGTCCCACTGCAGAGCCCGCATATGCCATCTGGCATGATCAACCAGCAGGATGCAGGAGGCCATGAGGCCCAGCAGCCTCAGGGTCATCCGTACCGAAACCCAGGATAGAGGCCGAAAGATCGGAATCATAGCCTGAATAACCCAGACTCGCCGTTCGGGAGGATAGACCCGAAACTGCGTCGTGTCCAGAACTGCTCCGATGAAAAGGAGCTGTGGAGAAGGAATCAGGTGCGACTTCGGCACGTTGATGGAGAACCCCAGCGAGTGCAGGAGTTCGGCCGTAGTCTGGAGGTGGGAGACGACTGCCTGGGGCGAGCCCGCCTTCAGCAGCCAGTCGTCGAGGTAGGGGAAGACTGGAACCCCTGCCCGGCGCAGATGAGCTGCGACCACCGCCATCACTTTCGTGAACACCCGAGGGGCGCTGGTAAGGCCAAAGGGAGCACGGTGAACTGAAAATGCTCGAGGCCTACCGTGAACCGCAGGTAACGCCGGTGGGCCGGCAGGGACGGGGATGTGGAAATATGCGTCCTGCAAGTCCAACGCTACCATCCAGTCTCCAGGGTCGAGAGCAGTCAAGACCTGAGCTAGGAGTGAGCATCTTGAACTTCTCCTTCCGGAGGAAGCGATTGACGTTCCGGAGGTCCAAGATAGGACGCATGTCCTCCTTGTCCTTTTTGGGCACCAGAAAGTAGTGGGAGTAGCAACCACGTCCTACTTCTGGGGTCGGAACGCGCTCGATGGCCCTCTTGGCCAAGAGGGCCGCAGCTTCCTTCTGAAGAAGCACCAAGTGATCCCCTGACATGCGGTGGAATTGAGGTGGCATGGCTGGGGGGATGGTCTCGAAGGGGAGGGAGTAGCCCCTTCGGAGAATGTCCAAGACCCACCTGTCCGAGGTGCTGTGCACCTGAAAAGAAGGACTAGGAGGGCTTGGAGGCCGCGGACGGGGCGGGGTTGGTGGCCTGACCCGCCACGGCGGGAGCCACGTCCTCGGCCACGCGAAGACGTTTGCTGCGTGGGCCGGTGGCTGGGCAGCGGACGTGACTGGGCGCCCCTTCCGTGGCCACGAAAGGGGCGAAAAGCAGACGGCTGCGGAGGGCGTACAGCAGAAAGGCCCAGGGACTTGGCTGTAGCCCGCGAGTCCTAAAGCGCTCCAGCGCATGGTCTGCCTTGTTCCCAAAAAGACCGATCCCATCAAAGGGCATGTCCATAAGAGTGTTTTGGACATCACCCGAGAAACCAGTGGTTCTCAGCCAGGCATGACGGCGCAGCGCCACTGTTGTCGCAAGCGATCTGCCTAGCGAGTCGGCGGTATCAAGGCCACATCTGATGGTGTACTTTGCCGCCTCTCTTCCCTCCGCAATGGTGCGGGTAAGCAGTGTCTGGACCTCCTCAGGACACTGGGGCAGAACTTGCGCCACCGAGTCCCACAAGGAGTGGGAATATCGGCCCAAGAGGCAAGTGGTGTTGACGGACCGCAAGCCAGCACTGGAGGAAGAAAAGACCTTCTTCCCAAATTGATCCAGGCGTTTGGATTCCCTATCCGGGGGAGCGGTAGGGAAGGCGCTTTGGGAAGCAGAGGCTTGGACCACCAAGCTCTCAGGGGTGGGGTGTTGGGAGAGGAACAGGGGGTCGCCCGGAGCAGGGCGATGGCGTCGGGCCACGTTCCTATCCACAGGAGCCCCTGTGGTGGGCTTGGACCAGGTGCCCAAAAGAACGTTTGAACGCGCCTCGTTAAACGGCAGCAGTGGCTCTGAGGAGGTAGCCGCCGGCTGAAGCACTTCCGTCAGGATGTTAGTCCTGACACCCACTGTAGGCAACTGGAGGTGTAAAGCCCCAGCTGCTCTACGCAACACCGTTGCAAAGTTTGCTCCCTCCTCCGTTGCCACGGAAGGAGGAGACAGCATGCCAGAGTCAGGGGAGGTGTCCAGACCACTGGCATCCCCAAGCTCCTCAGCCCAGTCCTGATCAAACTCACATTGCTGTGTGAGAGGGTCATCAGACCCCTCCCAGTCCTCTTCGTCCTCCAATTCTGGTTCAAAATAAGGAGGAGGGACATGTGGGACCCAAGGTCTCATCGGCGTCGGAGCCGGCGTCGAGCGACGCCGGTCCGGCGCCGTGTCCGGAGAGAACCGGGGAACGACGCCGCCCGGAGCCCCGGGCGGCGTCGGGAACGGCACCGGAGAGATCGGCGCCGGTGGAGGTGTCGTCAGGTCAACCGGCGTCGATCGGGGTTGTGGCAGCACCGGAGCCAGGGTCGGGGCCGGGACCGAGGCTGGTGTGACAGGTGGGGCCCATCAGGGCCTGCGGGGCCCGAAGGTGCACCGGGGGACCTTGAGGCCCGAAGAGGCGGGCCATGGCCGACAGGAACTCCTGTATCTCGGCCGGAGTCGCCCCCGAACCCGGGAAGGACGGGTAATGCGGTGACGGCTCCACAGGCACTCCCGGAGCCGCGGGGGCGGGGACGGTGCCGACAGGACCTCAGCCGAGTCGCGAGACCGGCGAGGGAAGTCGTCGAGCGATGACGCTTCTTCGACTCTTATGCTTCGACTTACCGGAGGAGTGCGAAGACTTGGACCCCGACGACCGATGAGGACTCCGCGACCGGCCTCTCGCGTGACCGGGGCTTGGTGTGGCACGGAGCCGACTGCTGGACCTCGAGGAGCTTTCGAGACCGCTCTTGCAAAGCCTTCGGATGCAAGGCCCGGCAGTCGGGGCACGACTTGGTGTCGTGGTCGCGGCCGAGGCAGTAGAGACATTCCTGATGCGGGTCTGATTCGACCACAGGCGTCGCATGGCTTGAAGCCGGGCATCCCTACCGACACCTTCGGAGTCGAGAGACTTCGAGAAAACAGTGAAAAATCACCCAAAAACTTAGTCAAAAAATGACTAGGGCACTGCTCTTCCCGGATCTGCGCTTACTGGCGCGGAAAAATAAAGAACTGACGTCAGCGCGCAGGGGCGGCGTCTAAGTACTGCCCGCGACGTCATCCCGGCGATCCCGACGACGGACGCGGAGCCGCACGACGCCGCCTACCGACGCGCAAGGGTACTGCTACGCAAAAACTTTCCGGATCCAGCCTGACGCCTGGGGATATTCTAAGGTAAGGAATCTGTCACTAACGTGTCTCTTTCAGATTTGGTTGTTCATGTACTTTAGGTACACTCCAGATTGGATTCTGGGGTACCCTTATAAGTCCCTAGTATATGGTATACTATGTACCCAGGGCCTAGGTACCCCAGAGGCCTCCCAGGGGCTGCAGCATGTATTATGCCACCCCTGAGAGACCATTCAAAATGACACCACAGGTCTGCTACTGCAGCCTGTGTAAGGTGGTGCATGCACTCCTTACTTAGATATAGGTTCACTATATCTATCCTCATCACTGCACATATGAACCTATCAGTCACCCCTATAGCAGGCCTTATCGATCCTGAAGGCAGGGTGCTGGGTTTTATGTGAGTGGGTGCCCCTGCATGAGCAGAGCCCCTCTGCAGTCTTCGGAACCTATTCTCCGGGGTTGTTTGTGATGAAGCCAACCATATATACTTAAGTGCATTATAACCTCACGGTAAATGCTAACTTTAAAACGGCTGCATGGAAACATGTCGTGTTTGGTGTCAAACACCTTGGAATCATACCTCCACACCAGTAACTGGTGTGGGAGGTATGATTCCACCCTCTTAGAGGAGAAATATGACAACACCGGTACACCCGGTACCAGCTTCACAGAACCCTGGCATCACAAAATGGATGCTGCCAGCCACAGACACAAGTCTGCCCTCCTGCTGCTGGACGAAACTCCGGCAGGGAAGGCTTGACAATAGGTTTCCTGTCACAGGGGAGGTGTGACCACCTCCCAGACAGGCTTTCAGTGTATTGGGGCTGGGTGGGTGCACTCTCAGAGTGCTTTGATGTCTGCACTGGGGGCACATTTGGTGTCCCTGTGCATAGTCCAGCTCAAACCGGTTGCAGGAGCCATTTGCTCCTGCTCTGGCGCGAAACTGGACAAAGGACATGGGTGTAGCCACCCCTCTGTCCTGACCCTCCCATAGGTGGGTCCCCAGAGTTTGTTCCACCCCTTCCTTGGGTATAAAGTAGGAACCCCTGACTACAGGACCTTAGCTATTACCTGGACTAAACTCTGCTACAAAAAACAAGTAACCTTCGACGATCTACGCTTTGCTGGACGACTGAAGAATCTCCCTTGGAGTAAAGGAGTTACTCCCCTGCTGAGCAGGCACCTAAACGCATCTGACCGGTTTGCATCTACGAAGCTCCCGAAGGACTCCGAAGATTTCTGCAAAACAGGAGGTGGGTTCCCGAGGTCGATCTGCGCTCTCAGCAATTCTGAGGCCCGTATCCCTCGTGGGGACCGTGAAACCCGTACCCCTGGGCACCGTGTACATTTGCAGCAGCATATGCTTTTCGGCGATCCCTGAAGCTGTGCTTTGGGCTACTTATAGTCCTGACCCCGAGCAGCAATTACACCGAAGATTACTGGCCTACACTCCACGAGTGTTCCGTGGGCTGGTATTTGGTGATTCAGCTCGAGGTCCCTTCGCGATCCCTGGTCCGTTGGCCTGTGGGTCCCTGAGAAGGCAACTTTAACTTTCAGTGGGCTTCCCTGGTTGCTCCAGATGTGCCCTGACTCTCCATCGCTTGGGGAGTCCCCAGGACCTTGCTGGTCCTCGCAGAAGCATCTTTCCTCTGACCGCGTGGGTTGCAGTTGCCAAGGCTTATTGGTGTTCAATCCGGACACTGACCTCCCCAGCACTCGACATCCTTCGTGGGACAGCTTGAATCCGGACTGTGGTCGTCGCAGACGTCTCCTGGTCCCCCTGGCTGCAGAGTCAAGCTTCACCTCTACGCCCCTGAAGCACCCGACATCGGTGGGCATTCGATTGCTCCGCTCCTGGTCATGTGAAGTGACCCAGACTTTGTCACCTCTGCTTTCAGGTTCTTCTCATCTCCGATCCAGGCTTGGATCACACCGAACACTTTTCTCCTCCATGGCAGCAGTACTTTCTCGCATCACACCATTGAAAACGACGAGGGTTTCCGACACCACTTGACCCCTATGCACCCGGCTCCTCTGGGATAGGTAACACGGGTACCTCGGTACTCTCAAGGGTGCTGGCCTTAGAACCTTCTATGTTTAGCTGGGTTTGCTTGAAGTCCTTTCCTAAGTGTCCTTAATCTTTAAATTTCCAACCGCGACTTTCCCATAGAGTTGTACGGAGCTCGCGTCTGTGTTCCCACACTGCACCCGTCCTCCGTGGGTCCCCTGTGTCACTACCTTGGGTGGTTCTTGGGGGTCCCAGCGATTCTACGTGCTCTAGGCACTGTGTCTAGTCAAGTCGTGGTTCTTATACCACTTTCTTAGTATATGGTTCGGTCTCCCCCTGGAGCCCACTGTGTATTGTGCTATTTACTGTCGTTCTAGTGATTTAATATTGTGTGTCTTGTTCTCTAATCTCATAAAGAGGTTAGTAGAGAGTGTTTAGTAATAAATACATATATTTTATATACACCTGGTGTGGTTCTCCTTTCATTTGGTCATTCAGGAGGTTATATACTGGTAAAACAAGCTGCTTTACATTCCTTCGAGACTTAGCCTGCTCTCCACAGCTACCACTAGGATAGCTTTCTATAAAGGTTGTCTTTAACCTAATCATCAATAAAGGTCGTTTGGACTGGTGCAAGGTGCCCACTTTAATTAGTGGACACCATATACCAGGCCAACTGCTCACATGCAGTCTCCTCTGAAATCTGGCCCAGATCCGAAAGATCCTCCTGGTGCTGTGCCCACTGGGACTTCAGATCCCATGTGGAGTCTGCAAATACCATGTTGTGTGCTTGATCAGCAGGATGCAGGAGGCCATCAGTCCCTGCAGCCTCAGAGTCGTCCTCACTAAGATCCAGGACAGAGGTTGAAACATCAGGATGAGAGCTCAAATGTCCTGGATTATCTTTTGCGGGAGACAGGCACTGAACTACACCATGTTCAAAATGGGTCTGATGAAGGAGAGTCTGTGATGGAATCAGGTGTGACTTTGGCACGTTGATAGTGACCCCCAAGGATGTCAGGAGCTTTGCCATAGTATGGAAGTGGTTGGCAACTGCCTGGGATGAACTCACCTTCAACAGCCAGTTGTCGAGGAGGGGGGGGGGGAGACAGGAACCCCCGACCTCTGTAGATGTGCTTCTACCAACGCCATCACTTTTGTGAACACCTGAGGGATGCTGTTAAGGCCAAAAGGGAGCACAGCAAACTGAAAATGCTTGTGACCTACCATGAACCACAACTAATGTCTGTGGGTCTGCAGAATGGAGATGTGGAAATATGCACTATGCAGGTCCGGCTCAGGGTCTTCAGGGTTCTTCAGGGTTCACAGCAAACAAGACCTGGGCCATGGTGAGCATCTAGAACCTGTCTTTCTGCAGAAAGGTGAGTGCAAAGGTCTAAAATAGGATGGAATGCCACTCTTTTTTTGCCACCAGGAAGTAGCGGAGGTAACAACCACGACCAACTGCTAGCTCCGGTGCCCTCTCTATGGCTCCTTTGGCAAAAAGGGCCTGCACTTCCTGCTGCAAGATCTAAAGACAGCAGAAGGTGCGTCTGGTATCTGGAAATGGTACACACAAACACGCTAAACAATTTGCAGGACTCATTTGTCTGAAGTTATTGCCTGCCACCCTGGCATAAAGTGATGGATCCTGCCTCCAACAGAGTGGCTGTGTGCCATTAAAGGCACACTGAAGAGGTCTGGATGGTGGCAGCTGGGGGACAGAAACAGAAGACTAGGCTGCATGTTGTCCCATTTGCCCTCTTATGTGCTGCACCTGCTGGAGTTGTTGGCGACACTGAAAGCTCCTACCAAAGCCACGCAGGGGGGCGAAACTGATGTTGTGGCTTGTGAGGAGGAACAGAAAGGCATAGGAGGCACGCTGTGGCCCTCCTATCCTTGAAGCGCTCAAGAGCAGAGTCCACTTTATCTCCAAATATTCTGGTCTGAATGTCTCCAAAAAAGCCTGTGGACCGCATGCAGACGTGCCTGCGAATGGCCACACTGGTGCCAATAACCCTGCTGAGATAGTCAGTGGTATCCAGTCCGCAGTAGTTTGTGAACTTAGCGAAGTCATGACCATCTGGTATGGTCTGGGAAAGTATGACCCTGGCTTCTTTTAGGACCGTGGGCATTACTTGACACACGAAGTCCCACAAGGCATGCTAGTAGTGGCTGAGGAGACAGCTGGCGTTCACTGAGCAAAGGGCCAAACTGGTAGAGGTAAGAAAACACACTTACCAAAAGATTCTCTGTCAGAGGGAGAAGTGGGAAATGGTTGGGTTAACTCTACTTGCCAAAGCCTGCACCACAAGTTTCTCCAAAGTGGGGTGGGAGGTGAGGAAAGCTGGGTCTCCCAGAGCAGGGTGAGGGCGTCTGGCAATCTGCAGATCAGGGTTTGGCCCAGGTACCTACGAGCATATCAGTAACAGCCTCATTGAATGGAAGAAGGGGCTCACAGCTCGACTGGCGAGTCTGTAACACCTCCATCAGGACATTGGTTTTAACGCACAAGTTACTAACTTGTGTAACGATATATCTGTAAGAGACAGTAGTTAGTGACAGATTCCTTACCTTAGAATATCCCCAGGCGTCAGGCTGGATCCGGAAAGTTTTGCGTAGCAGTACCCTTGCGCGTCGGTAGGCGGCGTCGTGCGGCTCCGCGTCCGTCGTCGGCGTCGTGATCGCCGGGATGACGTCGCGGGCAGTACTTAGGCGCCGCCCCTGCTGCGCTGACGTCCAGTTCTGTACACGACTTTCCGCGCCAGGAACGCAGAGCCATGCAAGAAGCTGACATAGGTGTCTGAAAAAATACTAGGGCCCTGAAAGGGATGTCCTTAACCCTAGAAATCAGTTCGCAGAACGGGGAGGATGGGTGGGCGGTGAGAATCTGTCACTAACTACTGTCTCTTACAGATATATCGTTACACAAGTTAGTAACTTGTGCATCTGAAAGAGACACGTTAGTGACAGATTCCTTACCTTAGAATAGATACCCCAGCAATACCAACCCCGGAGGTGGGTCTGCGAACAAAGATCAGACAAGGAAGTCCTGGAGGACAGAACGGCCAAAGAAGCCGTCCCTCCGGACCTGACTGTCAAGGCAGTAATGCTTTGTAAACGTGTGCAGCGAGGCCCACGTAGCTGCCTGACAGATAACCGGCAGCGGAACACCGCGGCCCAAGGCCGTGGTAGCAGCCGTTGCCCTGGTGGAATGGGCACGCAGCCCAACAGGAGGCTCCTTCTTAGCCAAAGAATAGCAGGTCTTGATGCACAAGGTAACCCAGGGGGAGATGGTCCTCTTGTGCACCGCCCGACCTTTTTGGCGCCCACGTAGCCAACAAAGAGCTGGTCATCCACCCGGAAGTGTTTTGTGCGGTCGATATAGAAGGAGAGCGCACGTTTTGGGTCCAGACGGTGGAGCCTCTCTTCCTCTCTAGAAGGATGCGGAGGCGGAAAGAAGGTGGGCAAAGTGATGGTCTGCCCAATGTGGAAAGCAGTAACCACCTTTGGCAAGAAGGACGGACGCGTCCGAAGAACAACCTTGTCTGGATGAACAGACAGAAAGGGAGGTTTGCAAGATAGAGCCTGGAGCTCACTCACCCGCCGAGCGGAGGTGATGGCCACCAGAAAGGCTGTCTTTAGAGTCAGAAGACGAAGAGGACAGTTATGCAGAGGCTCAAAGGGAGCGCACATTAAAAAGGTAAGAACCAAGTTCAAATCCCACTGAGGCATCACAAACGGAACAGGAGGGAAGAGGTGAGTAATGCCTTTTAAGAACCTGTTAACAACAGGGGACTTGAAAAGGGAGGGCTGATCAGGGAGCCTGAGGAAGGCCGAGATAGCACAAAGATAACCCTTGATGGTACCCAGGGCAGAACCCTGTTGGGCCAGAGAGAGAAGGAACAGAAGGACCTCAGAAAGAGGGGCAGAAAGGGGATTCACAGCCTTTGCTGTGCACCATGCCACAAATTTGTTCCACCTGCAGGCGTATACCACCTTAGTGGAGGGACGCCTGGCTGCCAGAATCACATCACAAACTTCGGGAGGCAAGTCGAAAGGAATCAACTGCCGCCGCTCAATCTCCACGCAAGCAGGTGTAGACTGGACAGGTTCGGGTGGAGGACCGTCCCCTGCTGCTGCGACAGAAGATCCTCCCGAAGAGGCAGACGGATCGGGGATCTATGCTCATATTGAGTAGCTCGGGATACCAAACTCTTCGAGCCCAGTCCGGAGCCACAAGAATGACTTGGGCCCGGTCGTGCCGAATCTTCTTCAACACTCTGGGTAGAAGTGGTATAGGCGGAAAGGCGTACAAAAGACCGCAACTCCACTCGTGACGAAAAGCGTCGCCGAGCGAGTGCCGCCTTGGAAATTCCAACGCGCAGAACTGATGACATTGCGCGTTCCCTTCGGTGGCGAATAGATCTAACCAAGGCTCTCCCCACTGTAGAAAGAGTCCGTGCGCCACTTCCGAGTGAAGACGCCATTCGTGATCCATCATGCATCTGCGGCTGAGTTCGTCCGCCCTGGCGTTCAGGGAACCTGCCAGGTGTTGAACCATCAGGAACATGTCCTGATGTTCCAGCCATGTCCAGAGGCGCAGAGCCTCCTGACAAAGGGTCCAAGACCCCACCCCGCCCTGTTTGTTGCAGTACCACATGGCGGTGGTGTTGTCTGTGAACACCTGCACTACCTTCCCTTTGACAGAGGGAAGGAATGCCTTGAGTGCAAGTCGGATCGCCCGGAGCTCCAGAAGGTTGATATGGAGCCGGGACTCCGCCCGGAGACCAGAGGCCTCTGATCTCCGCCTCTCCCATGTGACCGCCCCATCCCAGAAGGGACGCGTCCGTCACAACTGTATGCTCTGGCTGGGGAAGGAAGAGGGATCTGCCCATGACCCATTGCCGGTTCGAGAGCCACCACTGCAACTGTCTTGCAGTCCCCTCCGAGATCTGGACGTGATCGGACAGGTTGCCCTGGTGCTGCGCCCACTGGAACTTCAGGTCCCACTGCAGAGCCCGCATATGCCATCTGGCATGAGTGACCAGCAGGATGCAGGAGGCCATGAGGCCCAGCAGCCTCAGGGTCATCCGTACCGAAACCCAGGATAAAGGCCGAAAGATCGGAATCATAGCCTGAATATCCCGGACTCGCCGTTCGGGAGGATAGGCCCGAAACTGCGTCGTGTCCAGAACTGCTCCGATGAAAAGGAGCTGTGGAGAAGGAATCAGATGCGACTTCGGCACATTGATGGAGAACCCCAGCGAGTGCAGGAGTTCGGCCGTAGGCTGGAGGTGGGAGACGACTGCCTGGGACGAGCCCGCCTTCAGCAGCCAGTCGTCGAGGTAGGGGAAGACTGAAACCCCTGCCCGGCGCAGATGAGCTGCGACCACCGCCATCACTTTCGTGAACACCCGAGGGGCACTTGTAAGGCCAAAGGGGAGCACGGTGAACTGAAAATGCTCGTGGCCTACCGTGAACCGAAGGTAACGCCGGTGGGCCGGCAGGACGGGGATGTGGAAATACGCGTCCTGCAAGTCCAACGCTACCAACCAGTCTCCAGGGTCGAGGGCAGTCAAGACCTGAGCTAGGGTGAGCATCTTGAACTTGATGTTCCGGAGGTCCAAGATAGGACGCATGTCCTCCTTGTCCCTTTTGGGCACCAGAAAGTAGTGGGAGTAGCAACCACGCCCTACTTCTGGGGTCGGAACATGCTCGATGGCCCTCTTGGTCAAGAGGGCCGTGACTTCCTTCTGTAGAAGCACCAAGTGATCCCCTGACATGCGGTGGAATTGAGGTGGCATGGCTGGGGGTGGTCTCGAAGGGGAGGGAGTAGCCCCTTCGGACAATGTCCAAGACCCACCTGTCCGAGGTGATGGTGCGCCAGTGGGGAAGGTGATGGCGGACCCTGCCCCTACTGGCGTGCTGTGCACCTGAAAGGAGGGACTAGGAGGGCTTGGAGGCCGCGGACGGGTTGGAGGTGGTGGCCTGACCCGCACGCTGGTTGCCCGATCCGCCACGGCGGAATCCACGTCCTCGGCCACGCGAAGACGCCTGCTGCGCGGGCCGGTGGCTGGGCTGCTGACGTGAAGGGGCGCCCTACCGTGGCCACGATAGGGGCGAAAAGCAGAAGTCAGCGGAGGGCGTGTAGCAGAAAGGCCCAGGGACTTGGCAGTAGCCCGTGAGTCCTTAAAGCGCTCCAACGCATGGTCTGCTTTGGACCCAAAAAGACCGACTCCATCAAAGGGCATGTCCATGAGAGTATTCTGGACATCCCCTGAAAAACCAGTGGTTCTCAGCCAGGCGTGGCGTCTGAGCGCCACCGTCGTTGCAATAGACCTGCCCAGCGAGTCGGCGGTGTCAAGGCCACAACGAATGGTGTATTTAGCCGCATCCCTTCCTTCCGCAATGGCGCGGGAAAGCAGTGTCTGGACCTCCTCAGGACACTGGGGCAAAACATCCGCCACCGAATCCCACAGGGAGTGGGTATATCGGCCCAAAAGACAAGCGGTGTTAACGGACCGCAAGCAAGCACTGGAGGAAGAAAAACCCTTCTTCCCAAACTGATCCAGGCGTTTGGATTCCCTATCCGGAGGAGCGGTAGGGAAGGCGGTTTGGGAAGCGGAGGCTTGGACAACCAAGCTCTCAGGAGTGGGGTGGACAGAGAGAAACAGGGGGTCACCCGGAGCTGGGCGATGGCGTCGTGACACGTTCCGATCCACAGGAGCCCCTGTGTTGGGCTTGGACCAGGCGCCCAAAAGAACGTCAGTGAGGGCGTCGTTAAACGGCAGCACAGTCTCCGCAGAGGAGGCTGCCGGCTGAAGCACCTCTGTCAAGATGTTAGGCTTGACCGTCAAAGTAGGAAGTTGGAGATGTAAGGCCCCAGCTGCCCTACGCAACACCGTACCAAAATTGGCTCCCTCCTCCGTAGCCACGGGAGGAGACAGCATGCCAGTGTCAGGGGAAGTATCCAGACCACTGGCCTCCCTAGACTCTCTGTCCAGTCCTGATCGTACTGACAGTGTCGTGTCAGAGGGTCATCAGACCCCTCCCAGTCCAACTGGTCCTCCTCTGGTTCAAAATAAGGAGGAGGAGGGACAGTTGGGACCCAAGGTCCCATCGGGCGCCGGGAGCCGGCGTCGAGCGACGTCGGTCCGGATCCATGTCCGGAGCCGGAAGGAACAGGGGACGACGCCGCCCGGAGCCCAGGGCGGCGCCGAGAACGGCACCGGAGACATCGGCGCCGGCGGAGGTGTCGTTAGGTCGACCGGCGTCGATGGGGGTTGTGGAGCCGGGATCGAGGCCGGGGCCGAAGCCGGG
Source organism: Calotriton arnoldi (assembly GCA_963921515.1). Taxonomy (NCBI): domain Eukaryota; kingdom Metazoa; phylum Chordata; class Amphibia; order Caudata; family Salamandridae; genus Calotriton; species Calotriton arnoldi. The sequence continues at coordinate 1,564,456 of CAWUFW010002724.1, read as the reverse complement.
ATCGAGGCTGGAGGCACGGGCGACGCCGGGGCCGGAGCCGTCGGCGACGCCGGAGCAACCCCATCAGGGCCCGCGGGGCCCGAAGGCGCACCGGAGGGGCCTGAAGGCCCGAAGAGGCGGGCCATGGCCGACAGGAATTCCTGTACTTTGGCCGGATCCGCCCCCGAACCCGGGAAGGGCGGGTATGGCGGGGGCGACTCCACAGGCATGTCCGGGGCCGCGGGGGCGGGGACGGTGCCGGGAGGGGCCTCAGCCGAGTCGCGAGACCGGCGAGGCGAAGTCCTAGAGCGATGATGCTTTTGGACTTTTGTGCTTCGACTTACCGGACGAAGAAGACTTCGACGCCCGACGACCGGTGTGGACTCCGCGATCGACCCCTGGACCTCTCACGCGACCGGGGCTTCCGCGGGCCGAATGCCGGGCCTCGAGGAGCTTTCGAGACCGCTCTCGCAAAGCTTTCGGGTGGAGGGCCTGGCAGTCGGTACAAGACTCCGTGTCGTGGCCTCGGCCGAGGCAGAAGAGACACTCCCAATGCGGGTCGGTGACGGACATCATCCGCGCACAGGCGCCGCATCGCTGAAGCCGGGCATCCCTACGACACCTTGAAAGATGGAAAAACAGTGAAAAAATCACCAAAAAGTATGGTCAAAAAATGACCAGGGCACTGCTCTTCCCGGATCTGCGCTTGCTGGCGCGGAAAAGAAGAACTGACGTCAGCACGCAGGGGCGGCGCCTAAGTACTGCCCGCGACGTCATCCCGGCGATCACGACGCCGACGACGGACGCGGAGCCGCACGACGCCGCCTACCGACGCGCAAGGGTACTGCTACGCAAAACTTTCCGGATCCAGCCTGACGCCTGGGGATATTCTAAGGTAAGGAATCTGTCACTAACGTGTCTCTTTCAGATGTCCTTAGTGGAAAGTTGATGGTCAAGTATCTCTGCCGCCCTTCACATAATCATAGCAAAAGATCCGTGTCTTTTGTGGCAGGCCTTGAGGAGAATCTAGTCCAGCGTCTGGGAAGGTATCCAGAACACTGCCATCTTGGAGGTCCTCAAACCAGTTGTCCTCCAGGTAAGGCTCGGAAATCTCATCCCCAGCATCATAGTCCCATTATTAGAGTCTGTCCCAAACAACTCATGAAGAACATGAGCCTTTCCAGAAAGCAGAAGCACTGTTCCAGAATCAGCAGGATGGTAAAGAGGCTGCGCTCCGGCAAGGGAGCGCACAGCATCGGTTGAGGTCTGAGCGTTGCCATTTTGGCATCTGGCAGCACTGTGGGTTGACTGCCATAATCGAGAGACAATGACACCGGCATAGCATCGGTAGATTCAGTGCTGCCATGGGTTGCACGCCGGAGAGGAAACTGGTACTGAAGTTGGTCTGGAGCCCTGAGCAGATGCCAAGGGCCCAACTGGTGCCAAGGGCAGACCTGTTGGTGCCAAGGGCAGACCTGCCAGCAGAAGGCCAGTTGGAAGGCCTCTCTGCTCCTTGGGGCCCACACAGAGAGAGCTGGTAATGTGGCAAAAAGCAGCAGCTTGACTTCGGAAAAAACACTGATTTGCTGCAGCATCGCCAACAGTTCTCGAAATTTTCTTTGCTGAGGAACAAGGGCTGGAATCGACTCCAAAGTAGAGCGACTTTGGGAGCAAGATCTGGAGGCATGATGATGCCCTTGTGCCTTCTTGGGAGACAGAGTGGCTGGATGGGGCAGAGTCCTGCTTGGACTTCTTGTGCTTCATTTTGGCATTGCCCGAGGGTTTGAAGACAACCTGTCGCGGGAGCACCTTTGGACCTCAACTGAGCTCGCCATGGGGTCTTTCGGTGCTTCGCCACAAAGAGCTTTGCTTCTCTGTTTCGAATGGCCTTGGGGTGCATCAAGGCACAGTCACTGCAGACCACAGGCAAAACACAAGTGGGCCAGCCACAGACATTTGTTTGTGCCATTCCCCAGAGGGTTTAAACCCTGTAGATTTGGGAGGTGGCATAGTTCCCTTGTACACTGTATTGTGTCATAGATGAGCCTCAATGAGACGAGGGGTAGCTCTAGATTCGAGTCTGTTGGCGCAGAAAGAAAGACGCATGTGGGTGGTGCCTATATATGCCTGCGCACGTCACATCCAGCGCAGAACGACGTTGATGCGGAGCCCAACTGAAGATTTTCGGGATCCAGTCTGGTGCCTGGGGAAATATTGAAAAGGTGGGGAATCTGCAATTAGAAGTCCCTATCAGAATATGCAAGTAGTTAGTTTCCAACAGATAGTTAGCAACCTGACATACACATAGTGCAAACCTCTGACCTTATTATCATGTACAAGCTGGAAACCTCACATCTAGAGGTATGGCCACAGACATATTCAAATCATTCATTAATCTCCTCAGACCTTACTTGTACAGCCACCACCCACAACTCTACCCCGCCTCCCCCAAGCCTTTTAAGACACTTCAAAAAAATTCCCAGACAAGTCTTTGAGGCAATGTACACAATAACTAGCACCTTGCAATATGACACAAGTGAGCATATCTTCCAGGTAAGCAACCCCAATATTTCTGCTGCCCTACAGATTCATGTTCCTGTTAAATCCTGAAAACAAAAACAAGGCATACAACAGGTGGTATAATGAAGAACTTGATGAATTGAAATGCGCCTACCTTATTCAGAAAAACAATGGCACAAATCCAAGTCAAAAGAGCACACAAATCATTGCTAAATGCACAGAAAGAACTATTAGAAAAGCTAAAAAAAACAAGGCGTCCAGCAAATGTAAGGATACCTGTAAAATATATCACAAGCTTACTAACCACAACCCTGAAAAGAACCCATGTGCATCATAAAAAAACAGTGAAGGCTTATTTCGAATAAAAAATCTCTGAAAAATCTAAGTTCATCTCCAGCACACCAGACACACCTTCATGTCCCCTCACCTCAATTCTAGTACTACTATCCACATTCACATCCTTCCTCTAGAGCAAGTGAGATGCTCTGCCTGGCTTCCAAAATAAAAGCATCCATGTGACATACAAATATGTGTTGAGCAGTGTTCCTTGAACAAGTTCTTTATGCCCTTACTTTGAGCATTAGAAATATGATAAATGCCTCTCTCCAATCAGGAATCATACGTCACTGAAGCATGAATGCCCAGTCACTTCCTGAGGCTGAGTAACCTAGCCACACTGCTGGTTGACAATGCTTGTGTGATGCCTGGGCTGAGGGGTGATAGGAGCCTCAGCCCTGTAGTTTGGCTACAGGAGCCTGGTTAGGAGTTAATATGTGAAAGACTTAAAAGACAGTCGGACATGGAGGACACCACCCCCTCAAAACCCTGGGGTTTCTCCCACATAACAACTCCTCTGTGCACTGTGTCAAACACTATTCTATATCGTATGCCATGATTGGTTCTTCCTGATATTGGCCAGGATCCAGGCCAATATCTAGCCTCCTTTCTCTAAGCAAGATCCTGAAAAAGGAAATGATGAGACAGCTCAAGAGCATGAGGAACTAAACCACTGCCAACATTACTGCCAGTCTAGGATAGTTCTTTGACTGCCCTTATAACATTTAAATGCATATTAAAGTGCATTGAAATGTACAGAAACCTTGGAATGGTAAGAGTTAAGAACCTCAAAAGGCACTGAAATGGCAATAACCAACACAAAGGAGGATGAAAATAAGAAAACAGCCCTCATGCTCCTTGACCTGTCTGCAGCATAACACTGCTGCACTCATAATTTTACTGGAAAGGGTACAAAACTTGCATAATTAATGGGCACCGTCCTATCTAAGACTCAATCTCTTTAACTGAGTTAAACAGGCAGGTTCAGGACAGCTGAATCTTCCACTCACACGGTACTCTATGGCAGTGATTCTAAACCAGTAGTCCGTGGACACCAGGGGTTCCGAGATGCATACTCAAGAGGTCTGCGACTATTTAGAAAATTAAACATTAGCAGTTTCATTAACTTTATAAACATAAACAAGCAAAATTGAAAATTTTAAAACAGTCTATGAATATGAAGGAATTTGAAATAGGAGGCTAACGATTTAGTGGATATCATGTTATTGATTAATTGAAGCAAGCACAGCAAAAGAAGTCTAGTAAGGATGATTGATAGCCTCTAAAAAAGACCTGGAATACTCCGACAAAAAGAAAGCATGAATTTAGAACAAAAAAGAAAATGATAGCCTAGCATCCAGGATATTGCTTCATCTTTTGAAATGAAACTAAACTTTGAAACACTCTAGCCTTCCAATTATTTCGATTTTTGTATATTTGTGTGAATCAAGTACAATCTTCTACAAATATTTATTTGATGTACAGTTATTTCTGTAGTTGTGTGTACTGTTTTGAGATTAAAACCATAGAAATTGCTTAGATGGAGGTCCAATCTTTGAGCAGTGATTCAGTGAAGGTCCACAGAAGTCAAAAGGTTAAAAACTGCAGCCCTATCGCATCCCTCAAGGTACATTCCTTTCTTGCCACAGCTTCTTGAGCGTTATCATGTAGACTTCAAAATATATGTTGATGATACTAAAGTTAATTTAAGGCTGGACAGCAACCTAAAAAATGTATACTGACATCACATTGCACTTGGACCATATCCTCTACTGAATGAATGAGGGGCTCCTCTGCATGTAAGGAGCCAAGATTTCAATGATCATGCAAGAAGAACGTGAGCCTACTGCACTACCCTTGGAGCAGTTACATATCTCTGGGATGCATACTTACATCATCCCACACTCCTGGAACCTGGGGCATACTCTAACTCTGAACTGTCGTTGATTGTACAAGACAATAAAATGGTTCAAAGGATACATATCCAAATCTCCACAAAATACTCTATTTACACAAAATTTCCATTGGGTGCAACATCGTTTACACTTGCCTCCCCAAAATGCTCACTCTACATAAAAAAGGCAAACAGATGTGTTCTAACGTATGTAAGAGTGGCAAAATCAACCCTGCCTTGAAAGCACTTTACTCGTTACCAGTCGAAGCTAGGATGATTAAACTAGAGGCTTTATGCACCATCCACATATTCTACTGGGAAAAAGGCTCAAAATAATTGCAAAAAGTATTACCACACTACATTTCATGTGAAAATCTCCACTGCTACCTTTATCCACTAACATATTCCTACAGGTACAACGCAGAGGTAAATCCCTGGTAGTATTAGGCCCAAGACACCAGAATGCACCCAGCAAGATGTGAATGGAATCATACGTGCTTCTAAAAACTCCTAAAAATTTAACATTCAGATTGTTTTTCTAAACAGACCATCCACACTGTCACGGGCAGACATTTTTGAACATCAGCTGTGGGCACCTACGTGACTGGGCTGGATGTGTTCTCCATCTATATCCTTTTAAGGTTATTGTAGAGCTAGATGCAGCACATTTTAATAACCCTAAATGAGTAAATATATTTTAAAGATAAATCCAACCATGTTATTTAGAAGCAGCGGTGCTAATTTACTCAAAAACATTTAAAACCGTATGTTTGTTAAGGTCCAATTAATTCTACATGTAAAAGAGTTTGCAGAATGAAATCAAGGCAAAACCTATTGTAAGCAAAAGAAGATAAGGCCCCTTCAAGTAATTATTTAGAAATGCTAAAGAACTGAAAAAGGTCTGGCATACAGCACTGATGTAAGATTGAATCTAAAGCGTTGATGTCAGACGGAGCACAGAGCACTGAAGTAAGACTAGGTATAAGCACGAATAGAGTAGAATAAAGCTCTTATGTAAAACAAAGCATAAAGCACTCAACTAAGACCGAGTACCAAGCAGTGATTTAAGACCAAACATAAAGCAATCACAAAAAGCTGTGCATAAATAACTAACGTGAGACTGAGCATAAGGCACTCATGTTAGATCAAGTAGAGAGCACGTACATAAGCCTGAGCAAACAGACCAAACAAAGTATTCATATAAGACCGACAATAAAAATACTTGTGCAAGGCCAGCCATGAAGCATCTATTAAGACTTACCACATTGATGTAAAACGGAGCATAAAGCATAAAGAATGAGCATATACAATAAAACACCTACTTTGCTTTCCTTTTGGCTTTCAGCAAAATTTAGAATCGCTTGTTTGCCCACGAAATAATATTTTTAAATAGTCCACGATACATTTTACCTTTTTGTGCGGTTTTTATCAGAAATATGCCAACATGTTTTTAATGCCGCTTATCAAATCTAGAAATTTGACGAACTGTGCGCAGTAATTTCTTTTACTGAACCAGATGACTGATGATGAAACATGTTTTTATGTAAGCCTATTTTTAAGGACTGCCATACGTTCTAGGCATTCACTGCACCTTGATTAAGCACATAGCACTTTAATTTAGCTGTTTACAGATGTTACTGCAGGCTGCTCAGAACTATTATAATTGCAAATGTATGAGTAGTCTTATGCCTGGTGTCTGCTTATATACTGCTATATTGTTTAATTCTGTACTTTTATGGCTGCATGTCCACCCGAATAAAGTTGACTTGACTTTGAGCATTAAAACATGAGAATGGGGTTAGGAAGGAAAATGTGTATGTAAAGATACCTTTGTGAATTTGTTAAATATCACATCGAAAACTGCACAGTGTAACAGAATAATACAAATCCGTACTTTAGAAACAGCTAAAACGGCATTCTATATCTGAAACAAGGTGAACAAATTACCCTTGTCATACCCTCACCTGCAGTGTGCGTGTTCGGAGATTTGAAAAGACCAGCTACACCCTTTCCATGGAAAGCACCAGAGCGGAGCAGGACGGCATTGGTTTTTGAATTTTTCCAGCAGACCACTGGTAATCGATTATGCCGGTAGCACCTTGCCACCTTCTGCAAGCTGCCATCTTGAATAGATTGAGGTACAACTAGAAGTCCTGGATAACTGTAATAAAAAGTAGGTTATGTGTGCTACTAAGGAATATGTCAAAATTGACATACAATGATCACGACACTTACCATCTTGCCATCTATACTCCAAGCAATAGTCCTGGCCGTAGACTTCATTTAGATCTTAACTATAAAATTAATCAAACTTTGTGGATGTTTTTGCTTTGTGCCTAAAGTTGGGTCACCTGTATTCCTGAATCAAGATTACTCTACTGGTGTTTTACACAGAAGAAGAGGTTTGTATGTTTCTTTTTCAATTACATTTTCTCTGGTAATAGCTAGACAGTTGATACTAGGAGAGGCGTATGGCCTAGGCTGCGAAGCTTCGATTGCTTGCACAGTATGTAACAGCTTCCCATCATAAAGCAAATGCACAAAACACTGTTACGAGGCACTGAATATGAAGTAAAAAATATTTATTTCAGTTTAATGCAAAACATATTTTCACACCACTCAACTGACATGAGTTTTGTGACTTGGGTAATTTCTTCAAGGCTCAAGGTATTTCGTCTATTGCATTGATTTTTTTTCTCTATTTGCTCTCATTGGTTTAATATCATTTGTTTTGTTTAGGTTCATGATAAAACCCTGCAGTCATTTCAAAGAAATCTCTCCTAAGATGGATTTGGTACCTGAAGGACGAAACATCTTGAGTCCTGAAGAAGTTAATTTACTCACATTACTCTCGTTGGATGAAAATATGATTTCAATTAAGATGAAATAAAGATTTATTTACTTCCTAGTCAGTGCCTCAGATTTGTGTTTGTCTGTTTAACAATTGCAGCCTAGGAACCGGGGTGCTTATTTCGAGTGCACCTTCCATACGAAATGAGTGCCAAGTTCCCTCCATAAGGTTTCAGATTTTGATATAGCCCATGCACTAGAGACAAGTAAACTTGGAAAAAACATGTCTGAGATGTGTCTGGCTTGGATATCTGGCTATTTGTGACCCACACTAGATTACACAACTGTCAGTAAACATTTTTTTCTTGAAATAGAATTCATAAGCAAAGCCCCACTGCAATCTGTATTAGAACTGGGGTGTTCAGTGTGAAAGTATGAAACCGATTCTCATTTATATTTGCTGTATGTGAATTTATCTGACTTGTATATCTTGTAAATCTAGAACTGATCCAGTTCTCTACATTGAACATTGGTTTGTAATAGAAAGCTTATTTCTAGTTATGCTTGACTTTTTATGCTATTTTGAAGGTAAACATGAACAGAGATATTCTTATGGCCACGAAATACAGACTACTAAGTGTGGAGGATACATCTAAGCTTGAGGGTGGATCTTACCTTGTGCGCAAGAATCACCGCCTGATTTTAAAAAGTGCTCATAGCCAGTCCCATGTAGAGAAAGTGGTCACATGACAAAAAGGGGAGTGAAGTCAAAAAAGCACACAAAAAATCCAAGCAGAACTTGGCCTCGTCCCGTCACTCTTGGACTCCTGAGAAGGCACAAGGGCATCACCATTCTTCCCATCTCACTTCCGAACCCAGACGATTTTGGAGCCCATCACACAACTTGTTCCGGCACAACCCAAGATTCCAGGGCCATCTGCAACTCTGAGGCAGATCCAAGAGTTCCGCAAGGCCATGCTCCGGCCCTTTGGATCCCTTCTGACTTCCTTTGGTGCGTAAATGGGCCCCAAGGAGTCGAGAGTACCTCCATGTGGGAAACCAATCTCAAGTTCATCATTGACGTCATCTGGACCCTGCGACACCTAGACCGTGCCTACCTGACGCCTGTACCAAACACACCTCCTGCTCCACAATCCACGCTGGTTCCTGGAGCATCAATGCCAATGCAGACCACATCGCCACTGGAGGACGATGTGCCCATTGTACTCTTGGACTTTGAGTGAGGCCGTACCCGGTTTCCATCAAACCACAACCTATGCTTGACATACCACCTCCATAAGTAAGATCCCACACATTGCATTCCTTGTATGGCACAGATTTTGAGGACAATTATGATGCCGGTGTCAAAACTGGCCAACCCTACCATGAGGAAGATTGGTAGGATGACCTTCAAGAGGCTAGTAGTCTTGACACCTCTCCTGATTCTGGTCTTACTCTGCCACTGAAGAGAGCATTTCCTTTGCAGTGTTTATACAAAGGGCAGCCAACGTTATCGACATCCAGCTGCCCACCTTAGAGTTCAGAACAAATGTCTTGACCAAAGTTCTCCAACCGGGGCAAACCACTACTAAACCCCTCCTACCTTTAAACAAGACACTAACTGATACACTAACTGATACTCTCCTAGGGGCCTGAAACTTTGCTCTAGCCCCCCAGTAAATCATCAATTTGCATGACACCACTGACCTGCCCCAGGTGACCCTGCATTTTTGTGTCAGCACCCCACTCAAGAGCTTGGTGGTGCAGGCATGTACTAGTTGGACAAACTCATATACTTTTGTGACTGCTCCCCCTGAAAGGGAGTGCTAAACAGTGGAGACCTTTGGGAAGAGGGTATTTTCTTCCACCAGTTTCGCCCTCAGGTTCATCAATGCCAGTTGCCACTCTCTATGAAATTCAGTGGCTCAGGTCCTCCCAGATGTCCTGGAAGACCTTCCACCTGTTCTGACCCAAGCTATATAGGACTGTCATTGGGCAGCCACATTCACAATTCGTTGTGGCCTGAACACTGTTGTTTCCATTGGGTGTGACACTGGCACCATTTATGTTGCCATTTATTGCCACACCTGGCTGAGGTCAATGGCTTTTTCAGTCGATGACCAGTTGTGCCTTATGGGCATGCTGTTTCACCTTTTTGGGGACAAAGCAGATTCTGTTCTGGAGCAGCTCAAAGAGAGCAGGCCCTATACTTATCCGCCCCATCTCACCAATCGTATCAGCCCTACAGTTCCTTTCCCGATTTTAGCAGAGGTGCCCCATAACAACAGCCAGTTCAGCCTCAGCAAGGGGCCAGCAATTTTGTGGCAGTGTCCGTGGCACCCACCAACCCCCCGGTCAGGGTTTATGAGCCAGTCAGACTACTGCCTCCCCTGCTAAACCACTTTAGCGTTCCCTCAGTGGAGAACAGCAACCCGGTGAGAGACAGGATCCAACGATTCTTACCGGGTTGGCAGGCCATAACATTGAACAGGTGGGTTCTGCAGTTTGTTGAGTGGGGATAGATTATACTCTTCATAGCCACCCCGCCATAGCCTCCCACTGACATAAGAAACACTGACGGAGGACCATCTGTCCATCTTACAGCAGTAAAAAAAAGCCCTTTGGCCAAAAGGGCTATCAAGAGGCTGCCTGCGCCAGAATTGGGCCATGTTTGTTATTCCCGCTACTTTCTGGTGCTAAAAAAGGATGCACGGCTTCATCCTAATTTAGACTTTCACCCCCTCAATGTCTCCATCCAGAAGGACAAATTCAGAATGCTCACCTTGGCCCAGGTCTTGTCAGACCTCGACCCAGGACACTGGAAGGTGGTGTCTGATCTGCAGGACACCTATTTCCACATTCCCGTCCTGAAAGCCCATCGGCGCAACCTGAGGTTCCGGGTGGGACAGGAGCATTTTCAGTTTGTGATGCTCCCCTTTGATCTCAGCAGTGCTCCTTGGGGTATCACAAAAGTGATGGCGGTAGCAGCACACCTTCTGAGGTCCGGGTTCCAGTTCTTCCCTACCTTGACTGGCTTTTCAATGCAGGTTTGCCCCGGGCAGTTATCAACCTTCTCCAGACTACGGAAAACCTCCAGTCAAGATTAGGAGATTTTCTATGAACGTGCCAAAGTCTCACCTAACTCCTTCTCAGATGTTCCCCTTCATCTGAGCCATTCAATTCAGTTTTGTGCTTTTCCTCAGGAAAGGAGAGCTCAGGACATTTAGGCTATGATACCGATCTCTCCTCATCGGTCCTGGATTTCAGTGAGGTCGACTGTGAGGCTGCTGGGATTGATGGCCTCCTGTATTCTGCTGGTCAAGCACAACAGGTGGCATATGCGGGCTCTGCAGTGGGATCTGAAATCTCAGTGCGCCCAGCAACAAGGAGACCTCTCTGACAATGGGCAGATTTCAGAGGGGACTGCAAAAGATCTGCAGTGGTAGCTACTGGATCACGATTGGGACAGCAGCAGACCCCTCTCCCTACCCCACTCATAGAGGACAGTGGTGACCAATGCGTCATTCCTGGGTTCGGGCGGTCACTTGAGTAGAGGTGGAGATCAGAGGCCTTTGGTCTCTGACAGAGTCTCAGCTCCACATCAACTTTCTGGAGCTTAGGGTTGTTTGCTTGGTACTGAAAGTGTTCCTTCCATCCATCAAAGGAAGGGTGGTACTGATGTTTACGTAGAACACCACCACCATGTGGTATTGCAATAAATGGGAAGATGTGGAGCCATGGACATTGTGCCAAGAGGTGTGTCAGGAGGCCTCACACCTCTGGAAATGCCTGTGTCATCAAGGCATTTTCCTAGTAGTGAACCACCTGGCATGCTCCTCGAATGCCAGGGCGGACAAACTCAGCTGTCTATGCCAGACGATCATGAATGGCAGTTGCACCTGGAGGTGGTGCAAGGTCTCTTCCGTGAATGGGAAGAACCTTGGCTTGATCCATTTAGCACCGGAGAGAACGTGCAATGTCAGCAGATCAGCATGTTGGATTTTGCACTGAATCTCTCACTCTAAGACGTGTTCTGCGTAGGGTCGAACTCAGGACTTCTGCATGCCTTTCTGTCCCAAGTTCTGAAGAAGATTAGGGCCAACCGGGGATCATGTCATCCTAGTGGCCCCAGATTAGGCATGGAGAGTATGGTATCCAAGGCTCCTGGGCATGAACATCTGTCCTCTGACCAGGCTGACCCTCCAAGAGGATTCACTGTTGCAGCAACAGAGCACAGTTCTGCACCCAGCCTTCGCATACTCCACCATCATGCTTGAAGATTGATTGGCTACATCTGAACACCTATGATTTTCCTCTGGAGGTGGTTGAGGTCATCTTAGCCGCCAGGCGTCCCTCGAACGAAACTGTATGCTCTTGCAGTTGGAACAAATTTGTGACTGGGTGTGGTCTGTGGCAGATAGACCCTCTCCAGGCAAAGTTATCTGGCATTCTGTTGTTTGTTTTGTCCCACGACTGGCAAGGCTTGGCTCGTGGCACAGTTGAAGTTTATCTTTCAGCACTTTCAGGCTTTTTGTGGTTGCTGGATCAGGCCTCATTGTTTAAATCACCAGTTGTGATACTCTTTTTGAAAGGCCTGCAATATGTTTATGCCCCCTCCCTTTGTCATGCCATAGTGGGACCTTAACATTGTCCGTACAAATTTGATGTGTACTCCTTTGAGTCACTTCACAGCTGTCTCTTGAAGCTTCTCACTCACAAGACATTTCTCATTGCCACAACATCCAAGCATTGTGTGAGTGAGATTCAAGCTCTTTGTGTCATTCCACCATACACCACCTTTTTTCCAAAACTAAGGACGCAAACATCCTTCTAGCCGAAAGTCATTATGTCATCCCACATCAGTCAAAACTTAACCTAGCAAGTGTTCTATGCTTTGCCTCAACCCCATCACTTGGACACCCAAAAAGCACTAAGCTTTTACATTGATCATACCAAAGAACACCGGGTGGACGATCAGTGTGGGGTTCGCTGGAACAAAAAAAAGGCTAGGCCTTGCAGAAGTGGACCATCCCCTGCTGGATCGTGCTCTGCATTAAAAGCTGATATCACTGCACTGGCATGCTGAGTTCCTGTCCTGGACATCTGCCAGGCAGCTATGCGGGCGTCACTCCATACGTTCAGGAAGCACTATTGTGTGGACAGCTAGGTTCACAGAGAGGAGTATTTCGCCCACTCGGTCCTTCAAGAAGTTTTGGTCTGAGTCCATTCACAGGCGCACCTCAACATAGGTACTGCTTTGGCATCGATTCAAAAAGTGAGAAATCTGTGATTATAAGTCTCCATCAGAAGAATAAGTTACTTACCTTCGGTAATGCTCTTTCTGGTAAAGACTCTATCTAACCGTAGATTCCTCATTGACCACCCATCCTTGCCGTTCTGTGCATTGAACACTATCCATTTGTAATATCCCAAGTCTAGTATTATGCACACTGATCACAATCAATTTGCTTTTGGTGCTTTGCATTTGGGGGCGCAGACAGCTTCGAAACCAATTGACGTCAGCGCGTGGGAGGAGCACTTATATAGACTCTGTATGTAATTTACAGAGCAGAATGGCGTCAGTGTGGAGCCACATGGCACCACCTAACAGCGAGCAGTCCTGCTGCAAAAGTTTCGGTATCCAGTCTGACGCCTTGGGAATATTTAAAAGGTGAGGAATCTGTGGCTAGATGGTGTCTCTACCATTAGGAGCGTTACCAAGTAAGTAACATTTACGTTTAGAACTTATATATGAGAAAGCCATACATATTTCTTTGAGGTAGATAAGCTTTAATGCTGAAGCTATAATATCATGGTGGTTCAGTTACTGTGGACTGGCACAAATCCATGTCCATTTTTTCAATATCCAGGTAAATTGGCATTAGAAGGCTTCAAAAGATGATTTCTGCAAGCTTCCTGTTTTTCTTTCTCTTGTTCCATGTCTGACAGGCAAAAAAATCTTCCCCTCGACCTATCTTGCTGGGTCAGCTGGATTTGTAACTTAGCTCTAGCTCCCCATTGTGTCATGTGACAGTTTTCTCTACCTGGGACTGCCCATAAAGTGACTCTTCGCGTGCACAAGGTAAGATCCACCTTCAGACATACATGTCCCCTTCAGACATAATAGGTTATATTTCGCTGCTGTAAGAATATCTCTGTTCATGTCTACCATCAGACTAGCATGCAAAGACAAGCAGAACCAGAAAGTAACTGCTATAACACCAAGGATGTTCAATGTAGAAACTAGATCCGTTGTAGATTTTCAAGATATCTGTGTGAGATAAATTTACATACAGTAAATATAAATGAGAATCAATTTCACAGTTGTTTGTAAAATGCAGCATGGGTCTTGTACTCCGGGACCAACATTTAACACCCCTTCTCTAACACATACAAAGTGCAGTGGGGCTCAGTTTATGAATTCTGTTTAAGGAAAAAAATGTTTACTGCAGTTGTGTAATCTAGTGTGGGTTACTAGCCAGATATCTAAGACTTGCTTTTTCTAAGTCTACTTGTCTCTCATGCATATGCTGCATAAAAATATGAAACCTTACAGAGGGAACGTAGGTGCTCAATTTTATATGTAAGGTGCACTTGAAATAAGCACTCCAGATCCTAGGGTGCAGTTGTTAAATTAATTAAACAGAGAAACATTTAGAATAAATGTTATCATCAGGGGATAAAGTACGGGCCAGACCATCAATAACAAAGAGGGATCATCTTTTGCAATCCCTTCAACGTCATCACGTTTGTAACTTCATCAGTCTATGAGCGACCCAGTGAAAAGCACATCATGAATGACAATAACTATGTACCCACAAAGAATTATAGAAGGGTACACTGTTAATGATATCCTAACAATAAACGGCACACTAGGACTTGGCGCCATTTATTCTGGTTAGAAAAGCAGGATTGTGTAGAGGTACAGCTCTATGTTTTTGAAGTAATGAAGTTGTGAATCCAATTATGGGATTGTAGTATTATTGAACAATAATGAGCTCTGTTTTATTCACAACTATGTGCATGGTATGTTAAGATATCCTTACTAAGCAGTTAACAGCCCTAATATTTTGTGCCATATGTGCACAAGTTATCTAGTGTATGGTCGAATCTCATCAAATAGGTTGAGAATTGAATCTGCAGAGGAGCTTAGGATAGCATTATTGGCATACGAAATAACACAACCTAATCCAAACCTTATTTCTCCTGTGAAGGAAGATTTACCTACTTCTTTTCGACTCCTCTAAAGCCCTCACCATGGTAAAAAGAATCTGATCTTTTGGCACATTATTTAATACAAAATTTGGTAAGGGCTCCGTTGTGCATCTCCATTTCGAGCCTCAAAAGAGTCAAGCCATGGTTACCTTCTGCAGAGTGAATACATCCGGTTCACTGCAGTAATCCGGAACTGTTCTGTTTTTAAGCGGGAAGAGCTCCCACTGATGGTGCCAAGAATTAAACGTTGATAGTCCCTGAAACAGGCTCTTTCTAGTAACTGCTCCATCGTCGACTTCTCAGAGGCTTTCAGCGTTGTACTTGTGGGTAGTTCACTGTCATCTGAAACTGTGAATAATAATAGAACATTTGTATATTTATAGTCAAGTGAGCACTAGACAGCACAAATCCCTATATTATTTTACCATCAACTACAAACAACAATAATCATTGCTAGTAAGCAAATAAATCTCAGTGACTGCCTAATTCTAAGTGATGGGAGCACAGGTGGGTTACATTATTAATACAGGGGATGGCAATGGCTCAACTGCCTATTTTCGTATTAAAGTGCGTTTCTTAACTCTGTAACCATTGCTAAATATGCTTAAAAATTAAATCTATAGTATAGATTGCCCACATTTTTGTCCGTCAAACCATGAATGTTTTTACTTGTACATTAGCGAGCAACATTCATTTTGTTACTGTCACTTGTATGTGTTTCCCATGAATTGAGTATTTTAACTAGATTCGCGATCCAATGGAAAGCAATATATCATAATAATGACTGGTGTGGCTTCTGGAATAGAAAACACTGATGACTTTTTACACAACAAATACTTCTCAAAATATATTCCTACTGATTTCAATAAAATCAAAAAAAACACAGCATATAAAGGAGGGAATTTCCATAATGGCAGTAAAGCAACAATCCACCCATCCAAATAAACCCTACCTTCAATCTTCCAGCTAAGATCAAATGGCTAAAATGGGCACAAACAGAACGAACAAAGTTGAGGACCCGTGAAATAGAGAGATCTGGCAGTTTACTCATGAGCATGCAGTTACTCATTTCCATCATGTTTCCATAGCTGAATCAACTTAATTTCCGTCAAGTGGATTTTGTTCACTGAAATCTGCATGGTGTGTGTTTGGGTCTATCAGTCATGAGGGGGACAGATCAGGACACATCAACATTAAAGGAATTAATAGGTGTATGCTGCATAAAGATTCTTTATCTGTAAATGGTTAGTTTTTTAGGTGGATTTTGCTGTAGACCATAGTAGGGTCAGCACCACTGCATGTTGTAAAATAAATCGCAACATATCATTTTTTTGGGAGAGCTGGAGCCCCATTACGTTTTCTTGATGGGTGAGCAGCGACCGAAACCAGATCATACTGGAAACTGCTGCAGGGTCCCTCCAGGGAGGTTAAAGTGCCTCTTTTCCAATGCGCTACATAATCCAGGGAAGAGTGACCAAAATACCAAGACAATAGAAGCAGCTGTTCACACTCATCACTAAATAATTTATGGATTCTGCTCACACTCAAGCTATATGCTAACGGAGCAAGAGAGTTGGCGGCTCTTAGCCATGGGTTTTGGTGCCTACTACTGCAAACCCCAACTTTAAACCTCAACACAATATTTGGCAGGAGAGAGAAAGGAATAGTAGTGGAGGCTGTGGGTACCCAATATGTTGTTCCTAACTTATTACTCTATGTAGTGGAGGCTGTAGGAGCCCTCAGCCTGTTCAATGAATTAATTAAGCGATCTGGGGCATGGTGCCATCCAACTCCAATCCTCAGCTTCCTTTGACATATGACTTTTGAAGCAGACAATGAAGGAAATGAGCAATGTGAAGAACAAGTTACTTACCTTCGGTAACGCATTATCTGGTAGAGACTCTATCTAGCTGCAGATTCCTTACCTTTGAATTTCCCAGGCGTCAGGCTGGATCCGGAAACTTTTGCTGTGCAATACCCCTTGAGTGCGACGTCGGGTGGCTCTATTCGGCTCCGCGTGGTGTCGACGGCGTCGGTAACGTCGGTTATGACGTTGCGGTGCCTATATAGGCACCACCCAGGCGCGCAGACGTCAGTACTTTTCGTTTTTCCATGCCAGAAGCGCAGAGCCACGAAGTAACCAACGTAGTTGTGTGCAAAACTAGGGCCCTGAAAAGGGGGAACAACCCTAGTTCTACTACATCACTCCGCAAAGAGGGGAGGCATGGGTGGGGCTGTAAGGAATCTGCAGCTAGATAAGAGTCTCTACCAGATAATGCGTTACCGAAGGTAAGTAACTTGTTCATCTGATAGAGACTTCTAGCTGCAGATTTCTTACCTTTGAATCAGAAACCCGAGCCATATCATCCCGGCGGTGGGTTGCGGACCCATGATCTAGACTAAGAAATCTTGCAGGACTGAACGGGCAAAGTGCCCGTCCCTGCGCACCTGACCATCAAGGCAATAATGTTTTGCGAACGTGTGCAATGATGCCCACGTCGCTGCCTGACAGATGCCTTGAACTGGGACACCCTGAGCCAAGGCCGTAGTCGCAGCCTTTCCCCTGGTGGAGTGGGCCCTTAATCCCTCAGGGGGCTGCTTCTTCGCCAAGGCATAACAGATCTTAATGCAGAGAATGACCCAGTGAGAAATGGTCCTTTTCTGCACTGCCCTTTCCTTCTTTGCTCCCACATACCCCACAAAGAGCTTGTCATCCACCCGGAACTCTTTTGTGCGGTCAAGGTAGAACGACAACTCTCTTTTTGGGTCCAGTCGGTGGAGACGCTCCTCTTCTTTAGAGGGATGCAGGGGAGCAAAGACGGTGGGCAAAGTAATGGACTGACCCAGATGGAATGGGGTCACAACCTTTGGTAAGAAAGATGCCCTGGTGCGAAGCACCACCTTGTCCGGAAAGGACATAAGATAAGGAGGCGAGCTGGATAACGCCTGCAATTCACTCACCCTCCGGGCCGATGTAATTGCCACTAAGAAGGCTGTTTTGATGGTCAACAGCCGGAGGGGACAATTGTGCAAAGGCTTGAAAGGAGCCCACATCAAGTAAGTGAGGACCAAATTAAGGTCCCATTGTGGCATAACAAAGGGCGTAGGTGGAAATAAATGGCCCAGCCCTTTCAGAAATCGATTTACAATAGGAGATTTAAAGAGAGAGGGCTGGTCTGGCAACCGCAGAAAAGCAGACAGAGCAGAAAGGTAACCCTTGAGAGTCCCCAAAGCAGAGCCCTGCTGGGCAAGAGTTAGAATGAATACAAATTCAGTAGAAAGAGAAGCAGAAAGAGGGTCAATGGACCTTTCTGTACAGTATAATACAAATTTCTGCCAACGGCAGGCGAATACCGTTTTAGTGGAGGGCCGCCTGGCCGCCAGAATAACATTACAGACTTCGGGAGGAAGGTCAAAAGCTATCAACTGCCGCCGCTCAATCTCCATGCATGGAGGCGCAGAGTCGACAAGTTCGGATGGAAGACCCTCCCCTGCTGCTGCGACAGAAGATCCTCCCGAAGAGGCAGCCTGATCGGAGGATCGATGCTCATTCTCAGAAGCTCTGGATACCAGACTCTCCTTGCCCAGTCCGGTGCCACAAAAATTACCTGGGCCCGGTCGCTCCTGATCTTCTTCAGAACCCTGGGTAGGAATGGTATGGGCGGAAAGGCGTACAACAGGCCTGAGCTCCACTCGCGAAGAAACGCGTCGCCGAGCAATAACCGCCTTGGAAACTCCAGGGTGCAGTACTGCTGACATTGCGCGTTCTCTTCGGAGGCGAACAAATCTAACCAAGGTTCTCCCCACTGCTGAAAGAGACCTTGCACCAACTCCGACTGGAGACACTATTCGTGATCCGGTAGGCATCGACGGCTGAGATCGTCCGCCCTGGTGTTCAGAGAACCTGACAGGTGTTGAACCACTAGAGATATGCCCTGCTGTTCCAGCCATGTCCAGCGATGCAGGGCCTCTCGACAGAGGGTCCACAACCCCACACCGCCCTGCTTGTTGCAATACCACATGGCGGTGGTGTTGTCCGTGAACACCTGCACTAGCTTCCCCTTGACAGAGGGAAGAAATGCTCTCAATGCCAACCGAATCGCTCGGAGCTCCAACAAGTTTATGTGGAGCCCCGTCTCCGCCCGAGTCCAGTGACCCCTGATCTCCCATGTGGCCGCCCCATCCCAGAAGTGACGCATTTGTCACGACTGTGAAATCTGGTTGGGGAAGGGAGAGAGGTCTGTCGCAGACTCAATTGCGGTTCGTTAACCACCACTGCAGATCCTTTGCAGTTCCTTCCGAGATCTGAACCACGTCAGTAAGATTTCCCCGATACTGTTCCCATTGGAACTTCAAGTCCCACTGCAGAGCCCGCATACGCCATCTTGCGTGTCTTACCAACAGGATGCAGGAGGCCATGAGGCCCAACAGCCTCAGAGTCAGTCTCACCAAAATCCAGAATAGAGGCTGAAATATTGGAATCATAGCCTGAATATCCTGGACTCGCTGCTCGGGAGGATAAGCCCGAAACTGCACTGTGTACAGCTCCAATGAAGGGGAGCGTCTGAGAAGGAGTCAGGTGTGACTTCGGCACATTCAAAGAGAACCCCAGCGAATGCAGAAGGTCCACCGAAGTCTGAGGTGGGAGACGACTGCCTGGGGTGAAGCTGCCTTCAACAGCCGGTCGTCGAGGTTGGGGAAGACCGACACCCCTAACCTGCGCAGTTGAGCTGCAACCACCGCCATCACCTTGGTGAACACCCGAGGGGCACTGCTAAGACCAAAGGGGAGCACAGTAAACTGAAAGTGCTCGCGGCCTACCATGAACCGCAGGTAACGCCTGTGGCCCGGCAGGATGGGAATGTGAAAATATGCATCCTGCAGGTCCAATGCTACCATCCAGTCCTCTTGGTCTTGGACAGACAAGACCTGAGCCAAAGTGAGAATTTTGAATTTCTCCTTTTTGAGGAAGAAATTGACGGTCCGAAGATCCAAAATGGGCCGTAGCCCCTTGTTCTTCTTCGGAATCAGAAAGTAGCGGTAATAACAGCCACTGCCTACTTCTGAAGCTGGGACCCTTTCTATAGCTCCTTTGGCCAAAAGAGCTGTAACTTCCTCTTGGAGCAACTTTAAATGATCCTCCGTCAGCCGTTCCTGACTAGGCAGAATAGTAGGAGGAAAAATAAGGAAAGGAAGAGAATAGCCCTCCTGGACGATCTGCAAGACCCACTTGTCTGTTGTTATAGATCTCCAGTGGGGTAGATGATGACGAATTCTCCCACCCACTGGAGTAGTGTGGTCCTGCAGAATCAGCCTAGGAGCGCTTGGAGGCTGTGGCTGCTGGGGGCAGTGTGGTAGAAGACTTCTGGCCTCCATTCCGAGGACGGAATGTACCACGTCCACGCACAGCTTGGGTAGTCTGAGCAGTACGGTGGCTAGGATAGGGCTGACGCGGCTGGAAACCCCTTCCGTTGCCATGAAAGGGGTGAAAGGAAGACTGGCTACGAGGAGTGGCGCAAGGATCTGGCCGTAGATCGAAAGTCCTTGAACCAGACCAGGGCCGAGTCTGCCTTTTCCCCAAAAAGGCGGGTTCCATCAAAGGGCATGTCCATCAAATTGGCTTGGACATCCCCCGAGAAGCCAGTTGTACGAAGCCAGGCGTGGCGTCTCAAGGCCACCGTCGCTGAAATCGACATGCCCAGCGAAGCAGTCGTATCTAATCCACACTGTATGGTGAATTTTGCTGCATCTCTCCCGTCCTTGACAGCTTGGGAGAGCACAGCCCGGGCCTCCTCCGGGACTTGTAGCAGCACCTGCACAACCGTCTCCCAAAGGGTGTGAGAGAAACGGCCCAATAAGCATGCGGTATTCAACGACCGCAATGCCAGACTGGAGGAAGAAAACATCTTCTTCCCAAATGAGTCCAGTCTCTTGGATTCCCTATCCGGAGGGGCGGAAGGGAATGCGCCTTGGGACGTAGAGGCCTGCACCACCAAACTTTCAAGGGTGGGGTGTTGGCTGAGGAACTTTGGGTCGCCTAGAGCTGGACGATGGCGGCGTGCAATCGTCCTATTCACAGGAGTCCCTGTGCTAGGCTTGGACCATGTTCCTAGAAGGACGTCCGTAAGTGCCTCCTTAAAGGGCAAAAGGGGTTCAGAAGTGGAAGCCCCAGGTTGAAGCACTTCGGTCAGGAGATTAGTCCTGACCTGCACTGAGGGCAACTCCAGTCCAAGGACCTCAGCTGCCCTCTTAACCACCATAGCATAGGACGCCCCCTCCTCCGTAGCCAGTGGAGGCGGAGAGAGCATGCCAGCATCTGGGGAAGTATCTAGACCACTGGCTTTCCCAAGTTCCCCATACCAGTCCATTGTCTCCTCAGAGACATCCTGGTTCTCAAGAGGGTCTCCAGACTCCTCCCATTCCTCTCCTGAGCCTAGCACGTCCACAAAGTGCTCAGGCGACAACATAGAACCCCTGGGTTCTGTCGACGTCGGAATCGGCGTCGCTCGACGCTGTTCCGGCTCTGTGTCTTTGGGGATGAGGATGGAGCTTGCGCCACCGACGGGAATCGACTGGGTTCGACGCCGGGGAAGGTTGCAATGGCACGACCGGTGTCGACCCGAATCCGGGATCGGATCCCTGAGGCCCCACCGGCGCTGTGGCCAGAGCCAACTGCGTCGAACCCGATGGGGCCCCATCCGACCCCGCAGGGCCAGAGGGCTCACCAGCGGAGTTGTTCCGCTCAAATACACGGCGCATGGTCTCGTAAAACTCATTTATTTGAGCGGGAGTCGCTCCGGCTCCCGGAAAGGGTGGGAGGCGCGAAGTCGACTCTGGCTCCGGCTCCGTAGAACCGTGCCAAGAGTGTCGGTGCTCCTTACCTTTCTCAATGACGGACGTCAGTTGAGGCGAAGTCTAAGTCCGCTTGGCCTTCTTCTTCTTCTTGTGCCTCTTCCCCGAGTGTCCAGAGGACCTCGAATGGGAGGAAGAGGACATAGGGCTCCGTGAGCGGTCCCGCAACCTCCTCTTCTTCGAACGGGACCGTGACCTCCCCGGAGTCTCGTTTGATGGTGTCGACTGCCGGGCCGCAAACAACTTCATTGCTCGCTCCCTCAAGGTCTTTGGGGCCATCGCCTGACAGTCTGAACACGACTTCGAATCGTGGTCGCGTTCAAGATACCACAGACATACGCGGTGGGGATCGGTGACCGACATCATGCGGGAACAAGTCCTGCATGGTTTAAAACCTGTCTTTCTCGAAGACATCCCTCGCACAAGAAGTCAATCCAATTTTTTTTCTCCAAAAGTCGAGAAAAAAACCTGCCAAAAAGCATCAGAGGGGTAGCTCTTCCCGGATCGGCACTTAACTGGCACGGAAAGAAAAGAACTGACGTCCACGCGCCTGGGTGGCGCCTATATAGGCACCGCGACGTCATAACCGACGCAGTCGACGTCACACGGAGCCGAATGGAGCCACTCTGCGTTGCGCGTAAGCGGTTTTGCTCAGCAAAAGTTTCCGGATCCAGCCTGACGCCTGGGAAATTCAAAGGTAAGGAATCTGCAGATAGAAGTCTCTGTCAGATTGAGTTTTTATTAAGTAGAAAAACATGTTTGTTTGAGTGAGTTTAAGTTTGCATAACTAGGCTGTAAATTTAAAATACCGGGCCTAAGCCTGCTTTCACTGACACTCATTTTAAATGAGGCTAACGTATCGTTGCTTGAACAAGTTTCTAAAATGCATATTTCTCTGCTGTGTTTTTCCTTTTCATAAAACTGACAGTATGGGATTTATTTTACGGGGTTCTTTTCTTGTACTGAATAAAACGTATTTACTTATATACCTTAGGAGAAGTCACCAAACACCCAAAAGGTGATGGGAGGAATGCTTGGAACTTGTCTAAACACTGCCAATCGCTTGGGGTAGATTTAGAGCCCATTGTTTTTTGCCTACCATGCCACCTCAGTTTGAACCCAGCCATATGCAAATCAGCCATGACCCTTCATGCAAATGAGTCACAACACTGCTCCAAAAGGAACAGTCCAGCCCGAAATGCCAGGCCATGTCCTCCCTGAACTGGAACACAAGCAGCCCAAGACCACTTTCGCCCTTATTTGGGATTCGACTGTGCCACTGGAACTTACATGTAGCTTAGTTCCAGTGGCACAGTGAGCACAAAATCCATGCCTGGGCATACCCTTGCCACTTAGAGCAGTACATTGAACACACAAAAGATGATGGGAGGAATGCTTGCAATTTGTCTAACCACTGACAATTGCCCAGGATAGCATTTCAACCCATCGTATTTTTCTCACCATGCCACCTTAGTTTGGATTCAGCCATATGCAAATCAGTCTTAACCCTGCTCCAATAGGAATAGTCCAGCCCGAACTGCCAGGCTAGGTCCTCCTCAAACTGGAACACAAGCAACTCAAGATAGGTTTCACCCTGATAGGGGCTAGTCAGTTGAATGTTGCTTGGTTGCAGTGGCACAGTGAGCAGAGGACCCACGTATGGGAATACCCTTGCCAATTAGGGCGGTACATGAAACAACAAAAGGTGATGGGAGAAATGCTTGCAATTTGTCTAACCATTGGTAATCCCTCAGTTTAGCATTCAAATTCATTGCTCCTATTCAAGGAGGGTAAAGACTGATTTGCATATGGGAAAGTCCAAACTGAGGTGGCATAGTGTGGGTTGGAATGCTACCCGAGTGATTGCCACAGGTTAGTCTTACTGCAAGCAATACTCCATCTCCTTTTGTGTGTTTGCCTTAGGAGGAAACCATGTTGGGATGTTCCCAAATATTGCAATATTCAAGGCTTTTAGCCTAGGCTTCAACGAGACACAAACATTCAGAAACTCATTACTGTTTGCTAGGCTGCATAAACATATTAAATGTGAGTAAACTAGGTGTTTATGAGATGTAACTCATTTAATGTATCTTATGTATTCCAGCAGTAATTAATTAATTTGCATGTATCTTTGTTAATGTAGCTCAATTATATCACTTCACACCATGCTGAGTGTGTGGTTTTTCACTGTCTGAAACCTATCAAATGTGTAATTTCTGGGAGATGTGCCAGAACTTTTCCTTGCTTTTAAACTAAGCAGACACTAAGTAAAGTTTGCTATTTGATTTTATATTTAGAACTTTTGATCCTTTTTTTGAAGGCAGTTAGTGTGCTTGCTGATTTATAGACTTTTTGGGTCTTTCCACAGGGGTAGACTTCCTATTTGTCCACTTACTAATTTATATTTAGACTTTTCTTGACTCACGAACTGAGAAGATTATGCCAGTTCTTAGCTGAACTATATTTTGGTTCTAGCCAATTCCCTTATGTTATGACCTCTTGCAATTGCCTTTAGATTGGGATCTTCTGGAGTTCCATTTTTAGGATTATAGAGCAAATGACCCACCTTCAATTGGTTCCCACCCCGGAGGTGGCATTGCTGGGATATGTGGGAGGGCTACCAAAGAAGCTACGTAAATTCACCGCCATTGCATTGTTGCCCGCTAAGAGGGAAATAGCTCTTAAGCGGGGAAGCCGCGTCTCCCCCACTGTAAAAGACTGGCTATTCAGTCTCACATACTGCAACACCAATTGCGAACTCTACGCTACGACTTTACCCCCGGCCTCTCGCCCAAGGGACATTTGGGAACCATTAAAACATTATCTACTAGAGACCAGTTCTGCCCCCACAACACAACAGCCTGCTGGGATTGTACCCGTGGGAGTGGGGTAATTTTTTTCTAGACTCATCGTACTTTCTTTGTTATTGTGTTTTTTACATCAAGAAAGGTGGGGTTGTGATGGCGGGTGTGGGCTCACTGATCCGGGTTGATCAGACTGGATAGTTTCAATATATGCAGTACGCCACCCTGTTGCAATGAACAATTGATAGCTTGTGCACCAATACTGTACTTTCTGTTTTGGACCACAAATGATGTCTATTTGTTTTACAAATGTTGCTGATTACAGTGAACAACCATGCAATGTTGTTTGCCAGATGAAAATGAAAAAGGTTTAAAAAAAAAGAAATGTTGTTTTGTCAAGTCAATTTTTTGATTTTAAATCTCAATGCTTTTTCAGCTACAATTTAAGGGGTGAGGGTAGTAACATACAGGTATACACTCTCTTTCTTACAAGCCAGTATTCTTTAACTACTTAATTCTAATTTTTAAGCTTGAATGGTGACTGCTCAAATAAACTTTGTGGGCTCGCCCAGGTCTTGGTTGGGGCACGATCTTAAAAAAACAAAAAAAGTGACTAGGGGTAGCACTCTCCGGATGTGCGCTGACTGGCGGCGAAAGAAAACAGCTAACGTCAGCGTGCTGGAGTAGCGCCTATAAAGGCATTGTGCACATCACTTCCAGCATGGATGACGACACGGGGAGTTGAACAATGCTACCTACCTGCACGCAGGAGTACTGCTTACGAAAAGTTTTTGGATCCAGTTTGATGCCTGGGGAAAGTTCTACGGTAAGGAAACTGCGCCTTAAAGTCTCTATCAGATACGCAGTTTGTGACACATGAAAATGAATTGGCTCATGTTATGATGTTGAGGCTGAGACTTGTATAGCTTATTGGTAGTCGTTTTATCATAGGGTATTCAAAGAAGAGAATGTCGGGATAAGCCTAGGAAGGAACATTGCCATCCAGAGTGAACAAAATGAGCTAGTCACTATTTAAGCAAGGCCACTTGGTTCCAGTAGCCCCTCTACAGCCAACAATACGCTATGAACTGCCACACTAGAACCTAGCTGTTTGCTAAGGAGATGCTTAACCACAAGATGGAAACATCTGTCAGTAGTATTTAAAGAGGAAAGGTAGACTTAACCCAGAAAGTGAGGACAGCCAGCTAATACCCTCCTCAATAGACACCCCACAATACCAAACAACTATTGTCCCATGACAAACCTCCCCTACTACATATAAAGCACAAGAAAAGGAGTTGGTGGCTTAGCTGCAAGCCCACCTAGAACTTTTCTGGCTGTCCACCAACCAACTCATACACTCTAGTATGCACCATAATCAAGGAACAGAAGAAGAACTTCCTCCACATATGATGACATATTAGAAGTGACTGATGAAGAGGTAATAGTTTTACTCAACCAATGTGGTGGTTTTTAAAACTACAGCGCAGTGAACCCTTCTTCAATATTTATGTTTTGCCCAAACAAATCCTCTGAGATCACAATATACATAACCAATGACAACACACTCACAGTCATTGACAAGTTAGACGCAAAACTAAACTCTTGTCCTACACCACTTAATATTAAAGCGAGTATGCCAAGGATCTTCTGTAAGTTCAGTGGATCCAAGTCAGCAATACTATTGCAAATATCCAAACTAGACTGTATATCGCCACAAGATTCCCTTGCCTAAAACTAACCCGCTTCCACAGTCTAAATGACAACAGTTTGAGCCTCACAGTGGTCTACAATATAACTATGTTCAAAAAGCACCATTTGTATCCACTTGCCACCTCTACTTAAATACCCTTTGTGCGATTCCCTTATTCCAGGCCTGTCACAATCTGAAGCTTGTCTGCTCCAGCTCTGACTGCAAATTCTCGGTATCTGGTCTCCTAAAACACCCAATATGCCACATGTTGACAAACCAGAACATAGCTGCTAGACACACTCTATGACATCAATTATTTGCAACAAAAAGGCCAATAACACTTCAATGGCTCACAGTACAAGCATGTGTAACTGTTGAAGTACTATGCCTGCCTTACATATAGATACATCAAGGCCTCAGGATACCTATGACCCAAGATAAAGCCAATGAAAACTGACTTAATACTCACAAACATAGCTGCTCTCCGACCGAAAGTAGAGGGTTTGGCTAACCAATGCTCTGAACACTGGAACACTCTGCTTTGAGCCCACTGAGCGGAACAGGGCCTCCTACCATTTCAAAAAGATGTAAAGACTCTTGTTCTACTCTCCTCTCTACGCATATTTGCAGACAGCTTGATGCAGGTGCTTTCCCACTGTACGACATAACTTGCATTTTCTCCTACCAGAAAGGTCATCATCTTCATTCCAGCCGGGGCGGTTTCCTTTTTCCTCCACTATCATGCTAGTCTTCTTCTTTGCCGTATACGGACGGCCAATCGTCATTTTTCCAGCAAGTTTGGCTCCTTTAACAATTGTTTTCGAGAAGGTGCTAAAATTCAGAAAGGAGTGAAAAACTGCACATCAGAAAAGGGAATAAAAAAACTTTTTAAAGCTTCTAGAAGTAAACATTAAAAGCGATCTACCTCCAGGGAGAAGACTTTAACTGTGTCACACATGGTGTTTTTTAATCCAATTAAAACTACCGTAAGCGCTAGAATACAGATTAGTAAACCCCGTTGAAGCCTAGATATTCCACAGTAATAGTCATTGGTTTCATAAATGCTTTAAAAACACCACTTCAACCTCCGTAAATTTCAGACACATATTTCATCTTAAATAACTGCAGTGTTGCTGTTTTTGGTACAAACGATGCAAAGCATACATTGCCAAACGCAGTCGCTATAAGCCAGATAGTTAGTCCAAATGATGTATATTTCAGTGACTGAGCTCCAGAGGGATGATTTTCAAAGAAATTGATCCACTGACCGGTTTCGTTAGTGCACTGTCAATACATTTCAAGCACAGGCTCGGTTTTTTTAGCCTTTCAATAAATTTAACAAACTAGATATTTGTGCTGGCTTGCACAAAACTTTCCTGTTCATCTAGTGATCTGGGAAACTGATGTCCTAACACCTAATTAAAAATCCAGATAGACAAAAACATTTGAAACTTGTGAGAAATCGGGCTTTTTGGTTGAGGGGGGCGAGAGCCCTTCTCAAGCAACAGCTGCAGTTCTTGTCAGGGTGAAGCACAAAAGTAACTAAATTAACCTGTGCCTATCCCTCTGGTAGCTTGGCGCAGAAGGAGTCAGGCTTAACTTAGACGCACTGTGCTAGATATTTATGCAGCACACAAACAGTAATAAAGTGAAAAAACCTCAAAAGAAAAATCCCACACAAACTTAGAAAAATAGAGGAAAATGTAATTAAGTATTTGACATCAAAACGACAAACATCCAATCAGTAGAACCGGAGATATGCAATTTCAAAGATTTAAGGTAAGTATAAGGCATAAAAGCACAGAGCGCCACTCGCGGCCATCTGGTCGTGCGAGACCGGGTGAAAGTCACAAGTTCAGGCCAACAGCGATAGGGCAGGATTCAGGGACCAGGTTTTTCGCATTGAGTTACCTTTCGAAGTCTAGTGCGAAAAGTCCAGTTCGTAGTGGAGGATGCCGCAGCGAGCAGGGAGAGCGTCACAGAAGGTCATCGCTGTAGCACAAAGAGCAGGCCGGGCGTCACGGACAGTCATCGCTGTAGCAAGAAAATACTATCCGGCATCGCAGACAGTCGTTGCAGGAGCTTCATGTTGGCAGTCACTGGGAGTGTCAATGCTGTTGTGCCAGTCGTCGCTGACGGTCGTTCGTTATAAAGAGAAGAATCAGATTCCCCGGAGCTCTGCGTTGATGGTCAGCATGGGCAGCAAGATCTTGGCGCAAATGGGCCAGTTCGCGGTTGCGAAGAGCCCAATACTTCAGGATTTCTTTCTTTCTTCGGAGAGGAGCTCAACTGATGACACACCAATAGGCTAAGGTATGGGGTCTGCTGACAAAGCCCAGAGATCTTCTATTATATAATAATACTTCATCTTAGCAAGGGGAGGGAGGTTAGGCGCTACAGTCCTTTCTCCATTGTCTTTTTATGATGACATCTCCCTTCATGATTTATGGACTGACTGCTATGCTGACAATATTTGTACTATGCATTTTCCTGCTTGTTGTGGCACATATACTGCATGTTAGGGCACGTTAGTTAATATAAATATTTTAACTATTTTGTGTCTCCGTCAGATCTTATTGTGGACAAGTACACGACAGTGAGCGAAAGGGTGTGTCTTGTTACCGCGATTACTGATGGATCTGGGAGTGTTGTGTTCTGGGGTGTCTAATCATTTGTTTCTCTGTGAGTGAGTAGGAGAGCAAGTGCAACACTATAGCTTGTCGCTCCTGGGTACTAAGGTGGTAGGAAGACTCAGTCCCTATACACCAAGGTCCCATTTCCTGCGCATAGTTCTGTATTTGTGCAGAATCCCTGCAACAAAGGAAGAGAAAGTATTCACTAGCTAACTTAAAAGGTGCCGGTGGCTGTTAAGCACGTCTCTGTACAGTGTGATTCTAGCAAGAGTGACAAGTCAGGTAGCCAACACATTCATTGTGCAGAGCAAATAAATGTGTGACTCTGTCATTAACCTTGAATTTGACCGACTGTTATTATGGAGTCAAACTGAAAATATGCAACACACAGTTAATATCAGCAGCGTCATGCTCTAAGCAATCATGCTCTAAGCAACAAACCTCACAAGGTCAGATTAAAATCTATAGAAGAAATGCAAATTTGAATTTGAAAAAGGTAAATGTGGATGAATAAGTGTAAACTACAAGAAAATAGTTTGGCTTGATAAGAGATACCTGCATCATTAAAAGTATTTACCAACCAACGTAGTCTATATATACTGTACTGATTGTATTGTGAAGTTATATTGTGCTTACGACTCCGGAAGAGGCATTGAAGCACAAGTTACTAACTTGTGTAACAATATATCTGTAAGAGACAGTAGTTAGTGACAGATTCCTTACCTTGGAATATCCCCAGGCGTCAGGCTGGATCCGGAAAGTTTTGCGTAGCAGTACCCCTGCGCGTCGTTAGGCGGCGTCATGCGGCTCCGCGTCCGTGGTCGGCGTCGTGATCGCCGGGATGACGTCGCAGCCAGTACTTAGACGCCGCCCATGCGCGCTAGCGTCAGTTCTGTACACGACTTTCCGCGCCAGAAACGCAGAGCCATGCAAGAAACTGACACTGGAGACTGAAAACTAGGGCCCTGAAAGGGATGTCCTTAACCCTAGAAATCAGTTCGCAGAACGGGGAGGATGGGTGGGGCGGTAAGGAATCTGTCACTAACTACTGTCTCTTACAGATATATCGTTACACAAGTTAGTAACTTGTGCATCTGAAAGAGACACGTTAGTGACAGATTCCTTACCTTAGAATAGATACCCCAGCAATACCAACCCCGGTGGTGGGTCTGCAAACAAAGATCAGACGAGGAAGTCTCGGAGGACAGAACGGCCAAAGAAGCCGTCTCTCCGGACTTGGCTGTCAAGGCAGTAATGCTTGGTAAACGTGTGCAGCGAGGCCCACGTAGCTGCCTGACAAATATCCTGCAATGGAACACCACGTCCCAAAGCCGTGGTGGCGGCTGTCGCCCTGGTGGAATGGGCACGTAGCCCAACAGGGGGCTCCTTCTTAGCCAAAGAATAGCAGGCCTTGAAACACAAGACGACCCAGCGGGAGATGGTCCGCTTGTGTACCGCCCGACCTTTTTTGGCGCCCAAGAGCCAACAAAGAGCTGGTCGTCCACCCGGAACTGCTGTGTGCGGTATAGATAAAATGAAATCGCACGTTTTGGGTCCAGACGGTGGAGCCTCTCTTCCTCTCTAGAAGGATGCGGAGGCGGAAAGAAGGTGGGCAAAGTGATGGTCTGCCCAATGTGAAAAGCAGTAACCACCTTTGGCAAGAAGGACGGACGTGACCTAAGAACAACCTTGTCTGGATGGACAGACAGAAAGGGGGGCTTGCAAGAAAGAGCCTGGAGCTCACTCACCCGCCGAGCGGAGGTGATGGCCACCAGAAAGGCTGTCTTCAGAGTGAGAAGACGAAGAGGACAGTTATGTAGAGGCTCAAAGGGAGCGCACATTAAAAAGGTAAGAACCAAGTTCAAGTCCCACTGAGGCATTACAAACGGAACAGGAGGGAAGAGGTGTGTAATGCCTTTAAGAAACCTGTTAACAACAGGGGACTTGAAAAGGGAGGGCTGATCAGGAAGCCTGAGGAAGGCCGAGATTGCACAAAGATAGCCCTTGATGGTACCCAGGGCAGAACCATGTTGGGCCAGAGAAAGAAGGAACAGAAGAACCTCAGAAAGAGGGGCAGTAAGGGGATTCACAGCCTTTGCTGTGCACCATGCCACAAACTTGTTCCACCTGCAGGCGTATACCACCTTAGTGGAGGGACGCCTGGCTGCCAGAATCACATCACAAACTTCGGGAGGCAAGTCGAAAGGAATCAACTGCCGCCGCTCAATCTCCACGCAAGGAGGTGGAGACTGGACAGGTTCGGGTGGAGGACCGTCCCCTGCTGCTGCAACAGAAGATCCTCCCGAAGAGGCAGACGGATCGGGGGATCGATGCTCATACTGAGTAGCTCGGGATACCAAACTCTTCGAGCCCAGTCCGGAGCCACAAGAATGACTTGGGCCCGGTTGCGCCGAATCTTCTTCAACACTCTGGGTAGAAGTGGTATAGGCGGAAAGGCGTACAACAGACTGCAACTCCACTCGCGACGAAAAGCGTCGCCGAGCGAGTGCCGCCTTGGAAATTCCAACGTGCAGAACTGATGACATTGCGCGTTCTCTTCGGTGGCGAATAGATCTAACCAAGGCTCTCCCCACTGTAGAAAGAGTCCATGCGCCACCTCCGAGTGAAGACGCCATTCGTGATCCATCATGTACCTGCGGCTGAGTTCGTCCGCCCTGACGTTCAGGGAACCTGCCAGGTGTTGAACCATCAGGCGCATGCCCTGATGTTCCAGCCATGTCCAGAGACGCAGAGCCTCCTGACATAGGGTCCACGACCCCACCCCGCCTTGTTTGGTGCAGTACCACATGGGTGGTGTCGTCTGTGAACACCTGCACTACCTGCCCCTTGACAGAAGGAAGGAATGCCTTGAGTGCAAGTCGGATCGCCCGGAGCTCCAGAAGGTTGATATGGAGCCGGGACTCCGCCGGAGACCAGAGGCCTCTGATCTCCGCCTCTCCCATGTGACCGCCCCATCCCAGAAGGGACGCGTCCGTCACAACTGTGTGCTCTGGCTGGGGAAGGGAGAGGGATCTGCCCATGACCCATTGCCGGTGCGAGAGCCACCACTGCAACTGCCTTGCAGTTCCCTCCGAGATCTGGATGTAATCGGACAGGTTCCCCTGATGCTGCGCCCACTGGAACTTCAGGTCCCACTGCAGAGCCCGCATATGCCATCTGGCATGATCGACCAGCAGGATGCAGGAGGCCATGAGGCCCAGCAGCCTCAGGGTCATCCGTACCGAAACCCAGGATAGAGGCTGAAAGATCGGAATCATAGCCTGAATATCCTGGACTCGCCGTTCGGGAGGATAGGCCCGAAACTGCGTTGTGTCCAGAACTGCTCCGATGAAAAGGAGCTGTGGAGAAGGAATCAGGTGCGACTTCGGCATGTTGATGGAGAACCCCAGCGAGTGCAGGAGTTCGGCCGTAGTCTGGAGGTGGGAGACGACTGCCTGGGACGAGCCCGCCTTCAACAACCAGTCGTCGAGGTAGGGGAAGACTGGAACCCCTGCCCGGCGCAGATGAGCTGCGACCACCGCCATCACTTTCGTGAACACCCGAGGGCGCTGGTAAGGCCAAAGGGGAGCACGGTGAACTGAAAATGCTCGAGGCCTACCGTGAACCGCAGGTAACGCCGGTGGGCCGGCAGGACGGGGATGTGAAAATATGAGTCCTGCAAGTCCAACGCTACCATCCAGTCTCCAGGATCGAGGGCAGTCAAGACCTGAGCTAGGGTGAGCATCTTGAACTTCTCCTTCCGGAGGAAGCGATTGACTTTCCGGAGGTCCAAGATAGGACGCATGTCCTCCTTGTCCTTTTTGGGCACCAGAAAGTAGTGGGAGTAACAACCACGCCCTACTTCTGGGGTCAGAACGCGCTCGATGGCCCCCTTGGCCAAGAGGGCCGCAACTTCCTTTTGAAGAAGCACCAAATGATCCCCCGACATGCAGTGGCATTGAGGTGGCATGGCTGGGGGGGTAGTCTCGAAGGGGAGGGAGTAGCCCCTTCGGACAATGTCCAACACCCACTTGTCCGATGTGATGGCACGCCAGTGGTGAAGGTGATGGCGGACCCTGCCCCCCACTGGCGTGCTGTGGACCTGAAAGGATGGACTAGGAGGGCTTGGAGGCCGTGGACGGGGCGGAGGTGGTGACCTGACACGCACGCTGGTTACCCGACCCGCCTCGGCGGGAGCCACGTCCTCGGCCACGCGAAGGCGCTTGTTGCGCGGGCCGGTGGCTGGGCAATGGACGTGACTGGGTGCCTCTTCCGTGGCCACGAAAGGGGCGAAAAGCAGACTGCTGCGGAGGGCGCGAGGCGGAAAGGCCCAAGGACTTGGCCGTAGCCCGCGAGTCCTTAAAGCGCTCCAGCGCGCTGTCTGCCTTATTGCCAAAAAGGTGGATGCCATCGAAGGGCATGTCCATAAGGGTGTTTTGGACATCGCCCGAGAAACCAGTGGTCCTCAGCCAGGCGTGACGGCGAAGCGCCACTGTCGTAGCAAGCGATCTGCCCAGCGAGTCAGCGGTGTCTAGGCCACATCGTATTGTGAACTTCGCCGCGTCTCTCCCGTCTGCAATAACACAGGTGAGTAGTGTCTGGACCTCCTCAGGACACCGAATCCCACAGAGAGTGGGAATAACCGCCCAAAAGGGAAGCGGTGTTCACGGACCGCAAGCCAGCACTGGAGGAAGAAAAAACCTTCTTCACAAATTGGTCCAGTTTTTTGGATTCCCTGTCTGGCGGAGCCGTAGGGAAGGCGCTTTGAGAAGTAGAGGCTTGGACAACCAAGCTCTCGGGGGTGGGGTGTTGGGAGAGGAACAAGGGGTCGCCCGGGGCCGGGCGATGGCGTCGGGCCACGTTCCTGTCCACAGGAGCCCCTGTGGTGGGCCTGGACCAGGTGCCCAAAAGAACGTCAGAAAGTGCGTCGTTGAACGGCAGCAGTGGCTCCGAGGAGGTAGCCGCCGGCTGAAGCACTTCCATCAGGAGGCTAGTCCTGACAGCCACTGTAGGGAGCTCGAGGCGCAAGGCCGCGGCCGCCCTACGCAACACCGTTGCATAACTTGCTCCCTCCTCCGTAGCCACGGAAGGAGGAGACAGCATGCCAAGGTCTGGAGAGGTGTCCAGGCCACTGGCATCACCCAGTTCCTCTACCCAGTCCGGATAAGGCTCACATTGGGCTGTGAGAGGGTCTTCCGACCCCTCCCAGTCCTCCCCGTCCTCCAAAACAGGTGAAAAGTAAGGAGGGCGGACATGAGGGAAGAAAAGTCCCCTCGGCGTCGGAATCGGCGTCGGCCGACGTCGATCCGGCTCCGTGTCCGGGAGAACCTGGGGACGGCATCGTCCGGGACCTCGGACGGCGCCGGGAGTGGTACCAGGGAGGTCGGCGCCGGTGGAGGTGTTGTCAGGTCAACCGGCGTCGACCGGGATCCAGGCCTGGATCCGAGGGGGTCCTGCGGCGCCGGGGCCGGAGCCGCCGGAGACACCGGGGCCGGAGCCACCGGTGGTGCCGAAGGAGGACCTCCACTGGGGCGCACCGGGGTAACCCTGAGGCCCGAAGATGCGAGCCATGGCCGACAAGAAGTTCTGGATGTCGGCCGGAGTCGACGTCGGACCCGGAACAGGCGGGTAGGCCGACGCCGGCTCAACGGGTACTCCCGGAGCCGCGGGGGCGGTACCAACAGGACCCTCAGCCGAGTCGTGAGACCAGCGAGGGGAGGTCTTAGAGCGACGCTTCATAGACCTCTTGTGCTTCGCCTTACCTGAAGACGAAGACTTCGACCCCGATGAATGACGACGGCTCCGCGACCGGCCCCTCGACCTCTCCCGGGACCGGGACCTCGAGCGGCGCGGAGCCGAGTGCTGGGCCTCGAGAAGCTTTCGAGACCGCTCTCGCAAAGCCTTCGGGGCGAGGGACCGACACTCGGGGCACGACGTGGGGTCGTGGCCGCGCACCAGGCAGAAGAGACACTCGCGGTGCGGATCCGTAATCGACATCATGCGATTACAGACCTCGCATGGCTTGAAGCCGGGCATCCCTACTGACACCTTGGAGTCGAAACAACTCGAAAACTTGGACAAAAAAGTCTCAAAAATACTCTGTCAAAAAATGACTGGGGCACTACTCAATCCGGATCTGCGCTTACTGGCGCGGAAAAAGAAAGAACTGACGCCAGCGCGCATGGGCAGCGTCTAAGTACTGGCCGCGACGTCATCCCTGCGATCACGACGCTGACGACGGACGCAGAGCCGCACAACGCCGCCTACCGACGCGCAGGGGTACTGCTACGCAAAACTTTCCGGATCCAGCCTGACGCCTGGGGATATTCTAAGGTAAGGAATCTGTCACTAACGTGACTCTTTCAGATGCCCTTCGCACAAGGGCAAGATGCCACTCTATTAATATAGACCTAACCAAAATACGTACAACTGGGCCCCAGTTGTACGTATTTTGTTTAGTTCTTTATTAAGCCACACTAGTAGAGATTGGCAGGCTGCTTAGCAGCATGCTGCTCAAAGTCTAGATGATTTTTTAAAATGTATGTTTGAGTTATTTATAACTTTGCATTCTCGGTGGTGTCTTTGTTATTTAGAGGTCAATGGGGAGCAAGTAGTCAAGTATGCGTGCCTTATTATACTTATTGCACTGTTATCGAAAGGGTGTAGTGTTGTTAGTGTTGTAGG
Source organism: Calotriton arnoldi (assembly GCA_963921515.1). NCBI lineage: Eukaryota > Metazoa > Chordata > Amphibia > Caudata > Salamandridae > Calotriton > Calotriton arnoldi. The sequence continues at coordinate 1,529,056 of CAWUFW010002724.1, read as the reverse complement.
ATGTGTTTGGGGACCAGCTTCCTCATGCTGGTTCACTGAAAACTAGGAGTAAGTATGGTTAAGAGTTATAGGACAGAGGAGAATATGGAAAGAGGCTGGCTCAGGTTAACCGGTGTAGGAACAGGCCCGTCACATTATTCATGCGAATTTGGGAACAGTTCACTTGCGGTGTCATGCACTGAGCACCATTACTAAAGAAAATATAGGCCTGAGGAGAAATGAACAGACTCGGGTTCCGTTAGTCAGTGTAGGAACAAGTCTCAAGTCATTCACAAGTGTGAGATGAATGCTCACATTCGGTGTCATGCAAGGAGGACACATAATAGAAGAGATTTTTTTTAACAGTATTTATTTCTACTCAAGAGAGTTGTAGCCTTCAAATGTATTAACTGTCAGTATCTATGGTGCTGTTCAGTAACGAAGGTTCCAGCAGGCACCATTCTGCGGATTTCCAAATGCAACCTGGAATTCCATTCTTGTTGATATTGTGTAAGATATGCTGTTTTGGGTCCAGAATGTTGACCGAGGGTCAGAGGAAGCCATTTTTAGATTACTTGGGGTTAGACAAACTTCCCTTGCCTGCCGGTTGTGAGATCTTTACTCTGCTTAGTAGCTGACATTAAGGCGGGCAAGAGCCATGATTTCAGCGTCCTGCTAAACTGCAGGTGATTCCTGGTGGTGTGTATTTTTATTAAGAGTTAATTTATTAATTCCATAGCTGGGCAGCTTGGTCCGAGAAGGATGTAAAAGAGTAGTATTTAAACAATGATTACCACTTCTGATTGGGACATAAGACTATTATAAAAAATTGCCTCTGTGTCGTATTTAACACATTTTGATTTCCTTTTCAGGTCTCGTAAAGATGCCGGTTGTCAAAGACCAATTGTGAATAATAAAATGGACAGAGAAGGCTCTGGGACAGCCCATTACACAACACAACACAACACTTATCTTTCACTTCCGTGCACCTTGAATCATTGGCTTTCTCATGTACTCTGGCGTTTCTGTCAGTAGTATTTCAATCTCGTTTTTGTTTGTATTGCATGTATTCTTCCACTTTCTTGACATTAGACTCTGCGTTTCAGTACATCTGAGGTACTATTCTATCCCTTTCTCTCTCTCTCCATACTACCCACTACTCCTTTCTCTTCCTTCCTCTCTATTAAACCACCCCCACCCACCTAGTACCACCTTGCTACCTTAGTCCCCTCACCCTTTAAGGGCCAGCAGCTGTGCAATCATCTTAAAACGGCTTTATACCCTTTCCAAAATGGCGCATGTGTTTGTGAGGAGGGTAGCTCTGAATGAATTAAACAATTTGTGTATTTACTTAAAACCATTACAAAATGTATCAAAATCACATCCCAAAAATTCATAATCTACACAAAAACACCATATAAAAGTTCGGTCATGCATAAATAGTAAAAAGTGTTTCGATGCATACAAGCAAGCTGTTTCGTTGCTTCACACAATTGCGCTAAAGCAGATGTTACGTGCTGGAGCGGAGTTCCCTGGTATTTAGGCTGCTCCCTACTGTCTGTGGCACCCATGTATTTCTGGCAAATTGTCCTTTAACAGTTTGCATGCTTGGTGTACAAATTTTCCAAATTTGGCAGTTTCAGTCGCGGTTTCCAAAGTGAATAATAAGAGCTCTTCAGTCTCTTTAATGGACCGCATACCATGATGTAGACAAATTTGCCTCAGGAGGGTGCGACGGGTGAGATGCAGTGCCGGGGGCAGCAGCATAGTAAATGGACCAGGGATTCCTTTCTATAATCACAGCCTACCATGTATGATATTTTTGATGGACTTTCAGCAGGCCTTCAGTTCTCTTATTGGGAGTGGCACCAACCATGCCCATTATATTTTCTCTAGACCACGTTTGCCCAAAGCCTGGTAAAAGTGTGATTTACATGACTGGGACATTTGGGCTGCTATTAGGGAGTCATGTGTGCCCGTCTCCTGTAGGGCTTTGATATCCATTGCTCATGAGCAGAGAAGCAATTGCTTTTTTATTGAGGCTTTCATAGCAGTTTAATTGATGGTATTTTGGGTCCAATTCTCTACTGTGAGCTGCAACTTCTCCTCCACGGTTTTGAGGTTGATAGACCAAGGATTGTTCTTAGTTATGAAGATTGCTGTTAGAACTACAAGCATTGAGCTCTCTAGCGCAGCGATTTTTTGATAAAAAATATTTCGCGAAGGCGCCATACATTCAAGGTTTTGGTTGACAAGGCCAAATTAGAATCTGATCAAGGTATTCCTAGTATGGGAAGTCCTGAAAGATTCTCTTGAAACACATGCATTGGAGCTTGTCGAGTTCGACTGCCAGTGTACCCAGAAAGGCTTGCTGTGCGTAATTAACGAAAGCAGGAGTTTTGCCCTACTCACCCTTCTAATGGGCGTATGAGTTGGACTGTCAAGCGCGTTACTTAGTTTGCGAAGCACATGAATGACCATCTTTCCTTTGTTCCTAATTTTTTCTAAGTGTATGGTCGGTTTTCCCTTTTCACAAAGCCATGACCCAAGGTAATTGCAGCTCTGTATGCAGTCAAGCCTCTGTGAAACCAGCCACCATTTTCTGACCATTTTTTTCGGATAGCATCTGAAGAATACAATTTTTGTTTTACTTGCATTGGCAATGAGTTCGTTTTTTATGTTGTATGTATTCGTGTTCAGGGCCTTTAGGAGTCCAACTTTCGTGTGATCCGGGAGCACAAGGTTGTCTACATATTACATAAGGTGGATTTTCCTTTCTCCAATCCACGAAGTGGTTAGGTTTGCATCAATTAGTGCCGGCCCAGGTCTGCTGTGTATAGACTAAATAAAATTGAGGCAAGCACACAGCCCTGTTTCAGCACTCGGTTCGTTGTCATTTTTGTGTTTACTATATCTCCAGAGAGCTTAACACTGACCCAAGACCTGGTGTAAAGTGACAGGAAAGCTCTCAGCAGTTTGGGACAGATATTCCACCTTCCAAGCTTCTGCTAGAGTAGGTTCTGAACTACTCTGTTGAAGGCCACGGAGTAGTCAATAAAGCAGGCGAAGATGGGCAAGGTGTGTGACAGCTTGATGGGCTGTGTAGGACAGGTCCACTATGTTGTCTACAGTTGATACTCCAGATCAAAATCCTATTTGGCAGAAAGGGCAGCAGGCCCTCGTCACGATACCCATTTAGCTAGCCTATGCAAAAAGGTGCTTGCTAGCGTAGGCTTTCCCCTCAATGTTCAACATAGCAATCAGCCTATAGTCTCTGGGGTTCTTTGTTATCACCCTTCTTAAAAACCAGCTGGAGTAGGGAGCCCCTCCATGAGTCTGAGACATCTTCGTTTAGTTTGCATTCGGCATACAATGGGGCGAGAACTGAAGCCCAAATCTAAGGATCTTCTCCGAGCAATGACCCAGGCAAGCCATTTGGTCTGGAGGCGCCGTCCTTTCTGATGATTTTTCATGACCTTGGTTAACACCTTGTCGTTCAGTATTGGACGTTCCGTCCTTCTGTCTGGTAACTTGGCGTCGGCTTCCATTGCCTTATTTAGAACAGCTGAACTTGGTTTGGTATTGGGTGGCTTATCGCACAAGTTACTTACCTTCGGTAACGATATATCTGTAAGAAACATTAGTAGTGATAGATTCCTTACCTTAGAATATCCCCAGGCGTCAGACTGGATCCGGGAAGTTTTCGTCAGCAGTACCCCTGCGCGTCGGTAGGGGCGTCGTGCGGCACCGCGTCCGTCGTTGGCGTCCTGGTCACCGAGATGACGTCGCGGCAGCTACTTGGACGCCGCCCACGCGCGCTGACGTCAGTTCTGTACACGACTTTCCGTGCCAGGAACGCAGAGCCATGCAAGATACTGACCACTGGTGCATTGAAACTAGGGCCCTGAAAGGGATGACCTTAACCCTAGAAATCAGTTCGCAGAACGGGCAGGATGGGTGGGGTGGTAAGGAATCTATCACTACTAATGTTTCTTACAGATATATCGTTACCGAAGGTAAGTAACTTGTGCATCTGAAAGAAACACATAGTGATAGATTCCTTACCTTAGAATAGATACCCCAGCAATACCTACCCCGGTGGTGGGTCTGCGAACTAAGATCACACCAGAAAGTCACGGAGAACAGAACGGCCAAAGAAGCCGTCTCTCCGGACTTGGCTGTCCAGGCAGTAATGCTTGGTAAACGTGTGCAGCGAGGCCCACGTGGCTGCCTGACATATGTCTTGCAGGGGACACCACGTCCCAATGCAGTAGTGGCTGCAGTAGCTCTGGTGGAATGAGCACGCAGCCCCACCGGAGGTTCTTTTTAGCCAAAGAGTAACAGGCTTTGATACACAAGACAACCCAGCGGGAGATGGTTCTCTTATGGACCGCCCGACCTTTCTTGGTGCCAACGTAGCCAACAAAAAGCTGGTCATCCACCCGGAACTGCTGTGTGCAGTTGAGATAAAAAGAAAGCGCACGTTTTGGGTCCAGACGGTGGAGCCGCTCTTCCTCTCTGGAAGGATGCGGAGGCGGAAAAAAGGTGGGCAAGGTAATAGTTTGCCCAATGTGAAAGGCCGTACCACTTTTGGCAAAAAGGAAGGACGGGGCCTGAGCACAACCTTGTCCGGATGGACTGAAAGGAAAGGAGGCTTACAGGAAAGAGCCTGGCGCTCACTAACTCGCCTGGCTGAAGTGATGGCCACCAGGAAGGCAGTTTTTAACGTCAAAAGACGAAGAGGACAGTTGTGAAGGGGCTCAAAAGGAGCGCACATCAAGTACGTCAGAACCAGATTCAAGTCCCACTGAGGCATCACGAAAGGAATAGGAGGGAAAAGGTGTGTAATGCCTTTAAGAAACCTATTTACAACAGGGGACTTGAAAAGAGAGGGCTGATCAGGGAGCCTGAGAAAGGCCGAAATAGCAGAAAGGTAGCCCTTGATAGTGCCCAGAGCAGAGCCCTGCTGGGCCAAAGAAAGAAGGAACAGTAGAACCTCAGAAAGAGGGGCAGAAAGGGGATCCACAGTCTTTGCTGTGCACCATGCCACAAATTTGTTCCACCTGCAGGCGTATAACACTTTAGTAGAGGGACGCCTGGCTGCCAGAATAACGTCACAAACCTCAGGAGGCAAGTCGAAGGGAATCAACTGCCGCCGCTCAATCTCCACGCAAAGAGGTGGAGGCTGGACAGGTTCGGGTGGAGGACCGTCCCCTGCTGCTGCGACAGAAGATCCTCCCGAAGAGGCAGTCTGATCGGGGGATCCACGCTCATACTGAGTAGCTCGGGATACCATACTCTTCGAGCCCAGTCCGGAGCCACATGAATGACTTGGGCCCGGTCGCGCCTGATCTTCTTCAGCACTCTGGGCAGAAGTGGTATAGGCGGAAAGGCGTACAACAGACCGCAACTCCACTCGCAACGAAAATCGTCGCCGAGCGAGTGCCGCCTTGGAAATTTCAACTCGCAGAACTGATGACATTGCGCGTTCTCTTCGGTGGCGAATAGATCTAACCAAGGCTCTCTCCACTGCTGAAAGAGACCTTGCGCCACCTCCGAGTGAAGACGCCATTCGTGATCGAGCATGCACCGGCGGCTGAGTTCGTCCGCCCTGGCGTTCAGAGAACCTGCCAGGTGTTGAACCACCAGGGACATGCCCTGATGTTCCAGCCATGTCCAGAGACGCAGAGCCTCCTGACAGAGGGTCCACGACCCCACCCCGCCTTGTTTGTTGCAGTACCACATGGCGGTGGTGTTGTCTGTGAACACCTGCACTACTCTCCCCTTGACAGAGGGAAGGAATGCCTTCAGTGCAAGCCTGATCGCCCGCAGCTCCAAAAGGTTGATATGGAGCCGGGACTCCGCCGGACACCAGAGGCCTCTGATCTCCGCCTCTCCCATGTGGCCGCCCCATCTCAGGAGGGACGCATCCGTCACCACTGTGAACTCCGGTTGGGGAAGGGAGAGGGATCTGCCGTCGACCCAATGCGGGTTCATGAGCCACCACTGCAATTGTCGTGCAGTGCCCTCTGAGATCTGGACGTGATCGGACAGGTTTCCCTGATGCTGCGCTCACTGGAACTTCAGGTCCCACTGCAGTGCCCGCATACGCCACCTGGCATGATTGACCAGCAGGATGCAGGAGGCCATGAGGCCCAGCAGCCTCAGAGTCACTCTGACCGAAACCCGGGACAAGGGCTGAAAGATGGGAATCAGAGCCTGAATGTCCCGGACTCGCTGTTCGGGAGGATAGACCCGAAACTGCGCCGTGTCCAGAACCGCTCCGATAAAGAGGAGCTTCTGGGAGGGAATCAGGTGCGACTTCGGCACATTGATGGAGAACCCCAGCAAGTGCAGGAGGTCGCCGTAGTCTGGAGGTGGGAGACGACTGTCTGGGGCGAGCCCGCCTTCAACAACCAGTCGTCGAGATAGGGGAAGACTGAGACCCCTGATCTGCGCAGATGAGCTGTGACCACCGCCATCACCTTGGTGAACACCCGAGGGGCGCTGGTAAGGCCAAAGGGGAGCACGGTAAACTGAAAGTGCTCGTGGCCTACCATGAACCGCAGGTAACGCCTGTGGGCTGGCAGGACGGGGATGTGGAAATAGGCGTCCTGCAAGTCCAACGCCACCATCCAGTCTTGTGGGTAGAGAGCAGACAAGACCTGAGCTAGAGTGAGCATCTTGAACTTCTCTTTGCGGAGGAAGCGATTGACGCTCCGGAGGTCCAAGATAGGACGCAGGCCTTTGTCCTTCTTGGGTACCACAAAGTAGTGGGAATAACAACAAGCATTGGCATAGCCAATAGGTCTCGCCTTTGGGATCTTCTAAGTGTTTAGCCATGCAGCACATTACTACGCGAGAGCTGTTGGCTTTGTCTATATGTTTTAGCCATGTTGTATAGCAGCGTGGCTGACTAACTGCCAAATTTCTGTTGTTTTATGCATTTGAGCCAGAACCACAACTCAAATATAACTATTTTTCTGTGAATATACATGTGCATATCTATCTATATTTATATATGCAACCACACACAGCTACCAGCGAGTAAACATGGCCCAATAATAAGTGATTTGTGGCCCATTAATATGTTTTTGTAGCTTATAAAGACACCAGTTAACACATGTATTACAACAGTGCAAATACTGTAATCCTAGTACAGTGTAACTAGCTTTAGAAATCACTGCTTTACTGCCTGGGAGGTTGCATGTTTTTAGCACTTTATACTGTAAAGTCAACCCTATTTAAATAAGAAGGTAGCTCAGTGCAGCAATGTAATCCCTTATTCGCTGCCTCGGGTTAAATGCCTTTGTTCAGAACTACCGAACCAGCTCATGTAAAAGCAGCACAGCAGTAAGCATTTATGCAGATCAGGCGCGTGTAACTGTTACTGTTGCTGTCTAAATGTTCAACAGCGCAGAATACAGTAATGTTTGTGTCCCCTTCTCCGCTCGTCCGCATGGACAGTGCTCCCGGGTAAATTCACTGGTAGGCTGCCTGCCCAGAGGAAGTTGTAAAAGTCACATACTTCACTATTCGTCGCTTCCCTCTGCCCCCTGCGTCACCCCGCCCTCCCAAGATGAAAGGAAGCGGACATTTGTTTAGAGCTTGTAAATTCCAAACCAATTGCCCTGCGTCCCTGAATGTGAAAGGGCCTCGATAAGATCTTCTTGTAGGCCTTTGTCTGGAGTGTGCTGCGTTTTAACACCTCAATGCAGTGCATACTGCAAGCTGCCGTGGTGGCTCAGATCAAACCCGGGATAGCTAGATCAGAGGGATTTTAAAACAAAACAACAACAAAACTCCCCAATCAACTTAGAAGAGCTCTCCAAGGCTCAATGGCCAGGTCTGGTGAGATGTCACCCTAATTACAGCAGATACAGTGCAAGGGCAGCAGATGCTGACTTTAGTAGTCGGATGACTGCATGCCTTGTATTTTCTTACGTTATAAACGTGAATGCAAGCAGCAGCTTTCTATGAATATTCTAATTAACAGCACTCTCGTGCCTCTGAGAGATGGCCGTGCATTTATAAACATGTTAAATATATAGATACACGGTGGGGCCTATCTACAAAGGCATTTTGGAGCACATACAATAGAACTCCTCTTTTACATACTATCACATGCCTCTGTGAATTGGCCTTAATCACCTAAGATGGGAACCTTCAGGGAATATTCGTATATAATGTCTTGGAATAGAAAGGACCGTGTCGAATAGGAGCTGCGACTAATAGGAAGTTGCATGTTCTGGGACTGCTGAAAGAGTACATAAAAGAGTACTCCTTACCGTACTTATAAATATTTTGTCCCCAGTGTATCGGAAATAGTAGAACTTCTATTCTGGCGAGGTAAGTGCAAGTTTGCACTAATTGCAGCCCAACCCAGTTTGGACCATTTTTGAAATATGCTTTGCTGACTAGCCATATTGCAGAAACGTTTTTCACTGGGGCAAAATGAAGCACACTGATTTTGCATCCCTTTTGATACCCGACTAGCAGTGAAAGGAGTAGACTATTTAAACTAGTGGTCATCTTCATCATTCACTTTGTATTTTTATAAGATCATTTTACCTTGCATGCATAGTGGTATCAAGTCACTGTGCATACATCATCCTGGCTGTGTGTTCACACCTCAGAGCCATTCGTATTTGCTCTCTTGCTTGAGCTCTTTGCACGGAAGATTGCTCACGCATTTTGCTATCCTTGTAATGAATAATACATTTTGCCTACGTTCTTTGTATAGATTCATTAATCGCCGGTTTCCACATAGATAATAAATGCCTTCGACAGAATGTAAAATTTCAGAGAGCTGTCTAGGGATTTAAATGCAGTATAATTTTAGAAAGTCAATGCGTTTCTCAGATGTTGCTATTGGTTACCTGTTTCATTCATTCATTCATGAAACTTTATTTCGGCTATTACGGCCATAAAAGTACATACATATACACAACCACTTAAAATTAATATCAAGAAAAAGTACGATGTCGTAAGAACCACTTATTATAAAATAGTACAAGCATAGATAGCAGTAATGATCGCTCATTGGGAAACAGGGAAATAAAAATGATAATCATCACTATGGGCAATATAATCACTGCAAGCCAATCATAAAAAATATAGATTAAACTAAAAATATTAAAAGAAAATTCACAGCCTATGTTTTTATATAAAACCTAAGTCGCGGTAGCAGCCAATTAAAAGCAGGTCTTAATAGATCTTGTATCAGTTGTTTGATAAAATACCTACGCTTACAGTCTAGGTTTTTTGCCAAAACTAGGGTCACAATGGTTGACAGACGGGAGCGGGTATTACTAATTCTCACATCGATTTTTCAATAGATACCTTCGCTTACACCACATTGCAAAGAGAAACTTAGAGATTGCAACAACAAAAACCGGGTTAGTATCAGATTTTAAAACCCTGTAGGATTCCTTATAATTTCTAATACCTAGGTTCCTACACAATTGAGTAACCCACTTTAACCTTGCCCACTTATATGCCAAGCAGAAGAACAACACATGAATTACAGTTTCCTCCTCTACTAGGCACCCCGGGCAAAGGTGTGCCTAGTAGGTGGTAGTGCCTGCCCATTTGTTGGCGAGTGCATGGAGCGGCAGCGTCCCATATCTAAATTGCAAAAACTGTTTTTTTGCTGTTGGCGGTTGAATAAAATCCAACACCTGCTCCAATTTATATTGCTGTTTTATATCCAGGAACCCATAGGTTAAACTAGAAGAATTAGCGGTCTGTAAAATGCATGACAATTTATACCCCTTCAGTACACAAACCAAGGATTTTTTGAGATAGCTGAGCATGACTCCTCCGGTGCCGACCATAGGTCCTCCCTTCCTATCGCACGGAATGAGTCTCTGATAAAGGAGAACCACAGGATATTACCCGCCCCAGAGTGGACATTACAGCCTTTAATTCCTCTCTATAATGTCCTAGCTCTGGCGTACTCCACAGCCGTCGCCAGTAAAGCAGTGGGCGAGAAGCAATTAGGTCTGCAATGGGAAGGATGCCCAGATCCATCCTTAGTGGCGTTAAAGGAGTACTTTTAGGCAAACACAGGATTTGTCTCATAAAATTATTTTCTGTTATAGTGAGGGCATTAACTAAGCTATGTCCCCAAAGTTCGGCCCCATACATAGTTGCCCCCTAGCTTGGACCTTGTAGATTTCTACAGGCGGGCTTATAACCTTTAGGGCACATCTCTTATAAACCTTTAAAATCCCCTGACTGCCTGAATTAGCTTTAAATTAGCTTTGTTGATTTGGGGTACCCACCCCATTTTATCGTTTAATGTGAGGCCCAAATAATCAAAGATAGGAACCCTTTCTAAGGGTCCATCATCCATTCTTGGGTGCGGACAGTTTATAGAGTCAGCGTGGAAGACCATATATTTTGTTTTCTTAATATTTACTACCAAATTCCTCCTTTTACAAAACCGACTAAATTCCTCTAATACACGCTGCATCCCCATTGGTGATTTCGAGAGGAGCAGGGTATCGTCCGCAAACATTAGGGCAGGAAATTTGCGGTTGGCTAGTTTTGGGGAATCAATGTCCTTAACGGCAAGAAGGTCTCCTATTAACCCGTTGAGAAAGAGTGAGAAAAGGGTTGGTGCAAGCACACAACCCTGCCTCACCCCCTTTCCTACAGGAAAAGGAGCCGTTAATTTCCCATTCTTGCCGAACCTTACCCTAGCAAATGTTCCCTCGTGGAGGCGTTTAAACTGGTGGCAGAGGTATGGTGGTACTCCCATATCCAGCAAGATTCCCCACAGCTGGTCACGATCCACCATATCAAATGCCGATTTGAGATCCACGAATGTAAGGTACAGACTACCACCCTCCAAAACTATATGCTTCCAATAGATCAATTGAAGCCTAAACAACTGATCTATAGTAGATGTTTTACATCTGAAGCCTGCCTGTAAAGGAGTTAAAATATTAAGGTCTTCCATCCATTCCTGGAGTCTTCCCAGTAAGACTCTAGCAAAAATCTTTTGAGTTACATCAATAAGGCTGATCGGCATGTAATTTGCATGTTCTATGGGAGACCCTTTTTTATAAATAGGAATAATCTCTGCCCCAGCCCACGTGGGGGGGGGGGGGGTGGCATGCCATAAAGAATGGCATTAAATAATGTCTGGAGGTATGGGGCCCAAACAGTCTGTTCATTTCTATACAGGTCCCCGGGGATTCTATCCAGCCCAGGAGCTTTGTTTGGCAGTATTTTGGCTAGGGCAGATAATACCTCAGCCAAGGTACATGGGGGTATATCCCCAAGGGAATCAAAGGTATGACAACAAACCGATATCCCACTCTCACTAGGTCCATTATAGGGGCTTGAATATAAATCTTTAAAGTAAAGACGCCAGGCTTCCTCAGCAATATTAGGCTCGAGGGTAGACCTACCCTCTATCTTCCCGGTATGGACTAAATTCCAGAAAGCTCTTGTGTCTTTAACGTCCAAGGCATTCTTAATGGCCTGCCATCTTTCCATTTCCCATTCAGATTTCGCAGCTAAAAGGATTTTTTTAAAAACACCCTTGCTTCCCTTATTTGCATGCTATCCCCCCCTCAGGCTTGACAACAGGGCTCTCTTCGCATCCCTGCATGACCTATTGTACCAGGGGTTTTTATCTCTGCGATGGTTACTCTTATTGGGCTTACTGCTATAAAAAAATCCGCCAGGCATGCAACCATGTCAAGATGGATTTTGCCTAGATCTTCATCGGGTTCTAAGTTAGCACTGCTTCCAGAGACGAGACTTGCTTTTTCTAACAGGGGAATAATGCTAGTATACATATCCGCCATTACTTCTGGAGCTTGGATTATTGAGCCCCAGCGTATTCTTCTCCCTCCTTCAACCACTATCAAATTGTCTAGTAGCGGATTTTCCAGGTCTTGCCCTACTTCCACTACATGGCTATCTAGGGTTACGACCAATGGATTGTGGTCGCTTTCATCACGGGGAGGACAGAAAACTTCACAACCTTATGCCAAATTTCAACATTTATTAAAATATAATCAATTATTGTTGCCTGCCCAGTTCTATCGAAGGTGGGATGCCCAGGATTATCGTCAGGGAACCGGCCATTACATGCCCTCAATGAATGGGTGAGGGTAAGAGAGGTTAATTGCAAGACTAGTGGGGTCCACCCCTTATCGGGTACGCATTAGACGCTGGAATTAACCATGGTGAATCCTCGGCACTGGAGATAGGTGTTGACAACCCACTGAGGGGTTCAAAGTGACAATTAAAATCCCCACCAATTAAAAAATACGCTTCCCCAGACAGTAAATTAAGAAGAACAGCCAAACAATCTAACGTCGGCGAAGTTTGCCCATACTTAACTGGGCGATAGTAGACATTGATAATGGCCAGCTTTGGAAGGTTTCTATGGGTGAGAAGAATACATAAAATATCAGGTGAATGAGTTTCTATTCTCTTCACCGTACAACCCAAGTGGGTACCTACCCAAATACACAAACCCCCCCGACGGTCTACCCCTTGGGCCCTTCACTGCTGTTTCAAAAAGCCCGTTCCAAAACAAGATCTCCCAATGAATGCATGATGCACTTTGACTGTACAATTGCATTGTTCATTTCGTCACAAAATAGTGAACATATTCCAACACAATGAATACAAGAGCTGAGATGAAGCGAGTAAGGGAGATTGCCAGGGAAAATAACCTATGGAGCGCATGCTAGTTTACACGAGCTAACTCTTTGTTTGTGTAGGAAATAACTAAAATCAGTAGTGTAATACAGACGTTAAAGGGTTTTTGCTAGGTGGAGAAGGGGTGAAACGGCAGACACTTAAATGCAGTTTCGTGGGAGGTGAAGTGAAAAGAAAACGGCAAAAGAGAAACAGGAAATTCAAGGTTATTTTATATAATGCAAGGCCATACATTTCCCAACAAAAAGGGGACGGCTGTGTGCAAAATTGGAAAAGGAAAGAGCATAAGGAGTTCTCCCCACGAAACACACCTAAAGATGGGAGATTTAGGGAGCTCCAGAAGCGTGCACTACAACGCATAGATACATGCTAAAACTTGTGGGGTGGTGGTACTGTTAAGATCAACAGCTGGAATTAACAAGCATTGGTCGCGCGGTCAGCTGAAACTGACACGGCCGCGCGGCCGTGAAAGTGAAAGTAATCGTGAGTAAGCGGGTTTTGGAAGTGCAAACAGTGGCTTTTGCTGGCAACCAGCTTGCGTTCACGCGAGCGTCCAGATGGCGAGGGAAGCCATATGGCGCCTGATCGCACGTGCACGCTCGCGTGAACGCAAGCTGGTCGCCAGCAAAAGCCACTGTTTGCACTTCCAAAACCCGCTTACTAAAACTCTCGCCTGGGCAGCGCATGCGCTGGCTCAGGCGAGACCTAAAAACGACCTACTTCGTGCGTCGGAACGCGCTCGATGGCCCCCTTGGCCAAGAGGGCCGCAACTTCCTGCTGAAGAAGCACCAAGTGATCCCCCGACATGCGGTGGTATTGAGGTGGCATGGCTGGGGGGGTAGTCTCGAAGGGGAGGGAGTAGCCCCTTCGGACTATCTCTAAAACCCACCTGTCCGAAGTGATGGTGCGCCAGTGGGGGAGGTGATGGCGGAGCCTGCCGCCCACTGGCGTTTGATGGGCCTGAAAGTTCGGACTAGGAAGGTTTGGAGGCAGAGGTGGCGGGGGTGGTGGTGGTCTGACCCGCCCGCTGGCCCCTTTGTCCGCCACGGCGGAAACCGCGTCCGCGGCAGCGCTGGGATGCTTGCTGCGCCGGCCTGTGGCTCTGTTGCGAACGCTGCGGGGCGCCCCTTCCTGTGCCACGAAAGGAGCGAAAAGCGGAAGGCGGAGGAGGGCGGACTGCCGAGAGTCCCAAGGACTTGGCCGTAGCCCGTGAGTCCTTAAACCGCTCCAACGCGCTGTCCGCTTTGTCGTCGAAGAGGCGACGGCCATCAAAGGGCATGTCCATAAGGGTGTTTTGGACATCCCCTGAAAATCCAGTTGTTCTCAACCAGGCGTGACGGCGAACCGCCACCGTCGTTGCAATAGATCTGCCCAATGAGTCGGCAGTGTCTAGACCACAACGGATCATGAACTTGGCTGCGTCTCTCCCCTCTGCAACAGCCTGGGCGAGAGCAGGCCGGGCCTCCTCCGGACACTGAGGCAGCACGTTCGCCACCGTATCCCACAGACAGTGGGAATAACGGCCCAAGAGGCATGCGGTGTTCACGGACCGCAGCGCAGAGCTGGTGAGAGAGAAAATCTTCTTCCCAAACTGATCCAGCTTTTTGGATTCCCTATCCGGTGGTACGGAAGGGAAGGCGGTTGGGGAAGCAGAGGCTTGGACAACCAAGTTCTCGGGGGGGATGTTGGGAGAGGAAAATGGGGTCACCCGGAGCCGGGCGATGGCGTCGGACCACGTTCCTATCCACAGGAGCCCCTGTGGTGGGCCTGGACCAAGTGCCCAAAAGAACGTCCGAAAGGGCTTCATTAAAGGGCAGCAGCGGCTCCGCAGAAGTAGCTGCTGGCTGAAGCACCTCTGTCAGGAGGTTAGTCCTGACGGCCACAGTAGGGAGCTGGAGGTGTAGGGCCTCCGCCGCCCTACGCAACACCACTGCATAACTGGCTCCCTCCTCCGTAGCCACGGTAGGAGGAGACAGCATGCCAAGGTCTGGTGAGGTATCCAGACCACTGGCGTCCCCAATTCCTCAGCCCAGTCCTGTTCAGACTCGCAGGCTGCAGCGAGAGGGTCGTCCGACCCCTCCCAGTCCTCCCCTTGCTCCTCAGGCTGTTCAACAGGCCTAAAATAAGGAGTAGGGACATGGGGATAGAAATCCCCAAACGGTGTCGAGAACAGCATCGACCGACGCCGGACCGACGCCGCGTCCACTTCGGGACTGAATCGGAGGTCGACGTCGCCCCGAGGAGCGGGCGGCGTCAGGATCGGTGCCGGTGGAGTCGACGGAGGCGTAACAAGGTCAACCGGCGTCGACCGGGATCCAGGCCTGGATCCAAGGGTGTCCTGCGGCGTCGGGGCCGGAGCCGCCGGCGAGGAAACGCGAGGACACCCAGGCGGGACCGCGGGGCCCGAAGGCACACCGGCGGGACCCGACGGCCCAAAGAGGCGAGCCATGGCCGACAGGAAGTCCTGTATCTAGCCCGGAGTCGCCGACGACCCCGAGAAGGGCGGGTAGTCTGGCGGCGACTCCATGGACTCCGCCGGAGCCGCGGGGGTGGCACCACCCGTACCCTCAGCCGCGTAGCGCGACCTGCGAGGGGAAGTCGGAGAACGATGACGTTTCTTCAACTTCTTGTGCTTCGCCTTACCTGACCCCGAGTGCGAAGACTTCGATCCCGATGATCGCCGATGGTGACTCCGCGCACGGTCCCTCGACCTCCCTCTGGACCGGGACCTCTCACGGCGCGGAGCCGACTGCCGGGCTTCAAGCAGCTTTCGGGACCGCTCCCGCAAAGACTTCGGTGCCATGGACCGGCAGTCGGGGCACGACTTGGGGTTGTGGTCGCGCCCGAGGCAGAAGAGACACACGCGGTGCGGGTCCGTCACCGACATCATCCGATGACAGTCCTCGCAGGACTTAAACCCGGGCATCCCCAACTGCACCAGGAGTCGATATCAATTCGAAAAAGGTGAGAAAAAGATCTAAAAAAACGTAGTCAAAAAAGACTAGGGGTACCGCTCTCTCCGGATCTGCGCTTGCTGGCGCGTAAAAAGAAAGAACTGACGCCAGCGCTCGTGGGCGGCGTCCAAGTAGCGCCCGCGACGTCATCTCGGCGACCACGACGCCAACGACGGACGCGGAGCCGCACGACGCCCTACCGACGCGCAGGGGTTACTGCTGACGAAAACTTTTCCGGATCCAGTCTGACGCCTGGGGATATTCTAAGGTAAGGAATCTATCACTATGTGTTTCTTTCAGATTGGGGGCTTACTATAAAGGGTTGAACACGAGTTAACCATTTTTCTGATGGTACTGAGTTACTCCTTTTGCTCTTCCAATGGCATAAGGTGCTGACATGCTGTCAAAATTGTTTATGTCTGTTGGCTGCCAAAACGTTGAAGGTTTTTATCCACTCTGCCTCATGAGTTTTCCTGTTGTTTTCCCATACACGTTGTTTGTGCTACTTCGATGCTGTTGCTACCTCCTGCCATGAGTGATTGTTTTTCAGTTGTTATTTGCCCTTAATGCCACCCTTAATTTCTGAGTACTTTTGTTTGATCTCTGGCACATATCCCAGCGTATACTTTGTTGCCTTTTTGCTTTTATTTGGGCTATTCCCTTGTAGGAGCAAGCAAAGTTCCATGACTAGAGGGGTCCAACCCTTGATGATGTTTGACTTTTGTCGCATGTTTGCCCAGCCTTCCCATTTGGTCTTCTATCCTTCTATCATTACTACTGATTCGGGTGACCATTTTCTCTTGCGCAGGACTTTGAAATGCTCTTCGCCGTCTGTTTTTCCGAGTGCTGGTAATGGTTTGCGGGTCCCATTTAGTGAGGTCAGCTGCACCATCAGAGCGGCATGGTCGCTCTAGACCTGTTGGAGTACATTGAAGTTCACGACAGCTGCGCTCAGACCCTGACTCAAGAATCCGTAGTCAATTATGGTATGATTATTGAAAGTGAATGGGTAGGTAGGCAGGGGTCTGATCCTCTTTGCTGTCTTCTGTGCTGACTCCAGGTTGTACGTCTGTAAGAAAGCATTGAATCTCTGGGTTACATCACTGAGGACCCTGGTGGTGTGCTGTCCTCTCGCAGGTAGTGCATGTTGAAATCTCCCATTAGGATCATTTCTGCACCGGTGTGGAAGCTAGTTAGATTTTCCAGGTGTCCAATAAACTTTTCGAGTTTTTCCCCTGTGTTACTGCCTTGGGTGTTAAAGTAAACATTGATGACTAGCATCCACTCTGTGGCCAGTGAGGCCCTTTAGGATTCCTGCTTGCCGCATTTCCGAATTTATATTTATTTCCATTATGGACAGATTAATGGAATGCTTGATATAAATTGATACACCTCCAGAGGGTCTTCTGAATAGATGTGTCTTTTTGGCGGGCTTGTGCAATTCTGTGTACCCTGGTAGCAGTGTGGGTGTCTCCTGAAGACAGATGATGTCTTCTTCCTCCAAAGCTGCAAGTACAGCCTTGCTCTGTAAAATCTCGGTGAATCCTTCCACATTAAGGGTCACTCCCTGCCTTTGTATCATTATACTAGGGTTGACTTGATTTCTCTCGGGCTAGGCTACCAGCGATCTATCCCCAGTCGTTGATGTTAGTTGAATGATCGAGAGTTGAGCCCTGTGGCATGATTAGCCTTCGGTCTCTTGTCGGGACGTCTGGCTAGTACTGAATATTAAGGTTTGCATTAGTTGGATTAACTTTACCGCTCCTTGTTCCCATTAAGATTCCTTTTCTTATATTGCTTTTCGGGTGTTGGTTTAGGATGTTTGGATATTTTTCTCTTTCCAACATACTTACTAGTATCCCCCAGTTGGCGAACTGTCCTTTTTCGATTATCTTTTTTGACATGCTGGCATCTCACCATGTTATAATCGTCAATTATTTAGCTGTATCTGGACCTATAAGGTCAAATTGTATCCTTTTTATTTCTTCACTACTGATGGATGACAAGGAGGGGATAAACTGCAGAAGTTTTAGTATGTTGGATTGGGTTTAGAACATCCGAAGCACCCCCTGGATACATACTGTGGGGTGAACAGCATTTTTTGTGACCCACACCCTTCTTCAATATTACAGCTGGCTGTTTCATATAGCTGAGGGGGATCCACTGGGCGAGGAACTTGGGAAGCCAACCTACTGGATATGTCACCGGCGTGCTCCATCGCAGCCCTGGTATTTATGTATAATGGAGTTGGCTCTATTGTTGCTCGATCTGCGTCCCCTTGAGCTAATACATGCCTGCCTTCCTCCAACCTGTAGGTTATGCATGTATAAGGGGCTCCATGGCTCCTCTGACGTTAGCAATCCTTTGTGGGCCTGTTGTGCTGTTTTCTTCAATATTTCCTATATATCTTTATTCCCTATTTGAGCTAGGTCTTAGTTGGGTGGATATTAATCTCCTGTTTCTCATATGATTTTTCGAACTGACTATTCAGGGTTATTCCTGTGGCTGTGACATGGGACCTTCAGCCTGAATGTGGACTTCCCTCCCTATGTCGACTTGTCTGGTCGTCTTGCAGTGGTGTTGTTGACTGCATAACCTGCTTGTTGGGGTCTGACATATCTATGCCGGTCATTGATTTATTGCTGTCACTTCTCGAATGTAGGGCAGCCTACACTTATGAAGGTTTGTTTGTATTCTGCTGGCCAGGGAGTTGCCTTCCCATTTGAAATATTGAATATAAGGGCTTAGTTAAGATGGTTGTGGGCGTCGGATGAGATTTTCTTGCAACAGATTTGTTGCAAGCTTTTAGGGCAGCTTTTTTCTTTTGCGGTGTTTTTATTGCTTTCTGATGCTTCTTTAGGTGTTTTTTTGCTCTCTGGATTAGTGGGCCATTATGGAATGTATTGCCCAGTCATCTGCATGGTCACAGACTTCTTTCTGTGATTCGAGCAGTTCTTTTGAGTTATTACTTGTGCTCAGTTGGGCGTTTCACGTCACCCCGTCCTCGCCTGGTTAATTTGTTGTTTGTCCATCGTCGTGGCCCGCACATCCAACTTGTTATTCCCGCCTTCCATCGGCATGTCCCACGCGTCCGTCTTATGCGTCCCACCTTCCATTACCCCTGTGCATTGTAAGCCTGGGCGGGTGTTGGTTATTTCTTTCAGGTTGGTGACCAGAGTGGCGAGGACTGTGGGTAGCAAGGACAGTGGGTCCACAATGTCTGGGTATGGGCAGACTTGTGTGGACTTCAGCATGTTGTTATTTTCATCAATTTTTTTAATCTTTTTGGCCATGCCCGCCATGGCGAGCGCCATTACTTGTAAAGTTTCCATCAGTATTTCAAGGTTTTGGGACTGCCATGTCAAGGCGTTTGTAGCCGCCATCAGTAAAGATTTGATGGACCTTAATAAGTTGTCCTGTGTATGAGAGAGACCAAAACAGAGGTAGGCTGGGGATCTTTGCAGCGAGTCTGGTAATTCTAAGAGGATTGGTGCCTCTATTCCGGGTATCTTTTCTATGGGGCTTTCCGGATTTTGAGGAACACTGCTCATGTCCAGTTCTCCCAGTTGGCTCGTGACCCCCGGGGACCTGCCCACCCCTATCTCGTGTCCGTACTCTTGATGGAACTGCAGGGAGTCGTGCACCACACACCTCGTGCCCCATGTTTTGCTATGGTGGGAGATCTGATATTGTGGATGAAAGCTTTATAACTGAACTTATATCCCCCAACTTTGGGCATGAACGTGTCCTCCTTTTGCATGTCTTGCTGGACCCCATAACTTGCTCTGGCGCTGATTGAACTGGAGTAAGCATGCATAGTGCGGGGTCCGGAGACCCGGGTGTGTACCCTTGTCCTTTATCCCAAAATATACTGTGAGTCTGACAGCTGCTTTTTTGCTACTGTATGTACAACCTCCCTTTGGCAGCTCGACTGAGTTAGAAGCCTGTAGGGTCATTGAGGTCGTCCTACTAGCTTGATGCGTTGTGTCGTTATCTCCATTTTGAACCATAGTTTGTTTTCCTGTTCCCCTTTTTGGCTGCATCTGTGCCTTCCTTTTGGGCATCACTGCTGCTCTCCTAAATGTGTGAGTCTTATGGGATGGCTTCCAATTTCGAAGGGGAAGGAGCCTTAAAGCCCTCCTGCTGTATTGTCGGTCTGTTTAATTTCTGATGTGTCCGTATAAACGTTTTTGTGTAGGTCGCCACGGCTTTGCCCTTATTTTTTGCTCTTTGCAGCGGTGGGCAGGGTTGCTGATGCGCTCAGAGGGCTTTTGGTTTTGACTTATGGCATCTAATTACTGTGCCTTCCTCATGTTCACCAGTATTTTGAGGATGGGGGTGATTACCCCACATAGCGGACGGCTGGGGGGGGCAGCAAGGGG
Source organism: Calotriton arnoldi (assembly GCA_963921515.1). Taxonomy (NCBI): domain Eukaryota; kingdom Metazoa; phylum Chordata; class Amphibia; order Caudata; family Salamandridae; genus Calotriton; species Calotriton arnoldi. Next base: position 1,509,054 of record CAWUFW010002724.1, on the reverse strand, counting down.
GGAAGCAGTGCCGAATTTCCCAGGTCTACTCCCACCCTCACCACGTTGGTGGGGGCTGTTGATGGGAACCGTTAGAGGCCTGTGGTTCCCTATGAGTCCCTGTTTGATGCTGCCTGCACTGCACTACTTCCTCCTGCTCCGAACAGCAGCATGTGTATTTGAATGTATTTTGTTATGCTTTAACAAAATCCATTCAAAAATGACCTCAGTGGATGCACACACATCCACAGTCTCTCACCGCCTGAGTGTGATTTTGCCAACAGGGCTGCTGCAATTGTGGGTAGCAGAGAATTCAAAGTATGGTCAGGCAGATTGTAAGTGCTGGTATTGCTTTGGGTGAATTTTCAAAGCTTATTTGCCATAGTGTGGGACGACGAAGTTAGGACTGCTCAATCCTCAGGTAGTTAGTCTTCCATTAGCCCCATATTGCTAGGAGCTTGGGGCTGCCTTTCCAATAAGGTCTATGTGGATTCATGATACTTACTGGTTTTCATTGTGATGGGAACTGTATTACAGTAGTTTCGTTGTACCGATTAAACCGGTTTAAGACCCACCATTCCCTTCAGTTGGCCTGGATGTCATGGGACCCTATACATCCTACTCTATAGCAAACCTCTCTCAAGGCGTGGCTTTGCTGCCGCAGTGCCCAATGGGAATCCTTTGGGGGCAGTGAGCCTGAGCCTCCAGCCCATCATTTTCTTTTGGGCCTACTCGTGGGTAGCCCTTGCTTTCAACATACGTATCCCACCGTTCTTTGTATGTGTGGGGGAAGGGAGGGGTACCCGAGAGTGGGATTAGTGTCCCTAGCCCTCATCCAGCGCAGCCTACTACCCTATATTCTAAACTAGATGGTGGAAGGCACTGAGGGCACCAGCTGTGAAGCTACTACAGGGAGAGCGTATCCAGCAGAGCAAGGTCTACTTTGTACAACTGCATATCCCAGATACACATAAAAAATTGTTTGATACATTGCATAAATGAATCTCTATCATATGCAATGATGCATTTTATAGTACAATATCAAATGGAATATTCACCATCATGAAAACACACTATACTGTCGACATAAAAAAAACGTAATTCTCGCAAAAGGAGACTTGGCTATAATACTATGGTTAATGTGTTCTTAATTATTCTGGTTAATCTTAACCCGCTCTTACACTGCTTCTCTCACACCCATGACCGATAGCCATATTTTACACCAGCCCATATTTTGGAAAAACTGTATTTCGTGGCACAAATTTGTCCAGTCGATACTACCAAAGAACATCACGTGATAAAATTACTGGGTGAGATTCCTAATGTTGCATGCTCAGTATTGCTGCTGGAGAAGGAGGAGATGGTAAGCTTTAACAATGCTAGTTATGAATTAGGTAACATTTGCATATGTTAAATATACAGGCCTGCTTTCATGTAAACATATATGGGCAATGGACAGTAACGCACACAAATCTAAAACTGAATTTCTATTTGCTGTTTTATTTAGGCACTCATAAGAAATGGTAAAAATAATTCACACCCGACTTTAAAGTAACTATTTAAACAGACTGCGAACATTTCAACAGAAGGGTGGAGGGGTAAACCAGACGAAAGCTCTTACCGAAAAGAAGTGTTCTTTTCCTTCGGCTTTGGTAAGATTATTGGTGGGGCGGTCTGCCCAGCAGCAAAAGCAAACGTACTGAAGATAGACAGGGGATAGCGGAACTTCATTAGCTGTTTCTTAAAAACATCAACCATCTCAGGACTTACTTCGCCATCAAATGCAACCTTGATTAACTGTATTAAAAAGCATCAACGAAGAGATACATCAGGAAATAATGCAAATAAAAACGAACTAAGTAAATAGGCAAGCAATATTCATATGGCATTAGAGTGCGATTTAAGACAGCTTTGGAAGACACAATTCTCGAGAATAAACACAGGAATTTGGAGCAATTGTTTCTGAAACGTTTGGGAGAGGACTACCAATACTAAAATTACATAGTGCGTTCCTCCCAAGATGCATTTAGTCAGTCTGTAATTGTATGTAGCACACTCTAGGCCCAAATGAGCATCAGGGCAGGCTAAAGGGCTGCAAAAACATAGCAATAGCACAGATGCTAGCTCCGTGTTGAAATCAAATTACTAACGTCGAGTAGCTATCCTAGTCTACCAAAGAAGCTTGATCAGTTGGTCACATGACCACCTTGCAAAGGTGTAAGTCAGGGCCTTGGAGAATGGGATGAAGATTAAACAGTAGATGATGATATAAAGATATTTGGGCAGCAGATCCTTTAGCAATGTGAGCATCTGAATTTCATACATAGTGCATAACTAGGTACACCCCATAACACCATGGTACAGTTCTGACATTCTTTTTTGAGAGAGTATAAGAAGAATTTGCGATGTGGCAAGACAGAAAGCAGATTTATCCTCAGTAAACAGGAGGAGTTAAAGGAACATAAGAAAGGTTTTAGTGGTTGCTGTTTCCTAAACCATGACCCACAACTTGCTACCAAGAGATTTCATACCACAGGAAAGTTGGAGTTCATGGCTTTATACATCGAATACACTGTCTGAAACACACCAGGTCTCAATAATAAGCAGGCACAGAAAAAGCAAGACTGTGGTGAAAGTCATAAACATTGACGCTTGAGGCAAGACTGGATGCTACATGTTGAACGAAACCTAGGTGAATGCCAAGATGAATGCTTAGATGCACAGAACCCCCATATGACCCCTGACTGCCATTACTGATGCACTGTCTCTCCCTAGTTAGTTCTCGAACCACCAACAACCAATACATTCATTGAGTGACTGCTTAACAACCAGAGGATTCCTTCAAAAATCGATTACTGAGACAGAAGCCTAGTCTCTACTATCTCCACGGTTTTCTCTTAAGTTTCTACTTCCTTTTTATGGGCAGATGACAAGCACAATCTCAAGACTTACCAAGTGCATTGAGGAAGATGATTTGAGATCATGTACTCCACGAGGGGAGGAAGAAGGTGAAGTATTTTGACTGGGGCCTGCACCTGGTTGGTGGGAGCTCATAGGCTTATTAATGACAAATGATGTACTCTTTGAAGAGATCAGATGTTCAGCTCTTTTAGGAACTAATGTCTCTATGGGGCAAGACTGATATACAGAGAGAAGCTGCTGTTCCAGGTTGTGGAAGCCTTCCAATCTAACAATCTCCTTAATGAACATGCTACTTACCTTCGGTAACAATATATCTGTAAGAAACATAGGTTAGTTATAGATTCCTTACTTTAGAATTACCCCCAGGCGTCAGACTGGAGACGGAAAGTTTTTCACCAGCAGTACCCCTGCGCGTCGGAAGGTGGCGTTGGTCGACTCCGCGTTCGTCACGGCATTATGGTCGCCGGGATGACGTCGCGGTAGCTACATAGACGCTGCCCTCGCGCGCTGACGTCAGTTCTGTACACGACTTTCCACGCCAGAAGCGCAGAGCCATGCAAGACACTGACCACTGGTGCACAAAACTAGGGCCCTGAAAGGATGTCCTTAACCCTAGAAGTCGTTTCGCAGAACGGGGAGGATGGGTGGGGCAGTAAGGAATCTATAACTAACCTATGTTTCTTACAGATATATCGCTACCGAAGGTAAGCAACTTGTTCATCTAAAAGAAACCCCGGAGGTGGGTTTGCGAACTAAGTTCACACCAGAAAGTCCTGGAGAACAGAACGGCCAAAGAAGCCGTCTCTCTGGACTTGGCTGTCCAGGCAGTAGTGTTCGGTGAACGTGTGCAACGATGCCCACGTAGCTGCCTGACAGATGTCATTTAGGGGGACGCCTTGTCCCAAAGCAGTGGTAGCTGCCGTCGCCCTGGTGGAACGGACACGCAGTCCCACTGATGGCTCCTTCTTTGCCAAAGAATAGCAGGCTTTGATGCACAGAACGACCCACCTGGAGATGGTCCGTTTGTGCACGGCCCGACCTTTCTTAGCATTCACGTAACCAACAAGAGCTGGTCGTCCAACCGGAATTGTTTTGTGCGATCCAATTTGAAGGAAAGCGCACGTTTTGGATCCAGACGGTGGAGCCTCTCTTCCTCTTTTGAAGGATGTGGAGGCGGAAAGAAGGTGGGCAAACTGATGGTTTGGCCAATGTGGAAAGAAGTAACCACCATGGGAAGAAAGGAAGGTCTAGTTCTTAGTCGACCTTATCCGGATGAACAGCCAGAAAAGGAGGCTTGGAAAAAAGTGCTTGGAGCTCACTCACCCTGCGAGCAGAGGTGATGGCCACCAGAAAGGCAGTTTTCAAATCAAATCAAAGGACATTTGTATCGCGCTCACATCACTCGAAAGTCTCATGGCGCTCGCAGACGGCTCTGATGGAAGAGATAGCTCAGATGTCAAATAGCCATGTTTTCAATCCCTTACGAAAGGAGTTGTGATCCGACAAGGTGCGCAGGTGGAAAGGGATTTTATTCCACGATGCTGGGGCGAGGAAGGAGAAAGACCTGCCTCCTTTTCTGGCCATATGAACTTTAAGAGGGGTAAGCAAAAATTTGTTACTGGACCTAAGCGTCCTGTGTGGTTGGTACCAACAAAGTTTCTGAGACCAGTATCTAGGGCCTTTACCGTACATCTGTTTGTGGGTCCGGCAAAGAACCTTGAAGAGGTTTCGCTTTCTCACAGGGAGCCAGTGTAGAGATCTCAAACAGGGTGCGGAGGGGGATCTGGATGGGAGATCCAGGACCAGCCTTGCCGCGATATTCTGCAAAATCTGCAGTCTATCTAAAAGGCCTTCATTAATTGAGAGCAATAGAGCGTTTCCATATTCCATTCGATTTATTATTATTCCTTGGACCAATGGTTTTCTAGCCTCAGTTGGAATCCATTTGAAAACCTTTCGTAGGCTGCGAATTACTCCGAAACAGGAACCAATAATGTGGTTGATCTGGTTTTTCATGGACAGTTGATTGTCCAGGTGGAAACCTAGGTTTCGTACCGTCTGTTTGGGTGTTGGACAAGGTCCAAGATGGGATGGCCACCAGTCATTGGACCAGTGCTCAGATGCATTGCCAAAAAGCATGATCTCCGACTTGCCTCCATTCAATTGTAGATGGTTGGAGCTCATCCACCTGTCAATGTGGGACAGACATTTGTTAAAACGCTGCTTAGTTTCAGCGGGGTCTGGGCCAATAGTGATCAGGATCTGAGTGTCATCTGCGTAAGATATGACATCAAAACCGTAGGATCTGATCACTTTGGCCAGAGGAGTCATGTACAGGTTAAAGAGTGTCGGGCTCAAAATAGAGCCCTGTGGTACTCCCATCCTAACTGGTCTCTCACATGAGATGTTGTTTCCCATCTGGACTGTTGTAGCTCGGTCGGTAAGGTAGCTCTTAAACCACTCGAGGGCATTGCCTCTGACAGCTATCTCCCCAAGGCGATGTTTTCAAAGTGAGAAGCCTGAGAGGACAGTTATGTAGTGGCTCAAAGGGAGGGAACATAAGATAGGTAAGAACCAAGTTCAAGTCCCACTGGGGCATTACGAAGGGAACAGGAGGAAAAAGATGAGTAATGCCCTTAAGGAAACGATTTACAGCAGGGGACTTGAGAAGAGAAGGCTGATCAGGAAGCCTAAGAAAGGCTGAAATGGCCGAGAGTGCCCAGAGCAGAGCCCTGCTGGGCCAGAGAAAGGAGGAACAAGAGGACCTCAGAAAGAGGGGCAGAAAGGGGATCCACAGCCTTTGCTGTGCACCATGCCACAAATTTGTTCCATCGGCAGGCGTATACCATCTTAGTGGAGTGACGCCTGGCTGCCAAGATAACATCGCAGACTTCGGGAGGCAGGTCAAACGACGTCAACTTCTGCCGCTCAATCTCCACGCAAGGAGGTGGAGGCTGGACAGGTTCGGGTGGAGGACCGTCCCCTGCTGCTGTGACAGAAGATCCTCCCGAAGAGGCAGTCGGATCGGAGGATCGATGGTCATGTTGAGCAGCTCGGGATACCAGACTCTTCGTGCTCAATCCGGAGCCACAAGAATGACTTGGGCCCGGTCGCGCTTGATGTTCTTCAGCACTCTAGGCAGAAGTGGTATAGGCGGAAAGGGGTATAGAAGACCGCAACTCCACTCGTGCCGCCTTGCAAATTCCAACGCGCAGAACTGCTGACATTGCGCGTTCTCTTCGGTGGCGAATAGATCTAACCAAGGCTCTCCCCACTGCTGAAAGAGACCTTGCACCACCTCAGAGTGAAGACGCCATTCGTGATCCATCATGCACCTGCGGCTGAGTTCGTCCGCCCTGGCGTTCAGGGAACCTGCCAGGTGTTGAACCACCAGGGATATGCCCTGATGTTCCAGCCATGTCCAGAGGCGGAGAGCCTCCTGACATAGGGTCCACGACCCCACCCCGCCTTGTTTGTTGCAGTACCACATGGCGGTGGTGTTTTACGTGAACACCTGCACTACTCTTCCCCGGACAGAGGGAAGGAATGCTTTGAGCGCAAGACGAATCGCCCGAAGCTCCAGAAGGTTGATGTGGAGCCCAGACTCCGCCGGAGACCAGAGGCCTCTGATCTTCGCCTTCCCCATGTGGCCGCCCCATCCCAGAAGGGACGCATCGGTCACCACTGTGAACTCTGGTTGGAGAAGGGAGAGGGATCTGCCGCCGACCCAATGTTGGTTCGTGAGCCGCCACTGCAAGTGGTGTGCAGTGCCCTCCGAGATCTGGACGCAATCGGACAGATTCCCCTGATGTTGGGCCCACTGGAACTTCAGGTCCCACTGCAGAGCCCGCATATGCCATCTGGCATGGTCCACCAGCAGGATGCAGGAGGCCATTAGACCCAGCAGCCTGGGGGTCATCCTGACCGAAACCCGGGATAGAGGCTGAAAGATCGGAATCATAGCCCGAATATCCCAGACTCGCTGTTCGGGAGGATAACCCCGAAACTGCGTCGTGTCCAGAACCGCTCCGATGAAGAGGAGCTTCTGAGAGGGGGTCAGGTGTGACTTCGCCATGTTGATGGAGAACCCCAGCGAATGCAGGAGGTCGGCCGTAGTCTGGAGTTGGGAGACGACAGCCTGGGGCGAGCCCGCCTTCAACCGCCAGTCGTCGAGATAGGGGAAGACTGGAACCCCTGATCTACGCAGATGAGCTGCAACCACCGCCATCACTTTCGTGAACACCCGAGGGGCGCTGGTAAGGCCAAAGGAGAGCACGGTAAACTGAAAGTGCTCGTGGCCTACCGTGAACCGCAGGTAACGCCGGTGGGCCGGCAGGACGGGGATGTGAAAGTAAGCTTCCTGCAAGTCCAACGCTACCATCCAGTCTCCCGGGTCGAGGACAGACAAGACCTGAGCGAGCGTCAACATTTTGAACTTCTCCTTCCTGAGGTAGCAGTTGACATTCCTGAGATCCAAGATAGGACGCAGGCCTTTGTCCTTTTTGGGTACCAGAAAGTAGTGGGAATAGCAATCACGACCTACTTCTGGGGCAGGAACGCGCTCCATGGCACCCTTGGCCAAGAGTGCCTAAACTTCCTGTTGGAGAAGGGCCAGGTGATCCTCCGACATGCGATGGTACTGAGGTGGCATGGAGGGAGGGGTAGTCTCGAAGGGGAGGGAGTAGCCCCTTCGGACTATTTGCAAAACCCACCTGTCCAACGTGATAGTGCGCCAGTGGGGGAGGTGATGGCGGATCGTGCCGCCCACTGGCATTTGGTGGCCCTGAAAGGTCGGACTAGGAGGGTTTGGAGGCTGCTGCAGAAGGGGCTGTGGTGGACTGGCCTGCCCGCTGGCCCCCAGAACCACGCCGGTGGTTCCCACATCCCCGGCCGCGCTGGGGCTGAACAGCTTGCGCCGGCCTGTGGCTCTGGGCGGGACGTAGTGGGGCACCCCTTCCGTAGCCACAAAAGGGGCATAAGGCAGACTGCGCAGGGCAGGTGGTGGAGAGGCCCAAGGAACTTGTCGTAGCCCGAGAGTCCTTCAAGCGCTCTAGCACGTTGTCTGCCTTGTCGCCGAAAAGGCGACGGCCATTGTGAGAAGTTGGCCTGGTATATGCTGTTCACTAATTAAAGTGGACACCTTGCACCAGAACAATTCGACTCTTATGGTAGATAGGTTTAAGACAACCTTTATAGAAAGCTATCCTAGTGGTAGCTGTGGAGAGAATCCTTCAGGCTAAGTCTTGAAGGAATGTAAAGCAGCTTGTTTTACCACACAATCTCTTTAATCACCAAATGAAAAGACACCACACAGGTATATATATCAAATATATATGTATTTATTAATAAACACTCTCTACTAATCTCTTTATGAGATTAGAAGTCAGGAACATATGTACAAATCAAATGTTATCAAAATAAGTTTAGCACAATCGAATATCACAATCTTAGTTTGCCTAGACCTAGGTCTAGGGCATCTAGAATCGAGGGACCCCCAAGAACCACCCCAGGTAGTTGTAGGAGACCCACAGGGGACGGACGCGGTGTCCTGGCACCGGTGCGAGTCCTGTACGAGTCTATGCGAACAGACGCGATTGAGATATCAATGTTAAAGGTCTCTTGCGTGTTCGAGGCGAACACACCGATCGGTCCTTGTACGAGTCGAAGGACGCGGTTACAGATAGAGTTGCAAAGGAGATGGACGTGCTGTGTCTAACACAGACGGGAACCTTGTGCGAGTCAGTGCAATGGAGATCTCAATGTTACAGGCCCCTTGTGTGTTCGAGGCGAACACCGATCGGACTCCGTACGAGTCGAAGGACACAGTTCTAGGTAGTGTTACAAAGGAGATGGACGCGGTGTGTCTAACACAGACGCGAACCCTGTACGAGTCAGCGCAATTGTCGCACTTAGATAAGGAGAGTTTTAGGACACTTCTAGGGAAGCTACAAGCAAGTCACTTACAGGGTAAGTAGTTCTAGGGCCCACACCCACAGGAGCACCGTAGTACTGAAGTTACCTCACCCAGGGGAGCCGGGTGCATAGGTGTCCTTTGGTGTCGGGTCGCGGCGTCGTTTTCAATGGGAGCCAGTGAAGACTTGCTGCTTGCGGCGACAGGAGAAGTGTCCGGAGGAATCCAAGCCTGGATTCAGAAGATGGAAGACCTGAAAGCAGAGGGGACAGTGTTCAAAGTCACTTGGCAGTGACTCGGGGCAAGGAAGATGGATGCCCACCGTCGTCGCAAGGTTCAGGTCGTTCGCGGGTGCCTTGACTCTTCAGCCACGAGGTCCAGGAGGCGTCGACGACGACCAGGAGCTGGATTCGGCGTGTCCCACGATGTCTGCAGCTTACTGCGGTGTCGGCGACTCGATCGGAGCCAACAAGCCTTGGTAACAGCAAGTCTCGGGGAAAGTGTGAAGAGGCAATGGCGCAGACCAGCAAGGTCTGAGGGACTCACCCAGCGAGGGTAAGTCAGGGCAGGCCTGGAGCAACCAGGGGAGCCCTTTGGTTTCTTTAGAAAGTCTTCTGGGGACCCACAAGCCGGCTGGCAAGAGATCACGAAGATGCCTCGGGAGGATTCGCTCACAGGGGCCCACAGTCACTCGGGACGTGGTAGGCCTCTGATCTTCGGAGGGATTCCTGCTGGAGGCTAGGACCACACGTGGTCCAAAGCACAAGTTCGTGGAACGTTGTGAAGGGGTTGCACTCGACAATAGTGCACAATACCCAGGGGTCGCGGTTCCTCGTCACTCTTGGGGTCCACTGGCCTCAGCTTTGCTGGGGACTCACGATGGCTTTTGAGAAGTCAGGAAATCCACTTCTTGGGCTGCAGGGACTTTGGACTCCCGGCGGGAGCGGCGTAGTTTGCGACCGTCGTTTGTAGTTTTTGGTGCCTGCCAAGCAGGGGAGTCACTCCTTGACTCAAGGGAGATTCTTCAGTCTTCCAAAGGTAGTGGAACGTCGAAGGTCCGGGATTCTTCTTCAGAGCGTCGTCCAGGGAAATCTAGGATGCAATGCACAGGTTCCCCTGTTATACTAAAAGAAAGGGAGGGTCTAGCTCTATGACCCTACCTATGGGAGGGTCAGGGGAGTGGGTGGCTACACCCACTTCCCTTTGTCCAGTTTCACGCCAGAGCAGGGGCAGGTAGCCCCTGAGCCGGTTTGAACTGGGGTATGCACAGAGGAGCCTTCTGCTCCCCCAGTGCAGGACTTCAAAGCACTCTAAGAGTGCACCCACCCAGCCCCAATACACTAAACCCTGTCTGGAAGGTGGTCACACCCTCTTGGGACAGGATATCTATTGTTGGGCGTCCTCCACTGCGAGTGTTGGTCATCAGCAGGAGGGCAGCCCAGTGTCTGTGACTGGTGGCATCCATTTTGTGATGCCAGGGCTCTGCAGGATTCTACCGCGTTTCCACAGTAGGTACATGTCTATCCCTCTAGAAGGGTGGAATGCTACCCCCGCCGCCAGGACTGGCGTGGGGGGTTGTATTCCAAGATGTTTGACACCAAACACGACATGTTTCGATGCAGCCATTCCAAAGTTAGCATTTTACCGCGAGGGTATAATGCACTTAAAAGTATATGGTTTAACCGCATCCACAAACAGCACCAGAGAATGGACTCTGAGAGCTGCAGAGGGGCCCTGCTCAGGCAGAGGCACCCCCTCACATAGAAGCCAAGCACCCTGCCCTCAGGATTGATAGGGCCTGCCTTAGGGGTGACTGATGGGTTTATATGTGTGTGTAGGAGAGATATAGGGGACCTATATCTCAGTGAGGGGTGCTAGCACTTCCTCACCCAGGCTGCAGTAGCAGGCCTGTGGTGTCAGATTTAGTCTGCTTCCAAGGGTGGCATAATACATGCTGCAGCCCCTGGTAGGCCTGTGAAGTACCTATGCCCTTAGCACCTAAGGTACCATATACTAGGGACTCATAAGGAACCACAGCATCCAATCACTAGTGCACCTAGAGTGCACTCCAAGTCGTTTAGAGAGAACAGAGAGGCTGGGGCCCTGATTAGCAGGGACCCAGCCAGACTATAGCCAGAAACCAGGGTAAACATCAGAAAAAAAGTGGGGGCAACATAAGAGGCAGATCCTACTCTCCTACAGCCATCAAAGGGCATGTCCATAAGGGTGGATTGGACATCCCCGGAAAAACCAGTCGAACGCAACCAGGCGTAGCGTCGAAGGGCTACTGACGTGGAAATCGTCCTGCCAAGTGCATCGGCGGTATCCAGCCCACAGCGGATAGTGAACTTCGCTGCGTCTCTCCCCTCGGCAACTGCACGGGAGAGTACAGCCCGGGCCTCCTCCGGGCACTGGGGCAGCACCTGCGTCACCGTATCCCACACAGAGTGGGTGTAACGGCCCAACAGACATGCAGTGTTTACCGACCGCAGTCCCAAGCTGGCGGAAGAAAACATTTTCTTCCCAAGGTGGTCCAGCTTTTTGGATTCCCTATCCTGTGATGCGGTAGGGAAGGCGCCTTTAGAAGTGGAGGTTTGGACCACCAAGCTCTCAGGGGTGGGGTGTTGGGAGAGGAAAGTGGGGTCGCCCGGGGCCGGGCGGTGGCGTCAGGCAATCATCCTGTCCACAGGAGCCCCTGTGTTGGGCCTGGACCACGTGCCCAAAAGGATGTCCGTCAGGGCT